>VMKM01000065.1:0-725071 GCA_008360985.2 Macquaria ambigua | reverse complement strand
TCTCTCATCTCACACACACACACACACACACACACACACACACCACAAACACACACACACACACACACACAGGACATGCTGACCTTGGGATACAGTGCAGTGGTGGTTTATAGGGGTAAGCATGCTGGGGCAAAGGGGTGGCTTCGGGGTGAATGGATACACTTGACTGAGCTAACAGGGCCTGTCTGGCCTTATTGGCTGATTGGCTGACTGGCCAGCTTGATGCCAGGCTGACTGGATGGGAGGACAGGTGGACTGGAAGGCAGGGTGGGGCAGTAACCCACTCACCAGTGCTTTGCATCACAATCAAGTCATGTACTAAGATCTCTAGCCTGTCAGGAAACATAACATGATCAAACCGAATTCCTTGCTACAATGATAAGGATTACTCTCCGCGTTAAGCTCAGTGAAAGAAGTGACTAGTTAATGCAAACAGCAACAGCATCACAAACAGCTCATTTGATTTTTGTCACGCGGCAACAAAATGTTAGCATTCGTGTCATGGCTGAAATGTTTATATTATATAAAAAGTATAACTATTACACCCAAAAAGTCTCGATTATGATGAGTCACACAGGGCACTGATAAACTGGCCCAAATGTAAGGGTTGCACACACAAACACACAAGTTGGGCATGTCTGATTGGGACAACAAGACAGATTCCCAGCTGACAACAATCCTGTCTAACAGGTTCCCTCTACTCGGGGAGTGTGTGTGTGTGTGTGTGTGTGTTAGGGCTGTCACTTTTTATTCGAAATTCGAACATTTGTTGAAACGTGTGGGAAAAACGTAATATTCCAACTGTGTGATCCAGCGTGTCATTTCAAATTCGTTCGAACTTGATTTTTGGAAAAAGTGACAGTCCCAGTGTGTGTGTGTTTGTCAGTACATCTTTGTGTGTATCTGTGCATGCGTGTATGTATGTGTGTGTGTATCTGTACGTTTGCCTCCCGACGTGGCAAATTGTGAATGGGCCTTAGAGGACTTAAGAGTTTCACTTCCAATCACATTTTACAAGCGAGCACTCGCACAGGCAAAAACTAAGACATGCACACACACTCAAACACACAGAGGGGCCTTGGGGTTTTGGCCGTTGGTCTATCTGTCTAGCAGGGTGAGCAACCAGTCAGCCGTGGATGATAATGCAATCAACTGTCATTACAGGGACGCTGGCTGGCTACACACACACACACACACACACACACACACACACACACACACACAGAGAGAGAGAGTACAGCTACCCACAATACACCAACACCTGTCAGTCACAAGTGAAAACCTGCACACACTGATATTAGAACAATTCCACTGACTACATGACAAACTCCTTATATTTAGACCATATAAGGTGAGAAGTACATGAACATAACATAATTAGAGATGAAATAATTAGTCGATTAATCAATTAGTCAATCAAAAGAAAAAATATTTGGCAACTATTTTGATAATCGATAAATCCTTAAAATAATTTTGTAGCTTCTCCAATGTAAGGTTTTGGACTGTAAGTCGAGCAAAACAAAACATTTTAAGACAGGACCCTGGGGTCTGGGAAGTTGTGAATTATATTTTTGCACTATTTGACATGTCATAGATTAAACGATTAATTCAAAAATATTCAGCACATTACTAGATTAATCGACAATGACAATAATCATTAGTTGCAGCCCTAAACATAATTCATGTAAATATCCAGTTACAAAAAAAACAGAGCATACATATAACACATAACAAACACAAACACAGAAAAACACACATGCACAACCACATCTTCTGTCCTCATCGGCAGTTAATCTTCTGATGCAACCACAGAGCAATACCAGTACATAACTGGAAGTGGATGCCTTAGTTGACCCAGAATTACAACAAGTTTGGTGCGCCAGTTCTCTGTCCTGTTGGTGCTCCTTCTGCTGTTTTCATTTTCTTTTCTTTTTTTTAACAATGAAGCTATTCTAATTAAAAATCTTTACGAAGTGTATCTTCTTGTTTCTAATGCATTTTTACTCATATCTTTGAGAGCGCCTGTATTGGGTGATTGGTAACAGTGATCACAAAGAGTTACACATGACAGAGTAAAGTAAAGTAAAGACCTCTTTACAATGCAGTGAATTCAAATTTCAACTTTAGACAGTCTTTCAAAAAGCTTAGTTTTCAGGAGAGGAAAATGCCAACTTAATACGGATATAAGCTGAAAATAGAGAGAAAAGGAGGTATTTTCAAATGCATCCGCATTAGTGTGGACATCACACTAATCATCATTTTTTACAGTTCCTTCCTTTTCTCTCTCCATCTTTCTCTCACACACACACGCTCACCAAATATACCAGACTGCAGCCCTCTTAGACTCACTGGGGGCCTTGACGGCATCTTTCCCATATATCAGCTTAGTTAAGTGGCAGAATTTCACAGCAATGGTTCTTGTAGAATGTGCATAATCTACTGTCTCTTCTCAGAGACAGATATGGCAATGCGTGTGAGAGCGTCGCTGTGTGTCAGTGTGTACTAAGAAGCAGGGAGGGTATGCCAAGTTAGGCACAGCAGGGGCCCGCCATAGCACTCACGCCAACAGTTTGACAACATCTTAGAAACATCTATTCACTTGGGATTTCTCTCCAGTCCTTAACAACTCTGAGTCCATTACTGTTGGAGAGGGAGAGCCAGCCTGACAGATAGAGGCAGAGAGAGGGAGACAGAAAGGAGATGGATGGAAGGCTGAGAGGGAGGGAAGGAATCAAGAGAAAGACATTGAGAAAGATGGAGATGCAAAAAAGATTCAAAAGACTTGCAAGACAGAAGAGATCTAGAAAAGGAGGTAGGGAGTTGGAGGCAGAGGCCGAGTCTGCAGAAAGAAAAGGAAAGGAGGAGTATGGGAGAAAATGATAAAAATGCAGAGAAACAGACAGAAATAGAGCAAAATAACGAGGGTGAGCAAAGGAGAGACCTATAGCATTAGAAGAATAAGTGGGGGTATCTCAGTGAAAAATAGCAGGCAAGCTCAGCTGAAAGTGGAGCAGGAATGATGAATGCTGTGAGGCAAGCCAACCGCTAATTTGGATGGCAGAAGTTTGCTTCTACAGAGCAAGAGGCTGGAGTCAATCTGTCTCTCTTACATCTGATCATAAAGACACAGTGGGTGCACCTGGGTCCAGACAAGGGCCCCTCTCTTAGACTGAAACTAGTGGAAACAACTACTGAACCGGGAAAACAAACAGCCAATTATACATCTGCCTACACTGAGCAACATAAAGGCACATTTTTCCATTGGCCAGTGTTTATAATATACCAGAAGTGGTCAATATATTGTTAAAACCAGAGAGCAGTGGCAGTTCTGTAAGTAAAGGGGGTAAGACATGTGGGAGGTTAGCGTGTGGACTGGAGAATTAAATACATTTTGCACTATTAAGTTTCAAAGCAATCACTGCTGCAGAAGATAAGAGGGCTTGTAGGGCACATATGGGTTGTGTATGGAAAAACTTTACAACAGAGGAAAGTAATGATAAACATCTGGCAGTGGATTCCCTGTGATTTTAAATGTGCATTAAGTGTGATTTATCGAGGTGCATACAGGCAGAGGATGGAAACCAGGCCTAAATAGATTTTTGCCATTACACGTCTCACCTTGCATAGATAGGATGATTTGAAGCCTCAGGTTCATGCAGTAATTGGGGCCAATCACTAGTCTGCAGCTCAGACAGAAAACCATTATGATCATCAGTGCAGGCATGAAAAGATATTTCACACAGCGAGAGAGGGATTATTAGAGTCAAGGGCACAAAAGTCAGTGTGTCTGGGAGAAAGAAGGGCCTGGAAGGTTACTGACTGACAGGGTAATATACCAATGATTTCACCTTTACCACATACCTCAGAGTGAAACATGGCAGACTCTTTCACTTTCTAGATAGAGGCCAGCGTAATTGCCTTCTCATTATAAACACGGTTTGACTGTCCACATACGAAGTTAGCATTTAGGGGGGTTAGGGATGGATGAAAGTCAGAACTGACAAACTAAAAGTGACATAGTCACAGTAACAGACACGCTTTAAGTCTATCATTCAGTTTAGCTCTTCTGCTCTAAAAGAAGAGTGTTTAGCCTGATCCAGGCTTCTGTGGCAGTGGGTAACAGTGCAGGTAGAGCTCAAGCACTTCAGAAAATTGTTATTGAGGAAAATATGGCATCAGCAGAGAATAAATACAGAGAATACAGAGAAAATTATTTAATGTACCCCACAGTTCTTTTCCAAAGTGTTATACAGTGGATATTTTGATAATGCCAATCATGTCATATTTGTCTCTGACTGGCGACAACACTCTTTAATGGCATTTTTACTTTGCTACAACATACTATACCTGAACTATTTACTAATAAATTGAAAAATTAGCCGTAAGAGATGGGCAAGGTATGACAAGAAAGATAATCCAAGGAAAAGAAGTTAGTGTGCACACAATTATCCCCATAAACAAGATTAACATCATACTAAGGGTTAGGTTGGTTAAGTCTCTGTATTCTTTAAAGGATAAATACCACAAACTGCTCATTGTACATATACATTGGGTGGGCACAACACCACAAACACCTGAGCAACATCAACAATGCAACAGCTATGTAATAAATTCTACCTCTGTCAGGCTTGAAATATACAATTTTGCTGTGTCTAGAAGGTGTTGACTTCACTCTCTAGCTCATGCTTTGAGGTCTGCACTCTACAACTTGCATACAATGATATAACACCAACACAGAATGAAAAATGTCCACAGCTGAATCAACACCTCTCTGACACCAGTGTCAGTAAAACTGAATATCAAGACCTTCACAAAGTTAGTATTTGTGACAGGACTATTGTATTGTATTCGGTTATACAGGTGTTTGTGTTATGTTGTGTTTGCACCCTGTATAAACTGATGTACAAATAAACCCAATTCACATAGGAAGATATCATGATTTACTAATAATTATGAATAATGCTGTGATACTGATGAGTAAAATAACTTTCTCTAAATGCCTTTTTTTGTTTTTAAAACATTGCCATGTCTTGACAGCATGCATTATTACCTCCTTCCGTCTGACACAATCAGAAACTAAATTATGTGAAAATGTGTATTTACACAATAACCCTTTTGCATGTTAAAGAAGGAAAATTAGACAAACCTACTGAAATACGTATATAATAAATATTTTGGCCAAATGTATTGATTCCTTGTCATTTCCAGTTCTCCCAGCTCTTGGATACATCCCACAATGATAAAACATTTAAACTATGATAGGAGCTCACTAAAAATGATTCGTCTTTACTGAAATAAAATAATCCAAAATTAAAGTGGAAGGTTGTGTGCGTGTCTGTGTGTTTGTCTGTGTGTGACAGAGAGTGTATCTTTCTGTGCCTCAAAGCCAACTGTCAAAATCATGCACACCATGGTAACCACAGTCAGTTCCCCATTTCACAACAGTAACAGACTAGGCAAATATTGACGCACTGTTTCTCTGACATTACAAATGTGATTATATTTGCTGTTTGCCCTAGGAGATGGCAGTTTATATTCAATGAGTTGTGTGCCCCTCTGTGTGTGAGTGGGTGTGTGTGTGTGTGTGTGTGTGTGTACACGTTGAATTTTAAGCTAAAAATAGGCCATGGGAAGAACACGCATCAATTTGCTGTGTACACAAAAGAATGTGTTAGCAGACTGTGAGGGATCCAGAAACGGGTGTGCGTGTGTGTTCTCATTCTATTTCTCTCGCCTGTCACCTGGAAGAGAGGCAAAGAAAGAGAGAGGCAGAAGGGTAAAGAAAAAAGTAGGAGCCACCTGTATGTAAATGCTCACCTGTCCTGAATGTGAACTGTGGCAGATGGAGCTTTAACCTTAATAAAAGTGGAGGTGGTAGCTGAGGGGAGCTGTGGTCTGTGGTAATTAAAGAGGCAATACCAAAGAAGCACTACTGTTGATTTGGGGAAATGCTGCTCACTGAACTAGCCTAGACAAAGATTCTCATGTTTCACAGATATAGTAGGATACACACAATAATCTTCACCAATCCTGTTCTGTCTGCTAATTTGTCATAGCCCCACAGTTGAGGTCTAGGTTCAGATATACACTAAAGGAATGAATACAAACACTTTGGAGGACATAGACAGTTGGTCTCAGTGTTGTATAACACCCTTAACGCCCCTCTGGGCGCTTGGAGGTGTTTTCAAAGTTCTCTCTATACACTTACAGAGAAAACATAATTGTTCAGATTTAATGCTAACCCTTCTTCATTTTGTCAGGCATAATGTAGAGTTCAGTCCTGAGTCAGAAATTAAAATTGGCCCATATGGAGGTCCCTGATAAAATATGCAATTTTATAAGTATTTAAAAAACTATAAACTATACTGCAAATCAAGCAACCATATTCTTACCAATATCTCAGTTGCTGTGCATGACTTTCCTTGGCTTGTTAAAGTGAAAACGCTCCACATAAAGCCATTTTCAGACATGGAATACGTAACATCGCTGGCTTCATCTGTCTGTTAGAGTGATGACATTTTGTCATTCAGATATAGGTGACTTTTACATTAATGTACCTTCATTCAGACATGACAGCACATGTACAGAATGAGCTGCGTACTTGCACGATATTTGTCACCTGGCGCATGAGAGGGAGCGGGGAGCAGAGACAGAAAAAGAGAGACAGAGAACAGCGGTGAGTTGGAAAAGTAATGACAGTGAGGAAGAAGAGCGTTTTCTGTTCTCTCACAGGCTGCGTCACTGATTGATTTTAAAACTTATTTTGCTGTTGAAGCCTTAACTAATGACCTTCATGAGTACGAAGGACGCTCGCTTTTAAACAGTGAAAGTACAGGTACATTTCAGTTTACCATTTCACATCAGTTTAATCATTTAATGTTATTGATATCGAATCCTGCTGCTTGTTTTATAATATCCGAGAGTGCACAAGCATTGAATGACAGGACCTTAAGTTGGGACTCTCATTTAATTCCTATTTGCTCAAATGCTGTATATAAAGCGTTTTACTGGATAATCATTTGTTCATCCCCGCAGTTGTCATGAATGATGAACATTGGAAATGCATAGAGAGACTGTTGGTCAGATTATTATTGTAAGAAGGCTTTTTTTAACCACTTCTGCTCTGGTCGCATCGCAAGGGCAAAAATATTTTTTATAGACTTATCTGATATAAGAAGATTGATCGATAAATTGGCTTTCATAGCGTTTCCTAGTTTATTAAGCTGATTTTGTGCATGAGAGACAATGATTGAAATAATACATTTATTACAATGATCTTAGAAGGCGGTACAAGACATGCATTTAATCTCTCTGTCTGCATGTTTTACCTTGTGCTGCTGCAGCCTTTACATTAATCCAACAGCATTCAATTCAGACTTGTGCCATGTTGAAAGCGATACGGGACTGTTACTAGGTCTGACCAAATAAGATTGCAGACCTAGTAAGATTTTACGTAAATGTGACCAGGGTGCTCATTCAGACATGTTGAGTTGAGACCAACATGTTGAATTGCCGTCAGATTAATGTAAAGGGGTGCATGTCTGAAAGGGGCTTAAGCTTCTCTTAAATCCCCTTCACTGTGGGCGCCCTGTTCATTATCAGTCTGAGCAGTTTGTTTATCAACTGAAGGAAAGAAAGACCAGTTTTTGTGCAGTGGAGAGCACCGACCTACGTGTTTGAAGGGAAGATAAGTATGTAACTCTCAGATGTACTGCATGTACTGATGAGATCAGTGTGGTGTGCAATAACTCTGCATAGCCACAGTCAGTCTATCCAGTTCCTCAAGAACTGTTAAGAGCCCAATGCAATGCTGATTAGCTTCTATGATTAATTAGGTCTGTAAGGTTTAAATGGATATCTTGGAGGAGCTCAATATAGAACAGTTGTTTTTGTCCTGAAATAGAGAACCTACAAAACAAAAGGAGCCTTTTGATCAATACTATTGGGAGAGGAAGTGATGATGCAATGTGGGAAATCTAGCCAACTGCTCAAGATACGCGACCACAGACACAAACACACAATTGTATTATCTCTGTGCTAACGCAGTTTGCATTAAAAGCAAGTTGCCTCAGCTTGTTATTGCAGCTAATAACCCCTTCGCATATTTACGCTCCACATGTAAAGTGTCCTAATTGGATTAATAGTAATAATTAGACCTTCCTCTGCTCTTTTATTTCTGGGTGGAATTGAAACAATTTAGGTCATCTGGCCCCTTATTCCCAGATCCAAGCTGTGGGACATGCAAATCAGATGCAAATGCCACAGAAAAGTGAAAACTAGTTATGGGCCCGGGTAATAAATACTGAATTTAGCCTCTTGGCATTCCAAAAACAGCCAGTTGGGGTTCATATGCAAATGGTATGCAAATAGCCCAGACGCAGAGAGCTTTTATTTTTCTGATACAGAGAACATGGGGGGGGTTCCTAGTGGCTTAGTAGGCAGGGACACATAACATGTTCTTATGATGTTGTGAGTTTGAAGCCAGCTCATGTTGCCATCCCCAGACTCTCATACCTTTATATTCACTCTCCAACTATCACACATAGAAGAAGGGGTAGAGTGGGTAGACAAGAGGAAAGACAGAAGAAAAGATGTACAAGACATTAGATGAGAGGAGGAAGACAAGGAGACAAGGAGAATGGGAGGCATGGCATGTCATTTCAAAAGTAAACCCCAGCCACTGCTGGCTGCTGATTAGAGGATCAGTTTGGAGACGAAGGCAGAGGGAGAAAGACAAAGACTGGAAGAGATACAATTTGAATGCGGGAAGGAGTCAAGTCAAATAAAAAAAAAAAGAGAGAAAGGTTGGACATAAGTCCAAAAAGAGAAAGATGAAGGTACCAAAGAGAAAGAAGAAAGGAGCAGACGACTTTGAGACAGACACAAGTAAAAACCAGGAAAGTTGGAAAGACATCAGAAAGATTCCCCATGAGAGACAGAGACACAGATAGAGAGATTGCCAGGGACAGATAGAGATATGTATCGGAGAGCGTCTTTGAAAGTGCTGAGAGAAAATGTAGAAAAAAAAGCAGATATTGGTATGAGGGGGAAAACTAAATAAATACACACACCCATTCACACAGAGTTTGCTGATTTAGTTTGTTCATAAAAAAAAGAGGGGGAAAAGGCTAGATGTAGCAAATTAATCTGAAGGAAACACATTGTGCACGCATAACAAATGATAAGCTTAGTGGACCACATTGTTCAATTGGCAACGTCTCCACAAATTACATGCATCACTGGCATGCGCGCACACACACACACACAAACCATGCTACATCTCCACCTGCTGTTCTACCATATTAGAAATAATCACTATAATGCTCTTAATTGAAACCCAGTGTTGCCCTGAACACATCACCTGATCTCTCTACCTGCAATGCCACCACATTCAAATGAACACTGCAAAGCTCTTAATCACAGCCTCTACCCTCCAACACACACACACACACACACACACACACACACACACAGGCTTATTGCTGATGTGCTTAGCACTGAGCAGTGAAAGGAATGTGGATGTTGGCAGGTAGACTGGTGATTAGAGAGGCTGTTCTGCTGAAAGTATGTAGACCTAAACATCTTACACACATGTTCACTAGTACAAATTGCTAGTCTATTTTACAGCCTCTGAATGCATTTACATACACATCAGTCAATTAGGGTGGCAGGGTGAGCTTCTGCATTTTAAACATCTTGTATTTTATTTACCATAGCGCTGCTTATCTCTTGTGATTGTGAGAACCCTGAATGCAACACAAGGATATAGCACAAGGATACCAAATGTCCAAAAAATGTGCATGGGTCTTGTAGTAATGTAGTAATGGAGGAATCAAGCAAAAAAAATCTCACATTCATTAAAAAGTGCTGTAAATAAACACAAGGATACTCCAACTGAAGACCTAAAAGGCTAAAGACTAAAATGCCTAAGACTAAAAATGAATTTAACTACAATTTTTAGGTTATTCATCTGATTTTACCAGTTATACGAAAATATTGTCATCCATACCCTCTCACTTTTCTTTCTTGTCACTCTCCTGTGAGTGTAAGCTAGTATTTCCACACCACTTCTGAACTGCTAAGCCTCATTAAAAATGCATGTTCTCAATCTTGCTGTTTCCAAGCCAACTTTTTATTTGAACAGGAAAATTGCAGTATTTATTAAAATCTGATTTATGAGAAATTACAACGGGCATCTCAATGGATAATCCTGTGGAACTGTTGGAAGCGTTTTAATAGCACAAAGCAGCCTACGGCATTTGTGTGTGTGCGTCTGTTTGTGCATACATGCTTCTATGCATCTGTGCATGAATACATTAGCTAGGTGGGGCGGACATGAAGCCAAATCCCAGAGAATTTACCTCCTAATTAATAAATCATTACAAAATGGAACAATTTAAAGTGTTTTCCATCGTAAATAATTGATGTCTTTGTTCATAGTCAGTGTTAATAACGGGTCCGCTTTTCCCTGAGACAAAAATAAAATAAAAAACTGGAAATAATGGGACAAAAGGCAGGAAAATCGGCAGTACAAATACAAATAACAGGCCTAAAAAAAGTAGCGAGGACAATGATAAAGAGCAGGGGTGGGGGTTGCACACACACAGAAAAACGCACACACACTCCTAACAAATTCCACTGAAAACAGATGGCATCAGAATTATCTGATGTCCTGTCACTGTCTTTTTATATGCTAATCCAGCTCCTACACACAAGCGAGTCTCTTTAATCAGATATCAGGTCAGAGAAGCTAAATCAAGCTGAGACAATCATGCTGCTAGCGTATTACAATACACTGAGACAGGCAGTCAGACAGCAATGTATCAATGCACTTAACGCCATGAGACTCAGGCAACGTGTGGAGTTAACATAGCAAGGCTTTCAGCACTTCAAGAGGCTGGTAAATTGGAAAAAGTGTATCTGAAACACACCTGAATTTTTACCACCATGACAAACCTTCTTTGCATAATATTGACATATTTATCACTATTTCCCAGCAGTCATTCTGTCACTCAAACAGCATTGTTACAGCAGGAGCCCTGTTGTTTTCTGTTCTGCTTGACTCATTTGCTGTGTTAAGCCAATATTGATGCTTAAAGCTAATGTTGAAAATAATTCAAAGCTTCCTGCATGTGCTTCACAGTAAATCTGTGGCAAAGTGAAGGCAATGATAGGTGTGGTGACTTTTACTGTAAGGCCACCTCCAAGACTGTGACTACCAGAAAACTAACATTACCAAACGTTGATCTGAAAGTAGATTTTTCCGCCATTTGTCAGTTCAAAAAAATCGAAAAGGACAAATTTAAAAGGAAAAGAAAACGACTGCAAATACTTTGCAGATCATATGTAGTTTGATTTGTGAGCAACAAGATGAAGTGGTAAACTCATTGGATGAAAAAGGTGCAAAGCCTTTTTACAGTTTTGGCAAAGCTCAAACTTCCAACATGCGAAATTCCAACCAATGAAGACAAACACCTTGTTCCTTGTGTATATGTGTTATGGACATACAGAGGGCAGCGTGCCCACAGCATGGGCTCTGATCTAGTGACCTAAATATACAGAAACAGGCTTTAATATTGCTTATCTCCTTTAAAAGTTAAAGTAAGGGTAGATTTGTGAGGGGCTGATAACTCATGTGTGTAACTCCTTGAGCTATTTCCCAGGCCACCCATTCTCTCTCTTCCTTTTCACTTGTATAGTGTGTATACAGTCCAAGAAAAGATCAAATAAATATTCACATTATTTCATTTATAAACTCAGGATGCAGAAGCATCACTGATATGTGACCAAAAAAATGGGAAAATTAAGTTCAGAAATATAGACTTGTCATAACGCTCCTGGTCAACCATTGATCAACTATGAACCACAGTCTCATGATGACAAGAGTACAGACACATTCAAACCGCAACTGTAAAATAAGTTAAACACAACAAAAGGCTAAAGAACCATGCATGCATGCACACACACACACACACACAGAGTCAGCAGGGGCCTTTTGAGGACAGATTTATTCATCCTTGGAAACCACACACACACACACACACACACACACACACACACACACACACAGTAATCATCAGATCAGATATCAAAAGGCAGTGTCTGTCTGGAAGATTAGAAGAGCCATCTGTCTGCCATGTGGAAAGCTTCGGATTATCAATAAACTTCACACACTTCTGTATATGCATGTATCTGTGTGCTTGTGTGTTTGATCCAGCCACTGAGTATGGAATGCAAATGACGGAGACAGAAACAGAAGCACAGATTAAAAAACTAAAAGTAACAACAAAATTACCTTATTAGTTTCGGCTAAAATCCACCTAGCCTATAGCGCATTTTCTGGGGGCTTGGTCCAAATACTACAAAGAAAATTCAGACACATTTTAGGGACCAAAGACTTCCAAAATCATTCATTTTCCAAAACAAACCGCCAGGAAATGACTTGTGGCCACACTTAATGCTTAATCAATACATAGATATCGATCTCTTTCCTGGCTATACATTACCTGTATTTACTCCTGTACAGATCTATACTGCTAATATAACTATGTGATGAGAGAGGAGAGCAAGGGTGAATAAGAGGGAGAGCCTCAAACACAGAAAGCACAAATAAAAGAGTCAGAAAATACAAGTGAATTAGAAGTGTCTGACTAGATGGAAAGTGGATAAAAGTTTATGTGCGCACACACACACACCTTCAAGCAAATTCAAGCGCAATTATTACTTGTCTACACCCTGCCTTGCAGAGTGGACAGCAGACAAGCTATTAGGCCTATAACCTGTGGATGACCACACACTCTCTCTCTTTCTCTCACACACACACACACACACACACACACACACACACACACACACAGAATTACTTATATTCATTCACAATTTCTCTCTGGTCAAGCAAGGTCCTGCCGATGCTTCCAGTCAAGTCATCTTTTCTGCTTGGTGATCAAGGTTACTTTGTCTGATGATGATTCAAATTAAACCCACTGCTCAAATCATCCGCAGCTTTTAAATCCACTTTATCTAATATCTGTGCTCTCACATGGAAATCTAGCACATAGCTGATTCATTTATATGTATGAAGGAGAGATCAGACAGACACACGTAGAATTAATTTATTACAAAAGACAGAAGTGCACACACACACACACACACACACACCCACACCCACACACACACACACCCAAGCACACTCACACACACAATGTCTTGTATTAAAATACTTGTGAGGACCTCTGAATTCTTAAACCCTCTAAGTATTCCCTTATTCCTTTGTTAAAATTTCTGGCTGGTCCTCACAAAACTCAGAAATTCATACAACACACAAACACTCATGCTTACACTTTTCTCTCTTCACTCACAGGTAGGCAGGGCTTTCATTTCAGCAGGTGGCCTCATATGAACATCCACACACAACGATACAGGTCACCCCTGCCTTCCATTTCAGCGGGTGGCCAGCGAGTAATGGCACTGATGGCTGAACATTGGACACTCAGACAGAAAGCAAGGGTTATCTTCCAAAACAACACAAAAAGGGCCAGAGGGAAGAGAGGGAGAGAGAAAAACCTCAAAGAGGGCCTTGAAAAGTCATTTACTACATGTCCTTGAATGCCTAACTCTCGATTTCTTTGCTTTTTATCGATATGTCACCCACACACTTTCTCCACCCACACCAACAGTCTGGCATGCCGCATTAATTACTAATGTCTTTCAAGCTTTCATTTCCTCTTCATGAGGGAAATTACATTTGTTTTCCTTATTGAGTCAAGATGACACGGGAAACAAAGGGGAGAGGACAAATTAGAAGTGAGAAAGACTAAAAAGTCTCTTTCAGCTTGTAAAATAACAGACAAGCTAATTATTCAAAAACAGAGAAAGCGACAATGAGTTGTCAAATGTCATGCAATATAGATCTTCTTGCTTTGGTCTTTTTAGCTCTACTGTCAAGGAGTCCGACACAATATTGAACTGTTTGTCCTCCAAGAGAGAAAAGCTAAGGGAGTCCCTGACATCGCTCCACTGAACAAATGAAGACATGTCATTGTGTAAAGACACTGACATTTTGAAATTAGGACAGTTTGTATTGTCAAATTATGTGAATAAAACTCAATTTGTCCTGTGGTGACCCTAATTAACATGTTGTTTGCTCTGATCTGTCACGGCAACTCTCAACGCAACTTTATATCTCTAGGTTGAAGAAGGGATGGCAAAAAAGATATGTTGTTTCGCAGTGAACTGACCAGTTGTCAGGTTTTTCCACCATGATGTCACATGCCTAACAAAAAGTGGATAAGACTGGTGATATTCTATTTTTAACTTATTGTCAACAAATCCCATGAAAAGACCAAAACCAGCAATTAGTCCTTCTTTGATACTTTTTTAGTAGTTTCTGGACAACAATGGAGCTCTATAGGACAGACGCATAAGCTTAAAGACATTTAAGCTTTGGTTACACAGACTTTACAATGTAATAATTCATTATTGGTATTGGTTAATTTTTTGCTAAAAGTGAGAATATATAAGAAAAATATAGAATATCACCAGACTTATCCTTCAACTATCACTTTGAGCCTTTGACTGTGCTTCGGTGATATACAAAACTAAATCTGATGAGAGACTTCTGAAATCTGAAATAGAACGTTATCAAA
Organism: Macquaria ambigua; assembly: GCA_008360985.2. Lineage (NCBI taxonomy): Eukaryota > Metazoa > Chordata > Actinopteri > Centrarchiformes > Percichthyidae > Macquaria > Macquaria ambigua. The sequence continues at coordinate 710,426 of VMKM01000065.1, read as the reverse complement.
AACAAAAGAAAAACTTTTTTTAAAAATGTATATTAACATTTAATATGATAACATCATAGAGTAATGTTTACCAAAATTGCAACGATCAATCAATGCAATCAATGTTTAATTATTTTGCTAAACATTAAAATGGAGGGTGGGTTACATACACACAACTGGGAGATGCCCAACATATCCACAGGGATGTCGTGTTGCCCACTGAGCAGCTCAAGTTGAGATGCTGGGGGTTAAATGCCTTGTTAAATAGCACCTGATGCAACTTGTTGAAGAGGAGGGAAAGCATGGCTTCTTCAATCTCCTACGCAGTGTAGACGTTTTGGCCTGAGAATGGAACTGTCAATCTTCAGGCCATTAGCTTTTATTTTTTGCCATCAGGCCACCTCCGCTGCCAGAAAGTGTCATCTCCTTGCTTTGATTTAAGGCTCAACACTGTGGATGTGAGCAAAACCTGGCTTCGCCCCTCATCTCCTTTCCAGACAATTCAAGACTATCCTCCTTGTTTCCTAGTCCCCTCCTTTCTTCAATCCCCTCCACCCCCAAGTCTTTCCCTCGGCTCTTGCCCATCTTATCCCATTACTCACATCCCCTCCATGATATTCCCATTATATCCCTTCAGGGTATTCCCAATCCCTGTGGAATGCAGGCGGTATTCCTGGGATAACAGGGGGTTGACTGGCTGGCTGGCTTCTGCTGGGAATAGGGAATATGTTTCCTTCCTCTAGAGGGAAGCAGCAAAGGAAACTCCTAACCAGCTTCTCCCTTCATTTATCTCTAGCTTTCTTCATCAGAGAAATGAAAGTGCGAGTGAACAAATGCATGGACAGAGGGGAGACTGGAACAGAGTTTCTTGCCTCCATTATTCTTCCTCTCCTACCTTTGCTGCTTCTTTCTGGTTTGAGAAACACGGGTGAGATATCAGCACCCTTTGGGGAATCAATTTGTTCAGTTTTTTTGTTATTTCTCAGAGGAACAAGGAGTGGTCTCTCTTTCACTCAACTGTAATTCTCTTTCCTTGCTCCTAAACCTCACATATGGGAAATGCTACTAGCAATAAGGGAGATCTTTCTATCCTTGGAGAATTGAGTGCCAGGGAAGAATAATCCTTTCCTTCCTGCAGTCCCTTACTATCACTAGTGGGCATCAGGTGTTAGACACTTAGACAACAGACACAGTTCATGTTGTTTTAACATTAACTATTCACTTATTTACCTGTGACTCAATTAGTAACGTAGCTGTTAGTCTAAATAAATGCCAAAAAGGATGACACCAATAAATCCCTAAGACTGATTTTGTGGTTTCCGAATGCCATGCAAATTTCTTGCTGCAATGGTTGTTCTCATCAGGTCAGTTTGTGATGCTGTCAAAATTCCTTTCCTCAGAGTAATCAATGGATTAGATTGAGCCGTGATCCCTCCTTTCCTCAAGCTATCCCATTTTCCTTCTTCTCCTTTATCCATAGTTCCCTCAAGGGAACCTTAAGGCAGGAAAGGCTGGGGTCCCTAATCCCATGGCCTCGAAATGGTTACTGGGTGCTGCCTACACATGGGTCACCTTGTAGGATCGCCAAAACACATGCACATTTACACACACACACACACACAGGGCTTGGGATCACTCTAATCTCCTGGCCTCTAAATGGTTACACTTGACTGCCTAGACTCATGGGTCCATTTGTAGGACTTTAAATGAATTCAAAGCCTTGGAAACTGTGTGTGTGTGTGTGTGTGTGTGTGTGTGTGTGTGTGTGTGTGTGTGTGTACGTTATGTTTTACAGAGATGGGAGAGGGCTATCCCATTATCATTTTAACAGTATTGCTCTGTTAAAGCCACACATACATACATACATACATACACAAATACAAAAACGATTACCGATGAATGAACTCAGGACTGGAATTGTAATAATTAGTTATCAGTGTCAATAAAGTAACAACTAACAAGAACTACTACTGAACTATTATTACAAAGTATAATAAAGATAGTAAAACACAAATGTCATTTAAGTAGTTCTTATGTTTTATGTGATTGCAAAATCCAGATACAAAGGACAACACCTGTTTTGCCAAATGACAACTTTAATATTCAAAACTGTTTGACCCTCATGTCGCCATACTAATATTTACATAACCATATTTACATATAAACTGCCTGTCTACCTGTCAAATGTCTGCTCTGAACTGGGTATTATATTTAATATATTCAATTCAAGTGCACATACAGTGATGAAAATGTATTTCTAGAAATTCATACTTCTGCTCTATTTCTAGTCCCATGTATATTTAGTTTCTAGTTTAGTTTCTAATTGTTATTTTTCCTCACAACTATGTCACTTGATTTATAACCATTTCCCATTTGCTTAACCTCCTTTTGCAATGCACTGATTTTCTCCTTCCTTACGTCGTTCCTCAAATCACTCCCCTCTTCACCTTTCTCCACTATGTTATTCCTCCATCTATACATCTCTCTATTTCCTGTTTCTGCAGTATTGGCAGAGTCTATTTCATTTTCCCTGGCAGCATATTGTCCTCCCTGCTCGCCTCCCTTTTTCCGACCGTCGCTGCGGCTGATTTTGGCTTCAAGTGCATCTGCCTCTGTCGGCTGTACCCTTCATCCCAGCAGCCTCCTCCCTTCCCCGCTGACTCTTCCCCTCGTCTTTCCTTACATTGCTTTCCCCTTCACTCTTTTTCACCCCTTTTCCTTTCTCAATCAGCAAAGTGGGACTGTCTGACACACACAGTTGCAAGATAGCGGAAAGACAGAGTGAGCATACAGAGTGTTTCTCACATGCGTACGCACACCAGGTGATATGTCTAATCTTGCAGACTGACGGCTGTCGAAAACTGAACTGTCTCTCACACACTTTCCCTGTACAATATCAATTCCCACCACGTCTGCAACTGTGTGTGAGAAGAGCAAATGTGTGTGTGAGCTGGTTGTGTGTGTGTGTGTGTGTGTGTGTGTGTGTGTGTGTGTGTGTGTGTGTGAGAGAGGTGGAGTCAGAGAGAACATTGTAAGTTTTCATTGGCTATAACATTGCGGCGTGTAATGTTGCGTAGCACACAGTCAGCCAATCAGAAGATCCTCACACACTCCGTTTTATGAATGAGACGGCATGTATGTGAGGTACACACACACACTCAGAGTGAGAATACTCTACAGTGATGTAATACAATCACAGAGAGCAGCAGCAGCGCTTGTAACATGAATGCAGTACGAGCTGAATCAGAACAGGTCGACAATGTTTCAGCCTAAATTTCTAAATATTGTCAAATTGATATATTCTGGAAAATGTAGATAATTGGGAAAAAGCAAAGAAATTCATGTAATACAAATGTCACATACCTTTTATGCCAGTAAAATGAATGCATATATTAAATTAGCAAATAGATGTATATTTTTCTTCCTGCCATGTAACATGCATACAGCATTAAGTGCTTCATTTCAAATAGAAACAAAATGCATTTAGCGATAAAAGCATAATATAAGATTGCTAATCCATCTAGCATTCTTTCAAAGCATTTCATTGTCTAAAAGGCATAGTAAAATTACATTCTATGTGACACCACTGGCATTTTCTATCCACAGTAACACCTGTAATACCTGCTGATCACTAAAGTCCTTGTACCATTTTATCAAAACAGCTCACACCCTCTCTCTAAAGCTCATATCCTCCAACCGTCTGTGTCCAAACCAGGAACTGAGAACGCCTGATTTGGCTGACATTGTGTACTAGGGAGTAATTTTGCCTAACCGGTATGTAAAATCATAACTGAAGTGCTGTGTGTGCGGCTGACTGGCAGAGAGAAGATTGGGAGGGGAGAAGAGGAGAACAGCCAAAAACAATCAAAATATCCTGGTGTGACTTTCAATGAAGGGTGTGTGTGTGTGTGTGTGTGTGTGTGTGTGTGTGTGTGTGTGTGTGTGTGTGTGTGCGTGCGCGCCCATGTGTGAGCATACACGCCTTTCTATGAAGTAACTATTTGGCACATTGCACTGCTGCTCAAATGTGGTTCATTTGTATCAGTGTACTATCATGGGTAAACAGTGCCCTCTTTGGTTATACAGAGGAACAGCAAGTCAGAAGGAGCCAGGCTGAACAAGTGCAGGCAGTATAACAAGTGTGGAGACAATGAAAGCAGAGGACAAGTGACACAGGTTGTTGTTTCATTGAAGTAAAACGGGACAAGACAAAAACTCAAGGGAAATGGGACATTTTCTCTTCAGATTCTTCCAAATTACTTAATATTTCATGACTGAATAAATAAACTGGCCTTATTTATCTACCTCAACTGGCCAGCACCATGAGTTTAAACATTTGATGTTAAAAAAATACTCATGTCTCATATAATACATTAAAAAAAGAAATACTGCATGTACATGCCAAGGTGCTCTCCAACTGAAGAATGAAGAGTGGTCCCTCTCATTCAAACATACAAACCATGTCTTACAGTATTACATTATATTGATTTCAGGTTAAAAACTGTTAACAAAGAGCTGGCTTCATTTTATTAACATTAATGATCACATAAGATCATGAGTAGCCTTCAAGGACTGAAAGTTACAACTTTAAAAACTATGAATGAGAATACAGAGTGTGTTTTTCAGAAGGATGACCTCATCCTGATATTGCAGAGATGCAGTCTTTTAACAAAAAGCGTTTCCCATGAGCCAAGGCTGCCACCCAGAGGCCAACATAAGGACTGCTACTACGTCTCACACCAGGTGATGTCATAGTTTAAGAAAGAAAGAAAGAGTTAGAGAGAGGGATAAAAGAGGGACAGGGGAGAGCAGGGGGTGTGAAAGAGAGAAAACAGGCAGGAAAGATGAGAGGGAGGGAGAGAAGGTGATGTCATGTTTTCAGAGCATTGGAAGCTCTATCTTTGTCCAAACTCTTTCATTAAAGTCTGCAGATCGACAATGCGGATCAGAACAACAGACACTACAGAGGTATCAGTCTGATATTCATATGAAATCATCATTTTCAACGTTTTTTTGGAAAGAGATATAACATTCTGACTCACAAATAATAATGTTCAACCTACTCTAAGTCCTCATGTTCAATCTGGCCAAAGGCTACACACTACATCCTTCAGGAGCCCAATTCAAACCTCGTCATTCCAGACTATTCCACTCTCTCCAATCCACTCCTAACAATTTCATGCCATTCTAGACAACTGCATTGAATTCAATAATATACCATTCAAAACAATCACCGCCTGTCTTGAGTGTAATCTCCCCTGATTCTGGCCATGACAGGCAATTTCTCCTTCCAACCAACCCCCAGGGAAAAACAATGAGCGAAGATACTCACAGCCAAAGAAGGAGAGGCGGAGGTAGAAAGAAAAACAAAAAAAAGTGATGCAGGAGGAAAGAGACAGAAGACGAGACAAGGAAGCAAACAAAGGGAAAAGACAGAAAAAAAGCAGAGAAGGGAGAGAGAGAAACCAAACTAATCCTTTAGCTTTAGCAGTGAGACACTGACCTTTAAAGTACTTTGTTGAGAGGGGAGTGAGAGAGAAAGAGACAACAAGGCTGAAGGAGGGAGAGAGACAGGGAGAGTATTCTGAAGCTTCATCTGTGAAGGATCAAGGCGTCTCTGAGCTAAATAGTGGGGTAGAAAAACATTAATTGAAGTGGCAAATAACAGAGTTCTGCTCTTCTGCTAAGCTGTTACCTGGAGGACACACAGAGACACAAAAACACACACAGATTACTAATAAAAACTGTCTGCTTGTGAAGGCACTTCATTGATAAACATTTATATACCTAGCCATAATTTTAAAATAACTTGCAGCAGTGGTCATGTTGTTAAAACTGTGCTATGCTCACAACCTGAATATAACCAGGTGTGAAGAGAGAAACACATAGAGATAGACACAGACTGATGGTTATGAGACTGCAGCACCTCATCAGAGCAGTGTCAGTCATAGAAAAAACTAATCTTGGTGTCAGTAAGGTCAACACACACACACACACACACACACACACACACACACACACACACACACACACACACACACACACACACACACACACACACACAGTAGACAAGAGCCAATGTCCCATGAAAACATGAAACACAATCACACCCTCTTGCAAATGCTAGTACTCATGCAAATGATATGTAAATGCAACCTGAAAGCCATTAAAACAACAGCACAAGTACAACTGTGACACATTTTCTTTCAGGGTTCGTACAGCTTTTTAAGAGTAAAATTCAAGCACTTTCAAGGTACCTAAACCAAAAATGTCCAGACACTCAAAGCCTTTATCATCACATCTAAATTACCATAAATTCCAGGAGACAACAAACAAATATGACGACGGGATTGTTTCATTTCCAATATTAAAAGATTTTTGGTTTACATGAGTGACTCTGTAGATGAAACACCAGATCATGTTGAAAATCAAGCATTTTTCAAGGAGTATATTCGAATTCAAGCATATTACTAACCATGAAAACAACAGTTAAAATTAAGCATTTTCCAAACTTTCAAGATTTTGTACAACCCTGTTCTTTTGACCCTTGTATCTACATTACCTGTTATTCTGTGTTAGTGTTAAGTGTCTTTCTCACAGGCATACACACACCAAATGATGTGTCTCATCTTGAAGAATGACAACTGTCAAAGATGCCCAAACAGAATATACACTAATGTGTTGTTAATTTCATATACCTGTATACCTGTCTGTACTGTAAGATATTGGTGAGAGAAGTAAAATATTTTATAAGCACAGGGAGCACTTCTACAGAACTGAAATCTAATGAAATTACACAGCTGTAATATTTGCTGAGCGCTTTCTGGAATCAGGATTCCTGTGTGGTCACTGCATGGTCCCACTGTCAGGAGAAGAGAAGGAGACAGAAACAAACCTAATCCAGAGATTGGAAAAATTCAATATCCATATCAGCAAGTTTTAACCTTATTACCTTAGAGTGTATTACATTACACCATCTTGAAATGCGTATATCTGCTGAGGACTTTAAGACAACCAGAGAAGCTATGTACTGTAATCAGATTCTGAGACAGGCAGATATTTCTCGTACAGAAATCAAAGTGGGACTAGAAAACAACTCTCTCACTACAAATGACAGTTTTCACCACACTCACTTCCTGAAAGACTTTGCCACCGTTCCACTAAATAACAGAGTCAAAATAGATCTAAGGTAAGACAATTAGCACACTAAATTTCAAGCCTTAGTAGATGCTTTAACACAGGAAGTGCTACTGCGTCAAGGGGGAGAGACAACAAAGTAGAGAGACAGTGTGAAAGAGAGAGACAGGTTGTATCTGGGACGAGCTCAGGGGACAGAGAAAACTGTTAAAAACAAAGAAAGGTGGAAAAGATAAAGAGATCAATTGTCTAAACAACCAGATGAGGGGGAAACCGTTGGCCTGTGTTCATGAGTAGATTGTGTCTTGTGTGTGCGGTGCGTGTGCGAGTGAGTACATCTGCATTTTTGAAGTGTGTGATTAATGTCCTTCAATGGCTGCAGAGACCCCATGGTGAGAGAAACGCCTGAGGGGTTAACTCTCTCTCTCGCGCACGCATGCACGCACACAGACATGGAAACTGACTATCGTACTTAAGTATTTTTAACTGACAACTACAATTCAACACACACGCTGAAATAATGTAGATTGTCTATCTCTGTCTCACTCTGCTTTGTCTGCGTCGGTCTCTCTCACCTGTGCATACACACACACACACACACACACACACACACACACACACACTTAATCCCTAATGAAAGACGTCTGGTAATCTAGTTCATAATATGTCTGGCCTCCATGCAAAAGACATGCAAAACTAAACATGAAAGGTAGCATTCAACATAGTCACGTTTTGTGTAACAATCTGTAATCTGACACCTGCCAACTGATGTATTCTCTGATGCATCACTGTCAGGAAAAAACATTTAAACTACTGATGATGAAGCCTAACCATGACGAAGAAGATCTCCTAACCTTAACTTCCCTAACCAAGTCATTTTTGTGTCTTAACCTAACCAAATCTTAACCATAGCAATGTCAGATCGTTAACAGATTTATTTTTCCAACACTGATTTGTGACAGTTTTGGAAAGCACTGACAAACGATAGCATCCTGCCGATAGGGGTGTCAAATCTGAAAACACTTGTACGTGTTGTTCTGGATGGCAGTTACAAACAATATATTTTGCAGCTTAATTTGGAGAACTTGTATTTTAAATATTGTCATTATAAAGTCAATTAAAACAATGTTACATTCTGAAAGAAGTAATATACATTGACTGTTGTGATGACTTAAGAGGAGCACAGTTTCCTTTTTTGATAGTTACAAAAACACTTTCCACTAGATTCAACAACATGACAATCAGTGTTTTACATGGAAGATTTAAAACATCCACCTCCTAGAGAGAAAGAAATCAACAAGTTTGCTCTTTATTTAACCAAAGTGTTTTGGCACAGTGCCTTCACGGGATTTTACAGCATGGATAAAAGCATAGCCTATACTGTATATACACACTACAAAAAGGCTCTTGGTTCTTAAATAAAGAGCAGACTCTTCCAGTAAATCAGCAAGTGTTGCCAAGTGGATTTTTCACATTCGGTCCTTTGTTACTTGAGCACCAACCACTTCGGGAGAAAAATGCCAATCACTATATAAGTCATATTCTATTCAAACAGTCAAGTTGAAAAAATAAGTTGTCAAAGAGGCTGGTCATATTATATGGTTATATATTAACCAGCCATGGCATGAAGTCACAGTGTTCTCTTTTGTTTCCAGACTTAACACCCCAACTATAAAAAGTCCCACTGTATCACTGTGCCCTTTCTCAAGTGCCACCACATCATCAATCCACTCCACAATTAAGTTCTGGGAAAGTTACCAGGTAAGGCTGGTTCTCAGTGGACTTTGTGAGCCTAAGTTGAGCCCCGCTTGCAGTTAGGGACAAATTCCACCTGGTTCATGAGGATTGGCAGACTACAAACATGATCCAAACCCTTACATTAACCATTTTTAACCAAATACATTTGATTGTTGAGGGCAGTACACAATCCTGGTAAGCTCAATCCAGCAATTCAGGGCCAAACAAAGTCTCCCACCTGACTAACATACAAGGTACAGCTTACTTACAAAGCAAGACTGCCCCCTTGTGTTTAATAATAATAATGACATAAGTTCTATAGACACCTATGGTAATAAAAAATAATAACCTAATTTTACCATTTCTGCTGTTCATTAATTTACTTGTCTGCAATGCATCAGTCTAACATCCATCTATCCTTCTATCTTAGTATTATTCTATTAGCTATTATTAGTAGTAGCATTCTATTCGTATTGTTATTTGTATTATGTTATTCACCGACCTCCAGTCAATGGACATAATACAAACCACCACAATTAAACAGTCTCTTACCAGTAATCTTGTATCCACTGGCAGCTAGCTGTCCGGCCATGTACTCTCCATCTGAGTTGTTATGACTGCATCCCCACGTTTTCATCCAGACTTTTTGGGTGCCAGGGATCAAACTAAAAATGAACAACAATGAAATATGTTTTTGTGATATGATGTGTGGAAATGATAAAGTCAGTATCTAAACCTAATGTTATTTCATAAATCTGCCATAAAACCTCAATCAAAAGATCAGCTGAGAAGGACTTTAGCATCTGTTTTTGCCCAAGTGTAGTAGGACAGACCATAAGGGTGCTTTCACACCTGGGAAAGCTGCAGACCAAACAACCAGAACGAGACCACTTTCAAGCAAGATCTGGTGTGGTTTGTTTGTAGTATGAAAGCAAAGTGGACAAATGACAGGATTTTAGAATATATGATATATTAGGGCTGAATAATATGCAAAAAAAAAAATCATATTGCGATTATTTTGAATTATTTTTAAAAATGATGATGTTCCCTTAAGTCTGGAGAATATGATTTGTAGGCCGGGTCATTTCTGTAGCACCACAATGATTCATTTATAATGGTATGTTGTGACACATTTTACCTTTATCAAAAAATTGCAGCTCCTGCGATTTGGATATTGCACTTGGCCATATTGCGATTTTGATAATATTTTGATTCATTGTTCAGCCCTATATGATATGGGTGAATTTTCCCTGATACATGAGAAAGTGAAAAGAAGTTAAAACAGAGGTGTGTTAAGATTGTGTCCAACACAGAGTAATTCTCCAATAAAAAGTGAGTGAAATGTGTTTGTGTCATCAAAGAAGTTAAATCTAAAGTGCTGTATGACTAGCTGCCTGTCACCAGAATTTGGTTTTCCCAGGTGAGCCGAACTACAGGTGTGAAAGCAGTTACTGTCCTTCTTTTCCAAATAAAAAAACTTGTACGCTGCACGTATAGCACAATTATAAAAATGCAGTTCTGCAATGTTTTACTTTGATACTTCTTTGACTAAACTGACTAAATTTAAACTGATCAAATGTTAAACATGACCATCTCATTTTTATCTACCTTTTTCATTCAGTGTTAATCAGCAAATATTGAAATATTACAGTCAACACCACCCCCATACGAATCATAATCCATTTGATTTTTTTTTAAAAGGTGTATTTCTGCCTTTATTGGATAGCGACAGCTGCAGAGAGAGACAGGAAAGGCGGGAGAGGGTTAGGGTTAGCTTGAAACTAAGACAGACTGGTTGCAAAACTGAATTCGGGGGGGTAATCTATTGTTTAGTTCTCCAACTACTAAGTGACTTACTAGGAATTTTGAATTTACTTACCCATCATCAGCCTAAAACATACTGTATACAGAAGCAATATCACAATAAACTCACATACTACTGTACCACTAAATCAAACATTTGACATTATACCTGTCAGCCTGGAGCTCCTCATGGCTCAGCAGCTCATTTTTCTTCCTGGACCTCGGTATGATACTCTTTCTAGCAGACTGTCTCTCGTGAGGAGTGGGGTCACTAGAAGACACCATGTCCTCAATGTCTTCAATCAGAGAGTCACAGGCGGATGGCATGATGGTCTAAAAAAATCAGACAGAGCCTTGGTCAGCACAGCATTATTCTAGAGACTGTCTCTCATATAGTTGAGACCTGTGAGTAATCAAGTAGACCCTGTGAGTAGCAGACCCTGATTACCAAAAAACTGATGTTTAACAAATTACTTTTGACACCCAGATACTCCCTGTTATTACATAAAGCACATTAATGTATACAAAAATGAATAATTTAATAAAATCAAAAATAATTAATTACATGAAAAACTGTCTAAATTACATTGTCACTTATTTTATGTTAAAACTCTGGGCAATAGGATAAGATAGGATAAGATGATGTAGGATATGATAGGGCCATTAAATTGCTGAAGGGCAGCATGAATGTTAAAAAAAAGGCTTGGCTGACAGCATAAGATCAAATTACACACAACAGTGCCATCATTTCAACAGTTTTCTGAAGATCAAGGTAATGTCATCAAATGCTTTGTATTGTCTGACCAACAGTCCCAGACCCAATGATATTTAGCTAAGTATAAAACAAGGAAAAGCAACATTTTTTCATATTTGAGAAGCTGAAACTAGTGAATTGTTGGTATTTTTGCTTGAAAAATGACTGAAATGATTCATTGATTATCAAAATAGTTGCACATTAATTTAATTTAATTACCTCCACATATAGTATATAATGCAGGGTTTGGATAAATGTTTGTATTTAGATTTTTGGTAAATGCTGTTTATGGTGGTGATGTCAGTTATTTTGTAAGGAAAGACATGTTAAATTCATATGATGTTCCATTTTTAAAATCCTACCTAAACTGTAGAGATTAGTTACCTACATGATCAATGAATATGACGTCGTCATGCTGATTAGAGCAGAGCACCTGTGCCTACTGACACACCTGAGTTAATTAGGCCATCCTATATACAGAGAAGGTTTAACTTCTTTTTGAGATTTTGTCAATAAAATCAACTTTATAGTTCAGAAGCTTTTAGCTCGTCTTTTCAATCGTGTCTCTCTCAGTTGGTGATTTCTCATTCTTCTAGTTTTCTTTACAGTGTAAAAATGTATTTCATTATTCAGTTGAATTCATCTTTCATTGGAAATATGCAACAGAAAAAGGTTATCAAGCTACATGAGTGGCAGCAAAAACCAAGCAACCCAACTGCTGAGACGTTGAACCTATAATGTTTATATGCATTCACTTGCTAGGCATAAGTTGACATAGTGAAGATAAAATCACTGAAACCCGCAGGTACTTCATTACTCGGTTTATCGTATGAACCTTAAAAAAATAATTTGGCTTTCTAACTGACTAATGTTACCCAAGAAACGTATCCCGACCTGTCCCTTGTTTTAGCTGCTGCTGCTGCTTACATAAAATTGTAGGTAACACCTGCGTTAATTATACATCTTAACTGTTTATTAAATATTAACTGACTTTAACTACGTTCAAGTTATATTAACCTACCTAGCTGATGTAATATTTTCACCCGACTTTCACCTTTAACCTTACCGCATACGCACGCTAGTTGATAAACAATTAACGTTGACTGATACAAATGACAAACACCTGTGAAAATGCTTAATTTGACAGATACCAAGCAACCAATAGTTACATTTAGTTAAGTAACATGGGAAAGCTATAACTATTAGCTTGGCTAGCCTCATTAGCTATCTACTACCCACGTGCCCGTTATTTTGGATAAGCAGACCCCTTAATATACTGTATAAACCCCTTACCTGCGTCGCAATGTGGCTGTTAGTTCAGATAAATAAGAATTCCGCGGAAAAGATATTTTAGAAATGGAAAAAAATATCATTTACACCATCAAAACAGTTATCACAACTCTCAGGCCGCCATACTTGTGCGTAGTTACGGTACGTAAAGAGGGACAAACTAGACACGTGTGTATTTTACACTACGGGAGTTAATGCATCATTTTTGACCATATATTTTGCGGCATGTTATCATGCTGGGCAATATATGGATAATTCAAAGTATAGGCTGTTTAAATTATGCATTTTACGTCGCTAATCTGATCTTTCGGCAGTGCAGGCAACCAATATGTTCTCAGACAGATTTTTCCCTGTAGGCCTACTTGCCTTCCACTACAGTGCAGTCATCCCTAAAGACATCATAAACAAAACCTTTATTTCCATATTTATATTGCCTTTATTCAAATTTTCAATTACAAACACCCAGAGTACAAAAAACGAATCCATTTATCCCTTCCCCCAAACAAATACAACTCAAATTCCTCATTTAACAGATGTTAAAGAAACTTATATAAATGAATAACACATCAAAAATGATCACATTAGTTTACCTTCAACATTCAACAGCACACGGATACTTTCACCCATGCCTTCAAATTGCAAAAAAAAAAAGGTAATGTGATATTACAGCTCTTTTTTTATGTAATTAGTCAAAACAGGCAGCAATATCAATTTTACAGTCAATTATTTCCTATCAAATAGTTTACTTTTCCCATGACCTTTTCGGAATATTTACAGATCAGTATATTGTATTTGGTAACAGCTTAAGAATAACCATAGGAAAATAGCAGGAAAAACAGTGCTGTGTCAATCTTGACAATAGTTAACACCACATTTAGCCTAATGATAACTTGCTGTAAGGTCTAGTCACACATCAGAATCATACATTAGAAATGAAGGAGCTGTAATTTTAAGAGTCACCCATAATACATTTTCAGAGTCACTGGCAATGACACTAGCTTTAGTAGTGCATTAAAATTTCTCGCACTCCATTAGAAACCCATGGAAAGGTACAATCTTTCCAAAAATCATGTTTCCATCATGTAAAAGTGGATAAAATATTGTGACCAGATTCTGGTTGCTTGAAATAGATGGAGGAAAATATAATTACCTATGTAAATGGTCTTAGAAAATAGCACAACTGGTTAGTGAACCAAATGGGGAAAAATATTGAGCTTGACTTTACCATAAATACATATGAAATACACCAATATAAATATGCCTATAGGGAAATTGTGTTCCAAGCATTTCTGTGCATTTAAGTCAAAATGAATTCACTTATGATAGCAGCACTAATTAAGCAAAGGTAAGCTGACTAAGAAGTTGTATTTTCTTCTCAACTGAATGGGTAAAGTTCAGGTTAACAACTGGGTTTTGATTTTGCAAAGTCAAAATTCTGTTTCAACAAGCTTTAATACTCTCCATCAAAGTGAAATTGGCAGAAATGGAAAAAAGAAAAACAAAAGTGTCATAGACTCCCTCTCATCATTTTAAAAATAAAACGGACACACAGTGTCACAGAAGCAAAGCCCCCTACACACTTCAGCAGAGGACACAAGTCACTGATCCTGGTTCAGTGGTGTGTATATGGACATAGCAACGTTTCCTAATGACCGGTAAAGGGCAGATAGGCTAACTGTGAATGAATGACTGCATGCATGCATTTTTAAATGTGTACTACTTTTTGGGTCTAAGAGATGCTCTTCATTTTACCAAAAACAAAAAAAACACTGACAAAAGAACAAAATAACTTATGGAAAATATTGAAAAACAAAATATTTCAATACATTTGTCCGCTTTTCTACCCATCAAATGTGCACCCCAGTATTCAAATTTAAGATGCAACAGCATGAGACTGGTTTAAGAGCAATGGCATATTCATTATTATATCAGGGTATGAGCGGAATCTCACACACATCAAAAGAGAAAAGGGCGATGTAATATCCAACATCACATCGAAATAATATAAGAGTAGGCTAATGACTTCTATGACGAAAGGGAATTCAAAGACTCATACACACAATGGCATTTACCTCTATGCCCTATTACTATTGTCCAACATTAAGTGGGAGGTAGCCTACAGTACCTTGTGCACTCAAAAATTTAGAAAACTGTACATCAATTTACACATGGCAGGCCTGGTCTTTAGCAAGCTTGATCTTTGACATAACTCACGCATGATGCACACGCAGTTACTCAAGCACACAAAAATCAGGTCGGGGAAAAGTTAACACTAACAGCAGCAATATAACCTGCGGCCGCAGGTTTCAGACAAGATGTTTGCATTTTTGTTATTATCAGGGATGTAATCAAACAGAAGAAGCTATTACAAGTGAACAGCAATGGTGTTCCAATTACCTAGAGAAAAAAACACAAAAAATCACATCCCTACAGCTCTGAGCTCACAAAGTCCTCTAGCTGGCTTTTCTTAATTAACCACTGTTTGAAGATTCAGTGGCCCTAGACAACACATGACAGTATTACCAGGCCTAGTATGAAACACGGCTTCGTTACACTGAATTTGCTCCAATTGCAAAAACAGGTCGTCTTTTTTTTCATTTTTAAACATCCTGGAGGAAAAAAGCCCTTCATCACACGCTGAAAGCCCAAATAAGTGGCTCTCTGGCCCCTTGTTGCTTAGGTGACCATGATATCCTTAGTTATTTCTACAGTATTAAAATCCATTAAAATTCAACACTTATTAAACCTAAAAAGACAAACACGCGCCTATCCTGTCTCCTACACTGCCTACTCAGTACACAGTGAGTAGGCAGTGTGCATCGATAAGTGGTTCAAAGTCAATTTTTTCTGATTAGCTCAAACCACAAACATAATTTCACAGCACACAGTCTAAGTGAGGAGGCATTAGGGGAAATTTGGTTATGGCAGCTTCTGCTGATGAAGATGGAGGGGATAGGCAAAAAAACAGCAAGAAAGGGGAAGTTTGGGTCCTGAATTCACAAAGTATCCATAAGAGTATGAGTTGATATTCAAGTTTGCACATCATGTGTGCTAACGGGCCAGATTTCTACATTTGATTTGTACATAAGGTGTTTTTGCTTAACCCCACATTGCCCAGGTATGATGGCTGTTTTGTGCTGTTAGCACATGGGTCATGTAAGGTTAAACATCACAATATCTGTTCCCATGTTGAACATTTTTGTATTCATTAAACTGTAAATTTCTAGTAAGTGTATAAAATAGGTTAACAGGTAACAAAAGGTCCCTTATTAATTTTACCTACTTAATCCATTTTAAATATGGAGGATATAGCACACGAGAGAAACAAATTGTGTGCAAGGGGATCAAACTGATTACTAGCTATAAGGCATACTGTAAATATTTCATACACTTAACACTTGTGTACACCTGTCTTCTTTTAGAGCATATAGAGTACACACTCCTATTATTTGCATTGCCATTTTACAGTTTCCTTAAAATTGGATAATTATGTCATGTGCACTCCAAAACAGGATACGAACTTCCATGCAGCTCTCAATACATCTAGTGCTTAAATGTACAAAATACTCATACTCTTGGTAACTTTATGATTATAAGGCCAAATAGCACAACAGGTAACCTGACTGAGACAGCACAGCCTGCCTAACCGTAAGATAACAACTGTAGTCATGAATGCTGTGCACCATAATCGGCCTGTTTTGTTTTTAATATTCATTTTAATTTCTAAAATTTTCTACATTTGAACACACAAAATGCCACAGTCAGCCACATAACAGTCAGCAGTATGAGCCTTCAATCACAGATCGTTGGTGTAATAGAATGCAATCATCATGAATTCTTCAGAATCTCCTCAGCCCCCACAGCACGTGGCATTAACACTCCAATCTTAAACTCTAGGATATGTCTGAGTGGGTTACCTGGATGAATCACTGGGAGTACACAGATCTACCTTATCCTTTCCTTGCCAAAACACAGATTTACGGGCACGTCAAATCCTCATATTTGCAGGATCCTTCAAGATTTTAAAAGTAAACAGTTTTCCTCTTCCCTCTTCATGAGCCTTCTACTGATGGCTTTGGGTGATCATATCTGTGCATCTCAGGTACATTTACACTTGGATTTTATGCTGAACCCCACCCATGATGTGTGTTAATGCCAAGTGGTGTGGAGGTGTTATTTCCTTCGAGCTGTTCTGTCTTTGTTTGTCTCTCTGTACAATGATGTGAATCTTGAGTCATGCAGAGAGGTGGATATCCTTCCCCTCCCCATTTATTCTTAACCAAACAGACGGCAAAGGCTTTCAGATGTCCTCCAATGCTGAGCTACACTGGATGCCTTACATAGCCTGAGACAAAGAATAATGGATACATCTTCACACTGACCAGGCGTGTCTTTGTGTGAAATCATGCAAGACCATTTATCTCTCACACCATGAAAGAACACGGCATTTAGTCCCACTGCGAATGAAAAAGCCTTCAATGCTTCCTTTCCATCTATTTAGAATTGGCTTCCACTAACTACAGTCAGTCACAGGCATCAAAACCCTCACTGATTCTCCATCTCTCTCTCTCATGCACCTAATCTGAATTTCTATTACCTAATGCTAGCTGCACAGGAGATCATCTAGGCCAAGAGAGGGCATTTTATCAAAGTCACAGGTGTCAAACAAGTCGCTGATTCCCTGGTCATCTCCCAAACCTAAAAGGTAATCATCTTGGTCCAGAAGAGGAGGACCAAGGTTTAAGAAAGGCCCCAGGGATGAAGGGATCTGGTCTTCTGTCTGCTGGAGAAGACTGGTGTAAGGGGACGAAATGGGTGAGAGAGTAGTGACGGACACAGCTGAGGAAGAGGAAGGTGGAGCCAGGGAGGGGCTGTGAGAGGTGGCCGTGCAGCTGGGATCTGTGAAAGAAAATGGAGTCACCTGGTTATTATCTCTACATAGCCAAGGAACCCTAACCAGAGCTTGCAGGCTAAAAGGGTAGCTATGTTGACCAGTGTTATGGTGCTTGTTGCACTGGAGACCAAATTTCAAATCTGATCAAAAACACCTTTCATCCTTCCAAATCACAGATGGTTTGTTTTCTTTGATTGGAAATAGGTTCACATTGCACAAGTACCAGCAAATCAGGGCTTGGAACCAAAAGTTGTTTATTGAGCAGACCTTGGGTTAACTGTTATTCAGCCAGGTTAGAGGGGTATTTAGCCCACTGGGAGGGTAGGTCTAAAAAAAAAAATCTAATTCTGGTACCAACTTAGCTAAGCACTGCACACTTGATTCTTCTCACTAAGGTACTTTCTTTATCGTCCATACTAGTTAAAAACAAATGGCAATCAGCAAAACTGTGGTTTTGTATTCACTTCAGCCACCTATAAGTGTGTCAATGCTGTATGCCTCAAAGGACCCTGTGCTAAACTTAGAAAACACTCCCCTCGTCACAAAGTGGGAGTCTGGAAAAACCCTGAAGCTCTGCACAGGAACAAAGATACTTTATCGATCGACTACCTTATGTAGAAAGAAATAAAAACCTTCCATAAGTTACATATAAATATAAGCCATGACAAAGTTGTTTCTTTATCTTTAAAGATGAAGTTGAAGGAAAGTCAATAAAGCCCCTTTATGTATAAAAAAAAAAAAAAAACTGCTGCACACCTATATCTATCTGAAACAAACCTTGAAGGACTTTGAGGAAAGGCGAGTTCCCGTTGATGTCCATGTTGCCGTTTTTTACAGGACTCCTGGGGTCATTTTCCTCATCTGGGCACAAAAGGACTTCTATAGGACCCATTGTGCTGGTCAGATGGATGGACAAACTCTGGAGAGAGGAAAAAAATTGTGAGTTCAAATGAGAAAAAAAAACTGACAGGACTGCACTGAATTACAAGAATGGACAGACTCCACTGAAAGATTTTTTAAAAAGTCTCCTTTCCACATGGCTTCAACTTGTAAATGTTCTACCATTGCATATACACCAAAGCTACTGGAATCTATACATGTAATGGTGTACCTAATAAACTGGTAACTCAAGTGCAAATTAATGAAATACGTTTTGCTATAGACCTTGAGACTGCTTCAGTCACTGATATGTCATCCCCAAATTCCTGGTAAAACAAATTAGCAACACCAACTCTATAGGGGTCGCCTAAACTTGCTGCCACCTCCACAGCTGGTGCATTAATGTCAGAAGAAATGCTGTGTCCGTTTAACAGTGTCCCTGCAGTACTTCACTGCACTTTCAAGTGTACACACTGCAAAAGCTTTGTGATGCTGTCAATTTCTCATATAGAAGTCAAAATGGTGCCAACATTTAGAGAACTGTATATATGATATACCAATATTCTCTGGGTAAGATCAGAAGCGAATTTCCCCAAATGTCCAACTGTTTCTTTAAGGGAAATACAAGTCATAGGTCGGATGACAGGGTGAGCAAGAAGCACAAGTTTCATCAGGACAGCAATGACATGGCATGTGTGTTTTTGTGCTTGTACACGTACCTCATCGGGGTCTGGTACTTCTAGTTTGGTCTCTGTGGGCGCTTTGACGACAATAACAGTCTGGTCTCTGAGGTTGCCCAGCTGTTTGATATCTTGGTATGTTACATAGGCATATGTGGAGACGAAGGGGTTAAAGAAATAACACTACAGTGTCAGTACATGTTAATACTAAACATACTGCTGAAGTGATGGCATGCATTGACAGCTAGATGAGTCACTTAACATTTTAGGCACCATAATGTAAAACAAAGATATGCTTTATGTGACACATGTGTAACAGATAAGATGGTTTGTAAAAAATCCAAAAGTCTTAATGAGTGTTCTCTAAAAACAGAGTTGGAAGATGAAGCCTTGCACATCTGCTTAGAAACTGGCATGTTTTTAAACTGATTTAGCTATTTTAAAAAAACTCAGTTCAGTAGGTCACTGAGCATGCCTACAAACTATTTTATACTGCCATCAATTTGGCGATGTTTACCTGCAAAACACATTTACAGGAAGTTTTAACACTAAAGCAAGGTAGCTAAGAATCATTTTAACTTTTGAATGACATGTCAACAAACAACAAATGGATATTTCTGGTTGCTTGGCAGCTCGCTCATGTGTCTCATATCCAGGCTGCATCTCTGGATGAGTTGTTCAAGCCTCTGCTCTTCTTCTCCCAGCGCAGAAACCTCTGCTGTCAGTCTCTGTCTCTGGCTCAGGGCTCCCTCTACCTCCAACAGACTACAGCCCCTGTGAGTGAGAGAAGAGGGAGGAGAGTGGATTAAAAACAGTTTTAGTACCGGCTCAGGCTCTTCGCTTGCCCCCATATTACTGTCTCTTAATCATGGTAAAAAATATTTGGTACAGTCTAATCACAGTCTTCTATTAATTGCCATTTTTGGTGGAGTTGGTATACCACAGATTTATGTTTCAATACTTAAGTGATATCTTCCCTGAAAAGAAATTGCAGAGGACCATGTGATTGAAAAAATACGGGATTGTATTTGAAAACTGTATTTTCAACTGGCAAAAATATTCCTAGGTTCCCCTTGTAAACTACAAATATCCCCTGTGAGGCACAAGCAGACTACAAATCACAACAATGAAGGTCTGAGTACTGAAAATGTTTTGTCCGTCTTACTTAATAAGAGTGATCTAAAATATTTTGACTGTTAATACTTTCTCACAGTCATTTGATACAAGATTAACACAATAATTTGTCTGTGGGCACTTCCAAGTAAAGTGACTGACATGGATTGAATTTATTTTAGCAACATCTAAACTTAGGCCAACCAAGAAAGGGAAAGTCAACACTGGGCCTTCACTAAAATAAAACAGAGATACAGTATATCCTTAAAACACAACAGAAGAAATATCCAGAGCTCATTAGTTTCACTAAATGCATTCATAGGCCTAAAGTGGTAAGCACAGGTGCTTTAGGTGCTATTCCTAAACTGCATGTGCTCTTACTGATTGCTGAACAAATGAGGGTATAATTAAATTGGCAAACTATAGTGTAACAGTCAGGTATCCTCCTACTTTGATGTGGCAACAGCTTGCATGCAGCCACCTGCCTTTCTGTGCTGTACAGGCCAAGGAACATTTTTGCTAAAAGATAAACCCACAAAGATTGTATGAGACTTTAAAAAACGTTCTAACCGCTAACTTCTCACAAACAACTCTGCTGAGTTCATGCTTTTGTGACATAACTTGTCAAATGTTTTGATTATTTGTACAGCAATTTGATCAAAGTATGATTGCTTTTCAACTGTGTCTGGGCTGGGGACTCAGCTTGTAGAAATAAAAGCACAAAGTTGGGCAAGACAGGAGGAGAAACAAACTGAGCTGGGCACAGATAGGCCGGGTCATGATTAGGACTATGTGAGCGAAGGAAGGAAAAGAAGGAGATACAGTGTGAAACATAAGAAAGGAGAAAAGATGGAGGAGGCAGAAACATGGAGGAACCAAGAGAACTGGAATATTTGTCACATTAAATTCTCGCATTTCTGCATGATGGCATAAATTACACAAACAGTATCAATTTCAGTGGGTGCTTGGGTCCCCAAGTAAGACGGAACATACTCTTAAAAAGATGAAAAACAAGTATTTGAGTGATAGAGTGACACAGAATGACCACTTACATCCACTGAATGTTGTTCTTTGATTTCTTCTTGATGAGGTGAATGCCTTCTAGTACATTGGTGATATCATACAGGCGCCTTTTCTGTACCTGAATGTAGAGGATACAGGTCTCATCAGTTAACTGTGTAAATTACCAACCGTAGCAAAAACCAATCCCTAACAACAGTAACCAAAACTTTTTCAATGCTTTGAACAGATATATTTGTTTAAGATGTCCCGTATAAATGTTCTTTCCCCTGCCTTTTATTTCTTGGTGCCCGTACTTGTTCACCAATTCCATCAGCATCACAACAGGATTCAAAGAAAAATGCATTAACTATTAGGTAGGTTTTCATTACATAACCATTCTACCACCAACACCCCCTTTCTTTTTCTCAGTGCCTGAGCCTTTTTCAGGTTGGATCTGAAATTACCTGTAAGGTTTCAGCGGCGAGGTTGAGGTCCAAAACGCCGTCAGAAGACTGAGCAAGAAGGTCCACAAACTTCTTTGTTAACAGGCCCAGGGAGGTGTCGTACCGAGTCTTCTCTGGTGGAGACTTGGGCGCTATGGTGGAGGAAAAGTAGAGGAGGAACAGAGAAATAAAGGGGAAGGACAATGTATTTCAGCGTTATACTTGATATTGATTTTTTACAAGGAAAGTAAAACACAAAACTTCCTAATAAACAGTTTTACTTGGTAGCAGGAAGCTCAAGTAATTTGTGGGTTTGTCCATAATGTGAAAAAAAATCAACCTGATCGCAAGACTCCTACACTCACCTGGCTTCAGAAACCAGCAGTAGAACAGCAGCAGAGGTATCAGTAGAAGTAATAATAGGTACAACAGTACAATTTAATCTAATCCAACACAAGCACCCCGCAATAAATCTTTAAATCTTGTTCGTGCCGTGTCACAAAGAAGTAGATTCAACTTCTCAACAAGGTTTTTGTACTGGACAACATTTATAAGTTTAAAAGCTGAAGCACATCACACTCCTGGGAAAACTGAAAATGAGTTTGTTTGTTTTTTTCAGTCAGGGAATGTTGGAGGCAAATGACTCAAATAGTCATAATCAGCTGGGAATGTATGATTTACATGAAGAGGGGATCACAAGCTACACTACGGGTCAAGCAACGAGCTGAAGTTAACGTGAACTTTGATAATCGCCAGCTGGAAACATTTGACGTAAAGCACCGAGTTAGATATTCACCAGCTGGACTTGTATTTCAGGATCAATAGCTCTGTGTTGATAACATCAGTTCCTCTCATCAGAGGCTTACAGCATTTTAGGAGCACAGGGCCGCAGCACATCACCTGCCTCACCCTCCAACACATCCTGAGGCTAGAATCAACAATCTATTACACTGCTGCAATGGCCATATATCATGAACACAACAACTGATTTACAGATTCTGTTTTATGTTTTAAATTCTTAACCCCAATTGCATAATTTGAACGAGTCAGGTAGCAATTATGAAAGAAGTGCGGTTTTGTATTGTGTGAAAATTGTGTGTACGCAGGACACAAAGTGTGTGTGCACATGTGCGTTCTGCGTTTCAGCTCCACGAAGTCTTGTACAGTGAAATTCAAGGGATTAGAATTTAAATTGTTATATTTTGTGGTATGACATGACACCATGGAGGCTTTATTTTTTTCTTGTGACTTTGGCAAATACATATGACAAAATACCACTATACCAAGAAAATATAAACCACAAGGTATACCTAAAAATATTAAGTGATGGTGCCACTACTAAGAAAGCTTATAGATGAATTTGGATGCTTTTGAGATCATTGATTTTTGAATGAATGTTGACTGCCGATTATTCTCACACATTAACTGTGAAATGACCCGGCTCACAGGCTGGGTTACACTCTGTTCCACTTAGAGCGAGAACTGAATGGTTCTTTAACTCCTGATGATGATGTATAGAGCATCATCACACTGTCCAATGTGTTCAGCTCAGTGAGAATCTGTTTATTCCTGATAACTGTATGAAGTAGCTGCATGGAGGCTGTTCCTGTGTATGAAACTTAGTGTGGACCGTATCTCACACGGGATGACCCTGAATCATTGTGCTGTAAAATTCTAGGTTACATGTACAAACAGGGTGTCAGAGGGCTCCTTATAGCCTCTGCTTCTTACTTCTGGGTGTCTTTAGCCTTGTCCCATTGGCCGCCGCGGCCCCTCCTCTGCCTCTTGGAGTCCTGGTTGGTTCTGACTGGTACTGGTGGTCGGAATCATCAAGCGCCAACCGCCTTTTTGCCTAAAGGGACAAAAAGATACTGTTAACAGCAGATATGGGTGTTTTGGTCACTTGCCAGGCATCTCATCTTTGAAGCCGCCTCACAAGAAATGATGTGTGATGCAAAATGCATCATTACTTTCATCTTATGTGTCTCCAGTGTCAGCCATGTCCAATGTTCAAAATCATGCCCACAATTTGAAAAGTTAAGTGTTTTAAGTAATGAAAGAGTTTATAAATTGATAAAGCACTTTCTATGCAAACTCCAGCGTTGTTTCTTTTGATCACTGAATCTGAGAGGACATCATTCTTCTGTAGTCTTTTCCATTTCAGTTTTGAAAGGAGTACATATTTTGGTTCAGAATGTCTGAGGTGGAGCAGTCAGAAAGACACTGTCATAAAATAGTTCAAGAAACAAGATGTTCCTTGAAAAAATTCCAAGTCTAGTGATGTGGTTGTGATTTCTTCTTTTCTGAACTCACTGGCCAAGACAACCCCACATAGCTTAAGAGTGAATCTGATCACATTGTTGCACAGTAATGCCAAAGAAACCCACTATGAGTATATAGAGACACCAGCTAGCCCCGTAACTAACCTGGCCACTTCAAATATTGCCAATAGTGGATCCCAACCCACTGTCCAAGAATCATTTTCTGTACATTAATCAAACCCAAATAATAATGCCCATTCTGAACAGCTGTTTGGGAGCTTATTGTCCATTTGGATTGAATCCAGCATTTTAACCACCATTGTCCATATTCATCTTAACTTCAAGGTTACAGGTTGTCCATGTCTAACCTGTCACAATCATGTTTTTCTGTAGTACTGGTGTAGCTTGACATAGGTGAGGTGTGTTCATTACCTATGGTTTCAGCAATAGCAGACACTTTAAATGTCTGCCTCATCACCACTGTAGTACACTTGAGATCATGTTTAAGCCCATGTACTTTGTGTTCAACGCCCCAGGCCATTTATAGTACAAATGTTGAATTGCCTAACTTAACCATTTCTGGAAAACATTTGCTGAATACTTTTTCTATTACAAGCCTAAATTGGCATTGTAGTCATCATCACAGTTACACAGCATAGTGGCTTAGTGAATAGCCTCTTCAATCAGGGAAGCCTCAGACTTCTGTGTTGGCAAGAATCCATCCTGTTTTAGTGTCTTTGAGCAACACACCAGTACCGGGGTGCTGGTCTACTGCATTTCCCTCTAAACCCCTTGTAGGGGATAAGTCAATTAACCCTCAGGACATCGAGTAAGTATTTTAAGCATAGTAAACCTCATCTTTAATACTGTCTTACTTAATCTAGCCCAAGACTGAGAAAGAATAATATGCCCTCTATTGACAGCCAAAATGTCAGCCATTTTATATCAGCAAGCAGCTCCCCCCACCCCCTGCCTGGTCATGGCTACAGCCTGAGATACAGAGGCTGGTTGAATTCATGAAAGATGAATAGCCAGGAACAAACCAACACCCTGAATGCTGCTGAAACTATTTTGTGTGGTTTATGCAGGTTGAGAATACAGGAAACGTGCAATCAGCACTAAAGCAACAAACTCGAGTTTCACTTTACTTGGCATGAAAGGCACCATAACGTTACTTTATTTACATAAACAGGTACATAAAACACTTGTGCAAAATTATGGTCATGGCCGACAACGAGTAATGTTGTCCTCTAATCATCAATACTGCTGCTAGCCTTGAAAGCTAACACACATTTTCAAGCTTCATCCAAGTTGGCTTACATGTTCAGAGACGACTGGGAGACACATCTATCGAGTAGTTTCAAAACTGAAGTGAAGCTTTAGCTACGTACAAGCCCACGTCTTTGCAAGTTTAGCCACTCGTGTCTTGTTAGAAAGCTAAATATTAGCTAACTAAGAGCCAAGCAACCTAACAACCCCCCCCCCCCCCAACTTAAGACACCAACAGCAGCCACTAGGCCACCGCTAACGTTACTCATCTCTTACCAATATTTCCATCTGGCTGCAAGGGTGAAGCGGACTCAAAAGCACCATGAAGTTAGCATAGCACGCTATTAGATGACAGGTCTACGTTTCTGTCAATGCAAAACTAACTTAAACTCGTCGTTTGCTTCACTACAGTCAAGAAATCACTTAACGAACCCACTTGGGTAACTTAGCTAGCGGTAGTTAGTTAGCCACCTCGCTAGGTTGAGTCGTGGGAATGCCCTGGCTAAGCAGCTAACGTTAGCTGCCCGAACAACAAGCTCGGCTAGCCTAGCAAGCTAACATTTTCTCGTGTTTGTGGCTAGTTGTAGCAAGCCAACTGTTAAAACGAGCTGTATAGATGATTACCGGCGGTCTTCCCAGAGCGGGTCGTTGTCCTGCTCCGTTTGCTGCAGCTTGTTGTGGAGTTGTGTAAATGTTGTTTATCTGAGGTTCTGATAAACACACATTTGATGTCTGTGTAACGTTGCAAGGCGGTGGGGTGGTTATTATTTGGATAAACGTAGCGTTGGATTGACCGGGGTTTAAACGATCCGAGAGAGATGTTAAAATGATATTATTGTCCAGAGGAGAGCCCCCGACCCCCGCAAAAATCACTTTGTCCGGAGCCGAGGAGATCCCTCTTCTCATCTTGCGTATTCGGGGTAACCCCTTTCTTGTCTCTGTACTTTCAAGCCTGTATGGCTGCTAATCCGCCGCAATAGTTACAAAAATAATCAGAACGAAGTAAAGATGAGAGTCTGATTCATCGACTTTTGTAAAATATTTCTTCTTAAGAAAGTGCATTTAGGCAGATGCAACGGATTAAAAAGTAGCGCAACTCTCGTTTCCCCCGTCGAGAAATGGCTTCAGGAAACGGCCTGATGAATGAAGGGATACGGTTTACGCGCTCAAGAGCCCTCCCGCGAAACTCAGATTTCCCGGGAAATTTTCAAACGGAATTTACATGTCAGACGCTATTGGTCCTTCGCAGAATAGTCCCCACCCATATTACTGCCATATTGACCAATAACAGCTCAAGATTTGGTGCGCCACGTGTTCATTGGCAGTTGTAAACAGACGACGTCACCTGTCACGCCTTGCGTGTTCCCTGACAGGACGCTAAGTGGCGCAAGTGACCAATTGTGCTGAAGAGACAAGATGAAGTGGTAAAATAGGAAATCTACAACAGAACAAAAACACGATTATGGGCCAGATCTACTCACCATATAATAATATTTTTTGTATATACTTCCCATTAGACACAGTAAATTCGTGCAACGAGATTTTTGTATGTTCTAAAGTTTACATCTTAGCCCTGATGAGCGTTGTGTGTAATTCAAATATGTTTTAGAGTAGAGGATGCAGTGACATGATCAAACTATAGAGCAGATTCACAGACGGCCATAAAATACAAAAGCATCTGTTTTTTGCATCAAGTAAAAGCTAAATATTTGCAAAAGAAAAATCTTAGTATTTTGGGTTAGATATGTCACTGTATCTCCACATCTCCAAGTTAGCATACAACTGGCATATTGAATTCTATAAAACCTATCAATGGTATACAGTATGTATAGTCTAAATGTTAATGTATCGTTCCCAGTAAAGGTTTATATTCAGTGGTGGAATGTAAGTGCATTTATTCAAGGACTGTAGGCTACTTCAGTACAATTCTGATGTTTTTGTACTTTGAGTATTTCCATTTTATGCTATTTTATATTTCTACTCCACTACATTTTGGAGGGAAATATTGTACTTTTTAATCCATTACATTTATTTGACAACTACAGTTAAGGGTTTACATACTAAATATGTGATCAGATTAAAAAATATGATGTGTTTTTATAGATTAACTACACAACAGTATATGAAATATTCAAAATAATCTCCACTTTGACCAACCACAACATTAAAATGCTGTTAATGCATATACATTTTGCTGATACTACATCTGTACTTTAAATAAGACTTTTACTTGTAATTGAATGTATTTTACATTATGGTATTTCTACTACTTGAGTAAAGGATTTGAATACTTCTTCCACCACTGCTTACATTACAGGTCTGAAAACTGTTTTCACAGGCCATATAACACTTTGCGTACTGCTATCATAGTAAACCACATGATTAATAGGTCTGAATGTACTGTATCCCCTGTAAATAGATTGTGAATTGTGGAGAGACAACTCTTGAGGATGCTTAAGGTCCAACATGGACCTTCAACCTGAAAGAAACTGAACTGTCCTCATGAAAGATACTAAATCTCTACCAGGATGTTATTTTGTAGCTGATCCTGACCTCTGACCTCAGCACTGAGTGAGAAAATTCACTCATGGGAATCTATTAAATGTTACATTGATTGTTTATTATTAGGAAAAGTTAACATTCTTCTAAGATGAATTCATAGCTGGTACCTCACTTTAAATGTCACCCTTGGACTCACCCTTTGCAAAAAGTGCTCAGTATGTTCCCAGGGGGCCACTGACAAAACTTGACATTTGGCTATTAATTATGACTCACAGCAACAACCCCTCAATAATTAATAGATATTTATTCCCATATGACTCTCAGCCCTGCAAGCCATGCCATGGTCTCTCAGGAAAGAGCATTCTGTCCTTTCCCAGATGACCATGTCCTCCGCAACAGGCACATATTAATTCATCAATTTTAAAATAAAATTTGGGCTACCTCATATCTAAACTTTAACAAAGCAGGAGGTGTCTTATCATCCATTTTCATTCACAAAGTGACAATTTCTCACTACTCCCAAGTCCAAAATGTGATTGCTTCAGTCTTTGAATAACCTATTTAACCACCTTCACGTTCATATTTTTTTTATCTCTTTTATGAGTCATTTTCGTAACCAAGAGTCCGTAACAAAACGCTCATTTTAAATAGGGGCGTGGGAAATAGCCACTGGTCCCACCTTGTCAATTCATGTTGCGCCAAGCTTGAAAGAGAGCCTGAATAACACCGGAAGAAAGGTGAAATGGCTTTCATAGCTACGGTTTTTGTTTGTTTGTTGTTGGTTTTTTTTAACTTTTTTAAATATTACATCACATATTCATATTGCAATGTCCTAGTTAAATGTTCTAGACAGTATGTAGCTTTCTCCTTATAGGCAGTACATAGCCTATCACAGTTTGCATTAGTTTGTAGTACAATGCTATAAAATCTGATTTTGATTGGCTTTTATTTTGGAAGCAATGACCGGAAAAGCTATTTAAGTTCTTTCTGTCTCTGTTAGACTTGACTGGTACCGAGGCCGAAGAGGAGGAGGAGGAGGAGAGAGGGGGCTGGGAGTGTTGTCTAGTCTATCATACTGTGGACTGGTTTGACTTGTTACGGGGCCTTTCGGGCAAACAATGTTTATCAATCACAGAAAATAGTAAGTAGTTAGCTAAAAAAGAAGGAAAAAGACAACCGGGAACACTGAGGCGTCGCGACAGAAAAACTACGTAGGATGGGCGAGCGGACGGACACTGCGTTTAATACCACTGGATCCAAGTGGCTGCTGCCTGTCAGTGAATACTTGGGCTTTCCCCTTGATCAGGTAGGAGTCTCTGCCCATGAATCACAACCCAACGGGGATATTTCGGAGTTAATAAACAGCATTTCCCAAGCTATGTTGTCTTATGAATAGTACTCTAGTCTGTCAATTAACGTTGTGTCACTTGTAGTGATTCCCCAACAGTCATCGAGGCCCATATTGCAGTTTATAATTGTAATGATATAGAATAGCCTAGAGGCTTTCTATGTTTTTTTTTCTCTCTCCAAAATGGCATCAAAAAGTGGAGACTTGCATGTCAAAGTTTAAAAGATAGGCTACTTAACATTTATAGCCAGCTATTTGATAGTCTACTTCACAAATATTCCAACAAAACTATACATCCTTATAGAATTGATATGATACCACTGAGGATTGATGAAACAAGTGGGAAAAAATCTTTATAACCTTGCATCATGCTGTCACAATAAGCCCCCCCATAGGGAGTATTAGAAGTTGTTTTTTTTTGTCAGGTAGGTAAAAAAAGCAGATATTTTGTTGATTTTTTTTTTGAGCATGTGTAAACACCCATCCTAATCCCTGTCTCTCCCACACAGGTGAATTTTTTGGCGTGTCAGCTGTTTGCCCTGGCTGCTGCCTTCTGGTTTCGTCTCTACCTCAGTCCTAGCCATGCCAATCCCCTGGTCAGGCACGCTGTGGCCACTCTGCTTGGCATTGCCTTTCTCATCTTCTGCTTTGGATGGTACTGTATGAAACCGTCCGAGACACGCTCACACAGTACTCCGTTCAATTACTCTCATATGATGCTGCACCTCTTCAATTTTTCTTCACTGAGTCTGTAACATGCCTTGATTACCAACATGTTTTGAGTGAAAATATGCAATATGCGCTGATGTCCAGTGTGCAGGGTCCAGTGCTGCATGTTAGTAGCACCACAGGCTTATAATTATAGGAGGACTGTAGACAATAAGAGTGCACAGAGGGAAGATACACAGGAGAAATGTTTGTGGTGGCATTTGAGTCATGAGTTACAGGTTTCAGAGGAAACATGTCTAGGCTGCACTGACACAGACTGATCACTGACATACAGCCCACTTCAATTTTAAATAAAGATCACTGTATTATATAAATAATAGTAATGATGCACATTTTCTGATATTGTGTGTCCTTTTCTGCAGGTACTCCGCTCACATCCTGACAGTGGTGGTTGCAAGCTACTTGATCATCATCAAAGCTGACATCAGCAATGTACACAGGTAGGTGTTGGGCTTCATACTTCAAAGGGAAATCCACATAAAAGTCTGGGATTAAGATGTATTAAGGAGACAAAATGCTGGATTATAAAATGGGTTATAAAATGTTACAGCATTGAAATGTGTTAGAATTTGTGACATTCAAACATATCAAATATTAGGTGGAATTAAGTACATTCTTTAATACTGTGTGCAATCAATCAATGCCACATGTCTGGAAAGGAAAAGTGTCCGTTACTATATACTTCTGCCCTTTGTAACTGTCTGGTAGCCTGGTTGGTTTGGTTCTAGACAAACAAAATCCTGTTGTATTCCACGATCATTAAGTATGCTACAAGTGTTGTTTCTAGACCAGACTGACCTGCCTGTCTGTCACCATGCTGGCAGGTGGATGACAGAACTGCTGCAACAGCAGCCTCTCATTTCCATAATATTGGGGCAATTCTAGTTACTGTTGTCTTCAGGTAAAACTTGTCTAGACAAGATCAGCCCAGAAACAATTTACGTCACAGCTGTGTGTTTGGCGGTGTGAGCAGATGGCTTAGTCTAGATAATGGAAAGGATATTGATCATGTATTTGTTGTAGTAAGGCAGTTTTTAACATTTAAATCTGAAAAACAAAGATTTCTTGTTGCTCAGCCCTTTGAATTCCCCTATTAATTTATTCCCTCCCACACATTCCAACACAGCTTGCAGTGTGATGCACCCCATCAAACGTAACGTACAACACGTCAGGTGAAAGGCAGCCTGACTTGCCAGCCAGACCAGTCTGTAGATCAATGGAGACAGTCAGACTTTGTGTGTGTTGGTCTGCATTTTTAAATGCATGTCTCTCTCTTTGTAGCCATGTGTATTTGTGTATTTTTGTGAGTGTAAATGTTTCTTCATATTTGGTTGTGTGTGTGTTGGCTTGAAACAACAAGTGTGTCATGGTAGTTTTTTTTTTCTCTTTATGAATGGAGCAACATGATTGAGGTTTGGTTAGGCTTGCTCTGGTATTCATGTGTAAAGGGATTACCTGCAGGGAGAGGAAGATACAACTGGTATTGTTCTGTACATGTGGAAACAAAACACAGTGTAAACGGTGTCCCAGGTTAAACAAACATACCACATTACACACCTCTTTATCACTGGCACAGGGGGAGAGGAGGTAACTCAGGACACTCTAGTGCATGTCCACAAAGAAACAGTAATCATTCTGCTATGTTATAATGTCAATATTTGCGACTTTTAGGAATTTGTTGTGGCGATCTGATTCACTACATGGATAACCATTCTCTTCAATTACTTTAATTCATTGGAGCTTGAACCAGATTTAGTAGTGATTTTATCTTAGATTAGGTCAGTTCATACATTTTTATGGTCTCAAGTAGCAGCTCCTCTCACACCTTTAAAAATCAGATCTTTAGTCTAATTCAACTGCACGTTGCTCTTTACATATTTTTAAAGCTGCTAATTTCACTGTGAACAAATCAATTAGATTATTAGTTCTGACCCATTTCCAATTTGCAAGTGCACACCAACAAGGTTTGCAGCCACAGCAAATGATAAAGTAAAATTATGTTTTGATGAAGACATTTCTAAGGACAGTTGACAACACTAAGGAAACAAGTATTAAATCCTTTGCCTCCTACTTTTGAAAAACATCTCGATCACATACACTAGACATCCATGTGCTTGTGTCAATCTGAATATGCAGAGAAAACAGTACCATTTCCACAAAACCAAACTATCCCTTCAGTCATTCTAGATGCTCCATCAGCACTAAATCTCTGAGGTGAAAAAGGCAAAGACACAAAGCTGTGTACTTGTGTATTTAGCAAATCCTGCCAACGTGCTACAAATCCCATAATGTAATCTCTTATGACTAATAGCTTTATCAGCATAAAAAGAACATATAGTAAAAGACATTTCTTAATCAACCAAGGGTGGCCGCCCTACTTGGTAATATGTACAGGTATTGTATCTATCACCAGAACATCTTAATTATCTTTTGTCTGATTTTAGCTTTGTTCATTCCTCCACATTCAGGTATACCATGGTGATGGCTATGGGCTACTTGACAGCGTGCCAAGTGAGCAGAGTCTTCATCTTTAACTATGGAATACTGTCCACTGACTTCTCTGGGTAAGGAAAAAACGTAATCACTTGGGTGTCTCTCTCTCTCTGCCACACCTTCTTGGTGACAGCATATTAGTCATTTCAGTTTCAGAGCAGTTCTTATGTTATCAGTTAACCGTTTCCAAACAGTGTTGTACCTGCTTACACAGTCGCCAGCGCCACGGCCCTGTGTAAATACAACACCACTGATTAAAAAGCAGCAGTGTGGATTGTTCACAGTTGACATTGTCCAGCCAGGTAGAGCTAAGGTACTCACTGCCTCCTGGCAACTGTGACTTTGTTGTGTTAGAAACAAGGCGGCTTCTAAAGGAGTGGGCAGTTTACTCTTTAGTATTTCTCTTTAGTTGAAGGATTTCGTTTCATTACAACCTTACATGCTCTCTTGTGGACTCATAAGGATCATAAAGAAGTGTTAAAAGAACAACTTAGTGAAGCAGGACCGGATGGGAAGTGACTCCTCCTGTCATTACTCATTATTTCATGAATGAAAGATTGCATCATCAACAATGACTATTCTGAAATCGAAACTCTGCCCACAGCTATTAACTGCAACTTCATTCCATAGCCCCTTTCACATTGATGGCATGCAGTTGCTTTGATAAAGAGGGTCATCATTATGTTAACATACTGGTTATCTCATTGTGGACCACATCTAATAGAGAGAGCTGGGCCTCCCAGGATTCACAAAAAACAGACAAATATTTAACTAAAGATCTGCAAATACGTGTTTTGTGAACCAGTGGTTTAGTCATACCAGATAAAGTGGGTAATAGTGTTTTGTGTGTGCAGTTGTACTTGAAAAGGTGACAGTTGACTTTGCTGGCTCCTGTATTCAGCAACTTTTTTGCCTAGTTCTGGTGCGCATGAATTTGCTGGCAGCACTCACTTGCACTCCGCGTGACTTTGGCGATGAGCAGCCAGGCCTGTGAGTCAGCCTTGGGTAGGGTCGTATATTGAATTAGAGATCCAGCTTCTTTAAGCTTTCAGATTAGACAGATAAATGGTCGTGAATCCCAGAGATGGTGATAATATGTGTAACTACTTACACCGGATTTGTTGAAGTATTCCAGTGCCAATGGAAATACTCAGTGGGCTTATTTTTTAACACCATGTTGGTAATTTGCTGTTTTCTACTGTTGTGTTGTCTTCATTATCACCTTGATATGTTGTGTTGCTTTCCCTGTTGAAGGATGCCAAACACAGTTCATCTAGAGCTTGTCTCTAAAGTCTGTGTGCTGTTCTCCCATTTGTTAATGAGTATTTCCATAAGCTGATCTTTTCTGAATATGTGCAAGGCAGCAGAACTGAAATTGAACTGGGTCACAATCTTGTGCACAGTGGCAACTTTAGCGTCTACATGGAAAAACAGAGTCTGTAGGCTACAGCGGTGGAGCGTTGCACATACTGGCTGGCACCCTGAAAATGTTTCTCCTAAGCCAACTGCCAACTCTCATTGAGCTGGCACTGCCAGCCGCTCGGCCAGCCCCTCTCTCTGCCTCGGTTTTCCATGCTGTGCACACAATGCAGTCCACTCACACACAGGAACCTGTGTGTGTGTGTGTGAGTGTGAGAGAGAGAGAGAGGGAGAGAGAGAGGGAGAGGGAGAGAGAGAGGGAGAGAGAGAGGGAGAGAGAGAGGGAGAGGGAGAGAGAGAGAGAGAGAGAGAGAGAGAGAGAGAGAGAGAGAGAGAGAGAGGAGATTGACATTCTTGAGACAGAGAGGTCTCTATCTGTGAATGAAACTAGGAGAGGGGAGTGTGAAACTAGTCTGTTCAGACTTACTGTACAGGACCTAAGTACGTTCCACCGTCGCCTCACTTCCAGCACGTTTTGGTACCCATGAATGCCTAATTTATGGAAACAACTGAAACAGAAATTGAAACTTTATTTAAACTGTATATTGTATGTTGTTCTGGATGACAGTGTCTGAAGCACCAATGTTAAAAGTTCAAGCAAGTTATTACATTTGACTGTTTATTGCATTTCAAAAAAGTGTGAAAAAACCTACAGTATTAGATGGATGAAATCTTCTTACTAGCTCTACTCTGTTGGTGTAATCAACTTTAGAACATGAATTTCTTTTCACCGTGAGCTTGTCAAGATGAAGATCAGGCTGTACTGGTTTCAAAGAGAGACTTGGTGATTAAGTGAAAATTTAGGGATTTGAATGAACTGCATTCGATTAATAAGTGACCTGATTTGGCACTACTGGAAAAGAATGAAGTGATTCACGAGGGGAAAATAAATTCTGTATCCTCGGACAGAGGCTCAGTAGGCGTTTGCTTGGGACGTGCTTTGTTTCAGGTCAGTCATATAATGAATGACTGAAAAGTGCTCTCTTTCACTAAAACATTCTACTGCTTCAAACATGCTGCTTGCTGAGCTGTCAATGATCTCTGCTTCTGACTTTTAAAACCTTTAAAAACATGATCCCACCTGCCTGCCCACCTACATCAGGCTGGCTTTGTGAGGCTAAAAACACCAGAATGCTTTTGACTGCTAAAAGATCATCACTACTCATTACCTTGCTGTATATCTGTTTTGTTTTTTTTATGTCTGAGTGACACTATCAGTTTCTGTGGCACTGTATTGTGAAAGTTAGAATTATGAAACTTTTTATATATATTAAAAGTATTTTTTTTTCTTAGGTACATATATTTATTTTTTCACCTTGAAGTCAGTGTCTAACATTAGTTACCAGCAGTGTGTGTTCAGCAGTGGATATCAGCTTTTTTTCTCCAAACCTTTACAGTTGAATTGAACAGTAAAATCATTTTTATTTTTTCTGCACAGGCCTCTGATGATAGTGACCCAGAAGATCACCACACTGGCCTTCCAGCTCCATGACGGTAAAGCAGAGGAGAGGATGCACACACACACGCACACACACACACACACACACACACACACACACACACACACATACTCAAAGGCACACAGATATTGGCAAGCCTTTCATAGTAGAGGCAACATGCTCTCACAATTACTTAACATTTGTCTCTACAGACTTTTCTCTCCTTCTATATGAATGTCAGTGAATGACAGTGTGACAGAGAACCAGCATGCACAATACCAGGACCCTGAAACTGAAGCAGCTAAATGGAATTCAGCCATCATTAATTTTAGTATTTGGTGAAAAGTGGCAAAATGAAAGTTTCCAAACAGGTTAGTGATGACTTCATCCCTTGTTTTTCAGGTATGTGTAAGAAATCTGAACAACTGACCCCGGAGCAGAAGCTTCTGGCTATAAAGTAAGTTTTTACTGCAGTAAAACATACTAATGACTTATTTTTTATACAGTGGTAATTATATGTTGCAGTGTAAAACATCAGGGGATAGACTTTTTGGAGATAAGTCAGAGCACCGTGCTCTGTGGATAATGATGAAGTGGAAGTCTCTGATGAGATTCCTCTTTTTTTTTTTCCCTGCTGAATTTAGCTGATTCTCCACACAGTTAACACTGTAGCATTGATATGTATCTGGAACCAATGGCCCTGTCAAAGTA
Source organism: Macquaria ambigua (assembly GCA_008360985.2). Lineage (NCBI taxonomy): Eukaryota > Metazoa > Chordata > Actinopteri > Centrarchiformes > Percichthyidae > Macquaria > Macquaria ambigua. The sequence goes on along the minus strand of VMKM01000065.1, from coordinate 674,544 downwards.
TGTGTGCACAGAAGGTTGCATCTGAATTAACACCTTATTTAAAGAATAAATAACTGTTTCTTTTCCTTTAGCCACGAAGGACAATGACAAGGAGATGCAATCATGGTGAATAGCTTGTTCATGTAAAAAGCATGCTGGGAACTTAGAAAACAAGCATCATTTTGCATGTAAAAGATTACATTTTTATGCATGTGTATTGATAAAACCACATTCATTAGTGTACTATGCATGCCATGTTAAGATACATTTTAAAATGTGTCAAAAAACGATAACACATAGTGTTGCTCTAGTGTGATAACCCTGCAGCTCTAAATTTGGTGATTGTCTCATGGTTGTTAGCTTACTTTAAGATTCCTGTGCTTCCTGTAGGTTTGGATACTACTTTTATTGATTCTGATTTTACTTATCAGTTCTGGTTGTACTGTAAACATTAGTATATACAAGCTTTGATGCATGCGTAACCAGTAATGTAGACAGAAGCTCAGTAGGTCAAAACTTTGTTTTCAGGAATCAATAAGCTTATTGAGAAGCAGATTTCTTTATGATTTCCTGGTTCTTCAGTATTTGGAAGTGGTTACAATTCATACCCAGTTCTCAATACCCAACCCTGGTTCCTTAAAATGCTGCCTAACTGCTGTAATCGGAGGACCAAAGGAACCAAAACAAAAGCTAATTTATAACATTTGGATTGTCTCTGTGTGAAATTTCACTTTTTGTCATTCACAGAATATTTGCTTTTATGTAACATTTCATCTGACAAGCAAGAATACAGGTTTACAGGACCCCCTTTTTTAAAATTGTTAATTTTTATTTAAAAAATAAATGGCATGCCTTTCTCACGTTTCCACCCAACTTAGATGAAAATAAACAGTAACACTGTTGCATTTCACCTGAAGTAATCACTGTTATCATACTGAAAATAAAGGAGTTCTCTGTTTTGTTTTCAATGATTTCTCCTATTGTTGTTTCTGCAGTGTGAGGCCTTCTCTCATCGAGTACCTGAGTTACAATCTGAACTTCCTGAGTGTCTTGGTGGGACCATGCAATAACTATAAGGACTACATAGACTTCATAGCGGGCAGACACATCAGCAGGAGGCTCAGGCAGCATTCTGGGATGTGTAATGGGCAGAACGGCTATGATAAGACACCGGACCCGTCACCTCTGGTAAGTTCATGAATGCATATCTGGTTGCTGCTCCCTCTTCGGATTTAACTTAATGACAGAGCATAACCTGGGACTGTAGTAGGGGTGGTTTTAGATCTGCCTGTCTATTCTAGACCACTTTTCTTGCAGTCTTCTCCTAGTTTAATTTTTGTACTGACTTTTCTGCTCATATCAGGAGGGGTATCATGAGACAGAGCACGCTGTCTCATTTGTTCTCCAGTATTTTCTGAAAAAGTCACCAGCCGAAAGTCAAATCCTTTTTGTTGTCTGAAATCATAAATAAACTCATCATAAAGCAGTAATTATCCTTGTTTCTTGGTCCTTGTTGTTTAGTCTGAAACTTAGATCATTGGAGTGTAAAAAGGCAGTAATAAAAATAGACACTTACTGGTGTGGACTAGCCAGAAACAAGTGTCTCCTAACCAGGTGGAGATATTCAATAGCGGACATGTGGTTCATTTACACTAGTCTCCTTTAGGTCCAATAGGATTGGGGCATCCAGAGTTATACACAGATCCAATCTGTTCCAGCCAATAGGAACAGCTTCCAGTTTAAAGAAAAAAGTGTAACCTGAGCTTTGCCAGACATTACAGTGAATGGGTTCAACAAACCAATATTTGGTTTCTTATTGTTACTTATTGTTGTTTGAAGCCAAATAATGGCACAGAAAAAGCAAATGAGAAAAATATTTGCTCTGAAGTGGTGACTGCAAGAAACACATCATTCCACCATTGATGGATGATTAATTATTCAGCTTAGTTGCAACTTGCTCTGTCTTCAAAAATGGTTATACATTAATATTAACATATTAAATATCTTAAATAAAAAACATAGACATAAATGGTCCCTCACCCACAGAGACTTTTGGTAGTGCCACAAACTGCAACAGTCTGTCATTGTTTCAGTCTTGGTTCTAAATATTTCCTCTGGTCTCACTGATTTTGGAGTGGGTTGGATAGTCCAGTGGTCATCATGTCCATTCATAATGTGTGTTTCAATCACTGCTCAGCAGTTATCCGTTTTCCCTGCAGAACGCTGTCTGTTGGAAATTGCTGGTCTGCTGCGGCTGTATGCTGTTCTTCCTCACTGTGACTCGGTCCTTGCCGATAACGTACAACGTGGACCCCCACTTTGTCAGCCACGCCCCCTTCCTCACCAGGCTCACCTACGCTTTCTTCTCCATACAAGCAGCAAGGCCCAAATTCTACTTTGCCTGGACACTAGGTGATCAGTGTGTGTGTGTGTGTCTTTGTGTGTCAGCTGTAGTTAGCCAGTTGTCAGCTGCTAATATGATGGGAACATGAGCTACATTGTTATTGCCGTGGAAGTCATGTGATTTTTTTTTTTTTTCCCCCTCCGTCCTCTTAGCTGACGCAGTCAACAACGCTGCAGGTTATGGTTTCTTGGGGATGGATGAAAATGGAAAGCCATCTTGGGACCTGATCTGCAACCTCAACATCTTGGGGATTGAGGTACCCTCAATGTTTCACATGATTCAAACAACAGAACATGGTCTCTCTATACTTTGTTTAATTTCATACACACTTATGTTATTCAAAGTCTGGCAGTGAGTTAAGGATTGGAGCACACAGTTACTGTTATGTGGTCATTGTTATTTATTGATCTTTTTTCAGACCGCAACCAGCTTCAAGACATTTATAGACAACTGGAATATTCGAACAGGAATCTGGCTCAAAACGTAAGTGCTGAAAATGTCAACTTCAATACTCATGCACACAGTCAGCTTTCCATTTCACTAACTCTTTTAAATGTGTTTGATTCCTCTCATCTCCTCAGGGTGTGTTATGACCGAGCCCCCAAGCACAGGTTGGCGTTGACCTTTATCCTGTCTGCCTTGTGGCACGGTGTTTATCCAGGGTACTATTTCACCTTCATCACTGCCATCCCCATCACCATGGCAGCACGAACTGTGAGTACTCTACCTCCTCTGGAAATTCAAATTAATGCTCAAGCATGCAACTGGAAGGAAAATGAACAGTCAACAAATGGGACAGTCAGTATTTTTTCCAATTGTAAATCTGCAATTTTGATAGCTTTATTAAATTTCCAAACGCCATATAAAAACACTTCTTGTTAGTATTAAAGTGGTTCTAGAAATGTGTGTCTGTCAGAAAACACTTCGATAGGAAGTGCTTGAATTGACTTTTTCTTCCAAAACTGCTGTTTCCCTCTTTCCTGTATGTGAGGTAAGGTTGGTTGAGTTTTCAGAGAAAAACCAACAGGTACCTGGACAACCTGTTGATGAAAGTAAATATTATTGTACCACAGCAAAATATAACAGAAACATTGTAGCTTTATTAGCCTAAATTCATACAATCTGAGAATTTTTCTTTAAAGGAAGGTGATAAATTCTTGTACTGTAACTTAATTGGATTAGTTGGAATTACATCAACAACATACAGTAGCTTCAATACACCAGTGAAAACAGTTATTTATACCTCTCTGTTCATCTGTCTCTCCACACCAGGTACGGAAGTCTGTTCGACACTACTTCCTGGGCTTCAGAGGATTGAAGCTGGGTTACGACATCTTAACTTGGGCAGCCACCCAGCTGGCCATCTGCTACACTGTCATGCCTTTTCTACTTCTGGCAGTAGAGCCCACGTTGGTTTATTACAGGTATGTAATACTAGACTGTACTCCCCATCTTTGGTGCTATTCTCATCAAGTGGTCGCACACACCATTTTCTTTTTTGACTTTTTCTCGTTGTTCAGCCAAATACAAGAAACAAAGGAGCTCTTCTTGCTATTGTGAGGTCGCCATCTTGTTTTCTGGTGTGCATGTGAAGAACGCTTCTATGAATGCAAGAGCCCTGATTTCACAAACAGTGAAATTGTCATACTTAAAATTTCTTCTGCTGCAGAGTTCAGATCTAAATTAATGAAACTATAGAGAGTATTAATTAGGGCTGCAACTAACAATTATTTTCATTATCATTTAATCTGTCGATTATTTTCACAATTAATTGACAAGTCGTTTGTCTATAAAATGTCAGAAAACTGTGAAAAATGCCCATCACAAATCCCCAAGGAGTCTTGTTTTCCCCAACCATCAGTCTAAAACCCAAAGATTTTACTGTCATAGAAGACTAAGGAAAACAGAAAATACACACATTTGAGAAGCTGAAACCAGAGAGTTTAGGCATTGAAAAAGGACTCAAAACAATGAATCGATTATCAAAATAGCTTTTCTGTTGATCAACTAATTGTTGCAGCTCTAGTATTAATGTATTTGCAGGCTTTTGGTGGCATATAGATGGTATATTAAGAGCCATTATGCCAGCAATGCCCTTTCTACTGGCTGATTACATTTATTAAGGTTGAAAAGTAGAGTTGTGCCTCAAAATTCTTTTTGTTTATACATTTCAAAATATTCCACATTTTAGTTTTTAACATGATAGTTTGTGGCCTGCTCTCTAACTTTGTCACATTTTCCTACTAATCAACATTTGAGAAAGTTACAAAAGTTACACCCTTCTGTTTTTCCTCCTTTCTCTCCCAGGTCTATGTACTTCCACGTGCACATCATCAGCATTCTGGCTGCGATCGCCCTGCATCGGAAACACAAACCCAGGGAACCCTCTGCCACCACCAAAACGTTTTCCTCCGCCTCCTCCTCCTCCTTCTCGTCTTCGTGCTCAGCCCAGTGCCAGCCTGTTCACTCCAACAACAATGACAAAGTAGACTGAAAATCCCCTCCTCACGTTCTTTCACGAGGCTCTCAGTCCACGGTGTCCTCTCAACGACAAGTGAAAGGGCATTCATCCAACTTGAAATGGGAAAACGTGTGTTATTTATTTTTTGGGACATGACAGAGTAAAGAGTTAGGACAAAAACTGTGATGGTACAATATGATGCAGGATTTGAACCTATGGCACTGGATGTACATGGGGGCTTTTCTGCCATATTGTAAGATTAGGACATCAAACATACTGTAAGCTCAGCAGGAAAGAGAAACTTTAGCTGAGGGAACGTCTCTGGTACCACCACCACCACCACTAGGGCGCTGGCCACCCTCCACCTTCCCCTCCACCTGACCCCCCTCCCTTCCACTTCCCACCCTCCGTGCCCATCTCAACACCAGCCTTCCTGCTCCAACAACAATACAACAGTGTGAAGAGAGAAAGGAGGCTCACTTTCTTTCCTGTCCTCTATCTGTGCTGTCCTGCCAGCACAGTGGGAGAACAGCTCAAAAATAGGGCACACACACACACACACACACACACACCCCTGCATAAACAGACAGACACTAGGAAACAAATATGCACATACTCTCTCTTAGACACACTCGTACTTGGTCACAGTCTGATGGCATACAAAGGCTGCCCTTGTGTGGCCACAACAAAGCGCATGCCAAGAGGAGAGAGAGCCCTGGTTAATATGTGTGTGTGAGTGAGTGTGTGTGATCGTTTACCCTCTGTTATGTCCCACCAACCTCTGTCACTAACCCTGTGTGTGTGTGTGTGGACCTTGTCATGAAAAACTGTGGACTGCGTCGGTATTTCTCCCACTGTTAGTTTGTGCTAGCTGGGTGGAAAGACACTTGAAATACCAATTAGACCATGCAGCTCTCAAACTGTCCAGTGAAAGCATTACTAATGAAGTCTTTTAAGCACAGGATGGCAGCTCCTCCTGGTGAGGAGACTCGACTATGCTGTAGAACAAGTAAACACATTATTATAGTTTCTATGGATAATCATGGGCTTTAGCTATACTCCTGTAAACATAAAGGAAAAGCTAACATATTTTTAGGAATAAAACGTGCAATATTACAGCAACAAGCTTTTGCTTATGGTGTTTTGCATTGCACAATTGTAACAAGTGATGAAGTGGTGCAATATGAACACACATTGATGTTACCAGCTGAAAGCAAAAGCATATTTTCAATAATTTTGTGAGTGATATAGTTCTTAATGTGTTAGCACTTACCATGTGAACGGTGCTGGATACCTGGTATCATACTATAGAGTAATTGAACAAAAAGCTGTGGTGAAACTGAGAGGAAATACATTTGAAGTTTCTCTTTTTTGGGAGGTAACCATTGCACATTCAAATAATGGAAAAAATGATCAAAAATAGGAATTTATAAATCAAATGTATTTCTTCTCAGTGGGAGCGTGGTGCTGTGTTCGTTCTGTGGTTCTTTGTGAGAAAGAACGCATTTGAAAACTTTTGATTTGCCAGAGCTCCTCAGCAGCTGCAGGCTGATTTAACGGAGACATCTGCTGGTTGTTTGTATTGTCTGAACTCTGCTGAATTAAATAATGAAGGTAAGCCAACTGGGACTGACTGAAACTGCCATCTCCCATTGCAACTTTATACCAGCTATGAGCAGAAAGTATATTTTTTTCCACTGATATTACAATTTCAAAATTCACAATTTCTTCTCTTCACTTGCTTTTACTTTTGCACAATCAGCATGGTGAAAACAAACACAAAAAAGTTCACATTCACCTTTTTAAATGATTAATTATTATTCTGTTATTTTCCGTTATCAAGATGTTACCACTCATGAGAGGTTTGGGAGCACTGGGAGTTTTACAAAGAGCACAGTGGCTTGGTTATTGATGGTGCTATCTGCTGCAGGCTAGCATGATAGCTCTCAGCTACATTTATGGGTTGGTTATAATGGTTTGCTAACAATGCTAACAAGTTGCGATGCAAGAATATTTTTTTTTGGTAGTGTAGCAGTGCCTGGTGAAGAAAAATGACATTACACAATTTCTGTCTTTGGGTGCAGCATGTTAACAGCATGTTTATCTGTTTCATTATGTTGGAGACACAATCTCAATGTATTTTATTACCTGCTTTGGAATTTAATCTCAACTTTTTGACTCCAGGAAAAATGTGTATTTTGGACTTGCTTGTTTTGCCTCTGTTTACATATTGACTCAACCCCCTAATTCTTAATATGTAAAGCCTCAGAGTAGAGCCTGTTTATACAAGGAACAGAATCAAAGACCATGTACACATGCTTTTTTATTTTACTATAAGTACAGAAGATTATATCTGTCACAAATAAAATCTGACTTCTTAGCTTCGCTGTGACAAGGACCCAATTCACAGACAAGTGTGGACATGAGGGGAGGGGGAGGATTAAATTATTAAATTGAATTATTAAATAAAAACCGCAGGGGAATTTTTCAAGATTTTGTGGGAAACAAGAAGGGGAGAACATGCAAATGAACCTTTTGTCCGATTAACCTCTTTCTGACTAAATCTTTTAGTTTTTCATTTTGGAGGAAAGATGGCGATATTTAATTTTTGTTGATTATTTTAATGTTCAACTGCACATTAGTACCTCTCTTGGAGTTAATGAAGCGCCAGTATTGGCTGCTCTGGGGAACCCGTAGACTTTCTTTGCAAGAGGCCACAGTTACATTTAGTAACATTTAGACCTAAATGCTGTTGGTAATACAGTTAGTCCCCACAACAGCCACTGTCAGACTCCTCAACAGGTGTGTGTGCTGAAAAGTGAAAACACTCTTCCCAAGTATGGCTTTGCTATAACATAGAATTGCTGTTGTGAAACAAAGCCCTTATTAACTGATATGGAGCTAGCCGTAACCTTCAAATTTGTTGTTATCAATAACCTGTTCATGGCACTGTACGTCTGCATGTTTGTTTTTAGTGCAGGGAAATGAGCAATGAGTGGCACATATTAAGTATGAATGAGCAGCTATTTGAATGACTTAATACTGATTGTGAAGATATTCTTTTGTATGTGTTTTTGCAGATGTATATGTGATCAAATATATTTGTGTGTGTGTGTGTGATATTTTCTTATTACCCCATTGCTCCATTTTAGTATTGTTTGTATGGAGGAAAGAGTGAGTTGTATATAAAAAAAAAAAAAATTGAGTAACAAATAAAGCTTCAGTGAAACATTTTTTTTGGTCTGATATAAAAAACTTTATTTGTAAGTTGGTGTATAATTAATTATAATGAGGGATTATAAACCATTCTGAAGACAAACATGTCATTTCTTTTACTTAAGTGATGTAAATATAAAATGAGTTAAAGTAAAACCTCTATTCGGTAATTCCAGGTGCCAGTGAGTCGTATTTGTTTTCTATCCGTTAGTGTTCACACTTGACTCTGCCTCTCAGTCAAGTCAATTGCTCTCTATGCGACGCCTGTCTCAAGCTGTTTAATCTCTGATGATATTCTCAAAGTGCCTGCCTCTCTGTCCCTTGTGTCACCTATCTGTTCCCCTCTGATATGCCTGTGTGTCTGTGTGTGTGCTGTGTTTTGATCCAGCCTGAGCTCACAGACAACTAATGACAACCAGGGGGAAAGAAGAAAATGGGACAAAGATTACAACAAGCAACAACAAAATCTACTTTAATCACTGCGATTCTGGAGTATGTTCTACTTCAGATCTTTAGAGAGAACTTAGTCCTCTAACACTCAGTTTCTTTTACTCAGCATTAGACCGATTGTCCTCTCTGTGCAGAAAATAAAATCAAAAAAGCAATGTGGACAAATACAGATGGTTGTATGACCCTCAGCATTGTTCCTACAAACACAACCAACCCTCTACGTCCATTCAGTACACAGACACACAAAAGAGATAATTTAGTTAAATTACATTTACCATAAACTAAACTTTATAATGTGATCATGCAGAATGTAGTGGGAAGGTCCACACCAGGCCAGATGTTTGCAGCCAGGAGATAATTGTTTAATCAAAGCAGATGAAATTAAAAAACATCACACATTCATTCATCCTAAGTAATCATTTTAATTTCTCTCCTCTTACATACTGAATGTACACTTTGGGGGAAAAAAAAAAAAAAAAGAAAAAGCAAAACGTATTAGTTGCTGACAGAAAGCAATACAGATTTATTTTTTTAGCACTGTGAACTATGTCACAAAATAAAGTCAACCATACTGCCACACACAGATGATGGTGCTGCGAGAACACAGGAAGAAATCAGGTTTTTAACCCATGTTATGCAGATTTGATCTCATTGCTTTTAAAATTGATTTACCCTTATTGCTAAAGGGAGAGAAATTACTGTATGTGCATGTCTGTGCAGCAGAGAATAGACCAAACCTGTGTGGATGGGTTGAAGTTGTGTCAAACTAATTTACAATTTGTGTAATAAATTTTGTGACTTTTATGTTTTAATTTGAAGGATTACTGAGAAAACTGTCCAGTCCAAAGCCCAGTGGGTGAACTCAAATCCCATGATGGCTAAATTGAAACCAAGTCCTTATTTCTTACTTTCTGGAAAGTTGAAGCTTCAGAGGTTTTGATGCAACAGCAGCCGTTCATTGCTCAATAAATGCAGCAAAGGTCATTTTGACCAATACAGATGCAGCTCAACCCACACTAGAGGAAATCACTCAAGTCAAACGTCATCCTCTGGGGAACATAAATGTCTGTACCAAATTTCATGGCAATCCTTTTAATAGTTGTTGAGATATTTCAGTCTGGACCAAAGTGATGGATCGACTGACCGACAGACTAACATTGCCAACCCTTGAGCAATGCCACTAACATAGCTAAAAGTTAATACCATTCTCCCTTTTATTTTAGAAGCTTTTAGCATACAACTCCACAATTGACTCCACAGCTTTTTGGTCATTTTGAAAAGAAGCTATTTTAGATGAAAAATACACAATCTAGCTAATGACTCCTGCTTTCCAAATCCTCTGAAACTAAAGCAGGTCCATACAAACACTGAAAGCAAAAAGAACTTCAAAATAATATTTCATCACCTGCATTTGTATCAATAAAATGAATACAGGCAGCCAGTTTACAGTACAAAAATGCCAGCAGGCAACCACTGAAGAATAATTTATTTTGCTTTTTCTGTCGTCTTTGATTTTACATTCCACTGGTTTTTCAAAGATTGCACAGATTCGAGATAATGTATCTGAGCTTTTGTGAACTGTAGATCTTTTTTGCTTTCCTCCCAAATAACACAATTAAGTTTAGTGATGCAGTGCAAAGTGAGTCTAGGAAAACAATAATAGCCCCAAAATTACAGTATTTTGACACAGATTATATTTTCTGACTATGCACTAAAGACAGTCTTAAAGCACTGAGACAGGCAATTTAATGATCCAATGCAAGGAGGCAAATTGCTACTATTATTGGAAATTATTACTATCATCACATTTTGCCCATCAAGCAGAGTTATCTCGTAGCATTCTGCTCCTTGTAGGATCCACCCCACACGCTGTCCGAACCTCCACACTGCATTTGCCGGTTCACATCCCAGCAGAGGGCTCTGTTACCAATCTGCAAAACCTCTGCAAGGCTACACAAAAGCAGACAATCTATATTATCCGTTTTGAACTGTCTATGTCTATCATCGGCTGTCTAAAGATGGAAACACATGGGATTCCTTGTGCTTTGTTACCGTTTAGACAGATATATTCATCACAATAGTCAAAAATCCAGCCTTAGTTACTCGTGTTTTATCACCTCCAGTGATTCACATCCTGCTGCAATACATCATTTCAGAACATGCTCAAGTTTTTTTTCATTATTCTTACAAAGTAAACATGTACAATAGGGTTTTTTTTTTATTAGCAGTGCATGCAAGGTGGAAATCAAGCAATCAGATCAAAGATCCTAACTACATCAATATGTTCAATTCTTTGTACATTTTCTTCATTTTTAATCACTGTTTAGGATCACTTTTACCCACATAATAAATAATTAGAACAATCTTATACAGGGTAAGTCTTCAGAGCATGTCAAGTTTTTAGAGCATGTTTAGTAAGTTTAGTTATGGACTGTAACAGAGCGAAGTCCTTCCTGTTGAAGAATGCTGTCGAAAATATACTCACAAAGGTGTTTTTGTGCTGACAAATAAGTTTCTGTTCTTAACATTGTCCTTTGAGATAAAGATAATATACAGCGGGAACATACACAAATACAAGTCTGAATATTATAACAAAAATAAATACATTTTCTGCGAAGAAATTCCATTCAGTGACTCGTGGCTGCTTCCTTTCATTTCAACTTCTAAACAGTCTTCAGTTCTGCTGCAGGTGACAAACAGAACTCATTAAAAGATAGATTAGGAATCAGTGACAGCTGAATTAAGACTTGGATGGATGGTAGTGTTATCCCAAATTTATCCTTCCTGCCTTCATGTTTCATCCCTGGCAGATGCTGCAGATCACCTACTCTGCATTTAAAAATAAGAACAATAATCAGAGCAATAAATTATAGCCAGAGAAGCGTAGCAGCTAGACATTGAGGGGTTTGAATACTAAACAGGGAAACTTTCTCTGAATTTCAACCAGTGGAGGGCAGTAGAGCAGAGAGAATATATCTAAAAAAAAAATGTAGAAACGCTTTTTCACAGAATGGAACAAATCAACAATCATCTCATTTAGTGTGAAGCCAAAGTGAAACTATCTACTGGGCTGTAGTTGTGAGTATTTCCAGGCTGTCCTTATGTGGCTCCATAACAGAAACTGGACTAGAGGCCTGGTGCTGTCTCACCATGCATGGAAGACGTGTGTTGTAGTTCAGCTGCAGCTTGGTTGGTGCAGAGATGGAGGACATTAATTATATGGTATCGGAGCCAGAGGGTCGGTGCAAATGGGACAGAGGTCTCAAGTGGTTCAGTGTTGGTATTTCTTATCTTTCTGCCACAGCTGCTCTCGGTCTCTGCCTCCCTCTGCCTCTCTGTATTTCTCTCCCTCCTGCTCAACTCTTCTGAGGAAAGTAACAAACTGTTCTTTAAAAGGTTAGATTCTGTTGAACTGCACCTACCTGGTCACATACAGTACACTTTGTGCATGTTACTGCTTTGGGTGATTATCACGAAGCATACAAGCAAAGTTCTTCACCAACAAAAAACATACAAATCTAAAGAAGCAGCTAGCAGGTGTTACATATTTAACCGCCTGCATTCTCACTAAAAGAAGCTGACTGGTTGTCATGGAGTGTGATTGAGGCAGGCCGGCAGGACTTTTTAAGACCATGACATCATCAAAAGGCAGACATGCTTGTAAAACTGAAGAATAGTGTACTTGATGTAGAAGGGTGCATCTTTATATGCAAAAGCGACCCTCTTTCCTTGACTCACCATCCTCAAAAACTGATTAGGAAACAAAGAAATGTCTTCAAATCATGCTTTTTTACACCCTTCATTCAGTCTTCCTCTATTAGTTATCAGAATTTCTGACAATATACAAGAAAACTTCAACTTCAGAATGTCATGCAAGACACTTTTTTAAAGATTTGCCTGAATGAGCTCTGAAAGTGTTTTTTCTTGCATTGGTTTCAAAGTTTGTTGTGATATTTTAGCTTTTACTCTTACTTGCCATCTAACCATCTAGAGTCAGAGGTTTTTTATATTCAACAGACTCAGAGCAGAGGAGAGAAAGAGGTCACTGCAGTGTGTTTTGGATAAATGAGTTTCACCCCGTGTTGGTCAGTCAAAACAATGAGGTTACGGTGCAATAGTTGGGAGTAGCAGCAGTCCAAAGAATTAGCCTCTTGTCTCTTCAAGAGACGGCCAGGTCCCTGTGCTTAAGTTCAAAGTCTACAATCAAATAATATCTAAAATCCTCTTCAGAATACCTTTGATAGTTTGACTGGGCCTTGCAAAGTAAAGTACCCGGTGATTAGATTGTAGGGGGTTCAATAACATTTCGATACACTCCAGTCCAACCAGTAACGGCCAATCAGTCCCAGTTTAAAGTATTCTAATGGATTCCAAATAGTATTTGTCTCCGGCGAGATGACGTTTCAGTTTTTGCTGCTCTCTGTTGGAGCAGGTGTCGGTTGTGTTTTCTCCTTCGCCTCCGTCTGGCCTTCTTTCTTCTCATCATCGTCCTTGAAGAACAGAAGAGGAAACATGCCAAGGATACAGCCGATGCCAACACCAATGGCTTTACCCTGCACAGAGGAAAATGGGAGTAAGAGAAAAACACTAACAAAATACATTTTAAGAAAGTGGGTTTTAAATAATCCACACAAGTCCAGCTTTACAGCCCCGTTTCCAGTAAATAAGCCTCTTACATTTGACTTATAGGCAGCTGTTTAATTAAACTGTCCTTTTTTAAATTTTATTACACTTTGGTTTGTTTTGCTTAGGTATTAAGACCAGTTAGCACTAAATTCACCAATAAATAAGGAAGCTTTATCATTTTATTGTACGGAATATTTTTATGCAGCACCTTGCTTACTGTAAGATTGAACAGGCAATGACTGCGACGAAAAGATTGACTCGAGACACTGATTTCACGCACTTTCACATGTATTCTATACACTGTATATGTTTCCAAGAAAATAAAACCGGTTTTCCTCAACGTGCCAGAACAATTGCTATGACCTTTCACAATCAGCCAAGAGCCTTTCAGTGCTAGACTAATCACTCAACCCAATTAAAGCTAATTACATTCCACACTTCAGCAATCACAGCATATTAAAAATCATTCACGACTAATTTTCTCGCACAATGACTGAGTGATCAGAAGGGCACATCACAGAGACTCGTGTGTCTGGTGTCACTGTACAAACCTCTGACCTGGTTTGGTGTTTACGATGCATTAGATAAACTGAATCCCTCAAATGCTCTTTGCAGCAGGTTCATTAATGTCCACTCTGACTCAGAGACAGTTAGAGAGCAGAGTCGGGGTTAAGGTTTGTGGGTTTCTGTGCCGTGTGATGATACCAACCGAGTGAGAGCTGACTCTGGTCTGCCACATGTCGGCCTGTTTTGGGCTTAAGTCAGGAATCTGCATTCCCAGCCGAGACGCCAAGGCCTCCACATAACCTGCCAGCCTAAAGAGAGGAAGAGACAGACAGGAAAAAGAAGTAGAGAAAGAAGAACCAAAGTTAATAACATACTGCAAACAACTGGAGCTGCAACAACTAATTACTTTTAATCAGTGACCCAATTAAGGTGCTTTGAGAAAAAGATGAATTATCCTTTCACTGTCAGGTGAACAATTTTATCCTTTCATTTTGACAATTCACAAGATAAAAAGACTGTTGAAGCAGAGCAAAGACATGGAAGACATAAAGGTCAGTAAGAGACATGTGAATCACTTATAGACAGAAAAGACTAAAATATAAACACTGTACACACAGTTAAGTACTTGGCTCCAAGCTTCAGATTTTATAAAGAAAGTCAAAGGAAATATTATTAACATCCTGTAAACATGACCACAATGGCTTATGGAAATAAATTGTATCACTCAAACAAATGTGGTACACACACTCACAGGCATATTAAAATTGTGTAAAGCTTCAGGATGTAATTCGTACACGGATTAAATTTAGAACTACTTCTTCGTGTTTGTTTTGTTCCAGTTTCACATGACAGTCGCCTTTAGATGTTTGTCATGATCCATTAAACCACCCACGGAACAACTCCTAGCGCAGCAAAGTACACGACCAAATTAATCGATAATAATGAAAAACTAAATAAATCAGAGCACTAATGTTCCAATCTGCTCCCTTGTTGCTGCCATCTGTCATAATCCCAGCAGGATGTCAAATACCAGCTCTAATAACAGAGAGAGAGACAGACAGAGAGACAGAGAGAGACACAGAGAGAGAGAGAGAGAGAAACACACAGAGAGAGAGAGACACAGAGAGAGAGAGACAGAGAGAGAGAGACACAGAGAGAGAGAGAGACAGAGACAGAGAGAGAGACACAGAGAGAGAGAGAGAGAGAGAAACACACAGAGAGAGAGAGACACAGAGAGAGAGAGAGACAGAGACAGAGAGAGAGACACAGAGAGAGAGAGAGAGAGAGAAACACACAGAGAGAGAGAGACACAGAGAGAGAGAGAGAGAGAAACACACAGAGAGAGAGAGACAGAGAGAGAGAGAGACACAGAGAGAGAGAGACACAGAGAGAGAGAGAGACAGAGAGACAGAGAGAGACACAGAGAGAGAGAGAGAGAGAAACACACAGAGAGAGAGAGACACAGAGAGAGAGAGACACAGAGAGAGAGAGAGAGAGAAACACACAGAGAGAGAGAGACACAGAGAGAGAGAGACACAGAGAGAGAGAGAGAGAGAGAGACACACAGAGAGAGAGAGACACACACACAGAGAGAGCGAGAGAGAGAGAGACACAGAGAGAGAGAGACAGAGAGAGAGAGCGAGACAGAGAGAGACTCCAGTGTGTATAAATGAAATAATTGCCAGCACTCTTCAGTGCTTCACACAGATGGCAGAACAAAGACAGAATGCAGCAGATAAAGAATAGTGTTCACTGAGTAACATTCGAAACTCATCAATCATAAAAAAACTTTTGTTCATTTCAATTCTAAAGTTGTAAGTTTTGTCTGGAGCACTGAATAACACTGTATGTAGATGTGTACCTGTCCCTTATACGGTAGATTTTAGTTTGGGGGAAAGTTCCTCTATCACCTGCATCCATAAAGCTAGACATCGGCCTGATATCGTGAAGTGCAAGTCTGCAGGTTCATTAGTGAATCGACCAACGACCAGAGATGGGTAACAATCAGTGTCCAGATCCAAAAGTGAACTACAGAAAGTTTATAGATTACCTATAGAGCAGAGAAAGGGAAATAATGGCCAGTATTGCCCTCAGTGGGGATAAAGGTCGCATGAATAACAATGTGGGCAAGAAGGGAAAAAACAACAGAGAAAAAAAAAGAATAATGTTACTGTTGGCCATAATTGTAGTCAAATATGCCTGGTTCCACAATAAGATAGAAATAAAATGTAATGATATCTGTGAGGAAAAACAAAGGAATCAGAGCAAAAGGGATGAACATAAACAACACATGTACTACAGCACATGGGTATATTAAACTTTAAGTTTAAATGGCCCTTAGTTCCTGGCAAGCAAAAACAGCTGATGTTAAGAGTCTCATTTTGGGTTGATTGCAGCATCTACTATAAGAAGCTATTAGAGCTCTGCTTTGTCTCTCAGTTCCAATTATTTCAGAACCGACCAGAGATCAGCAAAGAGAGACACCTGATTGTTGAAGTGGTATAAAGCTGGGTTTATGGTGTAGATGGTGATCTCTGTGGTCAGCTCTGGCTAATATACAGGACCCCATGAATCTGCTATGGGGCCGTGGGGTAAAAATTAGCTGTGGGACCCTACTGAGTCCCGGCCATAGAGACCCATTTTGTCCCAATAGCCAACCAGTATCACTATACTGGAATACTAACCCTGCCCCAAGTTTGGTGAATTTCAGTTAGTTTGCGATAATGTGATTACACACAACCTTGTTTAAGGATATGCATCATGTAAGCATAATGCCAACTGAAATATTAAAGGTATTAAAACTACACAGGGCCGATCTATAAGACTTTAGTGGTGCATGTTGCCAAACAAATCTGTAATTAAATGACCACTAAGTTATTCAACATAAACATCCTGGGGCCTGGGCCACTTGTCCACTTTGCCCGGTTGGTAATCCAGCCTTGCTAATATACACATTGAACCAACTGCAATTATAAATGCAGTAACAGTGTTAGGACCAAAATATTAACTTAAACTGAAAGTTTTTGGAGAGCTGTGTCTAGTCTGAGGCTGCTGAAGCAAAGAAATATAGTGCAGGTCAAGCAGTTCCAGTGTGAGAAAAGAAATTCAAATCAATATTTTGACCCAGGTCTGGTTCAGTCACTGGCACTAATGGATCCTCAGTTCACTGCGCACACAAATAAGCTGCAGCTGTCGAGTCAGGGGGAGAGATAAGTAGCAAGTAGCATATTTGAGAGAAAGATAAGGAGACAAGGAGAGAAAACCAGTGTGTATGTGTGTTGAGCTGTATGTGTGTGCCTGGTGTAGCCTTTCATCACAGTCGAGCAGAAATAGAAACTTTTTTAGAGAGATTTTCTTCAGTTTTTATCATTACAGATGGTGGACTGTTAACTTTATAAATCCAAACTGATCATGAGGGCAATAATTACATACATCACAGCAGACAATCATTTTTACACTGTCTGCATTGATTGCACTGTGGCAGATGAATAATGTTGTCAAACTCTATGATGGCAACAGGGGGCAGAATTGAGTCTCTAGTTTCATGCTCAGAGAAATCTTTTCTTTTTCTATTCTGCTCATAAAATGAACATCAAATTAAGATAAATGAGACATATGATGGACCTCAGCATGCTACCCTGGCTACATTACTGTTTTCTGCTTCTATGAAATGTAAACTCACCAATCCAAATACTGACTCTTATATTCATAAAAAAAGATTTTTGATTTGTCTGGTACATACCTGCAGCGGCACAATAATCCAGACACTCCTCCCTTTGAGTCAAATCCAGTCCAAATATTTCATTTACTTGCAACAGCAGAAGGCAAAAGAAATCAGGTCTGCATCAGAAAATAAAATACCTGCAGTAATGAAAACATTGAAATGATGAAATCTACGGAAAGCAGAGTCAGCTAAGGCCTTGGATCATTTCTCAACATGAGACTCGCTGTGTGATAAGAAAACAGAAGGCTGAGAATCCACCTGGCTGCACCAGAAGCCATAAAAACTCAATCCACACATCTTACCATCTAGAAAATGACTTTGGCTGAAACTAAAACAAAAAGTTTTGTGTTTTCTTCCTGGAACAGCAACTGAATCTGTCAGCATTATCAAAGCATAAAAGTGTGGGCAATAACAAACTGTATTCTGCTGCGTTGGATTTAAATAGTTAAATGGCAAAGCTGCTCTCATAGTGGTGATATCTAAGAAACTTGATGCAGAGAGCAGTGGTGCTGGTGGCAGGGATGTGAATCGAAATCAGTGAGAAAGACAAACTATAGGAATAAAAATGTTACAATGATAAATAAGCTGCAGTCGATGGTAAATATGGTGTGTTTCAAAATGGGTGGGTGGAGTGTCATTATAGAAATCATCCTTTGACAGGATAAACTAGGATTATGCCACAATTTAAACAAGCATCCGCCCTACTGAGGTATCCTAGAGCAAAACACTGAATCCCTTCTGGTCTGGAACAGATACTGGGCTTTAAACCTCTTTAGAGGAAGGCAAGCAAATCTAGATTTTCCCTCAAGGGATCAATTAAGTATCACACTATTGTTAATCCTGACAAATTTATAAGGAAAAAAAGCAGAGAAATTTAATCCATTGCCTTTATCCAATTTTTATAATACAAGGTTGTGGAATATGCTCCAACTTATCCCAGCCTGCAATAGGTGTAAGGTAGAAATACAGATATGACATGTCACAGTCAAAAAGGAGGCTGGGAATCAAATGTTTTTCATTCCCCACTAATGTGATTGTTGTGCTATTTTTTCTAACTTGGCTGAATGCAGTAATGCTTTACTGGGTGCCTTGTCTGCTCTAGAAAGCCACTGATGCATTGTGCCCATAAGGAGCACGTACAGCAGCTGAGACGAAGCGGTGCGGGAGCATCAGTAACAACTTGCTGAATGGTCAGAATGACTCATGAGCTAAATTATGGACTTCAACGAGGCTAAGCTGATTTCCTACATCTGTCAAAACACACACAAGCACAGAGGAAAATCTTACAAATTCACCCAAGCATGAACCCCCTACACATGAAATCCACACACAGACACATACAGTATGTGGATAGAGCTGCACAGATTGCTCACCACAGGCACCAACACAAAACAAACACACACACACACACACACACACACACACACACACATATGGGAAATTTTATACAAGAGCTGGGAGTCAGTGCAGCAGAGCTCAGTCGCTGTCTCTTGGTTGAGGAAAACAGACGTTGAGTGGGAGGATTTACAAACTATCATTGCAACGTAATCACACACAATACCGACCAAAGGAATCCAGAGGAACATGCTGTAGTGACGGCTACATCTATTTGTGCTGTTCGATAACATGACTGAGAAAATCACACTGTCGCAGAGAATCCGGTGCCTCTGACTTTCACTGGGAGTTCTTGCGGATCAGCGGACTAATGCATACATGAACGGGGATTGATCCTCATCTTACATCCTCTCCTACTAGTCAACATGGCTCTCACTGCTGCGTTTCCTGTCTGCCTCCATCAGCTCTTACTTACAGAGACATGAACTTATCTGTAGCAATTTAAAAACAGTCACTGTTCTATATACTTATCATACTTACTTGTACTTAATGTCCAACATGTTTATGTTTTGTAGTATATCACTGCCCTCAGACTACAGGTTTATAGAATTACATGCAACTAATTACAATCTTCCACCCACTGTGATCTAAATGTATAACATTAGTACATGTGCTAGAGGATTTCTGTAACACAACTGACAGACACATAAAGAATAAATTTGTTTGAGTCTTTCCAGCAAACGTAAACTAAAGGATGCTGAGGTTCGCACTAAGTGTATTGGCATCATTTTAATTAATCTCTAGAGCTTTTAATTTGGCTCACTGAGGCAGGTGAGAACAATTCTAAGTGAACATCATTACACCCAGACTGCCTGCCTGAAAATGGGGATCTTGAACCTCTTCCAAGTGAACTGCAGTGAGTTTGTTGTTAGGAGTGAGAATGTAATCCAAGCCAACTACAGGAAACAGCCTACAAAATACGCAAATGTATGGGTATAAGGATAGACTCAGAATTTTTGTATTTTTACATTTACAACAGCAATGAGTACTAGAGCTGCAGCTACTAGTCTTTTATTTGATTTGACAATCATTTTTCAAGCAAATGGAATATTTGCTGGTCTTCCTACTTTATTACGATAGCGAACTGAATATCTTTGGGTTTTGGATTGTTGTCCAGACAATAATAAAATAGTTAGTTGCAGCCCTAGTTTATTGTGCATGTCATTCATGCTTAGCATAATGTAATGGCACAGGAATAAGACACATGAATAATACTTGTGTTGACTCAGCCATGCCACCAACTGTCGGTCCAAAAGCTATTCACTGTTAAAGTGGTTCACAAGGAAATTACGCAGTGTGGATCTGAGCAAACTAAATACCAAAACTGCAACAAGTTTGCAGTAAAGAGGAATCTGGGATCTCCTCGTCCGTCACCTTCTGATCAAAGTTTATCCGCAACCTCAGCAGTAAGTCTACTGAGCCTCCTTCTCAGCTCTCAACTGCCACTAAAGTACCGCTGACTCCCAGAGTAATCGAAAGCACTGGGTTTATATGTGTGCACTTAAGCCTTTCCTCTTTGAAATGAACACAAGCTGTGATGCAAATGTTGCGGCAAAGGACACCTGCAGGAGCTCCACTGAGACTCTGTGTAGCAGACAAACAGCCTTCACACTCACTGGTGTAAATCTATCAAAGAAAACCCAACAAAAAACCCCACCCCTCTCTTGTCTGGTCTAATCGAGTCTCACCTTGACAAACTGGCCACAAGGGCTCTACTTTCCAATTGTGATTGAGTGGCAAACACGTACGCACACACAGAGGCGAGACTGTGTGTGTGTGTCTACTGAGAGCGCTTACAAGGGCCAGAACAACTTAGCTAATCCATCACACTAAGGCGGTGCAAAGGACCGCACGGCCTCTGTATCAGTTTCTACCTGTCTGTCTATTTATTAGCTTGTCTGTTCTGCTGACTCTCTGTATTTAATAAATGAGAAAGAGATATTATCTGTTAAATCACTAATAATCACTGAAATACAACCAACAGGGTGATGATGGCCTGTCTTCCATTACTGTAAGTATTATGGTTGGTTAAGCCCATGAAGCATGTTAGGAAGCTGATTATGATCCCTGCGGCCTCCAGGAGGCTCCGAAGTGGATAACAGTCATGAATCAGCTGATTGAACCTGATAGGGCACTGTAATCATTTGAAAGGATCCAAGACACATCAATGTTTTTTCAAGCTGAAAAAAACAATAAGCTTCCACTTCTCATGGATCATTATGCTTTTACTGATCAAACCTGATCACGTGCTGCACACAATTTAGGGGGAAAGCTGGGATCAGATCTGGCGCTCATTGTTCTGATTCAGTTTTACTTTATTTTACTACTACTTAATTTTGGAGGAAGGAAGAGAGAAAACGTCTCTAGATGATTTTGTTTTGTTTCAAAATAGAAATGAAGAAAGCTGGAGGAGGAAAACAGAGATCAAAACAATACACTTGAATCCTCGCTTGAATTAATGAGGCAATTTCAGAGAGCTTGAATATTTTTTACATCTTGTGAAATTGGGGCTTTAGTGCGTCAGCAATAACATATTCAGTCCATGTTAAAACAGAATATAGTTGGTTATTAGAACCATAATTATACTATGTGCATAGTTACACAAAAAACTATACGTCCTTCTATACCGCACAAACCCCAAATTTACATCAATATATTACAGGTTGTAAGCAGTCCGAGTCTGATCAGTCTGATCAGGCACATTTTGTCACACCATAAATAAATAATATTGCATAAAATCTTCTCAACTCCCAGAACCACAAAATCCACTGTAATCCCTTTATGATTAAATAAAGAACATAGTGCACACAAAATGTTCTTTAACTAATTTAATTCATTGTTTTTAAAGATTCAAATTACTTTGTTAAACGGTGTCTTATAATAGTTATTAAATGAATCAAACTGAAGTAAGTGTCTGTGTTTTGACTCATTAGAGAATAGTATCAACACATCCAAAGTCAGGTTCAACATTCTGTATTAAGGGCAACATGATGGGTGTCCTGCTAACTAGTTTAACATCAAGATTTAGCTCATTTTCTACAGCTGTAATCTTACTTGATTCACTCAAAAACGGTCGGTTAAGTCGGGCTGCATACTCCTCTCCTCATTTAGACACACCTTGTTCAGACTATCTTGATTTAAATCAAACCACAATCATATGTTTAAATTATTCGGCTTTTCTCTTTTTCTGCTTTGCACAGCCACCGTCTTCTTTCCTCTGAGACACAAACCTCTGGTGGCTGTAACTCTCTGTCCCTTGCTCCTCATGCTTATCCTCCTCGGGGCTAAATTCTATCATTACTGTTCAATACTAAAGCAATTTAATGACTTAACCTTCACTAAAGGGAGTGGAGTGGTAAATCTCTACCTTTATAATGTCATTAAAAAAAGGACTCTGTATATTAGAATTTGTGTATACCTGGGTGGAAAACACAATAAACCGTGTAATAGGATATACTACCATAGTTTTTCTTAACATTTCATCAAATGAGTGAATGTATCCATTTTAAATCACTGAACTGTTTCCATCCTCCTACAACCTCCCGTGATTTGCAGAAACAAAGGATAATAGTTGCCTGTGTCTGTGTGCTTGTGTGTGAGCATGTGTGAAATTCTTACCCTAGTCCTGCCAGATCAGACACCAGGTTGCCAAGGGCAGCAGCTGTAGAAAATGCGAGAAGAGAAAGAGACATGATTACAAAATGAGTTGGGAAATTGAGGTTTGTGCCGAGGACAGCCAAAAGGCACAAGACACAGAATGTGTTTGTCTGGAGTTTTTCATTATATGAAACACAAGAAAATGACACACGTTTCCATCTCCCACTCAGAGGCATGTACCTGGAGTCATCTGCCAGCAGATAGTGTGGTGTCCTCCATATTAACAGGTTACTAAAGTCAGTCCCCTCACTATCAGTATAGGTAAGGGATGACGTTAGGACAAAACATGTGTAGCTCACTAGTTGTTTTTCAGTACAAGATGTGAAAATACCGGAGGACAGAATGTGGGTGTAGTGTAGTTAAAGCACATGTACATCAGAAGCACTGCATCTTCACCTGCCTTCCTCTACTTCCCTTTGGTACTTGATGATATTCCACCACATGTTACCATTGCAGAGGACAGGAGCAGAGCAAGAAGCAGTAACAGTAAGCAAAACAATTAGCCTCATAATTAACTATAAAGCCCAAAAATCATTTCTAAATATAAAAGACATAAAGAGCAAATATGCTTCAGTACACTTTTTTTTATAATAACCATACACTGCTTATTTTTACCATTCTGGGTTTTGCACAGGATATGATGGATAACCACAGTGCATTCTGGGCTCATAAAAAGGCGGCAGAAGCACTGCTGAAACCTGCATCGCTGTTGACACGCTCCCTGAGCCTAATAACTTCACATGAATAATCAGAGCAGGAGAGCAGCACTTCACAAACTGCCCCAGGAGGAGAGGATGAGGGCATGTTGAAATGACTAATGAAACAAGAGCAAGGAGCAGACCTGTGTGTCATTATCCCTGGATATATCTGGGCCTCTGTCACTAGTGGAGCAGTGCTGGAGGAGTGAAGACCAGGAGTTGGGAGATGTAAAGAATCTGCTTTGTCTATTGCTTGTATGTTACTGTAGTGGTGGCTCCTAAAAGAGGGAATAAAGTCTGCGCTTTGCTTGTGTTCTCTCTGTTATCCATGACCCTGAGCTCAGAGTATTGCTGCAGCTGCCGCAGCGGCACAGACACCCTCTGGGGAATGGAAACAAAGCAGCAATGCCATCTCTGCTAAGGCACAATCTCCATCTAACTCAGGAGGGCAGGAGGTCTTGAGTGCTTCAGTCCAAATGACTTCCTGCTACTGAAGCAACAAGGCTGAAAACAACATATAATGTACCCAAACTAGACTTTCTGCCTGCTGACAATCTGTAGTCGTGCATCTGAACAAAAACCCCCGCAGGACCTGCACCCACATTAATAAGCCCAGAGGAATTCAGATATTCACAGTATAATTATAGAAGTCCGTGTGTGCAGAGATTTGGGAAAGCATTGTTTACTGTGTCTCAGCAGGCCTATGACCCTGACCTCATTGAAGAGCGACTTGCCTGCCTGCTGGAACAAAGCATCAATGATAATAAGCTGCTGGTTCGTCTGTATTTGGCTCCAATCGAGCATGTTAGCTTGTTGCTCTGTGAGAAGCTCTTTGGATGACTTGATCGCTACTTTAGAAAGAAAAGAGAGAGGCGGGGCAACAGGAAGGAAAGTGTGCAAGTTTCTAATTCTCGGCCAAGTTTAGTGCCAAAACACACACAAAGTAGATTTGTGCTAAATGAGGAGATTATTGTGGTATTTTCGAAAGAAAAGATTGTTTGCACTGGGCAGGATCCCAGTCTGACTGTAACTCACTGCAGTGAATCAGAAGTCTCCCTAAAGAGAAAATATTTTTTATATATATATATATTTATATATAGTCCAGTCGATGTTTAATTGTTCACAATATGACAAAGGGCTACACTTTTTTAGTAAAATGCCCTTCTTCTGATGGATGATGATAACAAAAACCTGAGCTGTGTTTTAGGAACATCATCTTTTTTTGTGGCAGATTTTATTTGTAAAGCTTTGGACAGAAGACAAAGTTCTTTGTTTGTAATGTAATGTTAAATGTAAAAGATTATATTCATGCAAAAATACTGTTACAGTGGTGCAACATTTGTCAAACTGTATATAAGTTTCTGGTTGCAACACACACTAAAATACAGATTCTACACATTTAGAGACATAAGGCTGACATGAGTCAAACGTTCTCCTTTATATTCTCTCTAAAATATGGATGAGAGCAATTACATCTCATTTTACACAGAGGCACTGTATGTCCTCAATGTGACACACACTTGAAATGTACTTTAAGTAATAGCAATTTGTGGTCATTTTTATGAAATTTCAAACTAACATTTTCTCTCTTTGCTGTTGCATTTGTTGTTGCTAGACAATCTGTTCTGGGTCACTGTGTTCTGGCAGTGATAGTTGTTTGAAATGAAAAGAAGCAGGTTACAGAGTGAAGATTATTAAAACAGAGAACATGTAGTAATAAAATAACATGCTGTCATTATATATCAGACCTCCGTACAAGCCCCTGAGGAGGCAGATGTAATGGAGAGCCCATCAGCCTTGATTATGTGGTCAAGCTACTCAAATGTAATTACAAGCCAAGGTCAGCGGCCTGTCTTTAACTCACCGCTCTCTCTGCTTCTCTGATTCAGTCCACCTCCACAGGTTGGCGAGGCGTGCGATCACACTCAAACAAAACAAGTGATTCTGGAGCAGCTCCAAAGATTTATTATTACCATGCAACAGAGGCTTTTACAACATTCATTTAAGTAGTAAAACTCTTGTACTTAATCCATCACGCTCACTAATTAGATAAAAGAAAGATGGAGTAATTCAGAGAGGGAGTGACTCAGAGGAAAGGTGGGTGTGAGTAAGCTGAGTTTGGGCAAAAGTGAAAGAGTATAAGAGACAGTTTTTCCATTTTTTGGATGGATTATCACTTCTGGGTAAAAATAAATCAGACCATTTAGCCAACACGGAAAGATTTAGATTTCCCTTCCTGTTCTTCTGTTCTTTTGATCACGTGCTTACTTTATGATGGATATCTCCATCTTTCAAAAAGGAAATTTCTAAAACTTTCTAGACCTGCAGCAAAATCAGAGAGGCTGTGTGCATGTGTATTATCCACAGACACTCTATTGGTGAATAAATGGGCTGTGAAACATTATGAAATAACAAATGCGAGACAGTGGGAACTTTTTATTGGTGTCTCTTGCTTTTGTCTGCACGACTCACTTAGCAGCTGTAGGTCATAATGTTCACAGACTGAGAAATGTAAGGCTGGGTATGAGCAACATCTATAATACCTGGAGGCTTTCTACAATAACAATAACCCACACAAGTACACCTAACACACACAGACACACGTTATTACTCATAGCTGGGTGTGTATTTACTGCATATGCGCCTACATGTGTGTTTGTATGTGACAGTTAGTAAGGCTTAAGTTATGGCAGGTGAGTGTGGAAATCTTTTAGATCAAACCAGAAGAACAACCTGGAAGCATTTATTCATTCTGGTGTGTTAATGCAGCAACGTTATTAAGTTCTTAAAAGTTAGGAGAGCTGTATTATAAAACATTAAGGTAATGTAATGCAATATAATTATGAGAATCTAATGAAAATGTTCCAACTTGTGGGGATCTGGGAAGGGCATCGGTCTTTGAAGGCAAGTCTCGGCAGAGCAGGGTGCGTTAATCACCTTTTTAATGGATTTAATCCTATTTGGAGATTTTCACATCATTACCTCTGTTTAAAGGATGTAAGTGGCCCAACTCAGCAGTAGACCATATTCTGATGGTACAGCCAGCTGAGCCACATTTGCCTCCTGGAAACTGTGTGATTGGTGGACTTGACTACAGACTTGACACTAGAGCTAAATCTCTCTGGAGTGGGCTAGATAACTGCAGCCTCTTGATTTGCAGACCTCCAGATGTTCCCCGAATGAAAAAAATAATAAAATGGAGTCTGAGTGATAGAAACCTGTGTGAGGCTGTGCTTGAGAAAAGAACAGAAGCTACTTCTGTTTTTCGTGTATTTGTGGCTGTGTGGTAGTTTTATACTTTTTTTTCTTCAAATCTCTAATTAACAAGGGATTTCTGCAGCTAGAGCTCGCCGCCAAACCTGGATTGGAAAATCTTTTTATGCCACTCGGAGATAACAGGCTCTGCCTATCAAACTACTCACAGTCGGTCTGAAAATAGAATTTTAGATTTTCTACCTGAGTTTGCAACCTGATAACCCTCTTGTCTATAAATCCCACCAGGCCTGAAATTGCTCCTTTGGCTTAATCAAAATCCCAATCATCCATTCATTGTAAAAGTTCCAAAAGAAAATGACCACATCTTGAAATTGAAAAACTGGAGCAGGATCAAGTCAAAAGCTTGTTTGACACATTAAGCACCTCAAAGTGAAGATTGAAATACCTCCTGTCTACAGTATACCCCTGAAAGATCCATCGCTACTTGCTTTAGTTTGTACTGGTCAAGTTTTCTACATCTCTCCAGTTCTTTTAGAGTCTTTTAGACGGATCAATTTACCGAGTCTGTCTGAGCTTTAAAAGCTTGAGATAAAAACAAAAAACACTGCTATCACCACCAGCAGCAACAAAACAATCAGAAGAGGAAAGGTAAGACTTGCAGAGTAGACGCGGGAATGCCAGTTAAACTCGTCTTATTTTCTGGAGATGGAACGGGAAGAAAACTGGGATTTTACTAATACTAGCTGCATTAGCATAATTCATTCCAATACTGACTGAGTGATGGTGGTCATAGGATTTGCCAAAAGATACAAATATTCAGCAGTTGTTCACAAGGGTCGTTTATACCACCGTTAAATATGTAAATAGGGGCAGTCTTCATGCTTCACCTTGTACCACAGCTGAGACTAACATCAGTGTGAGAGTCTTCTCAAAGCTCCCGTCTGCATTCACATTCAGTGTAAAATGCAAATGTGCCTCTTTAAGCTAAGTGGATATTACTACACCCATTCAATCTGCATGTGAACAGCATGATCATATTTATGAAATTATCATCATCTCTGGCCAGCCAGTGTCATCCTCTCTCTCCTTTTCCTTTCTCGAAAGTTGTCTCACTTTCTTTTCTTTTTTTGGATAATGTCACAGCACTGGTCAGATTGTGAGTTTATCATTAAAGCTTCGTTATGAGACAGTGTATTCTGTCGACACTGAAATTAAAAATGCCTCTTTCTATTTCTTTTAAAGAGTTGGGAGTCCACTATTATTTGGTGTACTATCACTCTAATTAGGAAGCAGACAGGGAGTCAAACCTAATCTTAGTGAGGTAACAGTTTTTGTCAAATATAACTCTGCTTTAGCATTTTTTTCCCAAACCTGGATGTAACCTGAGCAATTCAAAGATGAATTTAATTTGACTGATTATGTGTACGCAAATATACTGGAAAGCAAATATATGGCAAACACACTTTTACCAGATGAGGTAAAAAAGTCCTCAGTGAAAATGTTATGTTTTTAAAAACCTACAGAATTTATATAATGTATACATATTTTTTATATAATTTATATTAAGACATTCATGACTTTAAAAGGTCATCAAACAAAATAAAAATCAAGGATGTTATCAAAAGCTAATAGGTATCGATAAGGAAAGACGTGAAAATACAGCCTCATTGCCACGGCCCCTCCAGCACAAAAACCATCCAATAGAAAGAACACAGCCTCATCTCTCTGCCTCAGACAGTGTGATGGACTGATTTACATTAAAAATGTCTATATTTCTTATTAGATATTCAGCTACATTTGGATCATCAGATTCTCTTACCTGCCATAGTTGAAATGCCAAGGACCACGCCGATGGATAACTCAATCTGTGTGCCCTGGGAAACACACACACATTACACAAGTTAGTTTGTAAGACAGGAGAGCTCAGTGTGTACAATATACAAATCATCAGTGCCAGCTAATGTATGGGTTTATGACATATTAAATGTATCTGCTCATGCTCTTTCGCAGTGATATTCAGACAGAAATCAATTTTTTGATTTAATTGAGGCTAACTTTGCATCCTTTGTGCCTCGTCATAAGGGGCCAATTATGGACTACAAATGAATGGTCTGTGATGCCAGAGTGTTTTTAATCTGTAGTAGTGACAACTTTTACTGTTTAATGTTTTATTACGTTGACTAGAAGTCTCTCTCCTCTTTACTTTTTAACTTTTAAGTTCTAATCCAAAATACAAAGGTTTTTAACTTCGACCAAGTAGCATGGCCAAAATGGCAAATGGTAGCTTTCAATCAAAGTGTACTTGTGACGTTAAAAGCTTTATAAGATTTTCTAGAAGCTTTCAGGCTTTCAGTTTATGGTTTCCTGGCTTTAGTGCAGACCTCTTATCCCATACGAATGGAAAGCAGCCTGATCTCTTCAGGCAGGGTGCATTAGTTTCTCTCACAGTCTGGACTGAAAGAATAAAGGGAATGCTCTGGAAGTACAGTCAGACATTTACAGTCACTTACTTTAAAAAAACACAATTTTACCAAATGCACAAACTTTTCACAGACACGTTGAATACAGCCCAAATGTGCGATTAATTATCAATTTCAATGTTCACGCTGTTTCAGAGTCTGGTCTAAATATTTTATATAATATCTGCATATTCTTACTTTTTGTTACAGTATATTGGTTTTTGGGCAAAGCGATGCCATTTCATTATGTTCTATTTAGGTTTATTCTCTTTTGTTCGTTTCTCTTCTATATTTTTTTCACTCCATTTGTCTTCCATCTCCTTGCAGAGGCCCCCATAAGAATTCATTGTGAACTGAGAAACCGAGAGATGAGACAGACTGACAAACAATGACTGAGACAAAACAGAAAATATACCGCGAGATAAATACAGTAGCATCAAACAAAAGAGATTTATTGTTCTTGTTCTCCTTTGATCCAAAGCTAACTTACAGTATCATACAACATATTCTTTATGCACAGGTGCCCCCTGTGAGTAAATCAATACCCAGAGAGCTGCAGGGGAGCACAGCGCTGCACGAGGCTGACAGACTTACAGCAACAATCATGATGCAGTTGTCCAGGAATCCAAATCCAATGAAAGGGAGTGCATTGTGCAGCAGAACTGTAAAATAACAAACACAAACAATAAATCACCAGCAGACAAAACACACAGAAAGTATGCAGATTGTGTTTGAGTCTTCATTAATAGATCCATTAGACATAATTGAGACTTGCAGAGCAGAACTGTCACAGAATGAACACAAACAGAGAACAGAGAAAAACAAATCACTGTGCTGAAAAGAAAATTAATACTATGAAGCTGCTTTTGGGAGATGCTTGAAATAAAAATGGTTTAATACTGAGGATGGACCCTAGCTCTAGTTATTTATTCATACATGTTTTTAATACGTTGCTATAACAGATTCAATTGTGGAGGCATATTACAAAAACAGCTGTAAATGACCTAAGAGTGCAGATTTGATGCCTTATTTTATCTAAATAGTGGCCATGTTTTACTTTGGTACATGCTTTGCTAACAAGACCACAAGATGAAGAATGTATTTTCCCAATTTCCTAACCTTGTGGGATCAATATGTGACATATAAAACAAGGTACATGAAACTGAGATAATATAAGAAACTATAACTGACTAAAGTGTTACAGTAGCAGGAGAAGCACAGTTAAAATAATGAATATTAGTAAATCAGTATCAGGCTGTAATAATACATAAGTACGCACTAAAAGTACCACAAGTTAGCAGGTAAGTTATCATATCTGATTTCTGTAGCACAGTCAAGGCCACCTCACAGGCCAGCAGCAAAACAATAAAGTATTTTCCCAAACTGGAATGGGTTTCATCTTTGAAAATTAAAAAAAAAAAAAAAAAGACTAAGGTTCAACCTCTGCCTTTTGTGTAAATAATGTCATACATGTCAAGCAGCTCCATTTCCAGACCAAAAAGGCCATCAGGATGTAAATATTTCTACACACAGTAATGCATTTGTCCCTTTATATGCATACAGAGAGTCTCTGTGTGTGTAGATAAGATATACAGTGTAATACACTCTTGATGCTGTGAAAGTGAATTTTAAAATGTCGCCCACCGCTCAAGGGAAGATTAGTCTATTCTAGCTGAAGTTCAGGTGAAGTTCAGTCTTGTTCAAGTAACAGAGCTGCAGAAAAGTGTTGTCTTAAAGCACAATCACTGCTGAAAAACTGTAATTTATTTTCTAAAGCTCTTATTCTGCTGCAGCCCTCCTTCAGTACATATTAAAGAATTTTCGATCTTGCCGTTTGCGCCTCAGTACACAAAACACCTACTCACTCGTATCTTAAACACAGACTTTACTTTAATGCTACACTGGGGGCATCTTTGATTGAATTGTGAAGAGCACTCCATCTCTTGGTACTGAGACCTGTAGAATTTAGTTTGGATGCTTCGCCGGAGAAAAAACAAAACGAGAACTCAAGAGTGAAATCTAACAAGTGAGTTCTGTGCAGAGACAGCTTGAAATTTGTTTGACCTCTTGTCTCTCTAGTATCCTATCATATAAAGTTTCTACTAGTGCAATTCACATAACTACCTGGTTTAACGTCCAGCACAGCTCTTTAACTGACCATGAACTAAAAGGCTCATTCCAAACTCCAAACTGTCCACACAGCTTTTATGACGGGGTTCACCAAGGTCCCCAAATCTTAATTCCCCAGTGAGTACCCCTCATCTCCCCCGGACTCAGCTGTTCCAGGCTACATTAACCTGTTTTACACATTAAAACCTTTGAGGACAAAATGTCTTTTTGTGTGTTTTACCAATTATGCACAGGTCAGAGGAGGAAATTAAAAATGGACTCCTCTGATGATGTAAGTTCCAATTACTGCACTTTTTGTTGTACTTTGTGAATAAAATGACTAATTGTAAAGCTGTTTAGGGAATATTTTTCAGCATTAGTAGGGAAATTGTAATAATAAAAAAAGGCAATAGGTTTAACAAATCTTATCTTTTTTTTTGGTTTGTTTTGAAGGAAAATTAGGCCTCCTTTTTCCTCTTTATGATTTATCACGACTGTTTTTAGTCAACTGATGATCTTATCCTGTACTATTCTGCACAGAGGCCTTGGCAGAGGCCTGCTCTCTGTGCTCTCTTGTTAATTTAATATTTTGATCACATCTAACCTACCCAATCTTCCTTTATGTTAAAGATAAATTCAGAGCTCTGGAGAGTGAAGTCTAAAAAGCTGTTTAAGAGTCACCGCTCGGACTCGGAAGTTTCAAACTTAAATGGGTATAATTTTATATATTAATAGCTTGGAAAATGTTCATATTAAAAAAGACAATCTATGAGAATTTGTTGATTCAGTGGAACAAATGAGACCAGGGTCTGCTCCGAATTGCATTCACACTCACTCAGTCTAGTCTGCGAAAAAGGAAGAAGCTTTACAAAAGGATTTCACAGTGTTCAGTGTTTTTACAGTAATAAAAAGGCATGACATTTTTTTCCACAGAAGTCATCAACACGTGTAACTCCCAGTAGGAGAAAAGCAAGGCAACAATACACACAACACAAAGACTTTGCTGTCTTGAGGAAAATCACGAGCGCTGCGTTCGACACACAACACGTTGCTCCAGCGACAGCTGGCTGAGTCGATGTTTGTTTTTAAACTTTAACTCAGCTGTGTTATCTTTAGTGTAGCGCCAAAGCAGGAAAAACACTATTTCAGCACAACAAGAGAAACACTGAGCTTTAACAACGTCTCTTTTTTTGCAGAGAGTCACAAAGATCTCTCTGTCAAATGTATGCGGTGAGAAAGAAAAAGAGTAACACAAGTTGGTTATGAACTGTGTTTGGTTAACCAGCAGGCTTTCCAACCCGTCAGCAGGAGGAGAGAAATCTGAGGGCATGTCAGGAACTGAGCCCCGTATGAGTGAAGTGTGCCTGCACAAGCTTTTAGTTGAGTGTGTGGATTACATGTGTGAGTGTATGACCTTGCATTTGTAGTGAGAAATGATCTGCAAGACATTGGTCTATAGATCGGAACCTATAACCAACTCACATCAAATACAAAGAGCTTCAAATTGCTAGTGAAACACTTTTTTGGGGGGCAACATGATCGAAAGTAAATATCGAAGTTTGGGCCTGTATTTTTCTCTCTCTGCTTTACGTGCTAATCAGTCTTGTTTTAAACTAACTCGTCGTTTTTCTTTTTTCTTCCTTCTGCTTTTCACATTCCTTGTGTTAATTGTTTTTTTTTAATCAGTGGGGATCATATAAACCATAAACATTAAAATCAATAAACGTGCTAATCCGTACAAATAAGTACAAAATCATACAAGGCCTTTAGCTGTCCAGACAGTGCATGTTACTGCACAGCAGGTGGAGTACAAGGAGACTGTTTGCTTAGTTAAATGAGAGATCTGTCTGTGGTGGCATAATGGAATAGCTAAATATTGTGTGCTTTGTGTCATAAAGTGACAGGATTATATATTTTGAATTTTACAGCTTGTCATCTTCTCACATCTTCCTCTGTACTATGAACAAACTTTGTCTTGCAACTTAGATTCAGATTAGTTTTCTGTTATTGATGCTATCCTTGGCAATTTGTTTGAGACATCAGGAGCAACAGCTCCAGTACCTGTTCATGGAAAACTTATAACCCTATTAGCCAGGTCCATATACAGAACGTTTTTCCCTTTCCTTTGGGGAGACCATGGAAACAAAGTATCAACGATGAACCACAATATCCTGCTCATTAATGTTAATTAAGACTGATCTGCATTAATCTTTCTGGTTGATTGACGGTTAAATGAGGGATGTCAATCCAGGCTGTACAAGAAATTAGACTTCTTACCGTATCTTAACTGTGCTGCAGTAGGTGGTGCAATTACCATCTGCCCTGAAAGAGAAGAGAAGGAAAAATGTATTATAAAGCATCTGCATCTCCTCTGGCCTGTTTTTCTATGGAGGGGAAAAGTCAGCATAAATGTCAGACATTTCTTAAATGGCAAAGCCAATCAGTCACGACCTTATGGATGCAGAGAGAAAAAGTGGGAAAGGGGGAGAGAGGGAGAACATTTTAGCAATGTGTCAGGGGTGATGAAAGGGAGTCAGAGAGAGAGAGAGAGAGAGAGTTGCCACCTCCCCTAAGCAAAACACAGTTGAGGACAAAAGTGTCGCCAGAAAATGATAATCCTGCTGCCAATCAGGCTTCAGAGGAGGCCTGCCAGCACACTAATTGTAACTGAAGTGTGTGTATAGTGATAAACAGACAAAGGGAGGACGAGATAGGTGTGAGAGACATTTGTTTCCTGCCTTCATATCAGCAGATTTAAAAAGGGATGACATCATCCGACATAATACACAATAAAGTGACTTTACTGAGATCTAATCACAATTTTTCTACAGTGTGACACTCCAGTTAAAAACCGTGAAGTTAAGGAGCTGTAACATCTATCTGTGATGAAGTGTCAGACTAACAGTCACCGAGCTGTGAAGTAACACAAGGACCTGCTGTAAGACAAGAGATAATTACATTGGTTTTAAGGCTCTGGGAAATTGGATTTGTTTCACGGAGGTCAGTGGAAATGTTAGTCCACATAATGAAGTCTGTTCTATCACTTACAGGTGTTATATACACACACAAGCACTTGTAATCCCCCATGCACAATTCCCACTGAGCTTGCTACAAGTTAGAATGAGAGCAAATGCCAAAATCCAAATTTGCTTTCTGAGATGAGAGCTCTTTCTGCCAAGTATCGGCTCTGGGAAACAACCAGCTATCTAAAGTGACATGTTTTCTTTTTTATTTTTTTTTTATTTTGAATACATTTTGACATTGCCATCACTTTATAGATACATTTACATTGAAAACTGGTATATTTATCCATTTGACTCATTAAAATTCAGGCTGTAACATCACTAAACACAAAGAAAAAAACAAAACAAAAACATCTGTCTTCTTTCCTCCAGCCCGTCCTCACCCTTCTTCTCTCTTCCTCCTTTCCTTTCAGGACTCCGTGTCACATTACAAGCTTCATACCACAGTCTTCAGTTCAACCCGCATCTCATGTTGCTGACACAACAACGGACAATTGGTCACCTCAGCGACGGCCCTTCCATCAGCACTAGAGTAAAAAATACAGCTGACACATTCACAGAGATGCACACACCTGTCATTGCCTCCAGCCTCTGCATCACCTTGTACATAATGAAATATTGTCTCTTTCCAACTCCCTCTTGAGCATTGTTAAAGGTTTTATCTCATTTCACAGGTTTTGGAAGATCCTACCCACAGAAGGCTTCGACAATTAAGTGCACACAAGTAACACATTTCTTTCCATTTATCACTCATTCAGGGGCTGTTTTAAGATTTAATTAAAGGCTTTGAATGATCCTCCTGCGCTCCTTCTGTGAGTCAACGCTGCATCAACCACATACATTGTTCAACACCACGTTCTACATTGTTATTATCTACATTTGTTTAAATGGTGATTTTTATGAGATTAAAAAAGAAATTAAAGTTGAGGTTATATAAACGGCAGAAATGAGTGGTTAAAATGCCTGCAGATCATTAGTTTTTTTCAGAAGTTTTTGGCTCACTAAACTATTTCCCAGACAGTGCATACTTTGGCTGTACGCTGTTGAACAATGCTAAAATACAGGCCTGTCATCAATCCAATAAATTGTTGTTATTTGTCCCATTTTGATGTGATAGAAATAATGCAATACATCATTTTCTCCCAAATCAGAAGCCTGTTCCTGCTATACTTTCCCATCACTTAAAAAGAATGAGGCCAAATGAAAATGCAGCTGAGTCACCGTCTCATCACTAGTCACATGAAAAAAACCCATTAACGAGAAACAGAATCCCGTGATCATTTTTCTCACCCAATCCACTGGGCTTCATCCAGCCATTTACTAGAACTGTGATAGCTGACACGGATGTCTATTGCTCCCAGAACTCCTCTGGTATAAAGTATTGATTGCATGGCGTCTTAAATCCCCTACAGCCGCTGTCTCAAGAGAATTCAATTCCAACAGACAGGAGTGCTGAAAGCATTTAATGAGTTGTGATAAGTAACTAACCACCAAGTACCAAAGCAGCCATGTTTCATTCTTCTCAAGCCTTCTCTTAGTTTGTATCCTCCTACTGCAGAATCACCCATACAGCACACATCTGGCATCTGATGAAGACTGTGTTTACAGATAAACAGAAAACACGATATGTCATCATTTTGGACACAGATCTTAACTGGTAGTTGCCAAGTCAGCTACAACAATTCTCTGAAGCATTTAGTACACACAGTCTACACAATAGCTTTTAACAAGCTTATGATTACACAAAAAAAAAACACACAAATCAGGCTGTATCTAGGCAGCATTTTGAGTCTACAGCCATGCTAGCTGCTCTGTGAGGCTGTACCTAAGCACAGCGGAGCTTTGAGCTAAATGCTAGTGTAAACATGCTAATATGCTGATGTTAAGCAGGTGTAATATTTACCACGTTCACCATCTTAGTTTAGCATGTTAGCATGCAAACATTTGCTACTTAGCACTAAACACTGATGGGAATGGCATTAGTTTTGCAGGTGTTTGGTCATAAACCAAAATAATGGACAATTTAAACTTTTGACCTGATTATGGCGCTAAGCGAAAAAGTCAGGGGATCACCAAAGCTAATACAAATTATCCTGAGGGAGAATGATGTACCAAATTTCATAGCAATCCATTTGAGATATCAGTCTGTACTAGGTGGTAGACAGACATTGCCATTCCTAGAGCCATGCCGCCACTAGCATGGCTAAAAACTAGTTTTGCTAATGTGACTACTTAAGGTCTAATCATGTCATCTAATATTTCACTGCTGCATCTGACCATTAATGTGCTTTTATCTGACAGTCTGTATGTTACACTCCTATTGATGAAAGGTGAAACTCTATATTCCCTACTCAGACAGACATTGAGGCTCTCATTTGGAATTTGTCCATCAACAAACATTTATTTACTTGTGTGCTGGTTAGTCCTGAGATTTTTAGTTTCAGTTTGTTTTATTCCCTCCTCAGTTGCTTGCTGCTCTGAAATTGTCTATGTTTGAGGAGGCAACCATTAACACTCAAGTTCTCTCTCGCTATGATTGTTTAAAGGCAAGATAAAAGTAACACTTTGTCTTTGTTTTGCCGTGACAAATGGCTTAATCCACACATTTGTCTCTTGGTGCTGGTACAGCATGAAACTGAAGTGTGAACAGTTTTGGAAATTGGAGATAAGTCTGTGGAGGAACCCAAAAGCAAAGTTCTCTCTCAGCAAAACTCAGCTATGATGAATAAATGTCTGTCCGTTCATCCAACCGCCTCAATGAAAAATGATAAATAGAGGCAATAAGATTTTCTGCAAATTCAGGTGTTGATGTTACAGGGGTAGAAACCAGGAAAACTGCAGGGGCATTTTTCATCACTGTGAAAAAAAACAACAACTGTGTAGCAGGGCAATGAAGTTTGTGTGTGTGTCTTGGGCTTTATCTAGCAAATGTAAACTAAGAAACATCCTTGTTTTCCCCTCAGGATATTATTGATTTTTGAATTGCACACCTCCTCACACAGAGAAGGGATTCTCATTATGTGTGTGGTTTGATACAACACAGACCGTTGCATGAAGGGGCATGGTGTGTGAGTGTATAAGCATGTGTTTCTGTATCAATCTATATCATCATCTGCATTTTGTGTCTGCATATACTGGTGTGTGTGACCAAGCATGCGTGTGTATGTGTGTGTGAGAGAGATCAATAGAGTTCAGTAGAACAGGAACAATAGAAGGCTAGAGCCATTCATCAAGTGCACAGCACCTTGCTACTCTCCTGTGATTTATGAGACAGAAAAGAGGAAATTACACAGCACACAGAATGTGGGCCACAATGGTCAGGACACTCATTAGGAAACATGAAATGGGAAAAGATTTGTGGGGGGAAAAACTTTTTGTAGCGGCAAGTTTTAAAAAGTTGAGGTTCAAATTAATTTGTCCTAGAATGGGTGATGAGATTTAGAAAGCATGAAATATTTAAGTAAGTACAACACAATGAAAAACAATGCTCAGTGAAATGTTTCAGTATCAAATTTTATTAGATCTAACTAGCGGTCTAATGTAGTTTCGAATAAATGAGTCCACCTTAAGATTTGCATATAAAGAGCTTGTCTGAAGGAAAGCATAATTATTTCTGTTATTCATTTCTATCTGCTCCCCTTTACTTTACTGGAGGACTTCTAAAAAGGTCATATGACAACTTAAAAATACTGTGTCCGCTGAGGGAAAATAATGAGTAGCTCCCAGTAAATGCAGAATTAAGCAGTCAGTATTTACCTATGAGAAGAAAACACAAAAGCACCGGGGCATGACACCACACAAACTGAAGCCTAACAGTGTAGTTCAGTTTCAGCAAAGTACTTCTTTTCCCTGAGAGCTCAGTGAACTCTATATGGCAGGTCGAGAAATAAATATACCAGTCAATTCTCCAAGTGCCAATTAAGGCAGCTGTGGAGGAACTGAAACCAAACACAGAAACAGGCAAAAAAAAAAACAACCACAAATCCTTGAAAATGCCCCCCTGACAAATGGCAAACCACAAGAGACAGGAAGGAAAGAAGAAAGTAGCTTTGCTTCCTCTGTTACAGCCAGCGCGAACAAATGCCACAGCAAAGAGGAAAAAGGGAAATACTTTTAAATGAGCAGTGGGCTGCCTAAAATAACTCACACTATAGATGGTTTGCAATGACTTCCCCTGCATATTAATAACACTACACAGAGATTAAGTTCCTGGGAGACCATGCATTTTACATGAATGGTTAAAACAATAATAATAACGGCATAATAATAACACCATATTTTTATGTATATGATGATGATGGTTGATACATATCGCCTATATTACAGTAAACACTCACCACATTTTGTTGCCAGGGAATCTAAATCCTGCAGCCCTCTAGTTCACAGTAACGGTTCTCAATCCTGGCAACAAAAGTGAAGCTGGTTTTCTATCCTCGTCACGTGGATGCCAATTACTCATTGATCAGATCAATGGCACGCACAGAAACACATCCACAGGCGTTTTCACTTATTTTGGCTAATTAGAACTTCTGTGTAGGTGTGTACAGACCATCTTCCTGTTTCTGTTCAGTGTTTGACAACTTCAGCCTTTTAAGCCAGCAGGCTCAGAGTCCTGAGGACCAGTGGCCTGACTTGGAAAGATAATTTTCAATAATATATTTACATTTGACATACTATACTTTAAATCTGCTATAATCAATATTTTTATATTAACGATGGATCCAATGATGATGTGTACTGTGAAAGCGGTTGGAGTGATGAACCCACAGAGAATTATCGCCTTCCTCTGCTGTTCTCCTCGGCTCTGCAGATCGTTTTAGCATCTTTCACTTCATTGCTTTGGTTTTACGGCCCACAACTTTACTGCTTGGTTCACTCTCACTGCTCTCTTATCAGCATTGTTTCCAGACACAACAGGCAGCAGTTTTTTTGTGGAAAAAGCTCAAAAACCGACTGGACACTACATGCCGAACACCAAAACAGCAGACAGACAACATATTAGCTACTAGCTTGTGAACATAGTGGCGCATTGCACTTCAGGAGTTGGTGGAGAGCAAAACAGAGCTAAAAGGAGAGTGAATATTGGACAGAAACCAAATGAATGCTAATGTTGCGCTGACTTCAGTCTTGTGGGGCTACAGTGAAATCAGCAGCCATGGAGACTGTGTAGCAAGGTCACCCAAGCCTCTGAGGGGCCCAGGTACAAACCAAGGAGAAAACAGGGAGGTATGATAGTGTAGTGTGGTACATCCCATATAAGTGTGAAAGTGAGGGACAGAATGGGAGTAGGAGAGATAAGAGGAAAATGACAGTGAGTGAGGAGACAAAAGAGCAAACGAAATTAAAGAGAAAACAAAAAGTGAGTGTTTTTAGAGGTCATATTGTCCCACGAAAAAAACAGAAAATGATCCATCCCTGTCTCTTACGCTCTGCAGCTCATGACCTCGTGATCGAACGGACAGGTTCACAAAGACAAACACCACCTTGAATATCAAACACATCCTGCTGCGCATAATAATATTAAATGGGCATCTGTGTAATTTGATTCATGCCTTGTTCCATCTGTCTAGGTTTCACAAGGAAGAAGAGCCATATGCAGAGATTTTCCTCACTTTCATATCTTCTGAATCATGAAATTTTAATTGGTGCCAGATTGCCAATTGAAAGACAATCTCATACAGGGCTCCATATATAATATTTTTTTAATTATTAAACTTGGCCTTGATGGATTCTCACTCTGTCGCTTTGTTGAATTTGGGGAAGTTTACACACCAACTACCCCAGCTAAAGTCATTATTCTAAATAGGCTATTTTTGCCTGGAACCTGTTAGCTTCAGCCTCTTTTAGCATGATATCATGTATGTAGCCATCGAACAGCCTATTTAAGACCCCCTTGTCTGGGTTCTCTTCTTATATGTGGAGTCAATTCATGGAGCTACGTTAGCTTAATTAGCTAGTTAGCTGCAGCTACTAAAATCTGCCAGTGACAGTTCCGCCGGCAAAATCAACACCTGTCTAGAAATTGGATGCCTGCTTTTGTCTACCTCTATCTGACACCAAGGATAGATAGTTTCAAAAATTGAAAAATAATTTTTACTAAGAAGTGATCCCACCACTGTTATCATTGCAAATCACATGTATGCCATGCTAGATTGGAAAGCTTGACAGGTGTGGCAACAGTAATAAGGGGAGTGGGGCTTAGCAAATGGTCAATTGTAGTAATTGTCCATGTATAACTAATCAATCAAGAGATCCTTTAAAGGAAAAGAATCTCAACTGGTGTCAGCTCTCATCACTCTGCTTTGTTCCCCCAGCCATCAGGGATAGCAGGTATCACTTCATCATTTCTTTGGGGGGGTCTCAAGCCAAATAAGTTCAGCACCCACTGCAGTTTAGAAAAGTTCCAGTGAAGAACCACTTACTGTGAAACCTCCTTGGCACACTGAGACTGATTAGTTATTAATGGCTGCAGCTCTGTTGTTGGCAGCAAACTGCCCTCAATAAATACACACAGCGTGTTATTACAGTCTGTGTGATGAATGATGTGTTTTCTGTACACAAATTACTAGAAAAAATGTCACAGCAACAACGTCCACTGGACAGCAATAGAACCGACTGTCTGGCATGTTATTAGCTCAAGTAATTCAGCGAGAATCACTGTTGCTTTTCAAAGGTTCAACAGTGCTGGTGCCCCTACTTTTTTTTTTTTTTTTACCAGACTGAAGGGAGTCTCTTGTGTTTGTACGTGGGTCACAGAAGGTCAAATGTCACCATGGACTACCATTATGCAGCAGTGTGTGTGTGTGAATTAGCATGACAATAACACTGTATGAGCTGAGGCAGAACGGAGAAATGAAAAGGTGCTCTCCTTTGTCCGTTATTTCAGGCAAGAAGGCTATAATCCGAAAAGCGGTGAGAGGATATGGCTTCCCCTTTAACGTAAAAGGTGGAGTCAAATATCACCAGGCACTACGAAAGCAATATATTGAGCAAGTGAAATATTAGGCCTCCCTTCGAAATAGACAAACCTGAGGACAGAGGATGAAAGCTTTGATCCTGGATTCATTATACCTGCTGAATCTGGTCATGGATCAAGAAGAGATTAAGAAGAAGAATTTTAAACTTGGACAAATGGAAGACGGGTTGTTTAAAGAAAATGAAAGGAAGAGGCTAGTGTGACTTGTTTGTTGATGCCCCTAAGATTTTGTACTGCAGCCTCAAGGGTCTCTTGAGGTGAAAAACAAAACAAAGCCATAAAGACAGACCTCTCCCTTCCTCTCGCTGCTCTCCCTCCTCTTTTGCATCTCCAATTAACTTTCTCTCTACAGTACTTCTCCATCCTCTCAGCCATGGAGGGAAATTGCTTCTATCTCATCTCCTCTCACGTTTTTCTTTTCACCAGCAGGCCTGTGGGAAAACCATGTTAGTATACTGAATGTCACTGAGTCACTCAGTAACTGAATGACGCTGATGATCACAGAGATCCAGATGGAACAGAAGGACCTCTGGTCGCTTATTCATTAGTTCATCTGCTGCATCTCTCCTTTCCTTCTCCTCCAAATCTTTGCTTCCTTTCTCTCTGCTTTTACCTCATCTTATGAAGTCCTGGATTTTTGTGTGAAGGGAACAAGATGCCTTTATATGCAAATACATGTTCCCCGACTGAGAGGTGTTAGGAATAGGATTTTTCTAGTCAGCATTTACTCTTCGTAATACAGATTCACATTAAAACTCATGTAAAGAAGTTTTTCAACTGTAACCAAAGTTGCTTTGACAAAAAATGGCAAGTAATTGTTTTTAGGAGAGAGTATATCCTCTGCACTGTTTGTGAACTGCACAGTTTTTTGTTTTTGTGACCAGAATGTTTTCAGATTACGTGACAAAGTGACAGCATTTGTCCTTCAGCACCTCTAAACAGGTCAATAGTGTTTGCAATATTCTCAGTAAAACCACCAGGTAGCCATTTTGCAGCTTACTGCTAAGCTAATATTCAAGCATCAACATATATATCATATCATAGTCCCATTTTCTACAGTTATGCTTGATTTCAAACATGCATACTCTGGCTTGAAAATAATCATGTTAATATGTAATTTGGTGAAAATCAGTGAGGCTCCTTTATTTCCACTCTATCATTATTATACCATCACAAAGAGATTTAAACAATCAGTAGAGCATGTTCTCAGTTCTCCTAACTTAATAATTAATCATGTCTTAGTTTGATGTGAACATCTCAGTCCCAGTATTAGTTGGCTAGTGATTTCAAATATTTATATTTTGCCCCAGCGAACAATTCTAATAATCG
Source organism: Macquaria ambigua (assembly GCA_008360985.2). Taxonomy (NCBI): domain Eukaryota; kingdom Metazoa; phylum Chordata; class Actinopteri; order Centrarchiformes; family Percichthyidae; genus Macquaria; species Macquaria ambigua. The sequence continues at coordinate 632,315 of VMKM01000065.1, read as the reverse complement.
CTAAACTGAAGCCTTAATCTCTGGTCTCTGACAGTGTGATTACTGAGCTTAGGTCACAAATTTAAAAGAGGTTTTCAGCTCTGTGTAGTGTCCATATTTTCATTAAATATGTCTGAGTCACCTTGCACCAATCTTGGTTATTAGAGTTAGCCCCCCTCATTGTTTTTACTCCTCTCCTCTCCATCCTTTCTCTTCTCGTCTGTTTACTCCTCTCCTCTAAATACCTCTGCCTTCATCCACCCACCTCACACATCTGCCTTCTAACTTATTTGCTGTCTTCAAACTCGTCTTCAGACACTTCACTCCTCTTACTTCTCTGAGAACCGGACATTTCTACTGGTACAAGAGGTCTTCGAACCTCTAAAATGGACCCTAAATCCCCCCCTCAGAAAGTTGAATGTACTTGTGTATGACCTTCACTACAACTTGCGTCTTCCTAACCCTTTCTCTTGTCTCCACTCAAACAAACATCCAGTCCTTGAGAGTATCTTGGCTCGTTTCCAGCCGCAGCAGTTAGCTGTTTTCAGCAAAAAAAAAAAAAAAAAAAAACATCTGATAAACAAACAGTATGCTCCCTTTCCAGCACCAAAAAGCAGACAAACAAAGTTAGCAACTAGCTGGTGAACATAGTGGAGCATTTAGCATTAAGAGCTAGATATTTCCCTCAGGAGTTGGTGGAGACCAAAAACAGAGCTAAAGGGAGAGAGAATATTGGATTTATGTTCAACAAGGGACCAGAATTCAAACTGAATGCTAATGTTGCTCTGTGTCTGCAGGATATTTAAATAAGCAACTGTTTGCTAAAACATTTACCATATAAACTTTGGAAGGTCATAATATGTAGTGTAAAAGTGTAAAAAAATCTATTAATAAATGCGAGATAAGTAAAAATTTTACTGCCTCCTTACACAACAAGAATGCAATCTGTGTGCACTTGACAGGGTAATGTAATATGTAACGTAAATTTATGAGAATGAAGGTGAATGCATTCAGCAAACATGGCCACAACCAGCGTGGACATACTGTAGCAGACTCCATTAACCCTGAACACTGCCGAGTACTAAGATATGTCAGTGAGCTTCAACCACAGGCAGACATCCAGCTTCTTCACCAGTCAGCGAACCTGCATATAAATGTCAGGAAAAAAAGGTTTTGCTTCAGGTGTCCTGCAGCCTCTGGCTAGAATGATGATGGATGCTGATGAGACTGTCAAAAAAAAATCAATCTCTCAGCCAGCAACTCAGTGGGAGAGGGAGTCAGCCAGTCCAGCAATCACTGATTCAGCTAGTCCACAGCCCGCATATACAGTAGGTTAGACAATCCCTGAGGGCTTTTATAGCGTGAAGGTGAGGACGTCAGCAAGCTGCAGCCAGACAGGCCCCGTAGGTGAGAGCAGAGGAAAGCAGCTGTCCTCTGCTTATAGTCACCTCAGTACACCAGCTCACAGTATTCTGTGGTGGTTTTGAATCCTGAAAAATATGAAGTTGTGAATCAACCCAGCAATGTCACAAAACACCACTTACAGTCCTCTGGTACATTTCACAGGAGGGGGTGGAAGGCTTGAGTCTGGCTAAAAACGTCACACTATCTGCTTTTTTAGTCTGATATTCTGTGATATTCTGCAATAATAGCATGCAAGCATTCCTGCGTGAAAGATTTGAATGGTCTAAAAGGTCTTAAATTATGGTTTTCTAGTTGCTTAATGCAACTTGAACATATTCCAGTGGTCCAAAATGAGTGTGACACTTTGCTTTTTGCAGCCTCAGTGTGTGATATAAAACCCTCCACCATGAGGCTCATGAGGGATTTAGCGCTGTGTGCTCAGTGTTGATATTGCAGAGTATTGGTGGCGCACAGGGGACGGCTCGCAGCATGTGGTCAGGATGCAATCAACCTCATCCGACAGGAAAATAATGGTGTACTATTAGGATCGGTGGGCATGGAGGATCACATTGAAACGCCTCGTAATGACGGGTCGGCGTCCACAATTCTCTCTGAGTCTGGACACAGAGTGGGAATGAGGAATGGAGAGGTGTTTCAAATCAGGTGATAGACAAACTGAGTTTCTGTATTTCTCTTTTTTAAACAAGTTAATTTCCTCTGTGCACTGTGGGAAACAATTAGTTCCTGGGAGGACCATGCAGGAATCGAACAGGGTCTAATCTTAATGAGCAATAATTATCACTAAAGGTGTGAACACTAAGAAACGTGATGGTCTTGTCAATAAAACAGCATTGTTTATCTGTTTAGTAAAATAACTGTTAGTTGACATTGTCAAGCTTCACTATCACTATCATACTGTCATCACTGTCTTCACTGCTTTCGCTACCATCTCTGTAATCACCACTTTTAGCATTATTATCACTGCCAGAGTAACTACTATAACCAGCGAAGATGCTATCGGTCAGCAGAAGCATCACTGGTCTGTTTTAGTATATATATAGAGAGAGGTGCTATGACCTGATCAATAATATAAAGAATCAATACCATCCCACATACTGTAGCCGACAGCAGCATGCTTCCCTCCCCCAGTTATATTTATGAGGTATTGTATAGAGAGTGAATTAATTACACCCGCAGGAAAAGTGATGCAGCATTTGTTTGTGTTTTTCCTCCAAAAAAAAAAAAAAAGTCCTTTGACGAGGTGAAAAGTGAAAAGGTGAAAACAAAAAGTGGTAAAAAAAAAAGATGCCTACAAAACTGCATTTAGAGACTGAAACATTGTAAACCGGACACACAGATGAAACTTTTCAAGCCATAACGTCAGAAGCATGCTTATATTAACAATGACAGTCAGGGCTGTGATTTGCACATGTCGTTGCTACTTGTTATTCAGAGCCTCACATACTGTACACTGAGAAGAAGCAGTACAGCCATGACACTATTCATAGCCACTGATGCATATTCAACATTCAGCAGTCTGGCACTATATGGTTTAAAGGACCCTGGTGTGCAGCGCACTGAGTCCAGCAGTTCACTATTTTAAGCTCATCTTATCTTATCTTCTGAGGACATAGATATTTGAAGCTACCCTGCAGGGTTTCCCACACGATGGGAGTCATTTGTCCATCATGAGACCCTTGAGTAAACAAGGCTCCACTGGTATCTTTCTTCCCCGCAGCCCTGCAGGAATAAAGCGACAGTACTTAATCTTTTATCCACAATTCTAGCGCTCAGTGCAATCAATCTGATATTTTTATCAATGTTTTCACTGACAAAGTGAAAGGAGCACTGATTAAGTTTCCACTATATATTTATTTTTTAGTGGCTCCAGAGATGTATTGTTCATTCAAATCCAATATCCAACAATTTGGCAGGGATGAAACACAAAGCCATTAGACAAAACCAAACAAAAAAAATTTTTTTAAGTATAGTCTTTGCACTTGAGAAATGTAGAGGGTGACGGGAGCTCAGAGCAGCATACTCCCAGAGAGAACCTCATGTACTGTACAGCATCATCATCATCACTCATGTCTCTCCTCTTTCCCTCCCTCTATTCTCTTCTGTCTCTGTATTGATTGACCCACTTCCTCCTTTTTTATCTCCATCAGTGGGACATCCACTGCGCTCCTCTTCCTTCTCTTATACTCTCATAATCTCATTCATTATGTTTCATGAAACCTGACTAACGCCTCAACCCTGCGCTCATACAGCGGACTGAAAAACCTACGACTGTAACTGCCTTTTTTACCTTGACATGCTGTCCTAGGAGGAATCAGAAATTGCTCAGGGTTAACTGTACTACGGGCCAGTGAGTTAAAAGCGTTTGGTAGGAACTGAAGGTCAGGAATGCCAGAATGAGTCTCTAAATGAATATGACGGTACAGTGCTACGTCCTTGGCCAAGTATATTTGGAGGTTGGCATGATGAATAGGTTTTGGGAAGAAACATGAGTTTTGTTCAAAAATGGAATGGTTGTGTACTGGGTGTTTTACCTTCCAGTTGTTAGATAATTTAAGGAAGTATTTTTTTTTGTAGTATTGGCATACACATACATATATACTGTACATACTAGTGTTGCTGAGTGTCCGTACAATTCATCCGAAAGCCACAGCTATATGCTTCGTTACTGAGGATACTGAAATACTGTGTGAGTAATGCATGTGGCATAGATGTGAATGTGGATAGATGTGGGAATAAGAGTTACAGTAATGGTGACATACTTTATCGATCCCTGCCAATAGATTGTCTTTTCATTGCACACAATAAGGTCAGAGGTCAGCTGCAGAACAGCACTCTGGGATAAGCCGTCCTTCTCCATGCAGCTATGGTATGATGTTGTGGAAAAACTAAGCTCTTGCAACTGCAACTTCCATCTTTTTTAGACTTCCATTACCCTCCAGGAGATTAAAATCAAAGTCTTGATGTTAGCAACATTGATTATACCCTTAACCACACTACAGGTTACCTCATCTTATTACAGCCCTGATGCTGTAGCCTGGAGCCAGTGGCTTATGTCAATGTTAATTAGTCTGATAGGTGAATATTTTTAACCCCAGAGCTAATGGCTTGCCATTACATATAGTATCCTGTGATATAGTGGTGAATAATAGATCTAACTATGACCTGATCACTATGATGCAGAAACCCTTATCATCATATGTTGTTGGAATGTTTTCCAATAAGGCATTTTCTGATAGAAGTCATTAACAGATGATGTATATGCTGTATTAAAGACTATATGTGGCTTAGAAATGATGGCCGAACTGTATACTAAAATGAAATACATTTAAAACTCCATGCTGTACTGTAGCACATCACCTACCTTGAGCTATAGCTATGGACTCGAACTTGTGCAGTTCTCGCAGCAGACAGGTGCGCTCAGACGGATGAAGGCTATAAATAAACTCCTTGGCTCCTCGGGGCGAGTGGAGGGGCTCCATGGACTCCTTCAGCGGGTGTGTGCCCAGGTTACACCGCTGCACCAGCATGGAGAGGGGGGGCTCTGAGGCGAACCGTGCCGGGGATGCTATGGCGGGTGTTTGGTGGTTGCTGAGTCCGGCTGTGGCCAACCCAGTCCCGGCTCTCAGAGAGAGGGCGGGCCGCAGGACTCTCCGCAGGCAGGGCAGCATCTCTGGGATGGGGGTTACAGCAATGCGCCGGGAACCTGATGGAGAGCAGTGGAGGACAATATAACAGGCCTAGATACCACTTTGAGCCTGCACTCAAAACACATGACATGCCGCGTTATATAATAACTGCTATCATTTGAACTGATCGCTGCAATGGTCGCATGAAAACACCCTCCACATCCTCAATCTGGAGGCAGCCTGGGTTATTTAAGGGCAAAACACGGGCCTGACAATAACAATTACACATTATTTACGGACATACTGATTCAAGCATGTTTGACGCGCATTTCTGGAAACATAAAGTAGAAAACAATGCGACAGCTGTCCAAAAATCAAACTGCAACTTGTGTTATCGGACGCACCTCAGTCGATGCTCCGCTGTCCCGTCCAACAACCTCCACAAGAAACCTTGAAAATACACAAGCTGCTCCGGCGCACTCGTTTCTTATTTAGCAGCCGTGAGATTTTGCAGATATCCGCACACAACCTCAAACACCTAACTGGCTGTAGTATTTGTACAAAATCACATTTTTGCGAGCGTAATCCCAGCTGGTGTAACCTCTGGCTGACAGGATGGTGTGAGGCGGATGGGAGGGCACCAGTAGCCCCGAAAATATTTTCCAATAGCAGCGCTGCTTTCCTCCGTGCGTAACTCTGACGGCACCGCCATACGTAGGCTACGTACATCCAGTACATAGGCACCATGGTCAGTCAGTTGTATTCATGTTATACTACGTCTGCCATAACGAATTTGGTTGGTGATATATAAGTGAATGGTCTCCGTATCCTCGTGAGACATAAAACTGTAATATTCTGTGATTCACACTGTTGTGATATTTGTGTGGCATCACATTAATCTCTTGGTTAACCTACTGTGTTCAGCTTGGAATATGGATAGATTAGATAATTAAGTCATTCATGCGGGGGAATCCGCCATATTTCATTGGAACTTTATTAAACGTGCTATACCTAAAATATGAGTACTATACTAATGCCAAAGAAGATAGGCTACTTGTGCCATTGGAGGGCCAATAGGCTAAAGAGCGTCTTTGAAATATTTGTGATATCTGCTGAAAAATAATACAGTTTTCATGCAGTATACTGAATGGCACGGGCAGGCTGATGCTCTTGTAGGATTAGTAAAAGGAGTGTATTTGTCCGTTGGGTGTGTGCACATCCCTCCCTCTGCTATTATGCATGTGGGGTATTTGAGCTATTCATCCAGACTACAGTCCACACCCCAGGAAAATATGACACCATGTGGAAGTTATTTGTTTCGAGGAGGAAGCCTGTACTTGAGGCAGAAGAGCAAAAGGCGTTACTCCTAACGCTTTGTTCACGTATTTCCTGATTTAATCCAAGGCCTCCTGTGTGAGGGGGGAAGATTCATTGCTTTGGCTGTACTTTTATTGATTAGACAAGTGTTTTCAGGCCTCTAAGGATGGAAGGAGTGATGCATTCTCCAAGCAGAAGCTATAAACCAGGGTTGGGTGTTAAAAGCAGCTCAGACAAGAGGGCCCCCTGGTGGCCAAAACCAAGCACATCACCTGTTTACATCCTGATCAAAGGCAGTGAAAGCTTTATTCATTGACATCATGCTGAAGTCATCCTACTGTACAGTTACATTTGAACCTGTATATGTCAATATATCCCACCCATTATCCCACATTAAGGCCAGTTTTCAGATTGGGTTAGTGTAAAAGCTTGATACACACCGAGGTTACACTTGCACATTCAAGAAGTCAAGTGAGCCAAAGCAAAATTTATATTTTTATTATATTGCTAAAGCTGTCATTACACAAAAAATAACAATCTTTTACTTCCTGAAACAAACTGCATCATAGCCTGTTGAACTGTACAGGGACAGACGGAGAGGTCAACTCTCCTCAGGGGGGAAAAATAAGCTAAAAACTAAACTAGAAACCAGGTTTAACCTTACTTTCAAACCCTCACAAACTATAAACTTCTTATTCGTTGGATATACTGACATTTGGCAACTCTGATATAATATATATTTATGCTAGCAATTTAAATATGTAAATTACAGGATTATAATACAAGTTTTAGACAGGTGGACGGCCAAAACAAACAAAACAAAAAAATATTAACATCATCAGAAATCAGGAACTGAATGCTGGGTTTCCCAAAACATCTAAGCATTTATATTATCTTTGTTCTGTTGAAATGAAATAGTACAGGGGTATTTTGTATGCAAGTGGTTTGTGGTGCACCCCCCTGTCCACACTATGGGTTTAATTCAGGCACAGAGATGATATCTTTATTTTTGTCATCCCTTCTTTTGCTGCCACCCCTCCTATTGTACTTTTCAATTTCATTAAATACACAAGAAATCTTTTAAAAATATAGAAACAAACTGGATTTTCATACTAAGATGTCTTTGGGAAACTCAGGTCAGACTAGGCCAGACATTGTGGGCAGCGTGCCATTTGTTCAAATCTAATAAGACGCCTACCAGATAAACTGTTCAATAACATTTTACCTGAAATCACTTGTAAGTAACTGGGGGACAAACCTTAAAATTTAAATCACCCTCAAGGAACAATTGTCATCAGCTTTGCATCATGCAAATACCATTTGTCCCAAAATCTGAACCCATAATACTGATGCAAGCCTCTCCATTATAAAACTAAAACTTGTTGCGATTATTAAATGCAGTTTATGCATGTGTGTGTGAAATAAGGGACATAATGAATTGTAGCAGGACGGTCATGAACATTTCACTGATGAAACAACACATCATCAGATAACACATGCATGGATAGAGGAAACAACTCTTCTACTCTGATATTTTATATAAGTATAAAAATAGAGATAGGTTGAGAAAGAATAAGAGATTTAAAGAAGAAAATAAATTAAAAATGTGAGTTTCTGGACTAACTTTAACAGCTAAATAACATTTACAGTTTCATACATCTTGTAGTAGCCATGGTCTCACAGTGCTTGAACCAAAATGCAAATTAAAATACAGACTTGCTAAATTGCTTTTAGCCTATAGTCTTACAACGCTGCAGTCTGAGGAAAAGCCTCATATCTCCAAAACATCTTATTGTCCAGATAAACAGAATACTTTAAAAATGTACCTATGGTGACGTATTTCTTAAATCAAACAAGGGATTTTGAGGTGACAAAATCTGTACGTACTAGATTATCACCTTTGATGCTATTACAAAAAAATCAAAACACCAAAATTAGAGATGCCAGATGTAAAAACCTAATTAATTAAAAGGACATGAACATGCACGCTACATGCGTTTCAAAGAAGACAACAAAGAGTTCAATATAACAGCAACCAGACAGAACAATAAAAACAGTACGACATTACCAATTTATAACTTTCAAAACATCAAAAAATATTTTTCCTCATTAACTTCTATAAAATGTTTGATAATATATAAATTTGAATTAACGCTGAGTGTTGACATGGCACATCCTGTACTTTAACAATTATTAGTAATGTTATGAGCAATGAATGTGCAGCAGGTTGCAGTGTGGCTAATAAATGCTACAAAACAAGAAGGGGCTAATATATAAGGGCTAATATATAAACACAAACCACTGAGGAGTTCTACAAAGCTCAGCATGTAGATATGGCAGATTAAATGAGATTCGTAGTGGAAAAACTCATGAAAAATACAACCAAATCACATCCAAAGGCATTGGGCTGTGGTGATCATTATATGCAATCAATAAACATCCTGTTTGAAGATGTGAGACTTGATGATTATGGCACCCTGGAGGAGCAGAAGGAAATATAGCAAAGATACAGAGAGAGCGAGAAGCAACACACTCCTCAGCAACAGACGCGTGCAAATTTATTTACACAGCATGTAAATACTAAAACAAAACAGGACACAACTTGTAGTGTCTCTCTCTCAATGTCACTGTAGTCTCCTACAACTTTGACTTTAACACAAAGTCAGGTAATTTGCTTTTTGAGGAGTTATCTGTATTGGTCATACCCCTGCCCACGTTGGCTCTGTGGACATCTCACATATTTAAGCATTTGACGTGTGAGAGGAAGACAGTTTTGACAACACAGCACCTTCCTACAGCCATCAGGGCGTCCCTTCAAGTAAGCAGTGCAGTTCAGGAGATGCCGAATGGTGCAAAGCCAACCACTGAAGCCATTACTCTCTACTGCACCTGAATATTGCCCTCTTGATGCTGTGTTGTACTTGGCATTGGTTATTGCGCTCCTTCTGCCAAATCACTTGGCAGTCGGAATGCTTATTCGTCCCACGATGGTACAATGCAAAACAATGAGTGTTTACATATAATACACATTGTCTTTGTCCAACCCTCTGCTTCAGGGAGAATACTGGATACATGTGTGTAAAATACATCCTCACTGTCCTCTTAAAGAAATGAACATACTGTGGTGTAATGTTTCTCCGTCCTTCACGTTATTTATTAACAAAAAACATCCTCATGTTTTTCATTACACAGCTGTGGGCTCGGATTTGCAAAAACGCTTTTAGTGCTCAGGCCAAAAAAAGGTCACATCCTTGCACTCGTACAGAATGGCACAATTACTCAACTTATACAAGGATCTACCACAAGTGGACCTGTGATCCACTTTAGGTCCAAACCAATATGTTAACAGACCTGGCTTTACATCATTTCTGAGGCATCATAAGCCACATTAGAAAATGTGAACCTGAACAACAGCATATCTGTATATTTTCTTCTCTGAATCATTATAGATGGCTTCTGCAGTGAGGGATTCTCACAGGTGGAAATGTACAGAATGAGAAACGCTACATGTAGAGCAGGTGTAATTGATTTCTCATAGTAGCATAAGAAGCTTTTTGATTCTGTACATCGCATTTCTATCGGCAACATTTTTTTACTAAAGCCTTTGACCTCATTTACAAATACAATGACAGGAGAGCCTCGCTTCTATGACATGAGCTCACATGTTTCTTGTGTCATGTCATCATGCGATGCGTGGTGCGGAGCGGTCGTTGGTGAGGGTTCTCTTGAGCCTGACCCCCATGCGGATGGCCACCAGCATGTTGCCTTCTACCCCTTCTCCTGCCTCCTCTCCTTCCTGCCCTAGCTCACTCTGAAGGTGCTGCTGGTTGGGCAGGGGTACAGTGGGAGGATTGGTTGTAGCCTGACCACTCCAGGACACCACAGGCAGCGTGCCAGCATCCCCCCCTCCTGCAAATGTTGGAGAATCTGGGCTTTCTACTCCTCCTCCTCCTCCTCCTCCTCCTCCTCCCCCCATCTCCTCTGCACTCCTGCTCCCATTAACTGCTCCCGACATATCGGGCACCGTAGGGATTTTTACTGGGATGACAGGCGTACGAATAGGGATGGGGCCGGTGCCCACAACTGAGCCTGAACGGCGGGCGGAGGGTTTTGAAGAGGGGGTGCGGCGGATTGTGGCAACCCCAGGGGTGACGATAACTGGACCGTGGCCTGTGGAATAGGAGCCAGAGGCATTATGGGAGCTGGATCCACAATAAAATCCCTGACTTGAACACGAGCCTGCAATGATAGAACACAAATGATCATTTAAGCCATTAACAAAATGTATTTTACTTCTAATACAGTACATTTCAGTATATTACTTTGTGACTCATTAACAAGAATAACAAGATAGTAAAGGACATAAAGACAAAGAAGGAAAAAACTATTCTTCTGACAAGTGTGTTTTAAAAGGGAGTTATTGACATCAACCAACGTGATACACTACAAACATACAACATCAATAAGGTAAAAATGGAATGATTTAAATGTACACATCCAATTGTGACACTATCAGTGCAGCCTGTACCTGTAGGGGTAGGAGGATAAGCCCCAGTGGGGATAGGTGTGGCAGGATAGGGCCCTGCAGGGTAGGCCCCTTGTCCGGGGTAAGGAGCCTGTGAACTGGGCAGGCCGGCTGTGGAGGCTGGCCGTTTGCTCTGAAACATAAGTCGGTAGGACTGACTGATGTCGCTGTTTCTGGGGATGGTGGAGGACTTGTCAAAGTCCGACTGCTGCTGCTCAGGCTCCTGATCTCCAGCCATTGAGAAATAGTCATAGTCTGATACTAGAAAGAACAAATAGAGAGGTTAACAATGTACTGACACAAATACAAATGAGTGACTGTCTGATTCTAGAAAGAGCATGTTACCCTGGGAAGGTATTGTGTCTTCAGAGCAGCAGGGTGTGTTGGTCTGCGTGCTGTAGCCGCTGGAACACTGGATGGAGTCTCGACTGGACCTCTGGGTGTCGAGCTCCAGACCTCGGGATAAGGCCAGAGCCAGTTCCTCATGGGCCTCAATATCACCAGCCTGGAGCAATCACCCAATGAGAAAAACATTTGGTAATAGGGTTTGAAAGTCTGACTGCTTGAATACAGCCAGGTACAATTCATTAAAGTCGTTAAAATCGTTAGGTGCAACTTATTAAAGTCATTAAGTGGGAACATTAGTGGCGGGAGGTCATTCATGAGGTCTAAATCTCAGGACTGCAAAAACATCGGCCTGCTGGAAGTTGAATGTGAGGTCGCCTGAAACTTAAGCAACACAGCTGGCTTTAAATGTAGACTGACCTATGTTAATGTGCTTTGTCCAGTATTGGCAGAATTAAGAGGAAAGTAAATCACAGAACAATTCTGATATTTTTGTTGCAATTTGCCACCAGCTGCACCAAGTACTAATGTTTTCAAGCACAAAATTGCAAGTGGAGAAGCATAAAAGTGGACAGAATGTCTGAAATCATATGGAGCTCCTTTGTATCTAACAACATAAACCAGCAAAAAGTATAAATCAGATTAATCAATAATTAATGGAGACCTAAGTAGTGCTAAGGCTGACAGCAAACTTCTCACAAGTCGCTATAATTAACAGTGACCTATTAACACTACCATAGTCTCTATTTGGTTCTAGAGTCTAAACAGAGAATACAAATAATAGTAAATTACAACAAGAGTAATTAACCAGATTATGTGCGTGCTTATTGTAAGAGCTGCTGTGGAAAACACAAACAGTGTGAGACGGAGACTGAAGCTGACCTTGAGAGGTGCAGTCACAGTCCTGTTCTTCTCCTCCACTGATGCTGACGTTTGTAGCGCAGCCGGAGCTGGCACTGAGGTAGAGGCCGGGCTGCTGTCATTACTCACACTACCATTACTGTCCACTACAGCCGGAGTCCCCTTGTCTTTCTTCCTCCTCAGTGTGTTGACCATGGGCTGGTCATAAGGGCCTGGCTTAGCCCAGTCCTGTAAAGAAAGACAAGTTAGTGTCGATGCTTCACATTTCTCTGATGTGCTTTTGATGAGCACCTAAAAATCTTTTTACCCCTTATTTTCAGCTCTCAGTTTTAAAGTCTGAAGATTTCACCAAAGTATAAAAGAAGCAAACAGATTAACTAAAAATGGATTTGCACATTCAACAACAGTAAAACACAAACAAGGCTTGTATGTGGAACAAACTGTTGACAAGGAGGATGGGAATAAGTTGATCACCAAGACCGAGGTGATGAACAAACCTTCCAGCTGGGGACTCGTGATGAAGGCACCATGGGGCCCAACGTGCAGTAGTGAGGGTAGTCTGGCACCAAGGCTGAGGCGGGACGTGACCATGAACGAGTGGGGCAGGAGGAGGTGGAGGTGGAGGATGAGGAGGAAGGAAGGGAGAAAGGGAAGGCAGTGCCTGACCCTGAACCCAAACTCCCCCCGTTGCTATGCAGGTAGGGGGAAGTGGCCGGACTGTAGTGGTCAAAACCATTCGACAACTGGATGTGTGTGCGTCGGTGGGAGGAGGGATGATAACAGAACAAGATAACAGAACAAACACACAATGGGATAAATTATTGAAATGATAAACAATGGAAAATAAAAACAAAACAGACCACATCACTGAGGAGAAATCATTCAAAAGGAACACAAAAATAACAAGGAATACATATTGATCACGTCAACACAAACAAAGAAAATGGTCACAAATGCTGAACTGAATGAAATTAGGAGAAACGGATGCACATGTCTGGGAGTTTGGAGGTTCATTTAACATTTCTGTGACAAACTAAAGTCAACGCAATGTAGCCAAGTTTGAAGTTTAGTATGAGGGAGCTGTGGCGAGAGTAATGCTGGCACAACACAGACTTTTATGTGAAAGGGGGGTGAAGATTCATGGTGGATGAGAGTGTTTCACCTTGTCAGTAACGTGCTGAGGTGCAGTAGCAGCAGCTAGAGAAGAGGGGGAGCTGCAGTCACTGTGAAGCTGCCCAGTCTCTGACACCTCAGAGGGCCTGGAACTGGGACAAGTCTGGGACAGCAAGGGCAGCAGCAAGCAGGCAGTGGGACGAGACCAGAAGAGAGAGAGGAGGAGAGAGAGGGAGGGGGGGAGAGGGAGAAATTGAGACGGACAGACATGTACAGAGGGGAAGAATTGCAAAGACAGACATGTCAGCAGGTAGACAGAGAGAAGCAGTTTGTTAGAGAGCAGAGGCAACTTTTCCACAGTTCTCAGCAGTTAGTGAGGAGTACAGCCAAGTGACTATAAGGACTGTAGAGAAGGTGCACTGGGAGTCATACCAGCATTAATTGTATGGACATCAGCAGTGTTGGAGCCTTGTTAAAGGGAAGCACAGGCAAGGTTTTCTTCTTTGGCATGTTGAAAGTATCCTCACAAACTCAACATACTGTATGTGTTGCATGATATCTAAAGTGATCTATTAACAATTAAAGCCCCAATTATTTATTAACATTAAAAATATGATGCTTAATCCATGCTTAAAGGGAAATAATAATTTTGCGTGCGGCCCTCCAGAAGGAGATTAGGGGTTGGGGGCACCCTGCATAGAAGCGGGTATTGAAATGGATGGAAATTAAAGAGATCCACAAGTGTAAGCTATGGCCCGGCCTTATTGACCCTGGGTTAAGGAGTAAGCCCCTGTAAGCCCTGTTTAGCCATGAGACTGTTTTCTTTCAAACATCAACTATACCAAGAATGAGGCAATGAGAGGGCTGATTCCTGGGACTGTACTGTAAATGGGTCAGGTATGGACTTGCCAAACCACCTTCACTGCATCATAAAAACTTGGAGTCTAACTACACCAATGTGTTCTGGACAGGGGAACTCTGGTTGCTGGCGGGCTAACAGTGCAGCCGCTCTCATGGCTGATCTCCAACCACAAACCCCACGCAGACAATCCCCTGGACTATCACACTGATAATTATCCGAAACTCTGTGTCAGATGGTTAGATAAAACTGACAGAATGAGACCTGCTGATAGAGACAGACTCTTAGTGCCTGTAAAACATACTGTTGACACTGTAACATGTCATTTCACTGTGATAGATTTAATGAAAATACAACACACAGTGTGCTCAAGCCTCTGCAAGTTAAACCACACCGCAGTCTGTCACAGCGGTCGACTCTTTAATAGCAGGATGGGGCTGACCTGTTTTGCCCTGGGCTAGAATGGAGGCAGACTAATTTCCTGTGCATTTATGCTATAATAATAGCAGTGAAATGACTTCACCATGATCACATGCACTTACTGCTGCCAGCTAACTGCCTCTCATAGTGGCTAGGGAGCTGTGTGAGAAAAGAGTTTGCTGATTTGGGCTTTTCCCTATTGTCTCAGACTACAATGACTTGTAAATCATAGAGTATATGTGGTTTTATAGTCTTGTCTCAGCCATTGTACATTCTTAGAGCCAAAACTATGGTTAAGTGTGGGTAGCTGAGGGTTTTTCTTACCTTTGTGTCAGCTGGCATAGGCGAGGATGATTTGGACGATGTGTATTGGTCGTGTGATGAAGAAATGAAGCCCGAGTCGTGGGAAGAGATGCTAGAGAGCCGGGCTGGGGCCTGCTGGGGTAGCGTGGAGCTGCGGTACCGATGGCGGGGGTGATGGTGGTGGAAGAGGTGGTGTGAGGAAGAGGAGGAAGAAGAGGAGGAAGGAGAATGAGAGTGAGAGCCACTGGATCCCCTGGAGTCACTACTGTTAACGCTGTTCAGACTACTGTGAAAGGGGAAGGGGTGAGGGATGAGGGGAGGACCAGAGGAAGGAGAAGTTTGGCAGTGACGGGCGGGGTGAAGAGAATCAAGTGCACCCAAAGACATGTATAGAAGGAGGGAGGTTGGATAAGAAAGAGATAAAAGGAATAATAGGGAGGGAAGGAAGGCAGAGGATTGGGGGGGAATGTGGAGGAGACAGGGTGGGAAACAATTAACACAGCACACCAAGATGCAGCAGGCAGTGACTGAGGCCAATCCAGTCAAAACAACAAAACAAACCAACATAAGAGGCGTGATATCATAATGACAATAATTACAGGCAGGAAATCACCAAATTTCATTCCTTTGAGACAGCGTTTTGAGAATATTCACACAGAGCAATCACGAAAAGTAAACTGGGTTTAATTACTGTGTGAATTCAGACTTGAAAGCAACAATTCGAACATCTGAAGTGGATATAAAAATGGTATATTGCAAATTCTGTATTATGAAAAATACACACAATAATATGCATCAAATCATGTACAAACTTGACAATAGAATGCACATGAACAAGGCAAAACTATACCTAGTTTAAGCTTCTAGTACTAAAGATTTGTGAAAATTATAATTGCAAAGCATAAAATCATAAAAGCGGCTGTCTCACAATGATTTGTAAATTTCACAAGTGATTTCTTTTTAAAAACATAATGAGCAAAAGCTTTGAAGATGTTATATCTGCAAAAGTTTTGATTCAATCATAGAAAACCCACAACCCAAAAATTGATGTTACAAGATTTTAACAGGACAAATGCAAAGCAATACACAACCCAGGCATAAAAATGTCTCTCTAAACCAGAACAGTTCAGGAAAAATCATTGGGAGACACAAAAAGCAGGGAGGACAGGCGGTAGAGGACAGGGTCTGAACAGCTACATAACGAAAAGTGTACTTTTTTTGTCAATTCTTTAAAAGTTCTCCAACCGGTAATTCTTAGCTTTTTTCAATACATTTTTCACCAAACTTGCTTTATCTAACAAATATCCCTATTCCTTTACTTTGACAATGTAGGTCCATATTAACTGTATTTCTCAGTGAGGTGAACTAATTAACAGCTATCAGTAACAAAGAGGAGATGAAGCAGAGAAACTAAGATAAATAATTTGCAAACTACAATGACCACTGGGTGGCACACATAGATTGTGCAACACATAAGTTCTCTATGTCCTTGTTGCCCACTGCATTACACTGATGTAAGTTGTCTCCCAAGAAGATTCATAGTTTTCATTTCAATCAATTTCACTTGACCAAATATAGACATTGTATGCGCTTTCATCTCCTCATTCCTCAGTTCTTTGAAATGGGTGACTAAAATAACTGGAGTGATTTCATTTTATATTCTTTATCATTTTGAAGCACACTGGATCACCAAAAGATTTTATGGGTACAGTAGGTAAATGTGTACTTGAAAGACAAAGCCTCTCTTTCACTTATTCGTGGCTATGCGTGTTGTGATTGGCTGTAGGAGGCTACCTGCACATGCTAGACTTCCTGGACATTGTGGTGCTGGGGGACGAGGGAGGCGTTTGATATGACCAACCGTAGTCGGAGCCCTTCAGGTCCAAGATCACCTGAGAGGGAGGAGAATATTAGTCATTCTTGTGAAGAGGAAATGCACTAAACAAAGCTATATTTAATCCAAGGAACCTAAAAAAAAAACGAACTCATACAGGACCAAAAGGGTATGTATTGTGACAATGAGATGAAGGTCAGTTGTTTTAGTTTTAGTTCATTGTTCACAGACTGTTTCATTATTGATATTTTTCCTCACCTGTTCACTAGCAGGGGGAAGCTTGTGTGGGTCAGAGGTCAGGGCTTTGAGGTCATCAGAGATAGCCTGGAGATGGGTGACCTCTCCCAACATAGAAATCTCCTCATCCTAAAAGAATAAATGTCAGAGAGGGTGGTAGAATGAGATCTCATTCAAGGGTTTACACAGCAGTGAAAAACATCCTCTTCAGATAGCAGCAGTAATATAAAACAGCTCTTTAATGATGGTCTGGAGACGTAGTAGTGTGAGGAAGTAGAGAGGATGAAAATGTGTCTTTCCAGTGGGATTACAACAAAAAGCAAAGACTGTTGAGGTGAGGTGACTTCCTGTTGTTCTCGGAGTGCTTTCTGAAGGCTCATTTCTCTCTTTCTCCCCCCGCTGTACTCACCACTACAGGCCGCAGCATGGCAACGAAACAGCAGAATCTCTGTCTGTCCTCTATAAGAGCCTTCCTCAGGGCCTGTTTCTCTGTCTCCTCCAGCAGAATGTATTTATCACTGACATCCTGCATGGCGCTGTCCAACTGGGGTTGGATATCACCACGACCTTGGAAACAAAATGGACACACAAACACACACAAAAAAAGAATATATACATCATTACATAAATAACCAACACACAAGGAAACACATGATTGGTCTTTTTACTACTTAACTTAACTTTTTACTCTCTGGTGTTGGCTTGGACTGTTACTACTGCTCTGCATGGTATCGTTTCACTGTGGACATTGCTATCTTCAATGCCAGCATTTGAATGTCCCCACTACTTTTTGGCTATCACCTCCGCATGAAGGGCCACTCTTGTCATGAAAGTGTTTCCTGCCTCCTGTTCAGAGGTGGTAAGAA
Source organism: Macquaria ambigua (assembly GCA_008360985.2). NCBI lineage: Eukaryota > Metazoa > Chordata > Actinopteri > Centrarchiformes > Percichthyidae > Macquaria > Macquaria ambigua. The sequence goes on along the minus strand of VMKM01000065.1, from coordinate 614,605 downwards.
GGTTATCTACTTTAGGCTAATCTGTTTGTGCTTGTCTTGGAAAACTTCAATCTATTATGCAGAGATAACCAAAAGTGAGAGTTTTGACTATCACTCCATTAGTCTTTGTCAAACACTTGAATTCTAGGGTGTTTAGAGACAGGGTTAAGAGAGACTTTGTGTGTGTGTTTTCACTGATGACAAGTGTGCAAGGCATCTCCAAGACCATCTGGTCCTTGTACTGTCTATATATGTGTTTCAATATGCATATGTAAATACAGGAGTCTCTTAGGGCAATGACAATCCCAAGGTTATGCTGTTATTCAGCACTGTGTGTGTCTAGGTGTGTGTGGTTGCTGTGTATGTGATTTTAAGAGAGGATACCCTGAAGCCAAATCAAGCCCTCTTAAGTTCTCTATGGAGGCAGGAAGGCTGGCGACTGCCCAAAATGACATACAGTGGGCCTCAAAGGCATTATCTAACCACTCAAACTACACTTAGACACAAACATACACACACACACACACACACACACACACACACACACACACACACACACACACACACACACACACACACACACACACAGTCTTGACTTTGATAATTCTAGGTTAAACCCACAGTGAACAACTCTGTGGTCTGTCTGTCTGCTCTTGTGTCTGGGCAAAGATAACAAACTGGCTTTCGTTGACATTTGACATGAGGCCCTATATCATGCAAATCAGTAGTAAAGAAACCGATAGAGTTACACAGGCAAACCATCCTCAACTCAAATGTAAAACATAACAATGTGGACCTCATGTTGAGGACAAACCATAAGCCCTTTCCTTTCTGATATGTCAGTACAGTTTATACATTATACACGATACAGCATGTGGGAAGCGCTGTTTCAACTGCTTTATCTCACCATGAGGCAACTAGACCACAATTAAAATGACAATTAACAATGGCTTCAAGCACACACACAAATACTAAGTTGATGGAAAAGCACCAAATGGAAACTTTTACTGTCATTATACGCCCACTAGCATCACAATAGCTAATGAGAACTGACAAAATGTCACTGAAGTGCAGTGTGAATGTTGATATTGGATGAAGTTGTCATATATAACTCTTAAATATGTATTTTAGGAGGATGGTGTTCAAAGTGAAAAGAATATGCTGTTACAATGGACTGTTTTTTCCAGTCTAGGCAAGTTTTAGTCTAGTGTAGCTGCCTAAGCGTTTTAATCAAATTAACAAAAGTTATCGTCATATATATTGATGACATGGTGAACTTGCAAAGGACTAAATGTGCATCATTACTACAACTTTTCAAGTATACTAACACCTCAAAATAAAATAATATGAGACCCGTTTAGGCACTCCCTAGAACTTAATGGTTGTTGACAAAATAAGACAAGCTGAGTTTCCATATACTATATATGGAATCAATTAACCAAGCTTAATTTGGTGTCTGTAATGCTCAGAGGAATGTGAGTTATGTGTGCGTTTATGGCAGTTCCTACTATATTACACTATGGAGACTATGATGGAGTAGATGGACTGTAGACTGGAAAGTCCAAATTGCAGGATATATTTTCAGTCTCATATAGATCCAAAGGCCACCTTTTGAGCAGACAAGTATACAATTACATTGTACAAGGTTTTGTGGAGAACTGGCAGTATGACTGAGCCTGAAACGGCTAGACAGGCCTCACTCATTAGTCTGGTTTCCACTGCAGGACCAAACTCAATATTATTCATTTCCCTGAGGGCAAAATTTGTCTTTTTCCATCTTGTTGCCAAGGAAATTATTTGTAAGCTGGGCTGACATTTGAAATAATGTTTTAATCACTAGTTATGAACAGCTGGTCAAATGTTATTGAAAGGTAATGCAAAAAAAACAATCATGTATCAAGTGCATCTATAAAGTAAAACTGCTTACAGTTGAAACTACGGAATTTCAACTCTTTATGACAAAATGCTTAATACCTGCCATGACAACAAAAGATGATCTGTGATATACGTCACATAACACTGAGAAATATTCTTGTCACATCACACCACAAACACAGCTGTGTTTTCTTTAACTCTGTTTTAAGGTGAATAAAAACATTTAATACTTTATGCCTTAGTTGGCCTCCATGTAGAAAAGTAGCTTTTTAAGTCTCAAAGCCAGGGATTTGGGAAAGAAAAGCTACTTTTCTACTGTGGTGTCTCCTTGGCATGCAGTAAAACGAGGGAGCATACTGCATTCTGGTTTTCTCCCACTAGTTGTCTTGGCAGACTGTATTTTCAACATAACCACAGTGGTTTTGGAAAGATGCTACAGTAAGTTGAGGTACTTTGTCTGAGACAGATGGAAAGCCAAATATTGTCTTTGTTGCTGTTTTGGTAGCACCCATGAGTATCTTGAGTAGTGCTTAACATTATCACATCTGGCATCACATTACTTCCACGTGTACTTCTGTTAAAGGCTGATCTATCAAGAAGCACATTATACCTACCTCCCTATTTAACTACATGAAAAAGTTTGAATCTTTTCTGCAAATGCAAACAAACTGATTTCCTTAAGGCTCAATCATGAGGTCACCAATTCCAAAAATGGCATATACTCATGATAGTCATAGCGCTTATGTGGAAACTTACCATAAAGGGTATATATTATAAACTACTTTCAACTGACCACACATAAGACTGAAAAATATTTTTAATATTTAACCAAAAGCCATTGCCATTACTCAATCAGCTGTGTTGATGTAAAAGCTGTAATTACAGGGATGGAGAGGGTTGCACACAATCACAGAAACACATGTGCCGAAACAATGCAGACACATCCTGGCACGAGATGTCAACTTGTGGTAAGCAGAGGGGTTGTTAGTGCTGAACTTAAGCTTCTGTTATGTTACAACTTTGTCTCTGCTATGGGTTGTTCCTTGGTTTGTCCACATTCCCTGTCTCTGTGCCATAACTGGTACATTTGTGCTTGTGCAACTATGTGAATGACAAGGCCATGATTACTACTTCCTCTTGCTCTTCAACCACAGACAAACACTGAGGTTCATTGAAGGTCAGTGGGCACTGACTGCATGGTAAACAAATCCACCCTGAAACATATTTCACAAGCTGTTTCAATGTTCAATTAAGGACAATTAGTGCTTATGACACCTACTGTAGGATGTTTTTTTGCATTCACATTGAGTATATTACTGTTTTCCTCATGAGTAAGCGATGATATACTGTAGATGTCCTGTGTGTGTGTATGTCTGTTAATTGAACCAACACACTAAATATGGCAACACCGAAACACACACCCTAATGCACACTAATGCACTTTACCAGTCAATTCAGATAAGCATCATCACTTTATTAGATCGATTTGTTAGGTTAATATGAGTCGTTAGCTAATTCGCTTATCTACTCATCCACACAGCTGGGGAAGCAAGGATGAGAAGTTCTGATATGTGTCTGTGAGAGAAAAGGTGACTCTTTTGTGAGTGACAAACACAGACAAATTATGTGACTGTACACAAAACAGTGTACAGCAGATGTTCAGTTAATTAATAGTTTGGTTTTTTGTTGTTGTTGCTTTTATTAGCTTTGCTGTGTTGTACAATCTATTATTTATCAGAAAGTTTTAGGTTTAAAACATAAAATCAACCCAAAGTTTCAGAAATCTTACTGATATTATAAAGTTGTTTTTACCAAACTCAGCTTGCCAGAAATTCAGTGACTAAGCCAAGATGAATATGGAGGGGGTCGAAATGTCTGCACACATTTAGATACATGTGCACACACAGGCAAATGAGATTAGGTGCTCCAGCTTTCACATGACCAATGATTGCATTAGGTTGAAGTCACAGGCTGTTTCTTAGCTTGGCTGGGGTCTCAGGTCAGAAAAACACCCTCACAAGACACATATCAAACACCAGATTGACTCACCAACACAAGCAGACAGATGGGGAGTTATTTCTGTGCGTAAATGGGTTGCTCTTCTTTTAAGTACTATGTCTAAAACTAGTAGCCTATTCCTAAACTTGATTTAGATGTTGTGCATTTCTGTGATACAGAGGTCAGTGAGTTCACAGACTTTTTGGATGAACCAGGTGCAGATAGGTAAGTTAGGTGAAGTTATCTTCACTCACATCAAACAGGAAATTCACAAAATGGGTGAATGAAAGATAACTGCCTAACAAAATGAAATGAGTTTACAATTTATAGCAAACAAGGACAGTAAAACATTTTTTTCATCCCTGTACGTAACAATGTTAAACGCTTGCTTCTAGCAAGAGGTTTATCCCGCAATCTACCATAACCTGATGTCACACGCTGTGGGTGAACTAAGGCGAGGAACCCTTCCCTGCCTACAATTTTAATGCCTTTAAATGTGATTAAATGTAAAGTAAAAAGTTTCTAAATCATCTGCTTTTATTGCCTTTTCTTTTACAAAGCATTTAAAGCATTATAAAGCATTACAATTTTCTTAAGTAAATGTTTTGTTCTGGAAACACACAGGTGGCTCGCTGAAGATGAGACAAAGTGTGCGTGTGTGTGAGCAGAGCAAAGGAACAGAAACTTGCCAGCATGGACCACACTTAAGGCAGACACCACAGCACTGATAAAAAAAAAAGACAGACAGTTTGTAGAAATGAATGTAACACTACAGAACTGGACCAGTAAAACAGAGGGAGCCACCCACTGGACCACTTAGGACCCAAGTGTATCTCAAATCTACTGAGGCCTCCTACTTCCCCTCTTTTCCTCTCTTTCTTCTTCAGACCACAGCATGTTTTTACTATTACTGTGATACTGATTCAATGAAGACTTCTTTTTTCTATTTCAACCGTCAAGTGGTCAGAGCCAGAGCAAAGGCCAGGCTCTGACCCACCTCTGTTTCTTGTTCAATTTCCTTTTCACAAACACTTCATTACTTCAGGCGCTTACCAACATGGGGCCTCTAACCCAGAACTACAGACAGTGAATGAGAGGAGCCTTAAGAAAATAATGGAGAGGAGAAGAGGTAAAAAGGATGAACCCTGAGTTTCTGTACCCTTAAGTAAAAACCCATAGTGGACCACAGATGCACAGACTATATATCTTAATGTGCCAATATAGTGGCAACCATAGACTGTAAACAATAGTTGCCATATCTGTGGAGGAACAATGAGCATACAAATATTTAGCAGCATCTACACATATTTAATTTTTGCATAAAACTCAATATCTATGGTGGCTTCCTCACAATGCAACCAAGATGCTTGGTTAAGCATTACAGCGTAAGCGACAACCTGGACAGTGTGTCTATTCCACAAATGGACTTACCTAGATTATCAGCTGCAGTGCAGCATATGGAGAAGGATGGTATCAGAACCACATGGGGACAGGGAGAGGAAAAAGATCCAAGTCAACTGAAAGAGTGCCAGCACTTAACACTAATCCATCACCTAAAGGTGCAGTCTTGTGTGTCTGGATGCCTGTTTAAGCATTGTAGGCCTCTAAGAAAAATGTAAAGCCAAAACAATGCACCTATATGTTTTTTAAAGCACTGCTATTATCAAGTCTTTCCCACCCAGTATACATTTTTGTAGGCCTTAGTAAATCTAATACAAATGTAAAAACAGGCTAAGCTTTACAGAAATTCCTCTCCTAAAGTAATAAAATATTAAAGAAAGTCAAAGACCATGATACTTAAATTCTGTTGATACTTTGGCAGTTGCATTAATAGGCAGTTACATTCATTGTCACATTGCCAATTAAAAAACAAATGCCAAATATCAGCAGGTTTTGTTAGCAGTATGCTAATATGTTGCTGCATCTGTACTAACAAACATCTGAAAACTGGCATTGTGGTTATTGCATCCTTTCTCACTGGGCCACTGGTCAGTAAATTCAAATTCATCAAGACAATCACTATTATTTTGCTGGACATGTTACAATAAAAAGGAGAGCAACATGACAACAATCCCAGTGCCGACAATTTATACAACTTGTATGGTCCGTTTTGAGCTTATGCCAACAGTATTTAATGATAATCAAAGTCATGCAGACAGCTGTAGGGGAATTATGATCACTATGTGCAGTATAAGCTATATGCCAAAGTTGACACTGACCTTTTTTTCATTTTTTTTTTCAAGTTTCTTGTACTTTCTTCTGAACATTTGTTGACTTTAGGAACGTGAGACATCCACTGATTTAAACCTGAAACCATCAACATCCCAGAACATACTGGAAGCATATTCACCTAATTCCTTTTTTGTGTATGGCATTTTTTCTCTAGGTAGGTGAATGCGTATGTAGAACCTGAGCCAAGAGAACTGCAGAAGGAAAAAGCCGCTGCCCTCTCAGAGAGTGTTTACCAAGTAAGGTAATGTTTAGCCTTACTAGATCTGCACAAGGCCAATCAGTAAGGACAAACTTCTTCTATACACACCACCACTGTCCAATGAAAATGTCATATATACAATTTGGACATTTTCCTACTTGAAATAAAAGATGGCATTTCCTTCCCAAGTTGTTTCTACGACTGAACCCTTTCATGATTTTAATAATCAGATTTTTCCTTTAGTCCTGAACGTTGACATCTTGCAGATAGAGATCTTTAATCCAGTACAGCATAAATCAAACTAAACTAAAATACTGCCAAAGCCCAGGTGCATATTGTTTGAGTAAAACTAATTATAGCATTTGGAGTAATTCACCAGTGGATGAGTTGCTGTTTATCTTTCTTCTATCCTGATGTACACTACTTGGCACAGAAGGCTGACCAGAGATTTCTAATTTTAGCTGTATTTGTGTCCAAAAAACAGATGATTGCAAGAGTTTCATAGGGGTCAATGAGGGGTCAGGCTAGTGATGGCAGAAACATAGCCTCTATGGGAAATGCATTGACTGAATTTCAAGAAGCCAAGCCTTTCCTTACATTGCTTGAAAGACATGTATATAGCTAATCTTTTAGTGAATGGGGGGTAAAAGATTCAAGTTTCATGCTTCCTGATTAAACTGCAAACTAGTAGAGTATAACAAAAGCTTTTTACTTGTTTGCTTTCCATGAATCTGGTATTCTCTGACAGACACTTGAGATGGATATCTTTCCCTTGCTTAGCAGACAATGCTCCAAGTTGTTAAATGTGTGATCCCTATACTTAGCTAGTTTCTACGCCTGCACAATAAAGATAACACGCGAGTGTATATTGTGTAGTGGTCAAAACTTTCCGATTCTGTAGGTACAAGATTTAGTACAAGATCATTATCAGAGAGACTTAGCAGTGTTATTGTTGTTAATTCACCTAAGCTTTGGTTTTAAATCAAAAATGAAACAAGTTTTTTTAGTTTTTTTTTTACCTTTCTTTGCTTTCTTCTGAAGTTTCAGTGTGTCCGAGGACTTCTTCTTTATTTCCTGCCGGGCTCTTTTATACTCTGGTTCAGATAGAAGAGGTAAAAAAGTAAACTAACTGTGTGAAAGTTTAGTGTTACGGTACAATTTTTCATACACTTATGAAATATATATATATATATATATATATTCTGCAGGACAGCAGAACAAACAAAAATGGTATGACAACCTTAATGTCAACCTATGCTTAAAGGCATGTGTACTTGATAACTTGTTAAATCTAATACAATGTGAATAGAACTGATGAAACTTTACATTGCTTTAAAATGTGGAAGATGTATCGTGATGTCAAAGCAATTTCTGGATCAGCACGTAGTGTTCTATTCTTGTGTGTAACTACATTTGCTTGTCCTACCTTTAGCATGGTCCTTGTCCAAAGTGTTGACTTCTCTTTTCCACTCCTCCATTTGTTCTTGTAGAGGGTTGATGAGACCCTCCAGGAAGGCCCTGCAGAAACAGAACAATACTTACTTCTAATCTGAGGTCAGCTTGATCAGTTAAACCATTTAGAAGTAGATACTCAAGACTAACCTTTTAAAATCTAAACTTGTCACTATTGGAACTCATTTAAAACACAAACTGCTTGGGTTTACAATTTTCACAAATGATGTATATCCAAAATATGTTTTTTTGACCAGTCACAGGGCTGAACAACCTATTTATAAACATATAATACAAATGGAGCACATGTAAAATACCAGCCAATAACTTTTGATGCTCATTTCATTTTATTTATGTTTTACAGACCTGTTCTGCAGGGTTTGTCATTATATCTGTCGCCTGATTATGAAGTAGCAGACAGACCGTCAGAAATAAAAATCATTAGGTCTGGTTTGCCTTTCTGCCTATACACTGTATGGTCTTGTCTGTCAATCATTAACAGTCAGAGAGAAAGGGAAAAAAAACAGAGATTGAGAGAAGAACAAGTCTGCTTATGTCTGACTGTGTGTCACAGCAGTCATGTCTGTCAATCATTACCCGACTGTGCCTGTGATGTATTTGTGAGTGTATTCAAGAGGCCCTGAGTGTGAGAGGTAGGCAGCTGCAGGCTTAGTGCATGAAACTAAAATTAGACTTCTCCCTCTTGCAGACATTTCTCCAAAGAGAGTGTGTGTGTGTGTGTGTGTGTGTGTGTGTGTGTGTCAGTGGGTGGTGACCACAGCCTCCCTGTGTACAGCCCCTGCTATGGAGATCCAAGTGGAATCTCTACTGAAATGCCACCCGAAATTAGAGAGCCCCTTGTCTATGTAGTGTGTGTGTGAGTGTGTGTGTGAGAAAGAGATGTGGTGTGTGTACACTGAAACATTATAGATGCTTGTGTTGCCAGACAAATCGCCTCTTTCCCAGCATTCCACGACAAGGGGCATTCTCACCCACACACCCAAAATGTCAAGACATGGAGGATATGGTGAGATAACAATTCAAATCCAGACCATACAAAATACCATTTTATTGGAGTCGCACTGTTAGGGAAACAGCTAGGGTCAACGTATACTAATTGTGAGTTACTAATAAAGGAAACACTGCAAAAGGAAATAAACTTTAACCCAATCAGATGTTTATCTGAGTTTGAAAAGCTGATTAAGATTATTTGTCAGAACTCAAAAACCAAATTATAAGCAAATGTTGCCTCACTTGAAATGGGCAGGATTTGAGTGTCTGTAGAGAGGAGGTTTTGTTAAGACATATCAACTCCCTGTTAATATTCTCTTTTTAACTCAACCAAATCACTGTGATGGGGCTTAGTGACATGGTAACCCCAATGCAATCCCCACCCCCTGCCAACCCCTCTTACATCCCAGCCAGGCATTCACCAAAATTGCACAAGGGATATAATATATAACAAAGTCCTGTATGTTGGTAGATGTCAATAGTACTGTGGTTGAGAAGAGATGAAGAAAGGGTAAAACAGTAATGTTGCTTACATGGAGAACTGTTTGAGTTTAGCCTCTATGCTGCGATGTCTCATACACATCCTGGTCAACGCTGATCCAATGTCTCTGGTCCCACCTGAAAGACATAAAAAAAGACAACAAATTACTATTTAAAAATACACAGCAAACACCATTACTTCAGGACTGCAGCTGCATCATTTAGCAGGACCTCTAAATATATATAGGTAACTGGAGAACAGGCATTAGCACAGTGTTAAAATAAAGACATTGGGATGTTAAAATTGATATTTAAATCTAAATTATTGTGGCTGGACTTTCTAATGACATCTTTAACAAGCCCTCACTGACCCCACTCTCTCCACTGTGGGAATCAGTGGGAAACACTGAGTTACGAATTGCACACATATTCAGGTCAGTAGACGTGATGGGAAGTTGGAGCTGGAGCCTTGTAAATGTGTTTGAGGCTAGTGTCAGTTTCCTTCACACAGGCTAACTAGCTGCCCACTGGAAGGCCTCAGGCGGGACAGCTAAGCAGGGACTTGACGTTGATTGACAGAACTATTGTCTGGATGCTCAGTATGACTAGCTGGTTTCTCTGTGGGACTGAGGCACCACTGTGTGTGTGTGTGTGTGTGTGTGTGTGTGTGTGTGTGTGTGTGTATGTGTCTGTCTGCATGTGAGCATGAGAGAGAGAGTGAGGGAGAGAAGGTGGGGGCAGAGAGATCTTGTACAAACTGTGTGGAGTTCTTGTGACATTCTGTTCAGTGTATCAGAAACAGAGTGATGCTCTCTCAGCTTGTGTGTGCAAGGTTGTGTGTGTGCTGGAGACAGTTTGGTTTGGGATGATCTGATGTGAAGTGTGAATCCCCTCCAACAGAGCAAGCCATTCTGCTGTCAGCACAGTCCTTGCTGCATGCAGAGACACACACACAGAGCTGTCACTCACTCACCCACCCACTCACACTCGGATTCACAACACACACATACACACACAAAATTGTCTTTTTACTCTATCAAAGGCTGGACCAAACAAATGCAAGGGGCTGCTGATTTGGCCTACAACACTCAGTCATGGTGATTGGGGTGGTACACATCTTCTAAACAGGAAATCCTTACAGAACAGGAGTGAAATGAGTAAACTGAGACAAACTTTCAAACTGAAATTGTTGTTTCAAGTGGTCTGAGTTAAAATTCAACTAAATTATTGAATTATTTAATTGAATAGTAACTTGATCAGGGCCAAGCAAAATTATGGTAGTGACATCTTATATTGATGGGAGATTGTTTTGGAACTACTGCGATCTGTAGCTGGAGTGGAGTGGTACAAAGTTGAGAATATTGAATCTTTGGTGTCAGTGTTGCAAAATGTACAATTTGGCACTATATGATAAGTTTTGTGTCACTGACCCAACAAGCATTAGAGTGACAAAACATGTCTCTCTTCCGAAACTAAACCAGTGGAATAGCATCTGTAGTTTTTAGTCTCAGTCAGTGTGTGATTATGAAGAAACAGTTTGTCTAAGAACTGTTTTTCAGACAATCTGCATCTGTCCTGCTCTTCTACAAGACCTGAATTAGCTCACTGTGCTTTCGACTGCTCAGTGAAAGGCAGAGACAAACTGTAACACTGAGATACAGGGTGAAAGTGAATTAAGCTATTCTAGACCTTTCAACAATGTATAATTTAATGTCAGTCCCATTGAGCCCATTATGGCCTCAAATTTTCCCTCTATCCATTCATTCATTCCTCTTTTACTGTGTGTGCTTGTTATTGCAGAAGGTGTGGCTACTACATGCCATAAAAGGCCTTCCTGTTATACCACACCATAATGCTCATTTATTCCTGCGTTGGCTTGTTTAGTCATCCTATCCATCCATCCATCTGCCCACCTCTCCCTTACTATGGAAGCTTGTTATTCTAGAGGGTGTGGCTGATAGATGCCACAGTGCCACGGGGAGGCCACACAGCCAGAGGGGAAAAAAAGCAGGATTTAGTGCTGGCAAAAGGTTTTAATTAGAAAAATACAGTAGAGTTCTAGCCCGTGCTGTCAAGGGAAGAGTTTGGTTTCAGTTGATTATTCATTTGCCACTACCCCACCCTCACTCCTGGATTTGATATGAGGCATATGAGAACCAAAATCTGCTCTTGGCTATGTGCACAGGTGCGCCATTATGGGTGTGTTAGAAAGATTAAACTGTAGCTCACACTCAGGTCAGATTTTGTGAGATTATAGCAATACCCCAATTTTCCATTTGAATAGAGTTCCACTGAATGGCACATTTCCTTTCAAGGAATCATATTTGAAAGAGACTACTGCTAGCATACAAGAGACGGGCATACAAGACACATTTGTCTGCAGATGTCAGCATTGCTCAAGACGTGGCTATAAAGAACTCCTCCCATGCCATGAGCATAAGTGGGCAAAAATTCCAGGTAACTAAGCCTTGCAACTAAAACTGTTTACACCATAGCAATATGATACAAGTCTTTTGTTGAATTAAAATAATTCATCAATACCCCATATTCCATGTGTGAAAGAGACTTGTGTGTTTTTCCCTCTCACAGCAGGCAGCTAGTCAATGTGGCCTCTGCCATGACTGCCAGTTACCGTGGAAACTGTATATGCATGTGTGTGCGTGTTTGTATTGTGTGTGCCTGCTACAATCTGATCTCAAATCTACAGAGATTTGTCAGAGATTTGATGTTAAGATGTTTGTGATTATTTGATTTTGCATGTTTTTGCAATATTGTGATACAGTCCGCCTAACCAATCCTGGACTTTATTACAGATATTGTGAAAAATATTCTTATTAATCATGATATTGATATCAAGATAATCGCCCATCACGAGCTCACACATTACATGCAGTCAGAAGAAGTGTTAAGGGTTAGGATGCTGGCCAAAAGTGGATATCAGCCCAATCTGCCCTGTTTGTGGAAAATTGTTCTCAGGATAAAGTGACTGCTAACACACATCGTCTACTCTGTCTAGTACAGAGTGACCCCTGGATGGAAATAGCTGTATTGGCAGCTCCAGTTGTCTACAACACACACACACACACACACAAGCAAGCAACCTTCATTTGCTTTACTGCCAGGCCAGACCGCTGCTTTGTGTGTGTGTGTAGTGGCATAGCTGGCTGTCAGTAGAAATAGCTGCTGTTTGACATGGTTGTTTCGGAGGCTTGTAATTATTCCTGCACCACCAACACTTAACCAGTTGAAAACACACACACACACACAAAGATTATAAGCTCCATTCTTTGGTTTATCTGTGTACAAACGATGCTAAACTGACACCTTTTTAACAAAAAAATCTAGTGAGCAACTAGTAACTTTGAGAAAAAAAGAGCAAATTTGACCACAGAATGTTTTCATGTTTCTCATTATTTTTGTATAGTGCCGTCATAGGCCTAGTGTATCAACATGTCTCACAGTAGAGTAAATGGTTTTAAGTCAATGGATTGTCTTGCAACTGTATGTACTTACTCCACCTACTTGGTGTTAATTCTCTCCCTACATTCAAACTATTTCTATCAAGTGATCAATGAAAGTTGTACGTACACAAAAATATTTGTCCCTGTGTGTTTCAGGTTGTAATGCTAAGAAACCACTACTTTTTATATATTCCTAACAAAGAGTTGTCTCTACTGCTGACATTTCAGCTTTCGGTGTGAACTAGTGTCTCAATAGTCTGTTGGGACATTTGTGACAGAGGTGATAGTTTTCTGTCAGTGTGTGTGTATGAGGGTGAGAGAGATAGTATGGCAATTTGATGTGGAGTTGCCAAGTCTGTCTGTGTCCTCAACCCCCTTCCAGACTGTTCCTTGGAATGTCACACTGTGCTGACACAGAGAGTGTGTGTCTGTGATTAAAAGGTCAATGTATCATTGTATTGGAAACATACTGCAAAAAGTAGTACAGTTGTACAGTCTAGTGCAGAACCAAAGCATTTTGTGTGTGTGACCACTGTTTTGGCTAATCCTGCAACAAACTCAATTGCTAAATAAGTGTGCTAGACAATTCTCCCAAAGGCAGCAGGCTTTGTAACTCATCCTCTCCACTGGATTAAACCTGATTACCTTTCAGGTTGCTATGAGAATGTGACACGATTTGATGCAATCTGAAACCATCAATAATAATGGTATCAATGCAGCAGGAAGCAATATGACACCAGAAATATGACAATGAATCATCATCTCCTATAAGTCTGCAGCTTATACAGTGCCTGCAGTAAAATCTCAATATACCCGTACTTTATTTGCAGAGTGATAAGAACACATAGCTAGACCTAGGAGTGAAGAACAAAAAAATCAATGCATCATAACATCTGATTTTGATTTTTACATCTCTTCTAATGTAAACCATTTCAGTCATCAATATTACAACACGTGTAACCATACACCATAGCATTAGTTTAAAGAAAGCAAAACATTGATGTGATGTAAATTATAACAGCTCAAAGTCAAAGACAGTATTCTGCTGTATACTAATAATTTCAATAAAAAACAACCACCTTAATGTAATATTTTCTTGATTTCAACCAATTCCAAATTTTTAAAGCAGCACCATTGGCTTACAACCAACAATGATATTACATGGTGGGAATTTCAGATTTAACACCCCGTTCTGCCCCTCTCTATGAGGCCCTAACTGCCAACTATCCAGCCTGACATTTCTGACATGTTACTACAACCAGGATTCTTTTCTTTTAACCTGCCATATTTGTAATACGCCCTCATTTATTCAAATGATAGTAAAAGTCATGCAGATGTAGATCCTATGGTTTGCCCTTTCTAAAAATAAGATCCATGGTTTGTGTCTGGTAAACCCACTAAAGAAAGTGTGGGACTAAGCCAGTCTGCATCTTTACACAGATCTCAGCTTGTCATTAGAGGATGGAGGGAAAGCTGATATGAAGAGAGAAACAGGGGTGATTTAGGGAGGAGGAGAAAGGAAGGAAGGGAGGGAATGATCGGGGAAGTAAATGTTAAAAAAAGCTTCTCTATACATTCATATAAAAGAGAGAAGAGAAAGAGAGAGGGAAGGAGGATAAACACTTAAGAGCAAAAGGGGAAAAGAAGGAAAAATGGAGAAAGAGAGCAAGTGATTTGGCTGAGGTAGTTGTGACATGAGGACCAGAGAGGCTTGCTAAAACCAACTCTGTATGGGCACCAGATGGTCGCTGTTAACTACGGGCCAGTGGTTACACTGATAAGAGACTGGAGACCATACAGCTGGATACACACACACAAACGCACACACACACACACACACACACACCCAGCTGGACAGAGGTAAGGCGATCTGTTCACTAGCTAATTAGAGAGCTGGAGAAAACACTAAAGCTACATCCATGCTAAGCTGGCTAAATTTAAAAACGCATCTTTTCCTCTTCATGTTGGCCTCCAATCGAACAACGCTGTTTTTTTTTTACATCAAAAAATGAGCGGTGACATTTTAAAAAAATGATGATGTACGGTTGCGCAGCTGCGTGCTGCGTAGCAATAATGTTAGCAAGCCAATTTTTCATTGCCTCCGGCTAATAAAGCTGATTACACAATAATAACAACTGTCCGTAACCTGTATTTATTCTTTTGTCAGACTATTTTGTAAGCATTATATTGACAGTCTTAGTGTAAAAGTGCAGGAATTACAGCTGGCACAGGTGACATTAAGTCAAATCACTATTTTATCCCATTTTAGGTGTCTGACAACAGAATCAGAACAATTTCAATGAGAAGAGCCAAATTCAGTGTTTGGTAAAATTGAAACACAATGCAAGTGATCATTGAGAGCAGGAGGTGACAGAACAGTTTTAACAGGTTGAGACTATGCAGAGTGAACAGGCTGTCTGTCCCACTCCTTTTCAGATAATGGCCATGCATAATTAAGTTTTCTGTTGCCAATGTGGAGACAAGGAAGAATAGGTTTAGCCATTTTCTATTGTTTTTGTTTTTCAGTGTGAAGTACTTTTTGAAAATGACAGTAGTAGTTTTCACATAACACCATTTACAGAGTTATGCACATGTGTGGACATGGTCTAAGATGAAAGACACACACATGACTAGAATGATGGCAAGAACTAATCGAACACATTTGTTGTAAACAGCTTCTGCTGCAGCATATTCTGTATAATATCTCAGACAACAAGGATACTCAACGGAGAACATCATACTTTTGATGTAATTTCTATAAAAGGTACTACATTTTTGTCAAAAAATGTAACAAAAATAATGTTTTTGTTTTATATAACTTTAAAGACAAACAACTTCTAGAACATGTTAGAAAGACCTGAATCACACACACACTCACACACACATATACATACACTCCTAGCTGAGCAGTTGGCATGCCCAGATGGAGCCACCCACATAGCACAGATACAGGCTAGCATTTCATTCATTGACTTATATTTCTGCTCTGTTAGTCTGGTAGCATACTGTAAATCTACAATTACATTGTACAATAAATGATAAACTAAGTGGCTGATTGTGAGTGTTAATGAATCTGAGTAAATGAATGTAGGAACTACTATACTATTCATACTAGGTAAAGGGGTAAGTAAGTAGAGGTGTGTGGATAGGAATCTGCATGGTCTCCAAGGTCAAGGGCTTATAATAGTCTGATCTAAAAGTTGGCCTGGCCTCCTTGGGAAGCAAGCTCACCTCTTCATTCATCAATAGCTGCTGACAGAAAGTCAGTTTGTCTAGCCTCAACGGGCACCAACACATGCAAATGTGTGGGCGAGCAAACACACACGCACCTGCTGCAGTGCGACCAGTGCTGCTGACACACAAAAACTCTGGCCTGTCTGACTACAGCTCCCAACAGCTGCCATCCAAAGGCAGGAGAAGGGGAAAAGGAGGACAGAGGGGAGATGGGGAGATGAGGAGAAGATGAGAGCAGAGAGCGAAGGAATTGAAAAAAAAGAGCAGAGGGAGAGAGAGAAAAAACGATGAGTGACTAATGACTATTTTCAGTCCTTAAGGTTTTCCTGTACTGGGACATACTTTAGTTGATAGGGACGTATCTAGAACCCTAAGTAGAACTGGCAATAACACATATTGACATATAACTATATTATTGGTGCTATATGAATTGATTTTGCTTTTTAGTGTTTATGAGGGTCCCAAAATTGAAGACTGTTATGGTGAAATTTCAATTTACTTTGTGTTTTAAGATACCTGTGTTGGAGCAATGATTTAAGCATTATCTAGTTTTATTTAGTAATGGAGATGAATGAATGAATGAATGAATGAATGAAATAGCAGTGTTAGGCAGAAACTAACAAACAGACATTAACCAAAGAATGGCATGAAAACAGCCAGTACTGAATTTGCAACATCAGCACTGGTACATGTATAACCAAATGTCCACATGTCCAAACATACAGTAGATTAGAAAAGGACATATACAGTAATGAGGGCTGTAAACTACTAAACATTATAAATAGTAACAGCCCTTTCTCTCACTACATAGCACTGTATTCACTGAATATTGACAGGAGAGATGAGAAAAAGACAGAGGGGAGGGTGGATCACTAGCCAGGTTTAAACCCATGATGCTGTTTGTCAATGGTTTGCATCATAGTCAAATGAGGCACCAAAACAGCTGCAGGCTGACATCTGAGTGTATTTATTTATGCAGATAGTGAATAACAGCTGGATGTGTAGTTTAGTGACAATATTCATCAACATGGGCAATGGGCCAACAATATAGCGGATTGTAATACTGACTGCAGTTCCACAAAGATATTCACAATCTGTATTCTTTAAAAGAACCAAATGAGACTCAATGTAAAACAGAGATGTGAATGTGTGTCAGTGTGCCACTGCAATGCAGTGAAATGCATCCTGAATAGTAATGCATGGGACTCCCATTATCCTTCTCTCCTTTACATTGCATTCCTCTCCTGAAGGCTGTATCTCCCCCAATCTCCTCCCTTTGTGCTTCTATTTTTCCCTCCCATTCTGCTCTGATTTTATTTCTTCTTTTTCTCTCTGCCTGCCCTCCCAATTGCCTCTACTATTCTCATCTCATCCCTTCTTTTCTCCATCTTCCAACTCACTTGTCCTCTTTCTTCCTTTTCCCTACCTTCCTGCACTCCTCCTCTCTATTCTGTCATCTCAGCATCGGTGTGGAGAGTTCAAGCAGCAGAAAGATTCATTACAGGGATAAATGAGTGATGTATACAGAGATGATTTAGAGATGTAGTGCTTTCAAAGAAACCTAAATGTTTTAGACTGATGTACACTAACAGTAAGTGTGTCAGTGCGCCACTGTAGGGCTGCAGTCTGAATACTAATGAATGCTGTACAAAATTCTAGGAAAAAATTACAGCGTTAACATAATGCTTAATGGAAAATGGAGAAAAATGTGTCATAAAGAGTGGGAGAGGAGGTTGGAGAGAAAGGAGAACACAGGAAGGACTTGGATGTGAAGAGAGCAAAAGTTAAAGGGGAGAGGAGAGTGTATCATGACAAAGAAGAATACTTTGAGAGTGACAATATGTCACCTCTGTGTGGTTCTGCAGCGGTAATGCTAACGAGGTCTTGAGGCCGCAGATAAACAAGAAAAGATAGCAACAACAAATTGCCACTCACTGATCTCTGTGTCTGTCTGTTTCTCGTTTAGATGCTTACCGAGCTACTGTATCTCTACCTCCCTCCCCTGTTATTGTGTTTTGTTAAAGCATGGCTAATAATACTTAAAACCTTGTTTTATTAGGCCTACAGTGCAGTCAGAATGTATTTCTGTTTTAAACGTATCTGAGGACGTTCACATCACATTCACACTGTAAGACTCGCAGAGCATAACCACAGAAGATGTCTGCTGATGTCTACAGTCTGGGTCGCAGTCTTCAGTTGGTCATTGAATGGCATGAAGCAAGTATTCTTGTCAGAAAGATTAAACAATATGACACTTCTGCCTGGAGACAAACTGAGGAGTACAGTAAGGCAGTGTGATCTCTAGAATTCATGCTGTACAAGAGGAGTACAAGAGAAAAGTATGAGGGTGGTCTCTAGACAGAACTCCTAAGCCAGCAAACAGTCTCCAGGCAGACTTGATATGGTAATTTATGCCAACTGGCTTACTGTACTCTTACAGCGCTATGTCATAACTGCACATGTTGGCTTAAGCTGCAGATTGCAATGCAAATGTAGGTCATGGAGAAATTTCACCCCCCCCCCCCTCCCTTTATTCTACTGTATTCCTTTGATTTTTTCTTTTAAGCTGTACTCTCTCTGATCTAGTTCTCTATCGTACACTCCAATCTTTCTGTGTTCGGCTGAGTTCTCTTTCTTTCTGGTTTCTTTAGTCCTCTGCTCCCACCCATCGTCTCTGATGTCTCTGTGAAAGTAGAACCATAATGTTAACATGGTGCCCGAGTTAATCCAGTCCGTAAGCAGTTGGCCGGTTCAGTGAGCGGTCAAAGTCATGACAAAAATAAACGTTTGAAGAGAAGTAGAGAATTCCCCACATGATGGAAATACAGCATTTTTGGCGCATCATTGCAAATGCCATCTCTACTGACTGAACATTGAAGAATAGCAACATAATAAATGGCAAAAATCACTCATCTTAACAACAAAAAGGCTGCATGGTCCCACAGTCCCTGCTATCTTAAGGTTTCCCACATACAGTAGCGGGTAGTTAACATAGCTGATCATAGCTTGGTCTTCAGAGCTGCATGTTTGGGGACACAGTCAGTTCTTGAACCTTGTGTGGAATAATGGGATGTGTGTATATATATATATATATATAGGCAAAATACCCAGTCTCTGGTATGTATGAAAGTCCGGGCTAAATCTACAGCCAATGGACGTTCGGACAATATAAATCACCACACGTGCCATTACATTTCTGCCTCAGTAGCATACAAGGCATCAAATGTGGTGCGAACAAATAACCTCTAAAAGCTTAAATGCAAAAACATCAGTTGTTGTAATGGAACTGGCAATATGGGGCTTCATTCACTGAGCCAGTGCCTGCATACTGTTCTACACAGCATGTAACAGCTCAACAGCAGCTATAAGTCTGCTGCCCAGAATCTAACCAATTAAAGCCACCAAGGAGGGGGTTTAAGCGTGTCATAAGATGACCAGAGAGAGAGAACGAGAGAGAGACACAGAGACAGGGAGAGAGAGAACTAGAGAGAGAATAGATTACCCTAGAGCCCACTCTTGCTCTTTTCCAGGCTCTGGTGCCCCACTTTTTCTCTAATCTTCCTTTCTGGTCTGACACACATTCCACAGACAGATAGACAGAAAGCATTTGCTAGGACCTCTACCAATGAACTAAATTCATTGCCTTTTTGGTTAAGTATTGCAGTCCTTATTTGTAGTATGCAGAACTGAGAAGCAGTGGCAGTGATAACTGCAACTTAAAAAAAATCAAACTATGAAACTCAATCAGCATAAAAGCCAACGTTAAAGCACTCTTTTTTTTTGAACAAATGAGACTGTTTGGTGAATAGTGCAGATCAGCGTCACGCCAGCATATGGTCAGAATGTCACAGTTAATGATTTACAGTGAAGAGGACAGAGGTTCATATTTCCATTGCAATAACTGAACACAACAACAACTCAATAAACTAAGGTCTGAGTCAGAGGGTGTGAGTCACACTTGTCTTGTATGCAGGACTAAAGTCACAGCCAAAGTTGCCTGCATTACTTTCTCATTCAGTTTAAAATTCTGGAAATCTTTACATTGTGAACATGGCAGAGATATTCAAGTCAGGTTTTAGGTATAACTATCACCTACACGGGTCTCAAAACTACAGTAGAATAAACTAAATATAACTTTTTAAAAACATCAGCTATAGAAAACTAGGTTACAACATGCATGTGTAAATCATACAGAGAAAAACAGGTCATTCAAGTACGGAGGGTGGGGAAGGTATTAAGACCTTGTAGACACATGCTCTTGAAAAAGCCGGGAGAAGAGAAGTGCTCGATACTGTCATTACCCCATTTAGGGGCTTATGCAAGAGGTTAACTTGGAAGCAACATTTCTGAAGATATTTTAACAGAAGCCATAATGCAGTTTTGGTATGGGTGTGCACAAAGAACGGCACTGTATTATTCTCTTTTGTGTATAAGCCCAAGGGCAATGTGTGAAATTTTTCATTGAGGAATAAATGTATCTAACATTTATTCAGATGCATATTATTCAAGCACTGTTGTACACTACACAACAAATACCACACTATAGAAATTACTGTTGATAGCTGTAATACTGCAATAGCAAACACTATCTAGTATCAAAATTGGTGTTTACATGTATAGACAATGGGCATTTACGTAGACAATGCACATCTATATGTAGTGTACACTAAATATACTCTACATGCAACTTACCCCAACACTACTGCCAAAATACAAACCGCCTGATTCAATAATCAATATCACACAGAATCCTGTCTGCCAAGGCAAAACCAGAGATAGGACATCTGTTACTGAGCCATGACAACACCTTCTACTGTTCTTAATGCTATTCAGAACACATTCACCGTCAATTAGCTGTTGTTTGCAAACAGGGAGAAATGATGCAAGATAGAAAGTAAAGACCGAAAAAACTGTCCATACTGATGCTCAGCCAAGTATAGCTGTAATAGTGTTGACAAGTAACACACAATACAATGATCTTATCAACAATTCCATTTAAACAATCAGCATGTAGGTTGGTTTTATTTTATAGCATCTGGAAAAGACAACAGAAGGATGAGGCAAGAGTTTCATTAGAACAGGGAAGAATGCCAATATTCGCCTTGGTCTATAACAAAGAGTTAAGTTCAAGACATGGGTTTAATGTGTCTTTGTGGATGGTTGAAACCTTTCTACTGTTACAGCTTAAGGCCCAAAATTAGCCTAGAGATCAAGTGATTAAGAAAGAACATTTAGATTTGACCTTCAACAATGGGAAGATGGTCTTTAATGAAGGTGACTTTCAAAAAGTGTGACAGAATGATGAAACTTTGGTTGCTGAAGGGAAATCCATTTCCAAATTAACAGTAACAAGCTCTTCCACAAGAAAGGAGTCTATGGTATAATTAACAGACACATGAAAGCAATGAAGATCAGGTTCTAGCCTAACTTGGCACTTACTTGAAACCATACAGGACATCAAAATGTTTGGCTTTTCACCTTCTGCACTTAGTATGTGAATGTGCCTGTGACCTTTCCATTCCCTGTAGGGAGAGAGACTGAGAGGCCTTCTGGGAGATACTGGTGATAATTTAAACCAGACACACACTAGAGAGATTGAACTGTTTGTCAGTACAACACAACACTGCCTTGTTTGCAATAATGACCACCAGATTACATCTACCATGTGTGTGTTTGAGCCTTTGCATGCATGTATATGTGTGTGTGCCTATGTGCTTGTGTATGTGTTAGAGCCCCCTATACTGTCAAAGAGTTGGCGAGGGGACATTCTCCACCCCAATGTCACCCCACATTCATCCACCCGCCCGCCCACGCACACACACACACACACACACATATACGCACTCTCTACGCACTCTTCACACAAACACATCATTCATTCAGAGTGTTTTATGAAGTGTCTATGGGAAGATAGGGAACAATCCAGACACTGAAAGCTCACTGAGTCAACCCACTGACTGAGTAACTTGAATGGACTGAACTTAACCATTATTTATCCATCTATCAACCAATACAATGACTGTAGTATCTCACACACTCAGTGATAAACTCATACCTATTAAATCTATTTAAAGAACGGCATGCGACATGCTTCTTCAGCACATTTACAGATCATTATTGTCCTAAACTGAAATAACCTTTAGCTTAAAATGACTACATACAGACATATCCGTATAAGGTCACCGTACCTTACTCTAAAAGAATCAAGTTTTTTCCAGTAACACTTCACCCAAGTTCAGCTTCAATGGTCATGCTGCAGCAGATGGCTCACCTGCACAGTTACACAGCAACAAGCTGATGATGGTATCCCACTGTGCATGTGTGTTTCTATCTTTGAGAGTTTATGCAAATGTGTTCTCTATTCCCAAGTATGACACATCAAATACTGGACAATCTGAGCACACAAACATGCCTTTTATTTCTGTTACTTCCCATTGCAACCGAGCTCTTTCTCTCCTCTGTCTCTGCCCCCCTCCATCTTTCCCATCTTTCTCTCTGTCCTTGAGGGGAGTCTCAACTGAGCAGAAAGTTCTCGATGATAAACAGAAAATGGTTTGGTGTTGCTGTCACGGACCGGCTGTGTGTACACCTGGCCTCGACAGCCTGGACACGGGACAGGAGGTGAGGGTGGAGATGCAGAGGAGAGGAGGACACAGAGAAAAAGAGAAAATGAAATAAGAAAAAAAATGAAGGTGAGAAAGTGAGAACGAATATGTAGAGAGAAGGAAGGGACAGAGGGAAGCAGACAGGCAACCTTAAATGTCTTTGCTTCTTGGGAAAGTAATCAAATACTTATCAAGGGGAAATGGGAAACAAGTTGATAAATACACTTACTTGTTGTTGTCTTGGCATGTGTTACAGTTGGAGATATTGAATACAACCATTTTGTTAAATTTCTGTTTTCTGGCTGCAAAATGACACTTAGTCTACACTGCATGCACTGCCAAAGTCTTTGTCAAAATAAAAATCAGTGGATTTAGACACAAAGTTCTCATTAGGCCAGATTAATCTTCCTCTGAGTCATACAATATTTGGGCTCTAACCAAGGCCTTGGAGGGCAGCGCTGAGTGTAAGCTTAACCATCTCTATGAAATCCAGTGTGAGTCTATATAAGTGTGTGCATGGGAGTATAGAACAAAAGCAGGCTGTGTTGGGTCGCAGTCTGGCTGCTGGGATGTGGTCTTGTGTTAATGTGTTCAATGTCTTTAAAGAGAGAGAAACCTAAAATTAGCCCGCACAGCCACAACACATGCACTGACACTGAGCTAGACACAAAAAAGACACACATAGGCCAGTGCTTTAAGGTAAATAAATTAGTGTACACACACACACACACACACACACACACACACACACACACACACACTCAGCAGACAGCTGTAATTACACACACAAAATATAACAACACTGGTGTGTTTGAAGCAAACTCGTGTCCAGACATAGAGTGAACTAGCTTGGTTACCCTCAGTTTCTCAGGAACACACGCATAAGCAGACAGAAGAGATGTTATCAGCCCAGTCAGTGCAGTCACTTTATATTAAGTGGTGAATATTTAGCAAATGTCAACAACCTAAAAAGGTGATTTACCAGAGAAAAGAAAATCTAATGTAATATAAGTCCATCAATGCATGTCTTTCCAACAGAAAGACGTATCAATTTGGTAACTTGCTTATTTATAAATGCCTATCAAACCACCTCATAAGGCATAAGTCTGAAGGTCATTTGCCAAAGAAATAAGTTATGAATTTGGCTTAGCATGCATGTCAGATCTTTCAAATCCAAAGCTCACTGGTCTAACCGGGTTTATGTTTAAACAAAAACAGAGAGCAAACAGCGCTAACACCCACAAACACTTGTGCAGACACATATTGCATGCACGCATAGTCACGTGCACAGAGGATTCTCTGCCCAAACACACTCAAAGGTGTTTGGCCTACTGTCCTCTGTGTCTCGAAAACATACACATTCTCACACAGAAAAACATTCACTCACACAGTTGTCTCCATTAACTCCATGACAAGGGCATTTTGGAGCCTAAGTCTGAATTTGCAATGTCAATGGGCAGATGCTCGTATTTAAGCAGATGGTTGCGGCTAAATCTTTCAAAGACTCTTCCTTGTATTTTCTATGTTAATGTGTTTTATAGTGCTAACTAAATGGCAAGGCAAGAGAGTCTACTGAGACGTGACACAAGAGTTTGACCCATAAATTCTCAAACAGCATAAAGAGAGACCAGCACTAAATCAGGCTGAGGAATCGATTGTCTGTAAGTCTGAGAGAGGCAGAGATCATTTTGTGCATTTTAGTCTATATGATTGAATCTCTACATGTGCTGTGCATGCATATGTGTGCATGTGCATATGAGGGTGTGTAAGCTTGAATTAGTCTGAGTCTATGCGTGAGTCTGTGTATTTGACCCATTAACTGGTTTAATTGCTGGTTCCAGTGATCTGTAAGATTCCCAGGATGGGGTCAGGGCGAACAGAAGACAACAGAGGGGGGATTGAGAGGCACGGAGCTTGTCCAGGGGATGGGATCTAGGTCTGGGCTGGACAGAGGACAGGAAATGTATACGGTCAGGCTGGTCTTGGACTGAAACTGGAAAAGACAGAGCCCTTTTAGAGAGGGCATTGACACAGTGGGTTAGTTCAGGATCTAAGGCTGCTCTGTCACAAAGGCCAAGCCATGAACTGAGAGGGGCAAAGAGGAAAAGGCCTGATTTCTTTTCGTGGAGTTGTATGGGGGTCTGTCCATGGCAGAGCACACAGAGTGTGCTTAGAGCTAAATTCAGACAGAGTTAGACTCAAGTCTGTTTCGAATTCAGTACATTCCAAGTTGGGTTTTAGAAAGCCAATGTGTCCACGATCATTTAGCATAAAATGTCACTTTTGTCTTGGAGCCTGTCAAGTAAAAGTACATCTACATTCAGCTAAACGTGCTGGATTATCTAGAGTTACTGTGTGCAGCTCAAAAGGAAAAGGGCAAGATAAAACCTTATTTCAGACTCTGCAACTGGATCACTTCTTTACTTTAATCAAAACAGGATGGATGTGTGCTAGTTCACAGTAATTATAAGGCCCAGGCGTCACTAAGTAAAAAGGGATGAGAGCGAGGGAACAGAGGCCTGATTAAGAAACAACCAGGGCATGCATATGCACACACTCACACACAAGAATAAATATGTGTAGCATGTGCCTGCCTGTAAGTATACACATGCACAAGCTCAAACACCTGCACACACATGACAATTGACACACTTGATTTCTCACTCTCAATCACACACACACACACACACACACACACACACACACAGGTCACTTGTGGACAACCCAGCGCACTGGGTGACATACACCCTTAATAATGCGCAGTGTTTGGGCCCCTCGGACTCATTCAGACTCAAAGACTACAGAGACCTGCAGTATCTAGTTCATACACTCATTACTAACCCTTTATCTCCCGTTTAGACTTGATGGAGCCCACTGTTTCACATCCAAACTTAGTGAACTGAGCTTCATGTGTATGTTAATTAACCTCAATTTTGGTCGTGCATGCTGCAGCTCTAACTTAGCTTTTAATCTACCAAGACTGAAAAATGTGTGACAATATGTAAATATGTTATCTATGCCTGTAATAGTGACAGATAAGAATTACATGGCAGATAGTTCAAAAGGAAAAAAAAAATGCCCACCTCTAGATTGGAAGTTATTTTCGGGTGCTGAACTCATTGTAGGCACACAAGGGCCTCAGTGGAACTAAGCTATTCCATAAGGAGGGGCGGCATTGATGTTAATGGGAGAGGTTATAGAATGGGCTGAGGCTAGGCAGTGTATAGAGGTCGGAAAGATATAGCACAGCCACTTTGTCACAACTAGAAGCAAGCTGGCAAATGTGGAGCAATGAGAGAACTTAGCAAGGGGATCTCAACCAGTATACCAGTATGGTGAAATCACCACTGGATTATTTTACTGGATCAAGTATTTTCATTAGAACACCCCTAACTTTAGTGTTTACACCAATATCCCCAGTATACACTAGGGGTGGGAATCTCTAGGCACCTCACGATTCGATTTGATTCCGATTCAAAGGGCTACGACTCGATTCTCTAACGATTATAGATACATCTCGATGAATCAAAAAAAATGTATTTCTATACATGATTTTTTTTTTATTACTGTGTGACTACTTGCTAATTTTAAAACATAGCATATTTGTAATAATCAATAATGAATATAAACAGATGAATTTCCTTCTATAACATTTTATTAATGGAAGTGATGAAATTAAAGACTTCACTTGAAAACATAAAAAGCTTTAGTTTTGGCGTTGTTGTAGAGTGTGGGTATCGCTGTCTCGGTAAAGAAACGACGAGATGGTATGTTGTACCTCGGCTCCAGAGGCAAGCCCTGGTTCTCCACGACTGAATAGGGACGCAAATCCTTGGCAATAAAAGTTGCAATAGCGTTTGTGATTCGCTTCGCCCTTTCCGAGTTGGACAGAAGCTTTGCTACCGCCTGTTGAATAGTTCTCTGGTGAAAACGTAAGAGGTGGTTCCTCATGTTGGTTGTGTTGCCAAAATATTTAATTTTCATTTGACACACCTTGCAAATTGTGTGGCTCTTGTCCAAGTCCCGTTTGCCTTCAATTTCATGAAAACCAAAATGCTTCCACATGGTAGCTTTCAAAGCAGTGGGTGCCGGTCGAATTGTCTTGGTCGGTTCAGCCATCTTCACCTGTAGCTCAAACGTAAACAAGACGCACATGCTCCAACACGTTCACATGCCTCATGCGCGTGTAGCGGCCATATTTGTAGTTCGGTAATGTTAAGTTGCATCAGGCAATCTTAATGTTGAAATTTTAGTTTTAAAATTCCGATTATTAACTTCGACACATAATCGTTCTAGAGAGAATCGCGATGCAATCGAAGAATTGATTATTTTTCCCACCCCTAGTATACACCATTACACTTTAATTAGTATAGCTTACATCATACTGCAGATTTTGATCTGGGATTTAGCATCCGCCCAGTACTTCAACACATCTTAAGCATCTCCATGTCTACTGAGAGACTAAAAATCATTAAAGTTTCATAATAGAAGAATGACAACATGACTGCAATAACAACAACAATAGCCGGCATTCTTTCAAACAAACACACAGTGCGTAAGAACTGGTTAATTGTATTTATATAGGCTTAACAATACTATAGTAGACATCTACATCAGGATAATAAGATGCCTGACTTGTAAACCTAGGGAAACAGAGGTTTATGTGAAAATATATTTGCAAGGAATATTCATGTTGACCATACAGTGGGATATTACCGTGCATAGGTAAAAGTCTTAGGTATTTTAGCCTTATGCATTGTTGTTGAAAGAATAATCTATTTTTCATCTTTTTACACAATCAAAAAAGCAAAACCAAAAAAATACTGTTTATTGTTGATGCAAAGGAACTGCATATAAAATGAAACCAATATCTGGCCATAAACAATCCTTGTGATATGGGCTGTTGAATAATAAATTATTCTTGCTCAAAACAATCCGAATAACTGGATAGGTGACTGGAGGATTCAAGTAATTATCAGCTCTAAAAACACGTTTGTACAACAATTACATTTTTAGGTCCAAATAGATCTAACAGGCTTCTACATGCTAGCTCTGTGACAGGTGTCTATTTCATCTCCACAGAGTCAGACGTGTCCAAACAGACTCAACACTAGAGCTGCTGACAGAGCCACTGGGATTAGTATATACACATACACACTGTGACATACTGACATACTGTATATGTACACACACAAATGCTCACTCTACATGTAGAGACAGTGTCCTGACAGCTGCCAACCAACATGTGACACAGGTTTGGTTATTTTTATGACCGTGAACAAGCTATTATCCTATCAGTGGTGTGGGAAATTCTGTGTTGCGTGTGTGTATGTGAACGTGTTTTTAAAACAAGCAATGAGCAAGACAGTGACAGAGATATATGATTTACCAATCCTCATAATGTTTCATGACATATAAGTGTTACATATTAAGGTCAGACTCTGGAATTTAAAAATGGGTCAATGGAAGATTCAAACAAGCCATCTAATTATGTCTCTAAACTGGTAAAACCTGCTCTATGTAAACCTAATGAGACTGTTAGGATGCCAAGCAGTCATCCCTGTCTGCATACCAGTAACATGCTATAGTATGGTCACTTAAATGTAGGTCATACCTTTATAAAAGTTAACAGCCCTTAAGAAGATCAAGAAGAAGATTGTCTGATTTCAGTTCAACAATATACAATTCTTGGAAAGTGTCAAAATGTTGTTATTTTTAATAACAACTCTCCTTGTCTGGTCTGTTGTATGGAATGACCTCATCTCTCTGTGCAGCCTGGTTGCCGTCAGCTGTTTCACCGCGGCCGACTCGGAAGGAGTCTCACTAGTCACCCACTCCGTCACTCTCACACTCGCTTGGTGAATGGAATACCATAAAAAGGTAGCACTGGTATACTGTATGAACACATTCACACAAACAAGCTAAAAAAAGACGCACACACAGACACATACACAAGCCCATTATACGAAGGAGGAAACTATGACGAAACTATAATTTGATACAAAACAGAGGGGATCTACATGGAAAATGAACTGGCACTTGATGAAACAAGAGGGAGGATTATTCTTTTGGCTTCTCTACTCTTCTGCGCCGTTCTCTCTTTATATCTCTCTCTCTTCATGGATTCAATAGGGCTTTGTCTCATTCTTCACCAATGACCAGTGCAGTTTCAAGTTTTCAGAGGGAGGGAATATGGTTCAGATCGCCTGGTTTTGTCTCAGCCAGCAGCCGAAAAAGACCTGAAATGAAGATCATGGAATACCAAGTCGTTTCTCAAAGCTATTGGTCTGGCTTCATGCAATTAATGTACAAAATATTAGCCTGTAATTCTTTATATTGCCTTGTATGTCCTCTTGATAACTTTTGAGTATTTAACAAAAAAAAAAAAAAAAAAAAAAACAGGTTGTACAAGATAAGTATAATGAAAGAAAGCAGCAGGAGTACTTAAGAAGGTTGCACTGTACTTTCACCGCAGCCCATCTTTAAATGTTTTCTAAACTGCTTAGTTACCTCGTAGGGGTGGGGGGGGAATAATTGGATTTTAGATACATCATGATTCTCTCTTAAACAACTGAGCACTGATGCAAAAAACTACTTCACTGGATTTCAGACCGCTCTCCACGGGTGGCTACTTTTATATACTCCAGCGAGGTCACATTTTGGGGGAGGTGATAATGAAGTAAGGAGATTATTGACAGAATGTGATGTGAATCAATGGGAGCCATTCTGCTCATTTAACTTGTTTAGTTTAGCCAAGATTAATTAACCGATCCCAACAAGTGTACTCTCTCTGCTCAAAAGAAGTCTTTATTCTCTCTACTGATAAAAGCTTTACACTCAACATCATGAAGAAAGTTATGTTATGGATATAGTCAGATTCTGCTTATAAAATGTGAAACATCGAGGTAAATGCATAACTTTTAGCTACGTTGTTTCCATTTTAGAATCAAACCAAGCCTATCTAGGGTGGCTATGCACATCTCGAGCAAGAATAGATTTGTGATCAAATCATAGCACCTTCAACTGAAATCTAATTGAATTGTGAGATAACTAACTGGCCTATTGCCTGGAGAATCACATTTTTCCTTTCAGCAAATTCACAGACACCTCTTGGTAACAGCTTGTTTGTCAGACATTGTTTCATGTGGCCTGATGTCTGAGCACTTTTATCAAGTCAGACCCAAAACATGTTTAATCATTAACGTTTAATCACATGAGTTTCAATCAAATAGAGCCACTGGACCTGTTAGAGCACACACTGTCACACCGCTTCAAGGCAGAGGCAACGCTGTGGCTACGTGACGCGTGTGCCCTGATGTGTGTTTGTGCCAACAGCACATTGGTACAGGCGAACGTCTGCGTGTAATGGTTTCACCTTTGTGGGCAGGTTCAAGGTTCACAGATAGAAAAGAATTAAGAGTGAACTGTGAGAAAGATACAGGGACAGAGTAAAAGAGGTCCAAGAAAAGGTGATACATAGAAAGAAAGGGCTGCAAAAAGTGGCAGAGGAGACAGAATGAAAGAAAAACAGCAAGAGAGGGTACAAAGACAAACAGACGTAAGAGAAAAAAATGAGAGACAGACAAAAAATTATGTTAATGAGTGAGTGGATTAGTGTGAAGACAGCAAACAAAGATCATTTAAACACACTTGAGGATGTGGCCTAATCTTCTGTCACCACAGTCGCTGTAGGCAAGACAACTTGAACACATTATTAAGCCTAAAAATTCAACAAGCTCCCATCATGAATAAACCAAAAAAAGGAGTTATTTAAACATTTTGGAAAAAAATCTTCATTGTTGACATGACACACTGACATGCAACACTAAGCATAACATAAAAAAGCAACCTCTTTCTAAAAGATCTCTCCCATTTTAATCTCCCAAGAATGTTTTACATTGAGTTTTTAAGGTGATATTTTTTGGTTTGTCCCACATGACAGCACAAACATTAGTCAGAGGCTTGGAAACTTTCTTAAATGATTAACCAGTGTCGAAAGTGTACCCAGGGTCACTTCTTGAGAAACTCACTGTTGACAGACAAAGCCAGTCGGCCAGTGTTTTAGACCATGCTGAAAAACACATCTGATCCATTTTGAAAATACATGGAGTAGCCAAAGCTAAGCTGTCTATACTCAGCACCTACTGCTAAAATAAACAAAGCTGCAAAGACAAAAGAGGAAGGCACAAAACAAACAACCGGACGACAAAATGTACACAGGGAAATTGCTATGAAAAAAATGTACAGTAAAAATAATTTCTCAGGCAACGTATTAAATAATAAAAACTAAGCAGACACGTTGTGCAGACGTGCAAAAGGCAGCTGGACAACAAGTAGAAACGAGAAGCAATGGGGAGATGCCGAAGCACACTTCAATGTACTTTATCAGACTGACACAACAAAGCTAAGTGAGCCCTTTGTGCATGGAGAAAGTCCAAATCCGAACAGACCACAACAGAACACAGCGAAACAGGTGGTTTTGGCTAATCCTCTGTCTGTTCGTGTGGCTGTGAATGTACATGTCTTTGGATAAACACATTCGAATGTACAGAGGAGTGTGAGCATCTATGTGGCCATGACCGCATAGCTCTCTGATCATTTGCAGTTGCGTGTATATCATACATACTGTATATATTTATATGTATAGTGTGTGTGTGTGTTTTACAAAAGCAAGCAGGACCAGCCTTTGCTGTGTCTGTGTCCACTGTCAGCTTCAATAGACTAGAATAATAGAGCACAACAGAGGCAAAGAAAGGCTTTGTCTGGAAACTTAAGTCAGTCTTTCTTTCTTTTATTCAAACTTCCTCCACTTGGCATTCCAGTTATTCTATTTCACTCAACTGTAAACGAGTAAGCCGGACTTTACCTTTACTATTCTCGACAATAAAAAGAAGCATGCATG
This sequence comes from Macquaria ambigua, assembly GCA_008360985.2. NCBI lineage: Eukaryota > Metazoa > Chordata > Actinopteri > Centrarchiformes > Percichthyidae > Macquaria > Macquaria ambigua. The sequence continues at coordinate 583,177 of VMKM01000065.1, read as the reverse complement.
TCTCTCATTGTGAATTTATTTTGGTAATACGCATTAATTCTTGCATCTTAATCCTCATTCCTTTGCTCTAATTGGATCAGGTCTTCAACCTGGTCCAAAAACTGGCCTAGAGGTCCCAGGTTTGCAGGATTCTTCTCCTCTGTTCATCTTAATGAATACGTCTGGTTCTCATAAAAGCAGTTCAAATAAATCACTTAACCCAATGCAGAAACAGAAACAGCATGCAACAACTGAAAATTATGTGAAGCTACAGTCTTTTATTGGACCATTTCCAAAACTCAGTTGAAGGTTTTTACTACACCACACTAATTAGCTCACGCAGTGAGCATTTACTGATGTTTACACTCAAAGTTTGTTTCACTATCCCAGTGTGTTTTGCATGAAACAATAGCTATATGCTGACACGAGTTTTTCACCATAAATCAAAAAACACTTGCATTAATGTTAAGATTACAATGACTGTGTTGTGGTGTATTTGGTTTATTAGCTGTTACACATGAGGCAGAGTCAAAAGAGAGAAAGTGCACACATTACAGCAATTTATTAGGTCCAGTGTTGCCTTGGTTAGCTTCACCTGAATCAACAGATGACATGCACTTCAATATCAACAAGGGCACAACAATGTTTGAATTTAACTACACAGCTGTCCTGAGAGAGCTACTTCAACAGCCTGTCAACACTGATAATGACATTGTGTGTGTTACATTCTAATTTGATAACAGTGGGGCTAAATTTTCTTGCCAGGAACATATGAAAGAAAGCTGTGAACAGCCCATAGTTGGTGCAATAAAAAACATCTATGAATGGCAAAAGGTCAGCATCTGTGTCTCTTAATAGCCTGAACTTATTAGGTATTAGGTATTTTGGAGAGGGGATTTTGTCTGAGGTGGTTAAACCCACCTTTTCTCATATTTAACCTATGACAACAATTTAACAACTACAATGGTGAGATAAACAGATCACTACTGGTTTTTTAACATACTGGGAAGCCGAAATTCATTTGGGGAGTTTTTGGGACCAGTGAGGAAAACAACCTTCTTAGTCAGACTTTGTTCTTGAACAAACGTCTAAAAATTCTGATACTGTAAAAGAGTTCTTTGATACAACTTCCACTGACAGTGTGAATTACAAATGGAGCCCTGTATTCAGCTGGTATTCAGGACTGGAAATGTATTCAAGGACTGCAGTGAAAACATTTTATGCACTGTTGGTATGAAGACAGATTGTCAAATGCATGTCTTTCTTTGGGGTTACCTGCGTCATAATTGTGAAAACAAAAGTTTAATCAGTAGTTAATCATGCCCAAGTGTTCTCTATATTGGGAACTGAAAATGAACTGGTCCTTAAATGGGAGTTTTATTTTAAAAAAGCTTTGGCATGCACATTTAACATATAAATATATCAACAAAGATGCATTTGTGAACACAAAATTGCAGTCCAAGGTTCAAATTTTGAAAAGACTAATTTCTGTTAATGTGTCCTTCAATCTTCTGATCATGCTGCTTCAGTGATAACACTGATAAAAGAGCCCCAGAATAACTTTCATCTAAACACCTATAAACATAACTGCTGTCACATATCAAAGTCTATTCATCAACACTTGGATTTTTATGAGCTACCACCACTGGCAATATCTGCAGGTATTGCCATCTGGTAGGGCGAAGAAGGGCCGTTTCCTTTTTTACTTCAGGCCCTTAACACAGACACAGACACACACACTCTTGATTTCCATGCCGTTACCATGGTGATGGCTATAGGAAGCAGGTTAGGACTTGGAGACACACAGTTGGACAAGAATATGGAGGGAGGTAGAAAGAGTAAAGGAAAGAAGTCATCATCTATGTATAATGTGGCCTCAGCAGCCTCTGGCTGATTATGATGAGCAAACAGAAAATGGTCTGTCTGTCTCTCTGTCTGTACTTTATCTGATCTAGACACAAAATCATGCTCTTTAACATCAAAGTTACTATAGCAAGCACACACACAGAGGCACACACAGGCTGTGATGTCTTTAGAAAATATACTTTGCTCTTCTGCTTTGTAGGTGAACAATACAGTAAGCTGATATCTTCACTGATAGAGAGACGACTACCCCGGGCACTTCTAATGGTCCCTTACATGTACATAACAGTTGTTTTGTGTAGATACAGTAGATTCCAACAGAGCAGCTTGGTTTGGTGACAAATGAGTGCTCAGTAAGTTTTTTGAAAGATTTTTCTTTCCAAACAGGGTTGTGGGGGCTAACCTAAAAATCTATCCAATTGTTCATGCCTCTGAGCTACCAGAAACCATCGCAAACCACAAAAACCATATTGCTAGTATCTTTAAAAGAAGTTAACTTTAGAGGTAATGAGAAAAACTTTCTTTCAGACTCACTCCTGCCTTCTAGCAACTGTTCAACGTGCTTTGCGATGGGTTCAGAGGCCCTTAAATTAGCTCAATACATCAAAACCTAAAAAAAAAGCAAGCAAACCAATACAAAAAACACAACATCTCTACTTAATTCTAATGTTACTCTCTCTCCAAAATGTGTTGGTCATTACAGCAGCTATCAGGGCTCTCTAGAGCATGCCCAGTTCAAAAAGACTTTAATCAAACAACCCTATCTGCAGTAAGACAACCATTAGGTAGACAAGGTGTGTGCCCACATGTGTGTATGTGACGGGATTGCAGTTAGATCTATTTCAAGTTTCCATTAAAACAGTAGCCCAAACTGGTATTCTCTCCAGATATTTGAGCTACTGCGGTCTAGTCTAAAGAGCATTTTAAATACCATTATTTAAAGATAAAGAATAATACAGATAAGAAGATAAAGATAAACATATCAAAAGCTATTTGCTGTATAATGCTGTCAAATCATTCATAAGCCCGTACAAAGTATGATAAGCAAAATGAAAGGCTTTCAGGCGTAAGTGGGGAAAGAAAAATGTGGTGCCCTAACAGTGTGCCTCACCAATCTGAGGTATAAGGTTTAATATAAACCTTTTAGGAATGTGTAGATATATACAACTGGACCCTTAATGGAAAATATGGTCTGTAATCCTGGTAATGAACTCATTATATACCCTGGTACGATTATCATGTGGACAGGTTATCTACCTGTGAAACAGTTAGCAGCATGTCAGGCAGTGCATTATAACTCATTATTGCCTCGATGCTGAAAAGCTCAGGTGTACAGTGAAGCCTGAGCAACAGAGGAGAAAAATGATAAGGGTGTTATGCGATATGTAGAGTGGGGAGAGAAAGTGATGAAAGAGCAGATGAAGGGTGACGCAACGCTCTTCCACTGAATCTAACTCCTTCACGGCAAACATTTACACTGTGTGTTAGACAGAGAAAGAGGGAGAGAGACAGAGAGAGTATGATGACTCTCTGTACTCCCCCATCTCGCTCTCTGGCTATATTCCCCCGTCTCTCTCTCTCTCTGCAGTGTGTGAGGTGATGAATGTGTGTGTCTGTCTCAGTTCCTATTAATAGTATGGAGCAGGGCTGGAGGTGTCAAAGCAAAGGAGGGATGAGATCTCTCACTCTCTCTCTTTCCCTCTCATACACACAAAGAGTTGAAGCAGACTCTACCAGAGAGTCCAGATGTAGCAGAGGTGGAGTATAGGTGGGGGCGGGGGAGCAGAAAGCAGGGGAAAAGGGGTGGAGGTCGAAGACAAAGCCAGTAGCAGAGCTTCAAACAGCATACTGATGGATTTACTACCCATACGATAAAGCAAACAACCCACAGAACTTCTCAGCACAGTGGGGTGAAAGACTGGACTTGCACAGTGGAGCTACACAGACAAACACACTAACACATAGGTGCCCAGACACACATACTGTTTAACAGTGGGTTAACTGATTTAACCCTATCAGCACTGTGCAACATGTAGAGGGCCATCAGAACTGAAAATGACACTGAGACCTATAAGAGATGAGGAATAAGGTTTGCTGTAGAAGACCACTGTTCATACACTCAAGCCTCTAAATCTGCGTGCAAATTCCTACCTTTTGAGTTGGTAGCCAGGTCGGCCACTTTCTGAAAGGCATCCAGGAAAGCAGCCACAGCAACTACCGTCGCCCTAGGAGAAAAGAGGAAGACGGAGATTTAGTAAAAAGATTAAATACATCACACTTTACAGATAGGAAAAAATATACAATACAATGTTGTACAAAAATAAAAACTGTACACAAAAAAGGACTAACTCCTGGTGCAATAATGATGGCCGAAACAGTACTTCAAATCAGTCATTGGTTACATAAACACAGGTGGCTGATCGACTGCAGTAATTACATACAAGTATTGGCAGGCAAAGACATAAAACTGATCAGATTAGATCTTCTTTTGCTCTGAAAAGATAGAGAAAAACAACATCCTTTGCACGTGTATGCACGTGTGCATGCGTGCTACATTTTAGATTATGAAGCTTACATCAACCCTGATCATTTTAGAGTATGAATGATAGTGTGTGTGTACTGTAAGCATGTGTGTAAGTTAAAACTTAAACGTGCCCTGCTGTGTGAGGAATGTCTACATGATTACTTGGGAGACCGCTGGAATCTGTCTGGCTCAGCAGAGCAGCTCCTGAGCTGAGTTTGCCACACTTACAGGTCAATGAAAGGATCAATGTGGGATCTACCCTGTTCAGCTCTGAAATGGAAAAGGGGCTTGTTGCAAGTTCACAACTCATACCTGCTTCTCTGTCAGGGTTTACCAAGTATTTACAAATTGCAGTATAAAATACTGCTTATACATAACAGACTGAAGAAAGGGCAAAATCCAATCTGTCATAAAAAAAAAGTAGTGGAAGCTTGGTGTAAGATTACTTTCTGTTTTACTCATTACAGACACCATCTTGCTGGTATTCCGACTGATTGCCTGTCTGACTGCCTGACTGACCGATACTCATTTGCAGGCCAGCTGACTGGTTCACTGGCAAACACTGACTCGCCTAGTTCAGAAACAACAGCCCTCTCATGATTAAGATCACAGGTATGGAAATGAAAGGCTCTTGGTGCACGTGCATGTTTGTGATATCTGATCTCCCCAACAGAGACCAGACTTCCTATCAGTCATGCATGCTAAAAAAAAAAAGAAACAATTGTCTGGAAATTTTCCAAGGCACGTTCAGCCACAAAAGCATGTTGTTCTAACACTGAGTACCGTCATTTGTAAACACTTATCTTGCACTGGCCAATAGAAAACCATCATAACACAACCTGGGAATTTCCATAAACAGTCCAGACAGGTAGCTTCCACAACTTTTACAACAAAACAATAGCTGAATACAGGGTGGTGGTGTCTCTTGAGTTTGTTTTGCAGATGGAATAAAAGTGTCTTTAATCTTTAATATTCCAACCTGTAAATTAACATTGACTGAGTATGCTTTACTCTGTGTATCCAAAGATACTGTAAGGCAATGGCAGGAGTGTTGATGCATGGGTTTGGGGGTGGCAACGTTGAGGCAATGTCGGTTGGGGATGAACACTACAAGTTTGAAAATGAAAAATTTGGGGATGTGGAGTTAGAAAAAAGTGAGGATCTGTAGCCCGCTCCTTATCTCTGCCTGAAGCTAGCAGCTCGAGGCTGCATTAGCCGCTGCTAGCACAACACACCCAAATCTCCAACCCGAACAGTCGGCAGTTGAGTTGCAATGGGGGTAATGTAATCTCTGGTTCTGCTGCATCAATTTTAAGTTTTTAATAACTGCCCATTGTGAGTGCGACAATATTATATGAGTGTGATGCTAAATCGGTGGAGTAGCCTTTTAATGCATGTCTTATTGGGTGGAAGGAAACTGGAGCACCCTGGGGTTCTGACCCAGGACCAGTGCTAACCACAGAGCCACTGTGTCGTGCACTCTCAAAATGACTTACATAAGGAAAAAATTTAAAATAGACTGAAGGTTTACTGTGCTTAGAGTATGTTCTTAATGCAGAGTTGCACAGTGTTTTGAATAAGTCTCAACTGTCTCAAGACTGTTAAAGTCGTTTAATCAAGTTACAGTTAACATCTCATAGGGGCCTCCTACCAGCTTGACAGAAACGGAAAACAGAACAGAACTGATAAACAACACTGAACCAAAACTTGGTTACAGGCCTAAATAATAATCTTCTACAATCAAGTGACAGCCAAGTCTTAGCATTCAGTCAACGATGGAACAGTCATTCCCTTTAATCACTCAAAAACTGAATGTAATGTTGGCTAATAAGTACTATGTTGTTGCAGAGCTGACCAGAAGATCCAAGGGTGTGTCCTGCAAATGGAAAAAGAAACATACGCGCAGGCCCACACAGATTCCTTTCTATTTAAAGTCCAGTGCGGGCACCAGGGTAACCTCCAACTGATATCTGTCTCCCCTAATTCATACCATGTACACATTGGTCTTCTACGGATCATAATTTACATGTAATTGCAGCAAAGTCTTGTTCAGTGAAGTTCAACTTATTAATCCAAAATAGGTTTGAGTGGGAAGTGGTTTTAACTGAAGCCTGCTTTTACTATCAGTGGCTCCAGTCCACTGAAGCACAATGTGCAGTAGTTAACAATTACTAGCCATGATCATCTGCTGTCATCTGTTCCATGCTTTTACAAGAGAAATACCAAACTATTAAACTGGTTCATCCATTCACTACACTTTCAGCTCTGAACAGTCAACATTAGAGGGGAAAATCATAGTTGTGTTCTGGCTCATTAGACAGTGAAATTAGGTAGCTTCTCAAAAAATAAATGAATACTAAGTTACAAAGGCAGAATAATCAGGTTTTAATTTCAGCTCTGACAGTCAGCCAAAAGGCCTTCAAGACTTCTGTAGCTATAAGAATAAAAAAAGGCATTGCTGCTACAAGCCTTCAGCTCTGCACAGTACTCCAACAATGACCTGACTGCTACCATTGGCCTTAAAATCTGCAAACGCCCCTGTCCTGGAGTCAAGACAAACGACTTTAACATATCTATTCCACAAGGCCTTGGCCAAGCCAATCTAAACTCCCAATAGACCCTGGCGTAGTACAGCAGAGTGCACTTTCTGACAATGATACATTCAGCACTGCTGCCCCCATCTATTCTTAGTTCAATAGAAACCGGAATGTGTGACTGTAGTAAATCTGAATCATAGAAAGAGGTTGTGTTTAACTCCACTTGTTTCAGACACAACATACCAAGAATCGTGACAGAGATAGTACTTTGAGTGTGCTTGAAGAGATGTTTTATATGTGTGTGTACTGTATATCTGTCCATCTATCAATCTCCTCATCCATCTACTGTCTGAATATTTTAGTGCTGCTTCTTCTTGAGCCCAAAGAAGTTTTATAAGCACACAGTTCATAAGCTGAATTTTAAGTTTTGAGGTGGTCCGTTTCTTCACAAAATTAACTTTAGACCAGATGGAGGGAGGCCTGTGTGTAAGCCTAGCTCTGACACAGCTGCATCAACCATGATGACCCACCAAACACTGACAAGTTAAAAGAGGACTGTGATTAGAAATCAGCCAGTCTATATTCCACCCTGCCCTCTTTCTTCAAAGCTCTGTTCTGTGCGCATGTATGTACGAGTGTGTATATATATATGTATATGTGTGTGTGATGGCTGCTTAAAACCAGAATGGGCAGGAAAAAACACCATATTTGAACCAAAAAAATGACAGAACAGCCCCAACACTGTAATTGGTTGATTTCCTAGTTGCTTTGTGAGAGGGGAGCAGAGGGTCTAAATTACAGAGTAGTCTGCTTTAGGACGTCATTACACACACACACACACACACACACACACACACACACACACACACACACACGTCGCTACCACTGCTGGCTACTCACTTATCCAGGCCAAGGAGGGAAGGTGGGTGTGTTTGTGTTTTACTGTGTGTGTGTGTGTGTGTGTGTGTGTGTGTCCTTCTATGTAGCCCAGTCCCCAAACAGATTACAGAGGTCCTTGGGTGGGGGGGTGGGGTTAGGCTGTAGTCAAAGGGGCTAGTTTGGCTTTAAAGCAGACAGAAAAAGCCTTATTTGTAGGTCACCACGAGCAAACCCAGATAGCACACTCTTATTAGCGCTCCAGCAGCAAGGGCATCGTTACAGCCCGCCATATGCCAAAACCACTGCAGCCTGGAGCAGGGCGTAGGCCAAGCTTAATCGGGCAACAGCTAGACTAAAATACTGAAACATGGTGATTTTTCTATGAATGACAACGCTACCTGTAAAGGTGGAACTGGTCTTTTCTAGGAGCATCAATTGACTAATCCTGATAGAACAGGAAAGTGGTGTAATGCCGTAAAACGGCAATAGGTCAAAGTATGGGACAATGATCATACATTTTAACAAAAGGCAAACTTTAGCTGCCGCTAACCTACTATGACTAGATAAAGAGATCTCACTGACATACTGTAGGTTCAACTCACCTTTTCACCAGTACAATGACTGGCAGATTTGTTCTTGCCCCGGTGTCCAGACACACAGACGTCCTACTGCCAAACAGTCATTAGCAACACGGCCACAAATACTCCCCTGAGCTTTAGCATGGCAGGGTCACATATTTAACCCCTGAACGATGGAGACACTTGAATAACATATCACCATTAATCAGCCTTAATACTGAGAAAATGGAAGAATGGGACACTGAGCGGCCCCTGGAAAGTATTGTTAAGTCCCTGAGCCTTTATACAACTGTCAGTATTAGTCCGTCTCAAGACACGTGGACACTTAAATGGCAAGAGAACTGCCATGCATTGTTAATCAAAAAATAATTTAGACCCCAGGACATGCATATTTACAGTACTTGTTGGACAATGAGCTTTTATTTCAGCTGTCGTAAGTTGTTTGTCTTCTGACACGTGGCCACTTAAAACCTTCTAGGTGACTGGGATTGGCATCTATTGTTAGCGGAAGACTTGGAATAATTTTGGCTGGAGATGTGTACATTTACAGCATTAGAAATACAAATTAAATCAGTATTGAAGAAGACTTAATGGGTGAGAAGAACACATAATGACTCCTGGACAGTATTGTTAAGAGATTAGGCTTTTATGTAAACTGTCATTGCTTGTTAGTCTAAGGACACGTGCCCACTTAAACCTTCTTCAGAAGGGAATTGACACTGACATGTAATGTAAAAGCCCAGATATGGTACAAAATCAGTTAACAGAATAAGATTTTTTTTTGTGTATATGGGGGTCAACATGGGGTATCAGAGATGTTATGCAACAATCACGGTGGTATTTCCCTGGCCAGGAAAATTTGTAGTTTGTACTCAAAAACCTATTGTGTTTTTAACAGTAAAATCTGTGTGTATCTACAGTCAAGTTTCCATCCAAATATGGCACGAATTATCACAGAATTTCGAGAAAATCTGCAAAATTAGTTGGTGTTACCATCCACTACTGTTATGTGACTATTAGGAGTTGGGCACATTGAGATGAACAGTTGATGTCGCTGCTTCTCCAGTTGGGTGCCGTTAAACCATTGCAGAAGAAGAGGGCACAATGAAATGATGAATTGAAAAGAGTGCCAGTCAAACCCCAAATGAACTAAAACAATGTGGAAGACGTGATGGAAATATGGCATCTGTTTGTTTCATATATTAATTTGAGGAAGATTACAGCGACCTTGTCAGTCCACACAGATTTGATGTTTTTGTCTGCTGCAAATTTCTGTCTCTTCAGTGGAGCGGAAGTTTCAGTGGACATTTAAGTAACATGCTTGGTGTACATCATGATTTATTCGCTAAACTTGTTTCCATTTCCACTTTACTGCATTTTACTTTTACTGGTACACCAACTTTTCCATCTCAGCCAAAGCGAAAAAACATTTTTTGCTTTTCCTTTTTATCTCGACTTTTTTCACATGTTCCAAGTGTTTTTAATGTGCGATTTGAAAATGTGCATAAAACAGGTGGAGGGAAACACACCTAATATCAACATCAGCTTAAATTAACTGAAAATACCAAGAGCCAGTGTATCGTTGAAGTCACTGGAGAAGCTAAATGACTAAGTAAAAATGTTGATTTCCCCTCTTTTTAGTTTTATCTTTTGTAATAGTTTCTGTTTCCTTTATCAATAAAACACACAGAAACATGCAAATATGTTGCATGTGCACACAAACAGGCTCTCACCTGAGCTGTGACTGCAGTTTCCCGGCCTTGGTGATAAAGTCCTCCCAAATAGGGTAGCTGCTCTGTGGGAAAAAAAAGACACAAACATAAATGACTCTTTGACGGCTTAGACTATCCCATACATGTAACCCTGTTATGTAACCCTAAAAAATATGTCTTTCCATGTTGTTGCCAGTAGACCTGAGGGAATCTGGGAATTTAAGCTATAGGATGAAAATTAGTTTAGCAGGGTTGTATGCGACTGAAAAGCACGAGGTTTGGTCTGAACAAGTTGTGATAACAAATTACTTCCAAATTTCCACCCAGCTGGCTTTCATCTTGCTCCTATTTTGTTTCACATTTTTTAAATTCTTCGTTATCTCTTAATGGGAGAACAGACTTACTGGCATGTCCTGCAGGTTGCAAAATGGGTCACAGGCCTCTTTTGGAAAGATCCCCACACAACAAGAGCACTAATACTACGGTATAATGAGCCTGGTTCCCGATGGGACTCTAAATTTACCTCATTTAGGTCCTGAGCTGAAAATAGTTGAAGAGCCTTTTATCAAAACTATCACAGAGAACAAGTGGCCTAATGCATTGAAAAGAGGAGGCTAACATGGTGGTAAGAAAAAGATCGATGATCGAGAGCGATGAGTGTAGCATGAGCACATGTTTGTCAGTGATATGCTACTACTGTCAGGGGCCTGAGGAATGTCATGTTATGCTGTCAAACATTACACCCAACAACCAACTCGACTCTCTCTACCTACAGTACCTCTTTCTTTCCCTCTCCCATTCTTCGCATCTCCCAATCTCCCTTACGTCACTTTTGTTCCTTTTGATCTCTGCCCTCTCTTTGCATGTCTCTGCTCACCAGGTCAAACCTTTCTCTCTCTGAAGAGGCCGCCACCACCATCAGCTCTGCCTGCTTCAGCACTGACATCAAACACCATGGCAAATGGGCTTCCTCTGCATTTGTCCTATCATTTATTACCTCCTCTTGTTGACAGCTTAGGCTTACATCGGAAATCAAAGTGAGCTGTCACTTTATTTTTTGGGTACACAACCCCATCTGTGGCACTATAAAGGAAGAGGCATCTGTAAATTTGAATGTCTTATGTAAAGACAAAACAAACACACTAAGGATTTGAATATTTCCGCTGGTGTTGTCTGGCAGCATAGTTACCTGACAGTTAAAGGACAGGGAAGCCATGAACTTTCAAGTAAAGTGAGACATGGGATGCTGAGAAGTGCTGAATGTCTGAGCAGTATATTCATAACAAACTTTCTGACTCCAGCAGACCTGATGGCTGGCCATTTGACCTACACATGTCAAAGCCTTCAGACCCTGTGGATACTTTTTTACCCTGACAGCTACATTCCCGGCATTCCTTCAGGCAAGAAGCCTACAACAGCTGGGAAATCTGCTAATTGTCTCATCGGCCAAGATGTAACATCAAAATAAGATGCCCTAGTTTGGAGACTGATGATCGCCCTATTTAGCCTTTATCCAATGTTGGCTGCTGCTCCACTTCAAACTGGAACAAATGAACGTAAAAAAATAATCGAATTTGTTATTCCGATGAAACAGAATGAAGCAGAAACTCCCCACAAAACCAAAACTAACGTAGGTTAGGCTAATATATAGTATGACCAGAAACACTTTAACTTACTAGCTATCATAAACATCAGTTAAGAAATAATGTCTCAAATTTACTCAGCTCTACTCCATTTTGTTAATCGTCTTCTAAATATACAATAAGAAAGTTTGTATGGATTTCAGTTGCAGAGTTTAGACGCTTAGTTGGCTAACGTTAAATGACCGTTGGTTAACCTAACGTAAATTGTTTATCTGTTGAAGGAAACCCACATTTACAACTATATACTGATGTTTGAGAAGTTAACTGGCTGGGATAGTTACTTTTTGGACGTCGCTTAACTGCTCTCGGATAATATAATTTGTGTTGCAAAGTTAACTTGGCTTACTTTCATGTCTCCGATAACAGTTTGGAAGAGTCCCCCAAGCGCGCTGCAATCCTTCTCGATAACAGCCTCCATTTTCAGGACCAACTCCAGTGGTCAGTCCCGACTCGATGAGCCGCTTTCAGCCACCTCCGCTCTCCAGGAAAACCAAAAACTCCGAACAAATATGAACAAAAACGAAAAAAGTCGTGTATAATAATTTCGGCTGTTCTGAAATCGATGAACAACTACTTTTACCTCAGTCAAACACGCAAAGAAACACAGCTGGGTTCTGCTCTTTTCAAATCAAAAGAAGCTGTTGGGACGAAAGAGACATTTAAATCCCCCTCTCCCCTCCACGCCGCCCCGCGCATACCCATGGCTGGACCGTAAAGGTAATCTTTTGCAGTTTGCTAGTCGAAACTAGAAATAATCCACGATTCTCGGCGGGTAACGTTATTCCGTATCTTGACAGGTAAATACCGACACTCACGGCTGCTCTACTGTCTTCTCAACACTGACTGAGTGAGAGAAAAAAAGACGAGAAACAAGCGTCAAGTGTGCCTAAAAATATACTTCCGGCTGATTATTTTCCACCAAAATAACATATCGATATGATTAGTAAAGGAGAAATCAGTCTCTGTAACCAGTGGTGGAATGTAATATTCCATTTTATGCTACTTTCTACTTTTACTCCACTACATTTCAGAGGGAGATATTCTACTTTTTACCTCACCACATTTATTTAATAATGTGAATTACTAGTTACATTAAAATAATTTCATTTAACAGTCACATTTAACTTTTTTTAAATAATATTTTTTCATATCTTGTCAAATTTTCTATTTATGCTTCTTGACTTGCAGTACTTGCTTTATCTTTCTTTATAGTTTCACTTGCTGTGTTTATTGTTATGCACCAATTTACCAAGGTAAATTCATTGTATGTGTAAACCTACTTGGCAATTAAACCTGATTCTGATTCTCTACTTTTACTAGGGTTAGGGCTTTCCCTTGTAACAGAGTATTTCTACACTATTGTATTGTATTGTACTTCTTCCACCACTGTCTGTAATAGAATAGTAATTACACTTGGGTGATTGGAAATTAGCATTTGGCTGAAGTTAGCAACACATACTATCTATTATCATAGCAGGATACTTTGAAAGGGGTATTCCTATATTCAAACAAAACATTACAATGCTATCACAATACATACATAACAGTGTGTACATCAGTTAAACGCAACATAAAGCAAACATAAAAAGGAGGTTCTGCTCATAGCTCGACGTAAAACTGTTGTGTTCATTTTATTGTGAAGGAAAGCCCGCTCTACTTCCGGTGTTATTCTGCCACACTTGACTCCATGATGATGGGAGATGCAGAGGTGAGCATTGAGTGAACGAGCGCAGAAGTAAAAAGCGCGTTCATGAGCTGCTTGATGTTTTTCGATTGGCAGCATTTCACCATACAAAAAAGCGCTAAAACAACAGCTGAATATATGGACTAGCAGAAATTGGTTTTGTAAGTAAAGAACAAAGTATTTTCTTCCCTATGAGTTTTGACTGACTTTGTAAGTGTTGAGGGTGCATCATACAAACACAACATTGCAAAGCGCCACCAACATGTTAAACGTTGGATAAATACGGAAAAGTTGTGGATAACGGGAGACATCTAGTGGCTGAAATAAAAAATACAACATAAAATCACTACAAAGACTTTAAATTGAATATGATGTTATGTGAACGTTAATTTCATCCAATTACAGGAAATAATGAACAGAATGACCAGAAAAAATCTAGCCCACTCCTTTTCCATTTGAATGAGTTGCTATATGCAAACAGCTGCATACAGGTAATAAGCAACAGACAAGTATAGTCAAGTCTGTCAATACTTTATTTTGTATTGTATTACTAATATTCAGTGGAATACTCCCCAGCTTTCAACAACTGAAAAAGATCAAAACATCTGCTTCGGACGCAATTGCAATAAGTTGTGTTAGAATGTGTTCAGCCCCCTTCAGATAAAATTTTGAAAATCATTTGGATATAAAGGAGGAAACCAGGACCTAACCCTGCCTGTTCTCAACAGGTGCATTAAAATGTTCTTGGCTGGGGATATTGTCAGAGGAAGTACTTGAAAGATCTAATAAAGCTAAAAGTGCAAGAGGCAGGGCTTTTAGGGGTCAAAGCCAATCTGCGGAGTAACCAGTGAAGTGTCAGCAACAAGACACAAGCGGTTGACAAGATTTATCACAAAATCCAAAAGGATTTCTGGATATTGTTAGCCAAGTCTATATATCTATATATATGTGTCATTTTAGTAATACTGCCATTGGTTGGCAGACAGGGTTGGAGGTAGGAAAATGTCGTATAATATTTAGGAGTAACAGTCTCTGTTCTGGTCATAAAATATAGGACCACCTTTGTACCATGTTACGGAAATCAGTTGTTCACTTGGTCGTCTTTGAATTGTGCAACCTGAGGAATTCTGTGGGAAGTGATCCCGCCTGGGACACTGTTGAAAGCCAGTACATAACTGTACACTTGCTGTGTTTGCTTTCATAAAGCCCCTATGTGTAGGACTTGACATTTTCTGACTTTGGCGACTCTTAGTGGTAGCATCAAAAAAGACACCGTGGCAGACAACAACACACCCTGTAATGTTGCAAAGAGAGGAGCTTCTTTTTTCTTCAAAACCTTTATTTACGTATTTCTAAAATGCATTTAAAATGTCAAAAACAGCAGGTGTCAAAAACTAAAAATATTCCTTCAAAACGATTTTAAATTAGTGACATTTAAATAGCCTAAATACAACTAATAAATCATGTAGCAAGTAAGATAGTTATTGATTTGGGCAATTTTATGATGCATCAACAGTTACAATAGTCAAACACAAAAAACATACTACTATACATACTTTAATGATCTATAAGTAGATAAAGATCACTGTTTGAAATATAGTAGCTGATTAGTTTTATTGAATCTCAGATTAAATTATTAGTTTGTAGTAGAACTCACCAGAATGACAGAGATTTATTTAACACAGACCTTGGTCAAATTATATTTATCAGCAAGTCACTGGAGTAAGCCACATAGGACAGCACTCAGAAAGTTTACTGTAAACAGTAACAGATATTATCACGTGACAAATGTTGACTGAGGATGTACAGTAGCGACAATAATGGGAAAAACTGTTATGCCGGATATACTGAGGAAATTTGACAAAAAGTGCTCACAACAAGAAATAAAAACTTTGAAATTCAAATATCAGATCAACTCACATTTTAAATAGTGGTCACATAAAAATGTAATAACAGTCGTGTTAAATCTCGAGTGACTTTACAGCTCTTTAGCACCAAGGTAAGTGGTGGACAGTGAAAACAATGATGTTGCCTTTTTAGGCCTTTAGCCTTTTTTTAATTGTATCATAACATTCATGTTCTGTTAGCAGCATACACAGGCACTTTTTTTCGGGTATTCAAAATGGCAAATATTCCCTCCAATGAGGCCGTGACTTATGAAATGGGGCAATATTTAACATAGGGGGTGAAAAAACAAAACCATAACTGTCACAAGCACCACTTACATCTTGCAAAATGACCTTGTATAGCCTTCAAAGCATTACGCAAGAGGCCACAAGGTCCACTCACAACTTCCCACATAGATTTTTGCTGGAGGTTAAAACAGGTTAAAACAGCGAAATCATTGGTAAGCAGCAAAGGAATCAGATTCATATGGTGCTAACTGTACTACTAAAGTTAGTATTTAACCCTGTTCTCAAATTACCTTTAACAGTCCAGACTGAACCTATTCAAAACCAATCCTTTCAATATCTCAGAAGAAGGATCAATCTTGACAGATGTTTTGAATGAAGCACACATTTTGTCACCTATATTTTTCCTTTGATAATGTGAGTTTCCCATTGGGAAATAACTAAGTGTGCACTGAACTGAACTGAATGGCAGTGCTCTATGGAGCTCTGGATGGTGTGGCTGATGTTTTAATACATGCTGAAGTTATGAAGCAGTTACAAAACTAGTTTGTGCTGGTTTTTCCCGGTTACATCCTCCACCTCTTGAAGCCCATCACCATACTGCAGCCGTAGCAGAGTGTCACCACAAATGCAAATATCTGGGACAAAAACACAAAAGGAGAGAAAACAAAAAGAAAACAGTTGGTCAGAAAAACCTTTACAGCCAAACTGACTCACATGTACTAACTTACAACTAACTTACTTCAATTATTAATCTATCAGTATTTTCTTTCAAATCAATCACTCATTGAGTCTAACAGCAGCAGCAACAAGAGCTAAAAAACAACACATATGAAAGAATGAAAAGCAAGCTGAGTGTAGCATTTCTATAACTCAAATCTTTGGTATTTTTGCATGACGATTGGCTAAAATCAATAATAATCATAAGTATAAACTGAAAATTTCTTTATCAAAATGACGTATTCTTTGACATACAACATATACAGAATACAAAAACACACACGCGAGTTTCTCAAGTTACACATTTTGGGTCAGCACAGGGGTTTGGGTACATAAAATAAAACTTAACCTCACCTAACCTACTATATTTCCAAAGAGGAAAGCTGGCAGTTGCTTTTTTATTATATTGTTTTATGGCCTGACAGTTCTAGCTGATAGCGGGCCACCACAGGCATGCACAATATTCTTTTTATTTATGGCAACATGGTATCAAAAGGTGCATGCAAAAATTTAAACCCAAACAAGACCAAAACCAGAGTTCAGTGAGCAGGGAGGTTACTTTGTACATGCAAATGCATCAACTGAGGTGTTTCTCTGACAAGGACTTATTGAGAGCCTGAAAGAGTAACAGGGCTGATGTCACATTTAGTTTTACTTGAATGATTATAATGAATTAACCTTTCATAATACCTATTACTTTGAATAGTCTGAATTCTACTGCAACAATCTTTCTAAGGCGCCTCCAGCAACACCTCCACCTCAGCAGAAGTCAGCAAAAGCATTGGGCTATATTTGTTGAGATAGTACTGTGAGTGCATTATGATAATACGAATTAAAATGCACAAATTATGCATGCACTCTACACATTATTACAGACTTAATTTGAAAACATCTCTAGCACTCACCGTGGCTGCCACATTAATACTGTATTGGCTGTCATTCAGGACTGTGAATATATTCCCCCGAGGGTAGGTTATACACATGACAGTTGCAGTGCTGTTAGGCAGCGACTTGATGTAGGCTCCTCCATTAGCTGCTGTAGTTGCTGCCTCCAACACGAAGGCAGCAAAGTAGAAAAGCAAAGCCATGAAATGGTAAAACACATCCTGAGAAAGAGAAGAGAGAAAATGCATTACAAATAAATACCAAAAAGTTCCAAGAGTTTCAGGTTTCAAGTGTAAACAACACAAACATAAGCTTAAACATAAGTTGCTGAACAACACGAGACAAAGGGTGGAAGATTTTGTCCTCACTGCAGCAGGGAACAAAGAATGACCAATGTGTGAGCTTTATCCCATTGAGTAATTATCAGACAATAGCTGCAATAGTCACTACAGCTACGTGTACTTTGGCACTCACATTACAAACCAGGCTATCTGCCAAATAATTTTGTCAAATAACATTTGACACTAATTGTAAAGCATAACATGGTAGATACAACGAAACATGGCAAATAAAAGAACAAGAGAGTATGAAAAATACAAGAGAGTGAAAAGGTTTCATTTTAATTTGGAAACCATCATATTAAGAAAGAAAATAGAAGGAAAGACAACGTGCGAGGGATTAAAGATACAGAGGGAGAGCGACAAAGAAAAGAGAGAGAGGGCGGGTCAGAGAGTGAAGAAGGTTAATGAGAGTTTGTGTTGTCGACTCTGAGAGCCTGGCGGGACTACAGTACAGGCAGGCCTTTGTTGCGTTTTGGTGTGAGCTCATCATCCATGTCACTCATTGTTCGACAGAAAACAAACAACCCCACACGCCCGGCTACTCCTGGGAGCAGGGTCTGGAGCCTGAGGCAAGGCTGGCTCTGTCTGAGAGTCCACTACAATGACATAACACAAGAACGTGGCACAGGTGCTCGCTTTTTTTCTTTGTATTATAGTTATATTGTCATAGTTATTGCCCTAATGGAAAATGCTCTCCGATGCCAAGAGAGTGTCTTGTAATAGTGATTCCATGTTATTTATATTCTATATGTTATACTCCACAACTACGTGTAGGTGGTAGGGTACATTATTGAACATTTCTTAAGCAGGATCATTTACATACAACAAGAAGGCTATGCTCAATAGGTTTACAGCTAAGCTATACACTGTACAGTAGTTACAACAAGAGCTATTTCACATTAGGGCTGCAACTAACATTATTATCGATCAATCTGCAGACTATTTGCTCAATCGATTAACCAGTTGGCCTATAACACACAAGAGAGCAGTGAAGAAGAGCCATCATAATTTCCCAAAAACTTGACTAACCAACAGTCAAAAACCCAAAGAGAATCAATTTTCTGTAATGTAAGACAAGGGAAAGCAACAAATTTCACATTTGACAACCTGGAATCATCCAATGTTTGACATTTATGCTCGAAAAAAAAAAAAAAACTATAAATCAATTATCAAAATAGCTGCAAAATTGATTTTCTGTTGACTGGGTAATCAATTAATCTACTAATCGTGGCAGCTCTATTTCACTTTGGTGCTGTATTATGTATGTTTTCACATTAAATCCTGACCTAACTAGCTCCACTAAACTAACTAAAAAGAAAAGTGCCAGAGTTGTATGGGGTTTTGTGGACTACTTGGACTAGTGCAGCTATTCTGATAGACCTCTTCAGTTCTGAATCACCATCAGCTTTCAAAAATGTAAAAGTTTATAGCCTAATATTAGCGTTTTGGTGCAACTTCTGACAACTGACAGCCAGCTTCTAACATTTCAAGTTGCCATTGCTGTCTAAATTACAAACCTCCAGAGCCGTTACTGCTGCTAGAAAGTCTTTCAAGCCACCTTTAAAACAACAATTGCATCTGTCATAGCAACAACTTGGCTGTGGTCTATACTGGCACTTAATCAGCAAGAACATGTTGAGTAATTTTAAAATGAGGAAGTGTAACTGCTTATCTTTGAATAAGTGGCTTAAAGCTTTGTGTGATCCTACAGGAGAGCTAATAAAGAAATGATCTGCCTCACTGTGTAGTAGGATTATTATAGTGGGAATTTATTTTGTTAAATTTAGGGTATTAGTGAGCATCTGTTTTAAATGATCATTTAACTATCCACTTGGATAAGTGCCATGTGCCAGGGGTGGGTGAAATCATGTGCGAGTCTTTTTGATCGTATTACAGTAATATGTTTTGGTACAAACAAGCTAGCTGACTTCCAACATCCATAGAGCAGTCATTGTTTGATATGCTGACAGTTCATAGCACAAGTTGAACTGAAATACTGCTGCTGCCATAAGACTGACCTGCAGTTTTGCCACTAAACCAGAACTCTGACTTTCATGCACCAAACAACAGCTGCTGCCATGACAACAATATCAAGCACTGACGGCCATCTTAAAGGTTCCCTGTGGAGTTTTAGACCTCTAGTAACAATGGTGGATGTTTTTCTATAGGTGGGTCCCTGTTTTGTTTATGTCATGCATGCACATGATAGAGCTAGATAGATAGATGGAGGGATGAAGGAATGGATAGAAAGACAGATAGGCAGATGGACAGATATGTAGGCTGACTAACTGACTGACTGACCAGCTCATCCATCAACAGCTTACCAAGAAATTCCAGTCAGTGTTGATGCGGTCAGCCAGGCCAGTGATGAGGAGCGTGAGGTAGGCGGAGGAGAGGACGAAGGCGGTGACGGAGACAAACATCACCCAGCCCTGCAGCAGAGGCACGGGCACATTGGAGGAAGCCACCAGGATCCATACTAGACCACCAAATAACTGGGGATATAAACGAACACATATTGGTGACAGATGCCGTTCATTTCATTCTGGACACATATATAGTTATGACACACAAGGAAGACATCAGGTATAACACTATATACTGGTATGGTGTATTGTACGTACGGTTGCACACGTACAACTTTTCCTAAACTCAGGGTATCTGCCGGTACCGATTTCTGATCCAATACCAGTGCTCTCTGTTTGCCAAATTTAAAATCTGTATACCTCACTGAGTGGAACTCATAACTGTGGTGCTAAAAACCAGCCTGCTGTGGCTAAATAAATTAACTAATAGCATTTTTACATCTGATTGGTGCATCTTTAATTGTGAGGTATATTTGCATTATCTTAAAATGTTGTTTATAATAGCCTACACTCTGCTTTTCACATCAATCCTGCTAAAAGCAACCTGTTGCTTTATCTCCAGAGCTTCCTTGTGTAAAGCAGCTTTTAAATCTGGCAACCAGGATGTACATTTTCTTATTGCGAAGCCACATGGATAAAATACACGTGTTTGGTGACAGAATGCAAGTCATAGTAACAACTGTTGTCTTATATATATATATATATAAAGGTATAACATGTTGGAATAGGCCTCCACATTGGGTACATGCTGATAACAGCCACATCTCAGCATTTAAAGGACTGCTTCCATCTGAAGGCTTATCTATACAGGCTTTCAACTGCAAACAGACCTATAGACAAATAGGCAAATAACAACATGTAAAGGCACATGGGAGAAAGTAAAGCTCACTCTGCAGATATCAACGGACTGTTGTTAAAGTCATCATTAATATTATGAAAGAAGATGATGCTCATAACACATTTAGTAGGCTATTTTAGGGGCCTACGCTGCTCTATAAGAAACAGGTGTTTTGATCCTCGCGGCCAGTCCTGGCGACATCGCTTGAGGCGACATTTGCCTTTGCTTTGGCTGTCAAACACAAACAATAAACCCAGCCTCAGGCAATCACAGTGACGTTTAAACGTTTAAACACTGAGCAGTCCGCACATCAACGAGGAAAGACCGTGTTAGTGGCCTACAGCTTAATATCTTACTGGACTAACAGGCCATCAATTATTAATAAAGAAATATTAACTTGCTTCTGCAGAGTACAACACCACAGAGGTCACTGATGAATTCAAGAATAAAACACACACTTGAGCATAATTAATAACCTTCTAAAAAACGACACCTACTATTTCTAAACAGACAAGGGCTCCGGTGTAAGTTCTCAATACTTCCAGTCCCAAAGGTAGAGAAATAGTTGGCGCTGGGAACGAGGTGGCAGCGGGATTAGCGGCTGGTTCGGACATCTCTATATCTCCCTCTCTCTTCTCTCTATCTACCCCTCTCCTCTGGCTCTCACCCTCAGTCTCCCACTAAAAGGACTCCCTTAAACAAAGGACGGGAGCAGCGGGGAAAATTCCTCCGGAGTCATGTGTCCCCCAAACAGGTCGGACAGGTGCAGGGGCCACTCCCTGGAAACCTATGCTGCATTCAAGGACCTCAGGGAAGCTCCTACATCCAGATATCCATTTTGTAAACCTCATACGTCAGTGAGAGAAATAATGACAACTTGGACTCTGAAGGTTGTTGTCAGTAGGGTTATTCTGAAAGATAAGATGATGACTATAGATGCAGCAGTACACTGAACCCACAAGTGTATACATATAACGTATTATTTAGCCTTTGTTAAACAATTGTAGAGATCAACCTCATATGTGCAATGTTGGCAAGATGAAGACAAGAAAATGTCAGTCAAGACAACCCATATATTGATATCAATGTTTATTAATGGTTATAACACACTAATATATTTAGTTTTGGCAGAATAAATCTGCTGTCTGCATAAGACGTTGGTAAAGTAGTATATCAAGTATGTCATAAAAGGCTTGAGGGTGTGTTTACAATTATGAAACACCATAGACAGATCACTCCTTTACTCCTCCGGTTGTTTGCATGGCTTTTATACTCTCCACACCCTAAATGTCCATTCTTGATAACTCTACAATTATTCCCATAGTAAAGGTATGCACTCATCTTGTACTTCTGGCAATTCCAACACCAACTGAAGGCAGCAATTTTACTCCCACATTGTGAGTCCGTTGGAGCCCTTAGCTCTGTCAGCCACCAGCAGACACCACAGCTCAGAAACATTAGTCAAAAATCAAATAGTTGGAGGCATGACTAGACCCCACTTGATTTCTTTAACACTGTTAGAAAAGAAATGAGGGCTAAGAAACAATGGTGTATGTACTGGTTAACCTTCCCAATGCAGAAGCAAAGAAGTCTGAAAAGTAAATATTAATTTAAGGGTTAAAGGAACAGCTGAGGAGAGAGGAGAATTGATTTCCAAACCGACTCAGCAACATTTACCGTAATTGCACCAAAACATAGAAATGAAACCATGAAGATCAAGTGTTGGTGGGTCATTTTTCAGAAACAGTTTTTTTTTTCAATCAAATGGTGAAGTGAAATTGCTGTGCTGTTGGTAAGAGCAGTTTCTCATGGTTAATGTTTAGCTAGGACTTGGGTTATGTGAACCAATGTTGATATAACCTCTTAAAGGGCACTGGGTAGTTCAGTTTAGTGTGGCTGGCAGTTAGAATCAATAAGACCTGTAAGACCCTGTATCCTATCACGTAATATAAGATAATTGTTTAGAAGACTGGCACTGCTAGATCAGAAATCTTTTTCTTGGCTGAATGTTTTCAAGGATCAAGGAAATGGGTGAGAAAGGATACGTTTTGTGAAGCACATATTTGACCCTGTTGTCTGTGTATGGAAAGACATTTAGCCCAGTGGGTCTCTGGAGGCCTCACTGTCATCTATGGAACAGCAGGAAGCCAGAGATAAAACTTCTCTCTGACCAAAGTGTTGATTCTTAAGCTTCATTTAGTGCAGAAAACTTCTGACTCTGTGATATTTAAATAATGAAATTGTGAAATATAAAATGAGTCAATTCATTATTCTTTTGTCCATATTTTTATTGTTTATTTTAGAACCAGAAAACGTTCAGAAGATACAACATTGTGTGTTGTACTTGTACTTTCTCTTTGAATTACTACTTATTAATAAAAGCAGGAAGAAAATACTAATAAGCAATATTGTGAAGATTAAAGGAAACTCATTCAGTGTGATTTTGTAATGGATATATCACCTTTACAATTATTCTAGAGCTTTTTATTTTATAAAAGAAATGAGAAAAATAAACTCTGAAGTAAAAAGGAACAGTTGTTATCAGACTATTATCTCCAGGAAAGTTTTTGGTCACAGTGTAAAGAGTCCAAACATCAACACTGGCACTTGACCTTTGGGAAACAATAGGATAATGTGTATGAATATAAGTATGTGTGTTGCACTGTTCAACAGGATGGGAAGGCCTTGAATGACACCAACTGAAAGACAAACTCGAATGGCTGCCCCCAGGACCTTAATCCTCACACACCCATGAAAATTGTCTGTCACAAGGCACGTCATTCCATGCCCTTGCATTAAGTGAGGCCTCCACACAGTCCTCATTTCCATCACTATTATTGGGCTCCCCAGATTGCCAGAATCCTGTACCCACCAGGTCAGTCCCATCCACCCACTTCCACTGGTTTTCTTGCTCCTTGTCAGACAGACCGATCCAGACTATACCATGACATCTGGTGACAAAATCCAGCTCATCTTTTGTGGTTATAATCACCAGGTCTCCTCCTCTCTCTCGACAGTCTTTTCGGCTGTTTTCCCAGGTTTTAGTCACTTCTTTTTCAGAGACATAGTAGCACTTGTTGTTGAATTTTATCCATCCTTGCTGGCACGGTTTACCTAGAGAAAGTACAAGTGTATTTTAGTTATTTTGATCCTGAAACTGTTAAGATTTGGGGACCAGCAGGGAAAAGGTTTTGTGAGCTCAAGTCCAGGTTCTCAAGACTGATTTCCACCATTAAGTGATGTTATTTACAACAAACCTCAAGCACATGCCTGTTGTAAACACCTCAGATCATATATCAGACCAAAGAGAAACTGTAATTGAACAAGATTTGAAAAATTTGATAGATACACAATTGCTGTAGTCCTACATCACCCTCTCTACCACAATGATCCACAGTTCACATAGTCTGCATTCCTATTGCATGTACTGTAGCTAAATGTACAGGGGACTACGCCTGTCAAGCTTTCTGTTCTCAGCACAGTACGCACACAGTTTGCAATGATAGCGAGAGCAGATTTACCACTTGAAATTCCTTATAATTTTTGAAACAATGAGTCCTTGATTTCAGACAGAGGTAGACAAAAGCAGGCTTCACATTCCTACTTTGCAACCATTGATTTTGTCAGCAGAAATGACAACTGTCACTAGCAGATTTCATTAGCTGTAGCTAGATAGCTAAATAAGCTAACATTAGCTTCATGAGTTGGTTGAAAGTGCTGTCTCCGGCTGACTTTTTAATGTTTCCACCTGAGTCCTTTCAAAAGACTTGAAATGTTTGGGTAGATGAGGACTAACCAAAATGTGTGGTGAACACAACGATATCTCAGATAATGAGTTTGGCCGGGATTGCTAGAGTGCAAACTTCCCCAAATCCAACAGAGCAGGACAGATTTGCTAATGTTAGCCTTTAGTCTGATATAGTAGCATCCAGGACTGCCTCCCACACAGGAAGTGCCATCATGAACTACACACTACGCTATGCACTACTTCAGTGTAAACTGTATACATCCATGAACCCAACAAAATAATGTAGTAAGAAATGCTCCTTGGCCTTGGAATTAACACTGAGAGTTAGCAAGACATGCTAACAACTGCATCTCACGTCAGAGCAGATGAACACACTGTTAAATCCATTCCATACACGCCCATGTGTTTTTGGTTTTGAAAAGGTTTAAAACAGATACTACCTTTCCAAACTTTAAATGCAAAGTATTGCTTTTTACTACTGTTTAGAGAACAGTCAGTTGTGGTTTGGGGCTTTAAAATAATAACTAACATAAAACCGTATTCATTCTCTATGTGACAACACGAAGATCAACTTGAGTGTGTTGTAAAGACTCATAGTTCCAGTATTATGCAGTGAGCCTGCACTTGGTTAAATGCACAACTTTGCAGAATATTGTAGATAGTTCGAATTTAACAGTTGTCAATTAAACTTTCACTTTTGGTGCAAAAAGAAAAGCCTGCTGTTTACAAAAATTTGACTCAGAGAGTTGCTATTTTGGATATGAGATTTCTGTGTTGTCCGTTTAAAGTTATACAGAGATATTCAGTACTTCTGTTTAACATTAAACAGAGAGTACAGGATTATTTAAACCAGTTGGATTCATCAATAACCAAGCCTTGTACTTGCATCGCTGCCGAGAAAGACCAGCAGAAAACCTAATGGGTTGCCTGAAATAATGCTGTATTAGTTATAATTAATAATCTTATTATCCTGACCCTTGTGTTTAATGGGGTATACTATAATGCATTTTGTGATCCACCCAAGTCTCTTGGTGTTTGATAATGTACCTTTATTTTCTGCATCGTCTTCAATTTCCTTTATACTACATCCAAATCAAAGATTCTATTCAAACTTCAATTTCTTGCATTTCTTACCTGTTCTGCTGAGATTTAACCTAATGACCTCCTCTTGTAACTTATCTCGACTTGCAGCCACAGAGTTGTATTGGCTCTGCAGCACCTCCATCTCTTTCAACAGGTTGCTGGAATTAATCTTCAGTTGGTCTCGCTCATCTCTCAGAGCGTCTCTGTCTTTAGTCAGGTTATAAATCAGGTTTTTATACCTCGTGTCCCAATGATTGATAGTACTGGTATCTGCAACAAATTAATTTAGAATCAATGAAAAACCATGAAAATTATCAAGTGACCACTCAGAGTTAAACTTGAGTGTTCAATATGAGTTTTAGACCTCATATAGCTCTGAATGCAGATTTTAAAAGCTCTCTTAAACTTAATAACCAACTCTGATTTCTGCACTCTTGCGATTAGATTTTGCTTTACTTATTTTCATTGTTGAGGCAGTATTGTACTTACTTTTGGTCACCAAGCCTAAGATCACAGTCAGCAGAAGAAGCCCCAGACACACTGCAGCAGCTCCAATCCACCACACTGAAGCGCACATTAACAACATAAGGCAATGAAAACCGCAAACAAGCAATGCAGATGTGTAATTTGCAAAATGTTTTAATCAGCAGTACTAGTCCCTAATCTCTATCCCTATCTACATTTTATCATAGCCTTTTTATAATTACTACAGCTACTATTTCTGTTACAGTAAATGCTGTACTGTATATTGGCAGGAATGTGGCCAGGTGTGTGTTCTTACCTGAATTTTGAGATCGTCGTCCATACTGTGATCTTTCGTCAGTGGCCATCAGATTCCAACCATCTCCTCCTCCAACCTCCTCTGATTTGCTGTTAAATGCCACTGACATCTATCAGATTTGTGGTCAGTGTCTTTCACCCTCCCGGTCTTCACTCCAGCACCGAGTTTCCAAGTGTTGCATCAAACTGCTTTTATTAGGCTCAATGATTTGCTGACACAGCAAATACAAACCTGTGGGGAGGATATGTTTTGTTTGGGAAAGACAACCTCTTGGCTTGGAGTCTTATTTCAAGCAGAACTCTGTGATGTTTCTGATATTAGTTGTGAGTTGTAGTGGATATATGAAGCATTTAATTACATTTTTATATACTATATTTCTCCAAACAAACTGTTAATCTTTTGTCGAGATTACTTTGCAGATTCATTTATATTTACCATTTATACTTTACAGTTGTATGCTCGTAATTGAGCAGAAGTAGCAGTGCATTTTAACCTCTGATTTAGTTTCTGTCTTTCATTTGCATCAGAATTGCAGACTGAGCCTTTATAGACAGCACAGTTACAGGACAGTCAGCAAAACTTTGCTTTTACTTCCTGTGTAAAAGAACAGTCAGTCTGTGTTTATGTGCTGAAGTCAAGTCAATTTTATCTACAGGCCAATATCTCAAAACACAAATTTAGCCTCAGGGGGTTTTGCAATCTGTAAAGCATACAACACCCTCTATCCTTAGACTCATGATTCGGACATAGAAAAATTCCCCAAAAACACCCCTTTGATGGGGAAAAACATGGAAGAAAACTTATGAAGAGAAACAAAGGAGGGATCCCTCTCCCAGGACGGACAGACATGCAATAGATGTTGTGTGTACAGAATAGACCAACAGAGTAAAATTATAGTATGGGCAATCATAATTACAAAAATTATAAATAGATTGTCTCATAAGAGTGGATCCGGGAGGACGTTGAGCAAATTCAGGCGTCGCCAAACAGATAGGACCTGAGCCACACAATGTCCTCTCCACCATGGAGACCTGGAAGAGGACAGACTACACAAACAAGAGGCAAAACTCAAGCACATCATTCACACAGACAGGAGAAAGTAAACAAACACACAGAGGGGGAGAGACTGCAGTAGTGGGTATCAGAGATTTTCAGGTTACATTACATTAGATGAACAACAGAGGGGGACACAGACTGTTTTATATCATCACATCATCTACATGTTATAAAGATAGAAAACCTCCAGTTTATACAATATATGTACTGTAGTTTGATTTGGTCCAGTCTTTTGAACTTTTGAATTCACTGTCTCAGGAACTGTCAACAAAACATTTCTATGGTCACAGAGAAGCTGTCTTGACAATATTGTGACAATATGGCAATAAGGGTGCAGTATAGGTAGTCAGTAAGACAAGCCTGAAACAGACTGATCAAGATGGTCTGTTTCAGGCTTGTCTTACTGACTAGCCTGAAACAGACCATCTTGATCAGTCTGTTTCAGGCTTGTCTTACTGACTACCTATACTGCACCCTTATTGCCATATTGTCAAGCCAAGCCTGAAACAAGCCTGAAACAGACTGATCAAGATGGCAATAAGGGTGCAGTATAGGTAGTCAGTAAGACAAGCCTGAAACAGACTGATCAAGATGGTCTGTTTCAGGCTTGTCTTACTGACAAGCCTGAAACAGACTGATCAAGATGGTCTGATGCCAAAAAGCTGAAACCCAATATAAGAATCAAATCATACAGTGACACATCAAATTAGTGTGGATAATGTTTTCTGCATTACATTAGGGCTGACATATTCACAGGTTCTGATGTCCATTGGGAGACTTGCTAATACCACTGGATTCCTATTGTGCCGCTTGCTCTAGTAGCAAAAAAAAAAAGTAGATACCAGCCAGTGAAAGTTACTTGAAAATGTTTACATGGGAGAAGTCATGAGATTGCTTTCTTACTTATTAAAGAATCCACCTTGTGTATTATGGCTACTCTGTTACCATTTCTCTGGTGCCACCTTCAGGCTAAATGGTCACTGATGTTGTGGGCCTGTAAAGACCATTGAGATTATGTGATGTTGGGCTGTGCAAATGAGGTTGACTTGACATTCAAGACATGGCATGAGTCATGCTATTCTGAATGGTTTATTCAGATCACGGCTGATTGTTTTCAAGGATCAAGGAAATGGGTGAGAAAGGATACGTTTTGTGAAGCACATATTTGACCCTGTTGTCTGTGTATGGAAAGACATTTAGCCCAGTGGGTCTCTGGAGGCCTCACTGTCATCTATGGAACAGCAGGAAGCCAGAGATAAAACTTCTCTCTGACCAAAGTGTTGATTCTTAAGCTTCATTTAGTGCAGAAAACTTCTGACTCTGTGATATTTAAATAATGAAATTGTGAAATATAAAATGAGTCAATTCATTATTCTTTTGTCCATATTTTTATTGTTTATTTTAGAACCAGAAAACGTTCAGAAGATACAACATTGTTGTTGTACTTGTACTTTCTCTTTGAATTACTACTTATTAATAAAAGCAGGAAGAAACTACTAATAAGCAATATTGTGAAGATTAAAGGAAACTCATTCAGTGTGATTTTGTAATGGATATATCACCTTTACAATTATTCTAGAGCTTTTTATTTTATAAAAGAAATGAGAAAAATAAACTCTTAGGTAACAGAGACTCAGTAAAAAGGAACAGTTGTTATCAGACTGTCTATAATCTCCAGGAAAGCTTTTGGTCACAGTGCAAAGAGTCCAAACATCAACACTGGCACTTGACCTTTGGGAAACAATAGGATAATGTGTATGAATATAAGTATGTGTGTTGCACTGTTCAACAGGATGGGAAGGCCTTGAATGACACCAACTGAAAGACAAACTCGAATGGCTGCCCCCAGGACCTTAATCCTCACACACCCATGGCAATTTGTTATCACAAGACACGTCATTCCATCCTGATCCACGTGAGACCTCCACACAGTCCTCATTTCCACCGCTATTATTGGGCTCCCCAGATTGCCAGAATCCTGTACCCACCAGGTCAGTCCCATCCACCCACTTCCACTTATTTTCTTTCTCCTTGTCAGACAGACCGATCCAGGGTCTGCCGAAAATTTTGGTGACAAAATCCAGCTCATCTTTTGTGGTTATAATCACCAGGTCTGCTCCTCTCTCTCGGCAGTCTTTTCTGCTGTTTTCCCAGGTTTTAGTCACTTCTTTTTCAGAGACATAGTAGCACTTGTTGTTGAATTTTATCCATCCGTGGTGGCACGGTTTACCTAGAGAAAGTACAAGTGTATGTTAGTTATTGTGATCCTGAAACCGTTTCCCTAAGGTTTGGGGACCAGCAGGGAAAAGGTTTTGGGAGCTTAAGTCCAGGTTCTCAAGACTGATTTCCACCATTAAGTGTTGTTATTTACAACAACTCAAAATGGCTTGGCCACTCCTCAAGCACATGCCTGTTGTAAACACCTCAGATCATATATCATATATAAGATTTGAAAATTTTGATAAAGATACACAATTGCTGTAGTCCTACATCACCCTCTCTACCACAATGATCCACAGTTCACATAGTCTGCATTCCTATTGCATGTACTGTAGCTAAATGTACAGGGGACTACGCCTGTCAAGCTTTCTGTTCTCAGCACAGTACGCACACAGATTGCAATGATAGCGAGAGCAGATTTACCACTTGAAATTCCTTATAATTTTTGAAACAATGTGTCCTTCATTTCAGACAGAGGTAGACAAAAGCAGGCTTCACATTTCAATTTCTTGCTTAAGTACATTTCTTACCTATTCAGCTGAGATTTAACCTAATGACCTCCTCTTGTAACTTATCTCGACTTGCAGCCACAGAGTTGTATTGGCTCTGCAGCACCTCCATCTCTTTCAACAGGTTGCTGGAATTAATCTTCAGCTGGTCTCGCTCATCTCTCAGAGCGTCTCTGTCTTTAGTCAGGTTATAAATCAGGTTTTCACACTTCATCTGACCAACTTGAAGACAGATAGCACTGGTATCTGCAACAAATTAATTTAGAATCAATGAAAAACCATGAAAATTCAATCAAGTGACCACTCAGAGTTAAACTTGAGTGTTCAATATGAGTTTTAGACCTCATATAGCACTGAATGCAGATTTTAAAAGCTCTCTTAAACTTAATAACCAACTCTGATTTCTGCACTCTTGCGATTAGATTTTGCTTTACTTATTCTCATTGTTGAGGCAGTATTGTACTTACTTTTGGTCACCAAGCCTAAGATCACAGTCAGCAGAAGAAGCCCCAGACACACTGCAGCAGCTCCAATCCACCACACTGAAGCGCACATTAACAACATAAGGCAATGAAAACCGCAAACAAGCAATGCAGATGTGTAATTTGCAAAGTGTTTTAATCAGCAGTACTAGTCCCTAATCTCTATCCCTATCTACATTTTATCATAGCCTTTTTATAATTACTACAGCTACTATTTCTGTTACAGTAAATGCTGTACTGTATATTGGCAGGAACGTGGCCAGGTGTGTGTTCTTACCTGAATTTTGAGATCGTCGTCCATACTGTGATCTTTCGTCAGTAGCCATCACATTCCAACAACCTCCTCCTCCAACCTCCTCTGATTTGCTGTTAAATGCCACTGACATCTGTCAGATTTGTGGTCAGTGTCTCCCGGTCTTCACTCCAGCACAGAGTTTCCAAGTGTTGCATCAAACTGCTTTTATTAGGCTCAATGATTTGCTGACACAGCAAATACAAACCTGTGGGGAGGATATGTTTTGTTTGGGAAAGACAACCTCTTGGCTTGGAGTCTTATTTCAAGCAGAACTCTGTGATGTTTCTGATATTAGTTGTACGTTGTAGTAGATATATGCAACTTTAATTCCATTTTCTATACTGTATTTCTCAGTGGCGTAAGGTAGTTAGTTATGATGGGCCCCAGTGCATGCTAATTACTAGTTATGAAGCGCGCGCACACACACACACACACACACACACACACACACTCAGTCTTGACATATTTTACGATTAAACTAGCTACCGTATATTGTATTGTTTTGATCAAATAGAGACTTCATTGGACATCAACAAACAACAAACATATTACCCAGCAATCATCACTGCATGTCTGTATGACAAAGGTACCAAAGAAAATAAGAAATTATTCATTTCATTGAATAGTTTTTCATAGTTTTTATAGTTTATATAGAATAAGCATATCATTTTGTTATAGACTGACTATTTTTTAGTTTCTGTCTTCTGAATTGCTGTCTGAGTCTTTTAAGGATGGCACAGTTACAGGACAGTCAGCAAAACTCTCTGCTTTTGCTTCCTGTGTAAAACAACAGGATGTCAGCCTGTGTTTATGTGCTGAAGTGTGTGAATGGGCTGTTTTCAGAAACATATCTTTCGGGGAAGCCCGCCTACCTATTAAAACCAACCTCTTGAGGCCTAAATATAAAATAGGCTAATAGATAGCCTTGATAGCTTGCCATGAAACCATGTAGGTTATATAGGGCCAAAGAGTAGGGCAAAGCAGCTTGAAATGTATTGTTCCATATTCCCTGCAAATATTAAAAGTCACCATAGGACAGCACAGTTGCAGTACACTTAAAGCCACTTTTAGCCACACCTCACAGCCTCCGCAGATGAGACACGTATGAAGTGTTTAGTCAACTGAGGCTATGTCAAACAAAACAAGACAAAAAAATCATATAGTGAAAGACCCACTGCAACTTGTTTTCACATTTATTGCTACACTAATTTCACCATGATTGGAATTCAAGTTAATTTAGAAACTGATCATTCCAACTCATGAATTGAGTTTTTAGACCTTATAAAACATTATGTTTGCTTTAACTTGTCCATCGTTGCATTTGATTGCACAAAATCACCTGCATACTACAACTACGCACTTACTTATATAAGGAGATGGAGATATCCTACCTTAATATATGTGTCTGGGAGAGAGAAAGTATCCCCACGACGTAGAAAGGAGCTATCCAGAAACACATTTGCTGTTTTTCCCTTTGCATTCACCAGATCCATCAGTGGCTTCAGGGTGGGACAGAACCATCAAAAGCAGGGAAGCAACAAGAGCCGCACACTTCATCCTCACTCTTCACTTCACCTGTGTGTGGGAGATAGAGGGCAAGAGAGCTGTACAGACAGGCGGACAAATACAGAAGCTCCTGGATGAGATGTGTGATAGACAAGATGGTAATTACACTTTTGTCATCTGGCAAAGAGATGAAAGGGAGGGCATAACACAGGAGTGTGTGTGTGTGTGTGTGTGTGTGCTTGTGTGTGTGTGATTACTTTAAGAAACCATTAGCTTGTAAGTGATGTTTGCATTTGTATTAGCCTAAAGCAGAATGACAAGTTCTAAAGTAACTAAAATTAGAATTTAAAGGCAATACTAGTTTGGTTATTAATGAAATGTAAATCTAAAAACAAGCCACCAGCCAGCGGTGACTCTGAATTTGTGGAAAAATCAAGTGCAGAAATCCCAAAACTTATTAATAATGTCTGTCTGCGATGCTGTAATGCCATTGTTCCATTCTTCAAGGAAAGCAACACTATCTGATTGTGCAGGCGCAATTTATTTTTCATTTTACCCATTTTTTAATACACACATTTATCGCATAAATTGCCAGTTCTATACAACAAAATATATACGTATACTTATATCTCTTTTGCATGCAAGTGTGAATGTCTCATTGGCTCATGATGATGCTGAGGAAGGTGTCCCTCCTCCGGTTCCTCCTCCTCCTCTTCTCCTGCTCTTGGGGAACTCGCAGATGAAAAACATGGTGGCTTCACACTCCACGTGGCCCCATGTTCCAGTGCTGAGCAGCTCCACGCAGCTTGAGTTTGTGCTGGAATTTAGCTCCTCCTCTTGGCTCCAAGCTGCAAACCCCTGCAGAGGGCTGGAGTCTGCATAAACATAACTGCTTGTTCCATCCTGATGACAAAAAGAGAAATAATTAGAGACATAGATTAGAAATAATTAAGTTATTCAGAACAGGGAACACTCTTGGAAAATAGTTCCTCATCATTTAACCAGATTTCAGGAGAATTTGGCCCTATATACTCATCCCGCTTTAGGAAACAGTGGCAAACTTGTCACTAGTCATCAATCACAACAGCCTAAATCATGTCATATTTAAGGCAGTAGCAGCAGCACTGTGTTTGTCACCCAACACACTATAATTCTTCATCGTTAATCATTCAGAAAAGAAGGTACAAGACCATGATTCACCATGTCTAATGGATATATTTTGCTGTGGTTTTTTGTCACCTGTTGCTACGCACGCTCATGAATCTTTAAGTCAGTTCACCCTTAAAAATGACTGATAGCTGATACGTTTTTACTTTAATACCAAAAACTGAAACTCCACCTGCTGCAGTGTGTGTGTGTGTGTGTGTGTGTGTGCATTATGTTCAGATGGGGGCCGCTTACTGTGTCCTTGCTTTGAGCCTGCACTCCTATATAAACTCTTGCCAGTCCCGCCTGACTGACATAGTCTGCCATGAGACGGTTGGTGTTGCTGGTTTTTGGCATGGCCAGGGTGCCTCCTCTTAGCTTGCAGTTCATTGAGGCCTCCCTGAACCTCTTGAGCTCCTTCACCAGCAGGTAGTACCTCTCTTCTGTTTCCTTCAGCCCCAAGATGACTGCACAGGACAGGGTTAAAGGTCATTAGGAGTTAGGATATTTACATATTTTCCATAATAATCTACTATGTACCTTTCTTTGCAAATAACTTGTATGTACAAAGCAAACATTAAAACAAACTACACACAAAAAAACTGTATTTAGTAAAAAAGAAGAAGATGAAATTAAATAAAACAAAGAAACAAAACAAATCAGAAGCCAGTGGGCCAGTGCTAA
This sequence comes from Macquaria ambigua, assembly GCA_008360985.2. Lineage (NCBI taxonomy): Eukaryota > Metazoa > Chordata > Actinopteri > Centrarchiformes > Percichthyidae > Macquaria > Macquaria ambigua. Next base: position 548,986 of record VMKM01000065.1, on the reverse strand, counting down.
CCCTTTTCAAACATTGTTGGGGGTGTTGTACCTATGTAAACTTTGGCATCAAGTTCAGCTACATGATTGTCAGGGCATTGAAAGGCATTATAAATACAAATAAGGACATATGTTTACTGTATCTATATAGCAGCTCCACTATGCTAGTCAGACCTGAAATCACAGGAAAAGAGCCAGAAAAATGGAGAAAGAAAGGCAGTATCTTGCTGTCAAAGTTCATCAAGTTACAAGCCAGGAGTAAGCACAGGCATGAAAAAACTAAATAATTCTTACAAATGAACAAAAGGCAAATAAGGAATTAGTGTTTCTACAGTTTTCCAACTCAATTTAATCAACCTAAGATGCAGAAACAGTAAAAATGCTTTCCTGATGTTTTACATTAAAAATAACAACAACAACAACATAAGGGAAGGTAATATAAAGAATAGAGAATAGGTAACAACAAAAAAAAGACTAAATATTAAGTAACAGAACATTGTGATTCTTATTAGATGGCCTCCAAATTCATAAATTCAAAGAAATGAAATATTAACTTCAAATAGCTTTTGCAGCTGTGTTCATATCTGAAAATATTTCCCTTTTTAATCTTTAGAGCAGCATGTTATGGTGTTCACACTTTTGAGGATATTCAGCTTGCTTACTGCCATCAACATACAGTAGTGTGTGCTAAACCATTGATATCATACCATTCAGTACTCACCATACTTCACAAACTTGACAGCATTCCTCAGCTTGCCTACATTGACATCCAGCTGTCCAACCACCTTCCTGTACCTGCCGCAGTCACATGTTGTGCCTGATGGATTAAACAAGAGCCAGCTCATGATATCAGTGCGTTCTTGTATGATTTGATAGCCCTTATAATAATACTCATACATTTTATTTGTATAGCACCTTTCAAAACATAGTTACAAAGGGCTTCACAACAGCAAAATAAAAAACAGAATCCAATAAAAATACCAAAAAAGCATTATAAAAAGAACATAAAAGTAAGAAACCTTAAATAAAGTACAGTAAGATATTAAAATAACAAAACAATGGAATAGATAAGTAATATAATAATATAAGTAATTATATATAAGTAAAGGTGCACACAATCACTCTATGCAGACAAGTCCTTCCTCCTGCATGGCAAGAGCCTCCTCCACATTTGCCTCGGGTTATTACATTAAGTTAATACCATTGAAAGATTATTTGCAATGCTCTCTATGAGTTTTTATCAGGGTAATCAGAGCATAGTAGAACAGTGACATTTTTCTGAAGTCTGTGACATCGTCCCTGGTGATGATCTGCCATGCTTGTACTGCAGCCATCTTCTCCTCGTGCTTGTACCATGGCTGCTTGCCAGGTGCTGCATGGTCATATTGGGGAATCGATAGGCTACGAAACACACACTTAAAGCTAAAAGTCAGCACTAACCTCATAGTCATCATTTGATTTCAACTCCAGTGTGCTGGAGTACATGGCCAAAACAATAAAAAACATCCCTGTCCTAATAGTTTCTGACAGCTGAGTTCCCAAGAATGTCTAGAGTCATTTTATAGGAACTGGCCACAAACAAATATTTGTTTTCTTTATTGCAGTTACTGACACAAATATAGTTTGCTCAACTCTATATTTACCAGTTCAAACCCACTTACAAGACTGTTAAAATTTCAGGGAAATACTGAAGCATTCTCTGTCCAGGCTGTTTATTTGTAAATGTGAAATTGCTGTAACATCATCATGTTGGTCTGAGAGGAGCAGAATGGTTGGTATTGTCACATATAGGACTTGAGGAAAGCAAATGTCTGCATGCTGCAGACTTACTCACCTGGTGTCCCTTTTAAACCAGAGGGCCCTTCCAAACCTGTGTCACCCTTGTCACCTACAGAGAAATAGAAAGCACGTGTGAGACAGTCGCTTGAAATATAAATAAATAAGACAGTACAGTCACTGATTATCTACCAAAAAGCGTTATTACACAAGCTTCGTGTTATAATGATGATATTGTGATGTAGTTACAAAACATTACCACCAGATGGCTGTATTATACATTTTGTATTTAACATTTTAAATATGGCTGCACACAAGTATAGATTTACTCAGGTCAGATTTTAACCTATTGTAACCCAGATTTAATTGCTCCAAATAGACCTCAACATGACAACACAAATATCTTTTGAAAAATAGAAATGTGAGTAACTTTTCTATGTAAATGTAATCCACATATTCACTTATACTTGAGCTTTTCTGAGTTGAACTGACAGTTGCAGATTTTGGGGAAGTGGGCTACAGTACAAACATCACAAAAGGCTGGTTTTGTATGAGGAAGAGCCAGAACAGTGACATATTGTACCCGTACAATCTGACCAGCCTGAGTGCCTTTTTGTGATTCGGATGGAATAACCAGTCACAGTTTGAGCACCCAGACAAAAATGTGAAAACACTAACGAATAAGCGAAAAATAAACATTTCTGGCTTCAGGCTTAACTTATTATCCTGTTGCCAGTATAGAAGCTCCATGGGTTATTAAAGTAAATTGCTACCAGACAGGCAGTGCAGTGTCATCTCTGGGGGCATACAGTACAATTCACCCCAAACAGTCCTGCTGCAGTTAGTTGGTTGGCTTTCCATATGAATTCACTAATTACACATAGTTTAATGTCATGATCAGTTCTGTTAGTCTGTGTTACTTCCTGTTTTATTTTGGTAGTGTTCTGTCTTATCCTCTTGTTCCTGTCAAGTTTCCCGCCAGTCCTAATCAGCCTTATGTGTTTCACCTGTGTCTCATTGTCTACTTACCTGGCCCTATATATACACCCAGTGTTTCTCCCCTTCCCTTTGCCAGATAATCTTCGCCTCTTGTGTGTCGTTATCCAGCGTTACTTGTGCTTCCCCGTGTTACTTGTGTATGACCAATTTTTGATACTACGACTTGTTTTGCCTTACCCTTTGGACACCTTCGCTCTGTGTGCTTGTACTTTGCTTCTGGGACAGTAAAAGCTCTGAACTGTTTACGTGTGTCGAGTCTGCTCTGTGGGTCCAATCTCTCTGTGTGCCTGATAGTTTAATAGTTTATAGCTTTAGATAGTTGTTCTTTTGCTTTTCAGATATTCTAATAATAAGCACATATGTATAGAATTATAGCAGATACAAAGGATACTTGCTCATAATAGTCTTATATATATCTTGAATGAACACCAATTTTGCTAATGTAGACATGAAAATGAACACTGTTTTCTGTGAGCGAGCCTGTAACATGATCAAAATTCTGTAAGAGAGTAACCAAATTTCAGTGTGGGATCCCGCTAAAGCCGACGTTGCCCTGAAAACGTGTTTTTCTTCCCAGGTGTTTTATGAGCAACAGGCGCTCAGGATCAAGGAAAATCCAAACCTGTGACCTCACTGCTTTGCCTGGGATGGCTGATGCACAGCCACTTTCCTGTAAGTGTATTAAACATAATGAATACTGAGAAAAGTGAATGCCTAGAAAGGCTGGGGAACAAGACTGCTCATAAAAATAAAAATAAAGATAGAAATTGTTTCAGCCACCCTGGGCAAAGCAACTGCATGACATCATAGTGTAGGATTATGTTTTCTTCTATCTTTGGATGTGATAACTTAAAACATAAAAGAAATGGGAAAAATATGTACTTTTTGCCATTAGCTTAAAGCAGTTCCTCCCAGTGTGTATTAGTCTTGGGACTAATTACGTTTGCTGATTTGTGTAGAGATGTCCATTCTACTTATTTTAATGTTTTGAGTCTGTGGTTATGGAGCAGATGTCCAAGCTGAGGAGGAGTTCAGGAAACTGTATTTCTTCTTTGAGGCAATTATAGAGTCATTAAGGTCCTGTAGTATCTAAGATACTTTTCTTTTGCCTTATGTTTTTGCCTGTTGTTGACAACTGAAAAATTTCATGGCACAGGAACAAGGACACATTTATTGACATGACGGTTATAAAGTAAAAATCTTATTCTCTAATTTTGGAGCTATGGTTTTCTTTTACAGGACACTGGGGATTGGAAGCTCTCCCTTTGATGCACTCTCTCGTTTGATTAGTGCATAATGTACTGTATATAAAGTGTTGGAATTAGTAATGCTAATGAAAATTGATAAGGCCTATTTACACTGTAGTAGTAGGGTTAACTGGATGAGAGCGAGATCATAGAGATAGAGAAAAGATTAGAGAGAGAGACAGAGACAGTAACAGTGTTTACATTAAAACTACATATAGAAACATGGACTTAGATTGAAATGAGATTAAAATGACTTTCCTTTGTTATACCTTTGTCTCCAATAGACCCCATCTTTCCTGTGTGGCCCACTCCTCCTTCAAGCCCTGCCTCTCCTGGCACTCCTGGGGAAGAAGAGAAAGAAAGACAGAGGATGAGAGGAAGGGAGAGAGGAGGATGAATATCTGGAGAGGGTTAGAGGTATTTGAGACATGATAAAGAAATCTCATTATCTCAGTGTGCATAATATACAGAAAAGATATAATATGCACAATGCGTGACATTTTCCAGAAAGTAAATATGATACATATCACTGCAAAATCCCTTCATCATATTTTTTTAAAGACACATTCTATCATTAAGGTTTGTCATATTCTTACAATCATGACTGTTTTTCATGGCTTTCATCATTTTTCTTTTGTTTTCTGATTATTTTGTTGTTTTCAAGCCTAATCAATATAATTGGATGCTCCCATCTCATCTTTTAGAGATCATCTCTGCGAGCCCTGAGGTTTTTTTCCAACAATGGCTGCATAGTTTGGTTCCTAAATTGAAGCTGTTATTGTTGTTATTATTATTATTATGCCAGTGAATAGATTAGAGGAAAAAATGCTGATTTATTTTGGGCACTAACTAAAGTACTTTGTGTTGAGAGGCTGTTTGTGGGGTGAAGATAGTCTGTGAGAAAGTGTGCGTTGTTGCAGAATAAGGTTCAGTCAAAATGGAAGTCCACCCTTTAAAATGTAATAAACAAAGTAAATGCAAGCATTCGTTACTTTAACAGATTACAGTCCTTCTCTGTAATCAGATTACTGTCCTCTGTCACTCTACAATCCTATTAAGGCTGCTTTAGTTTGATGTTAGCAAACTGAGATACTGAGGAGGTGCATCATTTTGGACGTTACAGTCAAAGTGTAGGAGGACAGAGAATATCTGAGTGAGAGAGAGAGATTGTGTACATGTCTCTCTCTCTCTGTGTGTGTGTGTGTGTGTGTGTGAGTATGGGAAAACTACAGAGCAGACTGAGGCTTTCTGCCAACACTTGAATGAGTATTTCCTCAGGAAACTATTCAACTGGAAATTGATGGTGTTTGAAATACTAAGTGACGCATTGGAGAGGCCTATTGCTATTAGAGGGATTTGCCACACACATACGTGCATACACACACAGCCAGCTATTCCCTACCATTTCCCACTTTCTCATGTTGATTTTCTACTTGATGATTTGTGAGAAGTGTTGGCGAAAGGCGTGAGGTCTTATGGATTGTGTGAGGTCTGGTCGACTGTGTAAAGCTCTGGCCTATGGGAAATGTCACTATTTCACTAAAATCTGCAGGAGATTTTTGCCTAATTTTCAGCGTGAATGCCTGAGAAACACCATCACAAAGTAAATATTTTGACAATTCTGACCTGCGAACTGATTGTGAACAGTGATTATAGGTGTTTGTTTTTTACTATATGAAGAAATTTAATCTGTTGGTCTCTTGTTATTCCTTCGGTGTCTATAAAAGTTGATTAATGTTGTTTTCGCAGTGCTTATGCTTGCCAGTTAAACCGTCTATCTTAACGTCCAGATAACAGTCCTTCCTATCACTGCAGTCGCTCTTTATAATGGCCAACCCCTCCAACTGGTTTAACGTCTGGATTCTCCAGCTGCTGGAGAATCCAGACGTGGAGCCTAAGGCACATTTTAAACAACAACTTTTTCAAAAACACTCATACTGGCTTAAACAGACTAGATGTTTTCAAGGCTTAATATAACAAAAATGGAAGAGATTTAAATGCTAAGCAGACCTTAGATCAGATAATTAATTACACGTTGTTTGCTCAAACATAAAAAGCAAATATGAATACTGGTATTTCTGCTTTTTAGAGATTAGTAGATAGAGGAAAGAGAGCTGAGTCTCATGAAATAAAGGCCTTGAGCCAGATTTTCCATTTGTTGCAAATATAGTTAAATCCAACAGGTTCTTCACAAGAATTAAGAGCATTATGTAACACCTAAATCTACTGTCGGTAACACTCAAATTCTGGGCTCAACTTTACCAGCAGTTTTAAGTAAAGCACAATTAACAAATGCAGAAATCCAGCACGACTGTTGACGCCAATAAGCTTGGAGCAACAAATTGTTTTTGTTGCCCACCAGAGCATTCACAGTCATGTATTCCCTTTTAACATTCCAAAATTAAGCAACTGTTTCCTGTAAAATGGCCTAAATTAAAACAGGGAATACATGCGTCATCTGTTGAGCTGTTGACATGCTTACAAAGTCATCATAGGAAGCTGCGTTCATTCCTACAGTAAGCATACACACAGAGAAAAACCATAATTATTGGGTTTGCTATACTGTTGAAAAATATCCACAAAGTTAAAAAGTTGAAAAAGGGTTCATATATATATATATATATATATATATATATATATTTACTTTCTTTTTCTTTACATTTTTGGAAAAGACTCAAGTATTCCTAGCATTTGTCTCTCACACAGTCTCATGAGAGAAGTGTGTGTCTGTTTTTGTACAGTGTGTGCATGCATGTGTGTGTGTGAGGAACTCTGTGTGAATCTGCGGACAGCAAGACAGCAGCCAGGAACCAGCCAGGAACCAGTGCTGCGTGCAGTACTATGTGTTTCTATGTCCATGTACATGCTTCCTTGTGTCTATATGCTTGCATGCCTTATGTGCATAATATAGTACATTATATGTATGCCTCAATGTGTGTGTGTGTGTGTGTGTGTGTGTGTGTGTGTGTGTGTGTGTGCAGACATCTGTGTATATGATATGGGTGGCTGGTTGGCCAGCTAGTCTACCAGCCCAGTTGGAACACATATGGCAAAGCGGGACGCCACTGCTTTCCTCAGCAGCAATTAACATGTCTGCTTCCTCCACAGAAACACAGCAGTGCAGGTCTGTCTGCCTGTCTGTCTGTCTGTCTGTCTGTCTGTCTGTCTGTCTGTCACAGGGCAAAGCATGAGTCTGTATCTTCTGCACAGCAAAGGAAAGCAAGCTGTCTAGAGCAGGAAAAAGCAAAAGCTGCTGCCAGGGCAAAGTCACGCAGGCTGTCTGGAAGCTCACAGTACAGAAAGTAAGGCGTGATTGTTTGTCCAGGTTACAGCAGCAATGTAAACGATATTTTTGAGTTGCAGACAGGTGAAGTCAGACTTTATGCTTCTGTTCAAACATAAAAGAAAAGTGAGGCCTTCCCACCCATTACTCTTGCTGGGGTTTTTTCCCCACTCTCAGTCGTCTTTAGCCCTGGTTACACATGTTGCAAGAATGCTAATAAAGACAGAAGCGCAGGATTTTTTTTAGTAATACATCTCTCAAGCTTTACCGTTACATGTATCAAAATGAAATGCATTTTAAATGGGAAAGTGGCTATTTTGTGCTGTGTGGTATCAAGGCAAAGTAGACTTTATTGTCAATCAGATTTTTTCACAAAGCACATATTGACATGTCACAGTAGGAAAAGCACAGGTGTAAATAATAAAAATAATGATGGCTGAAATCCATTTAGCTACTACATCACACTGTCATGGCTTACTGGGACACTTGAATAAAACAGAGCCATCGTTAATCTAATTAAAACACCTGTGCTTTCCCCAATATAAAATGTCAAAAGGCCTATTTGATACACTGAAAAATACCAGACATCTAACCTGTTATTGATTTGTTAAGTGCCTTTGAAAGAATAAAAAAACTCACAGTGAGGTAAGATTATTTCACCACTTTTCAATACAAATGATCTTTTTCAGGATTTTTCATTAAAAAAAAGGTTTTATTATCTGGATTAATGTTCTATGTTCTGAACTTTGCAAAGTTTAGTACAACCGCAATCAACACCAAGCAATACACAGTCACCTACTGTTTTGGTCTCATTAAGTCATTCAGCTAGTGTGGGTGCCATTAAAACAGACCTGGAGTCACTGTGATTATGCCAATATTTGTCCACTGCATCATCTTCAACCGCAGTCTGATAACAAACCAATTTTTATTTTATTTGGGCTATAATTCTGGCCTTAAAGGGGCACGCCACCAATTCTCCAGATCAAAGTCTGTTTACAGGTATTGGGGAGTACTACTACTACATAGGTGTAAAAATCTGTATAAAGCCTTTTGTGGCTTGTGTGGATGTCACTTGAGTTAGCATCAGTTGAGACTACAAGGGCTGAAGACTAAACGTTTGAAAATGAAAAAAATGTGGTCATGCAGATCTCTGCAGATCTCTGTAGCCCGCTCCTCATCTCTGCTTGAGGCTAGCGGCGCAAGGCTACTTATTCGCTACAAGCATAACACACCCGAATCGCTGACCTAACGGTTGGTGGTCCTGTTGCATTGTGGGTAATGTAGGTGACAGGGTTTGACAAGAAAAAAGAATGCATGGAATAAAAAAACTATATCTCTGGTTTTGCTGCATTGATTGTATTCATTCTTTTAACTGTCCATTGTGAGCCTGACAATGTTAAAGGACTGCGGTGGGGTACATTTTTAACAGGGAACTATTGTTTTTGTCCCCATTCCTACTTTACAGTAGCCATTTATGATTAAATAAATAGCCAGGCAACCTCCTTTTTCCTCACCATATACTATATATAACAGATGGATGGATGCTCGATACCTGGAAATCCTGGTGGTCCATTCTTGCCCAGTTTTCCCTGATCTCCCTCCTCTCCAATCTCACCTTGGTCTCCTGGATTAAAAAGGAAAGAGAGTAAAGAGGAGTGTGAAAGGGGATTTGATATGCATAAGGAGAGCATGTTTCTGAATATGTTTTCATAGACAGTTCTGTTCAGAAGGGGCCTGTCAGACGCATTCTGGTAAGACACCTGAATATATGTAACAGTGTATACTGCTGGCTTGCTTTCCCAATGTGGCAGGGATTAGATCTGCCTATTCCCACTAACTTCTGACATGGATGGGATATCAAAGCCACCGCAGGATGATGATACATTATCAAAACTAACAGCTGGCCAAGAACTACTACAGCACAGTACTTGGATGAGTGAGTGTTTGTGTACGAGATTCAGTGCAGGTCCATTTGAGGGACTGGGTTATCGTTAGGTCATACTGTAATGTTAAGTTTGAATCAGCTGTGGATGTTTATAAACATTTTTGACTCTTCATATTCCATTTTAATATATGCTCATCCAAGCCAATATCATTGTCAGAAGCACTACAAATCACAGAGAGATTTCCCATGCCAAATACAGTATATTCTGGCAGTGATTTAACATGTTAGTAAGCAATAGGATCACTTTATGTGACATAAGTGAGTACAAGAGAATTCAGAGTTTGTCTTTGAATGAACAAACTGAACTGAAGTGTTTTGACCAGTCCCACATTCTTATGTCTCAGTGAAAAATAAAATGCCAGTAAATCTAAAAAAAATGCTGAAGTCAAAGTACCAGTAAATGCAATAAAAGTGTGTTTGTTAGAAAAGTTAAAATCATAACTGTTGTGCTGCCCTTTTTCAGGGTATGAAACGTCGAAAAATGCATGTCCGACACCCACTCAAATACGCAGACGTGAGAAAACACACACTCAGAGACTGACTCTGTGGTCAGTCATATCTGGGATGAGTCTTGTACAAATAATCAGTTCAGTTTAGTGGCAGTTGTCTAAATACACACTGTCACAGTGGGACTTTCTTACTAGTACAGAAAATTCAGTGGAAAGCTGACATGTTCACTCACTTCCTTGCGAGTGCATACGATGCTACAATCACCTCTTCACTTTACCCATGATACCGCTGGACCTCCAATTTCAGTTTCTGTATGTTGACTGCTGAAGTAACATCTCTCTAACTTTCTTTTTAGCCAGAATTAAAAGTCATGTTTTTCAGTAGCATGAATGGAGCTGAAAAAACAATTGTGCTCAGCTTAACTGTGTAGCTATTTTATTAGGTCTGTCTGTCTGGATCAGCAGGGGAGCAAGCTACTGGATGTTGTAAAATGGAAAACACACACAGGGAGGCATTCCCTCCAAAAGACTATGGGGTAGCAGACTGCAAGCTAATAAACTGCAGGACATTACATGCTTGGTACCTTTATCATCAGCTCTGTAAACCCTGAAGCATATTGGGGGTGTTTCCTCAGAATTTTCCATTAAGACTTTTACATAAGGACATTTAGCTAACACTCCTTTACATTTACTATGAGGTCATAAACTTAAATTGCCTTATATCCAACGGTATGAACAAAAGATTGCGAGCACCCAAGAACCCAAACAGTAGATAAGTATAGTGTACATGAGAATATATTACTTATTCCATACAAGGACCATCTTTGATAATTTGCTTTAAATCTATTCATGTCAGAGTTTTGCTCTATTGGTCAAATCTTTACAATTCTAAATCATATTTATACATTTTAGATATTTTATATTTTTGATTTACTGCATCACACAAATGCAACAACACACCCAACACACACACACACACACCCAACACACACACACACACACACACACACACACTCAGGCAGACTCATAGCACATTCTGGGACATGTGTTACCTTTAGCTCCAGGTAGGAGGGAATTGGTGCAGACTTCTGTAGAGGCAGAGATGTAGTTGAACACGGCTGCAAACACACAGAGCACCAACAGTCCCATCATCTCCCACTCATCACTGACCACAGAAGAAGGTCCTGATTTTTAGATTTGCAGGTTGTTACTGTGACTGTGTAAAGTATCTCATGTGCCAGTATGCACCTCCTGACAGTTTTAACTGACCAGAGGACCAGTGCAGCACTAATGAGCAAACATACTGCAGAGAGGGTCAGAAGAGAGCCGTGCTGTTGTTTATAGAACACACAGACACACTTATACTCTCTCTCTCTCTCTCTCTCTCTCTCTCTCTCTCACACACACACACACAAACACACACACACACACACACACACACACACACACACACACACACACACACACACACACACACACACACACACACATGTTTATAGAGTCTTATCAGTTACTTGTCATAATGTCAAACAACACTTAACAGAGCACTGCTTTGCTGTATGTCTTGCCCCTTGGAATTTGAAACTGTATTTAATTACAACTGTAGTTCATAACATAATTATTTAGATAGATACAATATTGGGAGATCAATGGAAGAATAGCAGTAGGGGACAAATACAATGTAATATATTTATTTTTATGTATTATGTTTTTTATTATAATTTTCAAGTAAAACAGTACTTTGACTTTTAGGAATGGTATTTCTGATCACAGAAATCACTGAAATCACTTTCTATTTGCTATCTAGCCCAGTGCACTCTTTATATCCTTCGTTCATTTTATTCGAGTGTGTTAAAATACATGCACTATAAAGTGCCCTAAACAACGCTTTGCATCTGATAGTTGCTTAAATTACAGTTGTGCAACAGTACACCTGTCAGAAATGGCACAAAAATGATGATTAATAAATCTCTGGAATTTTTTGATGAATCAACTGAAGAATTATCTTAATATTTAGGCTAAATGGTGAGTGCACAGTGTGTAATATTAAACAAGCCTGAGTCAGAAGTGACTGGGATGTTTTCTTATCTTGGCCCGCACATTTTTTCCTCTATTCTCCTCCTCCTCTCGTCTTTTACTCTTCCTTCCACCCTTCAGACCACAAACCATTTAGTGGGAGAGGTTTTTACGCTTACACAGAAACAAACAAACAGATGTATATTATGTACATGCACACATAGACATGCCCACAAACACTAGACACAAAAAGTGGACATGCACAAAAACAAAAATGCTTGCAGACACAGATTCTTGCATAATTGCATCCTCTGGTTTGTCACTATGTGATGAAAACACACAGGGATTAGAGGGTTTGGAGGCCTCGGAGGGGCCGAGAGAATGGAAAGGAGGGTGGGTGGCAGAAAATGAGAAAAGAGACAGAAACAGGGAGAGATAGAGAGAATAAATTAGGGATAATTACTGAAGAAGACAGAAAGACAAGAGACAGAGCGAGCAAACAAAGAGGGATAGCAAGTTTGGAAGAAAGTGTGCTCAGAGCCACATGTCTTGGCACAAAGAGGGATTTCCTTATTCAAGAGTTATGCTTCCTGGGATGTCTTAAGCTCTCCATCAGTAATGCAAGTCATCTGGGGCGTTAGTGTGCTCTGCTCTTTGAAGTACAGGGAGGGGTTGATGTTATCAGGAGACTATTAATTGAAAAGAAAAACCCCAGGGAGATTCATCTTAATCAGACGTGGACTGTTGTTCCTTGAGGGAATTAGTTGGCTAGTCGTCACTTTGAAAAGCAGCCATTTTGAGGAGAGAAGTTAAAGGGTTTGTTGCCTTTATTGTGGTTGGCCTGTTATAATGTAATTTGCATTTACAGACAAAAATCTTTCAAATACACCCAGTATTGGCTGGAAAAATTACAACACATTTTATTGCTTACAGTCAAGTTACAACTTGTTTCAACTGTTGCAAAGACTTTGCTTTTCAAAAGAAATATTATAGGCCTCTTACAGAATTGGACAAGTCATAGTCATCAATCATTTCTTGTTGCTGATTGTAATGTTTGTTTCTTTTGGGTTATCTTTGAAAAACATTTTAACACACACACACACACACACACACACACACACACACACACACACACAGGCTTGAAAATATTTCAGGCCTCACACAGATATTAGTGAGAGTCTGACAAAAGTTTCTTTTGGCTTCTACCATTATTTGCTCCAAGCTTCGAAGTCTATATCATTTCTGCTAAGGAATTTATTGATGTTGAGAGCTTTGTATTTTGGTACTGAGCTCTTTTATGGCTCTAGCTTTTGGTGTTGCTGACAACAACTGGCTAGCTGGAGTAGCTTGGTTAATGACAGTTCAAAAGAAACAACCAATGCCAACAGTACGCGTTTGTGTGGCCAATATTGTTAAGAAAATAACAGATATTTTGGGCCACAACATTTTTTGTTGCCTATTTACACATCCAGCAGATACAGAGCAACATTAGCATTCATTTTGAGTTGTATTTGTGTCCATCTGATAAATGTAAATCAAAGTTTCACTCCCCTTCTAGCTTTGTTTTGGTCTCCACCAACTCCTGAGGGAAATATCTGGCTCTTAAGCTGCTAAATATTCCACATTGTTCACTAGCTAGTCGCTAACTATGTCTGTCTGCAGTTTGGTGCTAGGCAGGTACTATACAATGGGTTTATCATAGCCTTTTCACTGAAAACACCCGCCTGCTGCAGCCGAAAAACAATGCTGTTAGTGAACCAAAACAGTAAAGTTGGGGGTCAGAAAACAAAACAATGAGCTTAAAGACACTAAAATGTTCAGTAGAGCTAAGGAGCACTGCACAGTTGGGTGATGATTCTCTGTGGGTTCATCATTACAAGGGGCACCTTTCACATACGAGTAGTCAGGTGATCCATTGTTGGTATAAAAATGTTGATTATAGCTGTTTTAAGGATGAGGATGCCTGTCAAAAATCCTGGAATCACTAATCAGCACCCAGTTGAAGGCATTCCTATCAGAGCACTTTGTTCTAAGTCAGCATGGTGAGCAAACTCCAATCTTGAATGACTTAATTACTTTAGGCAACAAGAAACATTGTGCCTCCATATTTATAGATTTATCAAAAGCATTTGATTCAGATGATCATTCTTTGGTTTTACAAAGATTATCCTGTGTCAGCCTTGGAAGGGATGCCTGTAGCTGGTTCAGTAGCTATTTATCAGATTGACATCAGTGTGCAAAGGTATGAACGGCTAAATCTGAATTCCTGCTGGTTACAAAGGATGTGCCGCAAGGATGCATTTTGGGACCTGTCTTGTCCACCTTTATGCAGATGATACTGTTTGTTACTGTGCAGATATGACTATATTGCTGATTCTGTCCAATCAGCCACTGAAAAAGTTCATGCTCTTTTCCAGATCCAGAGATATGAATTATAATGATTTCCGTATCTCTACTCTGACTGGTTTTAATACTGAGAGGTTCACAGAATACAAATATGTTTTTTTTTGTAGAAACAGGATTGATGAAGCAGTTCTCCTCTCTGTTCTGGATTATGGGGATGTCATCAAATGCTGGTGCCTCCACTCTAGGCCTCTAGATTTTATTTACCATCATTATATATCTCATCTTTGCTGCTCTGCCACTACGGCCCATACTTACCATTCCTAGATGCTCCAGTGATTGGCTAATGTTCCAGGAACCCCTGTGCCAGAACTGGTTTAGGAAAAACTACGTTTGCTGGGCAATCTCATGGAATAGTCTGCAATGTTGACTAAAAATCAAAACACTATACCTCTCTATAACTTCAAGAACTTCTCATTCACCATTATCTACCTGCTTGTGAGTGCTTTCGCTAAACCACACATTGTATATTGTCTGATTTCAGTTTTAAATATGTGTCTGTCCATCTTTGTTACTTTGTTTCTGTAATTTCATTTTACTGTTAACAGCCAACATACCCTGTATAAGGTTAAATAAATAATATAAATAAATAGATAACATAATAAGCTCACATGTGCAGTAGTAGTGCACTGTATGTGTGGGTGTGTGTGCCATCAGTTATTGATTATCTTTTCAGTTTATGTGGACTTTCTCTGTTACGCTGTTTCAGTTGGGGTCTGGGAAAGTGCAGCATTCCTACACTGTTCCACATACCACACACACACACACACACACACACACACACACACACACACACACACACACACACACACACACACACACACGTATATATACATAGGAACAACCCTGCTACCCTGAAGGCTAATTGTTTACATGTGGTTTAGATTGCGTTCTCTAATTAAAAAAGTGATTCACACTCCTGGATTGAGGGTTGACTCCATAGTGGTTACCACACCACAAAACAGTGCTGTTTTCTCTGCTGCTTAAAAACCCATTTACAACACTAGAAGTACCATTTGTATTTTACTGTAAAACAGCCAAAGTAGCATTAACTGCCCACATGTGTGTCAGTGACAAATCCGTCAACAACAACTTCAGCATATAAAATATTTACCTAACCTCTGCTCTGAACCACATTCATTTTCTGTATGGCGTGAATGTCAAAACTGGCCTAGTAACTTCTGTAGAAGTGACTGCGCTGCCTGTGTTTCCTGGTATTTGCTGAGGATTCGGGCACAGACAAAGCTCTTTCTCGGGAGAGCAGAGAGGCATGCAACAAACTGTGGTGACAGCCAAAGTCACACACTGTCTGATGTGTATCTTTGTTTTTATGATTTCACTTTTCTGAGGAAGTGAGTCAGATGATTTTCACCATCACTGAATGATCCTCACCAGGAATCAATTAAAGTCTTGTTTCAGTTGCCGCTTAATCTTCTGTGTGCCCTGACGACTTCCCGAGCAGTCAGCCATGAACACTGGTGGTCTTGGTAATCAGTAGTGCTGTCTCTAAAAAACCTCAAATGAGAAGTTTAATTACAAAATCTGATATTCAACATTTTTAAACACTGACAAGTACTATTGACAGCTTAATCTGAATCATCTGTGTTTTCAAAGTATTGAT
The DNA here is from genome assembly GCA_008360985.2 of Macquaria ambigua. NCBI lineage: Eukaryota > Metazoa > Chordata > Actinopteri > Centrarchiformes > Percichthyidae > Macquaria > Macquaria ambigua. The sequence goes on along the minus strand of VMKM01000065.1, from coordinate 533,268 downwards.
GTAAGAAGTGTTTTTCTCTAAAATAGACTGATGTACTGTGACATTTTTTAGGTCAAGAGATGCTTTTATTTCCTAGCACCTGAACAAATCATATTTTGAGCAGATACAGTAAATAAACTCAAAAGTATTTATTCAAATCAGACACAAGGGTAAAAGTCTTCAAACATATCCGCATCCCCATATCTAGGCCTTGGGCCAGCCTGACGCACCAAACTCCTCTACTGTACTAACCAATTGTGGAAAGACCCTCTCAGTGTGGTTAGAACAACACATTCACATCCCACCTTCCATATGAAAACTCATCTCTTCGTCTTTTCCCATGAAACACTCCTCCCACAGGATGATTTCCCCTTTTTACTCATTGTGATTGCTTTAAAAAAACAAATAAAAGAAACCCTACTCCCAACATTAAAATGTGTAAAATAAGCAGACTCACAGAATATTTGTTGTTGCTGACACTGGCGAAAGAACATCATGTCTGGCCCGGGTGTGAACTGCATTACTGGGCACAAATGTCTACACCAAATCTTAATTCCTTTTCTACAGTCTGGCACTTTGCAGCATATAATACAACAGCCTTCAACTCAAAAATATACAGCTTTTCTCAGTATAGCCTTACTAGTACAGACCAGAATAGAGGACAAAACCCATGCAGTTACACAAAAATAACCAACAAGAAATATAAAGGGCTATGCACAGATTTTGTAAACCGTGCAGTACACACACAAGCCAGTGAATAATCATTTTAGTCCTGGAGAATAAGCGCTTGGCAGTCACTACTGTGATAGAGATGGTCAAAATTAGCAGTAAGAGCAATGCGCTCCTCAGTCCCTAAGTAAACGTCACCATAAGCATTTTAGCCAGACCCAGAATGCATCTGTTGGTCACGCAACATTAAATGTGTATTGGATTGGGGTCACTAAGCGTGCTTGCTGGGTGGTGCATTAAATCATTGATTAATTAAGGTCAGTGCAGAGGTATAAAAATACTAACTTTAATCATAAACCATAATACTGTCAGTCTTTATTTTACTCCATTGTTTTACATTGTGCTGTTCACAAACTGAGCCAGTGGGCCCCCCTAGGTCTCGGGCCGGTGTGGCCAAGGCAAGTCTTTCACAACCCCCAACTCTCCTCTAGTGGTTGGTTGACATAAATAGTGCGAAGATTACATTCTTCCACAATAAAAAAAAAAAGTGACATTTTACGTGATATTAGTGGAAAAGTGACATTTTCACATGTTAAAAATGTGAAAAGATTAGCAGCTAATGTTAGCAGCTAATGTTCCAAATGCCATCCATCCATTATTTATTTATTTATTTTTTTGGTTTGTTTTTTTAAGCCACTTATGCTGTTCAAGGTCAGGTGTTGGACAGATGGAGCCTATCCTAGCACACATTGGACAAGAGGTAGAGTACACCCTGGAGATTGGCAGTCTATTACACAGCCAGAAGAAAAAACGTTCTCTGGCATTCTGGGGACAGAAAACAGCTGGTTATGGCTTTCAAACTGAAAGGACATGTCCTGAAGAAGCTTGCTTGCATTAAGTAAAAACATCTAAACGTTCCCCATTAAGACCAGTCCACCCTTTAAACCAGACTCACTGTGCACCATTATCTGTATATTTAAACAATATCGCGTTTCCCTTCCCTCTATGACGGCCTGCTTTTCACTCCCCCTTTGATTGTGCCTGTTTGTACTACTAACTATAAACACACTTTATTTCCAACGTGGTTCTTTTCTAGCATAACCCTGCCTTAAGTCAGAGACATCCAAAAATACACAAACCTTTAGCAGAACGTTAACCCAAACAATACTCACAGAGCAAGAAGAAAAGGCTGAAGAGGAACCTATCTCTCTAAGGTCAACTAGGACAATAAAAGGAAGGAATCTGATCTAGGTGTAGTAAAGTCAGTTAATTTAATCTAGTCTCAGGTGACTTAGATTAGGCGAAAGAGCTGCTGGTTAAAGTTGATACATGTACAGATATTTTAAATGACTGACCTGAAGGAAATGCTTAGGCTTTGCCTGGATGCTATAATCCATCTAAGAAATACAGACTATAGACTAGAAATAGTTTCCAGAAATCTACAAATTAGGTAAAAAGACATGTCATTTTTGCCAATTTCATCTTTACCTTACAACAAAACCTCTGTATAAATGCCATCTCATGGTATTCTAGCTTACAGTTGACCTGTAGATGGAGTTCTCAGAGATATTGTTGTTAACCCTGGCCTTGTTTAAATAACTGGGGAAGCAATGAAAATGCCAGAATAAGCTACGTATTCAAGTCTTCTCATTGTTGAGACCAGTTACACATACAAAAATCTTCTAAGAATTTGATGATTGAGGTTGTGCAGGCAGGTGGCCAAGTTCAACAATTTCAGAAAAAAAAAAAGATATCGAAAACAAGTTCAGGTTTTGATTTCGCGAAGATATACAGGTAACAACTTTGTATGACCGCAGATGTCTAAAATTTCCCTTTGACACTATATTGACACAGGTTTTGACCTACAGTAGTTTGGCCCAGGCTCGATACAGACAAGCCTGGTCCTCTGAAATTTAGAGAAATGATATCTTAAAAAGTAAGTAAATGGTACCTGCATGAAAGCTGAGAGGCACATTTCTCCTCCCCATGAAAAGATGATGTTTCTTCAACAAAATCAGTCATTTGTCTGACATGGAAACAGTATGATGGAAAGTAATGGCGTTGTGGTTGGAGTGATGGATGGGTGTTTACATCTGCCTTAAATTCTGCTGACTTTGGTTCAATACCCAGCTCTTCCAGGAAGTATTCTACTGAGAGAGGTTTTCATTTTTAGGCAAAAGTCTCTCTTATTTAACCATGACCAATGACTTTCCCCAACCTAAAGTAAACAGTTTTGTTGCTAAACCTCAACTTAGATTTTATTGCCTTAACCTAATCCTGAACCTAACCAAAGTTATTTTAACTGGTTACCATTATTCCACCTGTTTGTCATCATCAGTATGTGACACACAGGTGAAAATCAAGTGATGCTCTCAATGTAATAGTTACGTCATGTTCACAGCTCATAATGAGTTCCAGTTTGTGCTCATGCCATGAAATCTGATGGGACTGTGTTGAACAGACCAACTTCAGTACATCAAATGTCACTTTTGTTGTCATAGTAATAAAATGTTAACCAGCTATTCAAATGAGTGGGGTGGGGACTGAAACCGTTTCGTTCTTTCAATGAATTCTAAAAATAAAGCATGTACACCTCACTATATAAACCGCTAAAACTCTGCACTGAATATAGATTATTTTCCCATTTTTAAGAGACTTTTTTCCAACAACTTGTCCAGTCGTTGAAAAGAAAATCTGTTGCAGCCGCAAAAACAAGCTTTGTTTGCTTAACAAAATGTTTATATCCATCTTACTGTCTGCATTTCTCTTCAGTATTTTACTCCATGGCACTTGATCAAACCAAGTTTCTGGACACAGTTTTACCCTCTGGACAAAACATTTACACTCGCGGAAATTATAAACGGCAGCAGCAGCAGCAGCAGCAGCGGCAGCACTATACTTGTGCCGTGTCATGTCTAGAGAAAATGTGTTTGTTTTTGTTTAATCATATGTGTGTCATTGCATGTGCTGCTTCTTTCTATACCAAACACTATAACGTATGAATTCCAGAGGTAAAAGTGCAGTAGTTTTGTCACTTCTTTCTTTGTTTTGACCCTTTATACTGTTTGGTTGCATGATCTCAGACTTGAAACTAATACTTTGGAGTGCCAAAAACAGTAAATGTTAAATATGTGCCGTTGCATCTGTGCGTGCAAATGTGTGCTGTTAAAACCATTGTAGCATGATGTACTGATGTGAGGCCTTATTTGCTGTCATTTGCATCGTTTGAGCCGCAGCTTCCCGGAGAAAGTCCCCGGGGGAAGTTTGATCAGCTTCCCTGAACCCTATAAATGGATACTAAGTAATTTTCTTCTGAGTTTAAAAGCCCCATCCATTTTTAGAAGGGAGTGGGCAGGCACCACTCTGCACGTAGAGACATTCAGGTAGACAGACAGATAAATATATTGGAGACAGACATTCACAGGTGAAGATAAACCCACCCGCCGCCTAGAAGCGACAGAGCATGTGCAGTACTGAATGATAAACTAAACCACCATCATTATTACCTTTAGACCTGGCACTGAAATCACTGGCTGTGTTTTCACTAGCCTTACCATAACTGATTTAAAACAGCCTTTCGGTGAATATTTTCGTAATTACTGTGATTTAACATCTTCATAGTGTTGTGTTTTTGTTGAGAAAAGCCAGCTAGTCTACTTCTAAAACTAAAAATAGCTGTATAATACACATTATTCCATAATTGTTTTGAGGAAAATTAATTTTGAAGGCACAGTGAAGACACTGCCAACATAAGACCCTATTCCAGTAACAAATCAAACATATCAGATAATTTTCTCCTCCTTGACAACAAACAGTGTGGCAATTCTGTCTAATACTATCAACACACACAGACACTACTACATTTATCCTCATGAGAAATCTTTTAATCAAATTCTGATCTCACTGAGATTACAAACCCCTCGTAATGTAACCTCTCGGGATTTAAGACACTATTTGGAGTGAAGAGTGATTGCGCAAATGCCTTTATCTCACTCTCGGTGAAACGCTGGATTAGATAGGGAGCTGTAAGCCGCAAATTGTCGTGTGCAAGTAGCTGGCAATATTAAATAATATGAGTCAGATGGGTGTTGAGAAAACCACCTCTAGAGTCCTCACCGCTTCTCACGACTCCACCTTACAGCTTTGGATGTCACACTGTTTTTATAGTATACTTCATCCAGACCTGTGGTCGCACTTTAATATTAAAAATCCTTCCTGTTCTCCATGATTGACTTGAGCTTAAATTCGTCCTGTGCGAGTGTCTCAACTACACCTAAAAGTTTGGAAATAACCCGCTGCATAAGAGCAAGTAACAACTGGGGAATCAACAAAAGTTAAACACACATCCCATTATACTAAATTGTTTCCTCCACTAATTTATCAATACCTTAATGTTCAGCAAAGACAGACCAAACTAAAGCAATTACATCCACAATTTCTTTCATTACAAGCATGTCTACAAATACATGTATGTGTGTTTATTATGTGTTTATTGAAGTGGCTCACCTTATCGCACAACAACAAAAGAAATACCCTGACCTATTTGAGTTTTGTGATGTGAAGATTAGTGCCAAAATCATATATCAAAGGTTTTGATATTTTTAAATTCTACTTTTTCTAATCATCATTGGGTGAAAATGGTGGCTTAGCATGGGAAAGAATTTACAGGTCTATATGTTTTGTTTTTTTGGTAAACCTCTATATGCGTGAATGTGGACATGGTCTCACTTTTAGGATATTGCTAACCACAGATGTTTACTTAACATTTTGTACTCTAGTATGCACACCAGACAAAGCCGGCTGCCAGAGACACAGACAGATTTAGGTGCTAATCACCTTGTCAGTCGTTGGATAAGGTGATTAAAAAAACAAACTGTGTCTTTCTTCCTCGTCAGATTGTCTTGTGTGAGCATGTGCTGATGGGCCAGTTACTATAGCAACACATTTCATACAGCTTAAAGTTTTATAAAAACATATAATGAAAGCAAGATAATTTTACAATTTTTTGTATCCAGTCCCTATGTGATTTTGTTCAAGTCTAGTTTTTGGTTAGCACACAGAATAGCTATTCATTGTAATGGTTCTTTTGGCTATTTGATTCATCCAATTAGTCATTTTGGTCATTTTAATAGTCCGTTAAACACAGCCCACGTACAGTTTGATGGAATAAACAGAAAATAAGATGATGGAAAACCTTTAATGGTACTTTCATGTCACTGTGGACAAGTTAGGCTTTTGGAGAATTCCCCTCGCTCCCCTGAACACGTTGTGAAAGTGGTTTGGTTGCAGTTTAAAAGCTTCCCGGTCTTCTACATCAGTGTCTTGGCAGCAAGGCCTGTTTGTTTCACGCTGAGTCTTTGGAGGGTGACTGAATGACTGATTTCAACATCAATGTCTCTCTCTCTCTCTCTCACACACACACACACACACACACACACACACACACACACACACACAGAGACACAGACACATATGTATAACCACTTCTCACAATCTGACTGCAAGGTGACCTCAGCTCACCTATGAGTTTACATATTGAGTCTGTCTCATTTGTAAATAGCAGTGGCGGAAGAGGAATTGAGATCTTTTACTTAAGTAAAATTAGTTAATACCACACTGTAAAAATACTCCATTATAAGTACTGCAAGCCCTGCATTCATAATTTTACTTAAGTGGAAGTACAGAAGTGGCCATTAGGTATAACTTGATCATATGTTTTCTAGGCCTATGTGTAAAATATGAACCAGACAAGTAACTGGTAACTACAGCTGTCCAATAAATGTAGTGGAGTAAAAAGTACAACATTTTCCTCTGAAATGTTGTGACGAAGAAGTACAAAGTAGTAGAAAATGGAAATACGCAAATAAAGTACATCGAAATTGCACTTAAGTATAGTACTGAAGTAAATACTTTTTCACAGGTGTGGACAATGAAAGGGAAATATATATTTTTTTACTTTTACTAAACAGTGTGATAATTCTCAGATGAAAGCTACACAAAATGTTGATGTAAAATGCACCTGCTGTACGAGCCTGAATACGAGCCTGAATAACGAGTGGTTGCAGCAGAGAAAAGCATCGTCTCCCCTGTAACTAAAAGGCTGTAGATGTTCCCTTTTTTCCCAAATTAATTCCTGGTGTCTGATATGAACTCTTACTCCATGTGCCAAAGAGTGAGAGCAATCCATCGGGTGAAAGCTGCAATCACCAAAGTTAGACGTTTTTGCTCCTCTGAGCACGGCACACTATCACAATTTCTCTTAAAGTTTATAACAGCTGCTGGCGTTTGGAGCTGCTGCATTGCAAAATTACTTAATGTAGCGTTACAAAAGTGCATTTCTGGATTTCATGTTTTCCTTTTTTTTTTTTTTTAGTTATTGATTACTGTTTTAACAACATGATTAATGAGCTTTTACCTCACTTTCTTGTCCCCATTGGACTCTGCTATGAAGTTATGTCATAATGGTCATAAATTATAACAATAACAAAGACCCAGGTTGTAAAAAATAGACTTTAAACAGTTTTTCTCCCAAAATACAAGATTTTAAAATGACAAGATACTACAAATACACCCCTGGATGTTCAGTGACTTATATGCTGTTTTGTGATTTCTCAGAATAAAAAACTTTTAGAGGAGACTACTAGAAATCCTTGGACTCAAACAGGGATCTTTATTTTTATGGCTTTTTCTTCACAGCATAAATCACTGACACAGAAAATTTAATTTGTGGTGGATGACTTATGGAATGACAACAGAAGGATGGAGCAGCTTTTGAAGACTGAGGTTGGAGCCACTAGTGTTGCTTTAGGCACGGCTAGTCCTGCATGTGTGTGTGTGTGTGTGTGTGTGCATGTGTGTGTGTCTTTAGCATGGATTTAATATTCTCTGGCGGGATTCAGAGTTACAAGAGCAGCCATAAGTGTTCATTTCATGTATGCAGCACAGATTTGTTCACCTTACTGCTGTGTAACTACAGGAAAACACAAAAACTGTTTACCCCTGTACGGCCTCAGTTTGCTGCATGAAAATGATCCACAGTATATCTAGTCTGGCGGGGCAAGCAGCAGGCCTATATTATGGTTTGTACCATGATGTGTGGGCTGAGATCATGATGTGTGGGTTGAAACTGTGATGTGCGGTTTGAAAGGCTGCTTGAAATATGGGTCCATGTCGGTGACAGTTTGCGAGAAAGACCTACTCTGCCCTGTGCTCTCACAATTACCCTATAAATCCTACCAGAGGGTGAATTGTTAAACTGTGACAAGAGGAAGGGTGGAGAGGCAAATTCTTGATGGTGTGTAGCTGAAATGAACTGATTCCAATTGAGAATTGTTAAAAAAGAAATTGATGCAGTTACCGAGAGGCACTGTACACTGGTCATGTTACAAACGTGACCTGGTTTAGAAAGTGTAGGGACCAGATAAGCATAAGGTCTAATGTTGGTGAATCAAATTCTTCTCTAGAGGGCTGCAGGTTCCCATTTTGTTTTGTCACCTATGATAGAAAAGTATCCATTAAACACCAGGCTTTTATTTTGGCAAAACCTTGGTGGAGCAGAAATATTAGTATTTGTCATACACACAGGTGTAAATAGTTAAGAGTTTGTGTGGAAACAGTTAATTTTAAATATGAATAACATATGCATAACTGCCGTTTTGAGTAGTCATAAAGCCGTTTGAAAGAGGGGATTTTGGAATCCCCTCATAAAAGTACATTTCTCTACAAGAAAGTGAATTTGTCTAAAAATCACCTGTCAAAAAGGAACCACTTATTGTGTTTTTCTTTTGGTTTGCAGGATTTCCTGCGTGTTATGTTTGAGGCTCAGTGAATTTGGTTCTGCTCTGTGTCTCCTTTTATTCCTGACAACAGAGAGCTATTACATACAAAATCTTTTTTTAAGATCAGATAACACTAATCTTCTTTTACTTATAGTCCCCTTTTGCCGTTGTTCCAAAAAGTATTTTTTCATTTGCCTAATATTTCTTTCTTTCTAGTTTTCCTTATTTTTTCCCTCCTTTGTTCCCTCTCTGGTGAGGCGGGAAAACTTTTTCTTGACAGCAGAGAGAAGGAAGAAGAAGAAAAGGCATAAATCAACATTAAGTTGTCCCATGTGTCAGAAAAGAAGTCCATCCTCATACACAAACACTCATACGTGTGAATATACACACACAGCCTTGCAAAAGCACAAGCAACTGTCAAACAGGAATCCACATCAATAAACTCTAGTTGACTTAAAGGGAACTTAAAACTGTGTTTCTTATGCCCCAAAATGGTACTGGATATTAATTCTAATTTGTGGGATCTACCATCTAAAACCTAAATAACTGTTGAAAAAATAATGGCATGCTTTGAACGAGAGGAGATACTTTAAGAACTTGACAGAGCCAATAAAAGGTAAGACCATCCGCAGACATCATATGATGAGCATCCACTAACTCATCATGTTTTTTCCCCCGTCTCTTTCCTTCTGTTTCCATGTCTCATTCCCGCTGTATCTTTCCTATTACTTGTCTCTTTAAATTTCATGAAATGAGCCTAATGACTAAAAATTCAAATACAAGCTTTATTCACATGAAGTGAAAAAAACCCCATCCCCAGCCACTTAAGGATTATGTGAAGCAGACACGACTAACAGCTGTAGTTTGACACTGAAATAGTGCGATGGAAAGTATAAATGTGTGTGTATGAATTCGTCTTCTACTCCGACGTGGGTTCAGTGCCAGTCTCATGCTAAGAAGTTTCATTCTGCTGTGAATAAATATTTACTTTTTAGTTGTGTTTCTCATTTAATCATGACCAGAACCTTCCCCAACCTCAAGGAAAGTTGTGTTAAATTTTGCTAACCCTTTCACATGACAAGCAAGTGAAAACGGCTTTCCCGGTTTTTCAACTGCCACAAAATTCTTTCATGGTGGTGTGTGGGAGGAATCATCATTATGTCCTATTGTAATTGCACTTTGTTTAGCTCATTTATGGGACCGCTTTGAGCCTTAAGTCTTTTCTATAGGTGAAATATCTTGATCTCATTCAGTGTTCGCTAAGCACCGCCCCACTTTGTTACTGTCGCTACGTTTGTCAAGCTTTTCGTTTTCACACAGCACATATTTACAATGATAAAAGTGGCAAACTTACTTACTAATTCTTTAAACAATGGGCCCTTTATTTCAGGCAGAGGTAGACAAAAGCAGGCTTCTTATTTCTAGGCAGCGAATGTTGATTTTGCCAGTTGAAATGACAACTGTCTGGCATCTTTTATCAGCTGTAGGTAGAGAGCTAATTAAGCTACTGTTAACTCGATGAGTTTGTTGAAAACGTTGTTTCCAGCTGACTTGTTTAAATTGAGAATCTTGTTGTTGGGTCTCAAATATTCACTTGATGGCTATCTACATGATAATGTGCTGGATTGATAGAAAGATTGATGCTAAAGCTACATGTCCCAGGCAAAAAGACAACATCCTCACCAGGCAGAAGACATATAAGCTAACAGAACATCAAGAAACAGCATTATTATTGTATTGCAGTAGATGGTGATAAGTTCACTGTTCGGGGCAGGAGTCTCGCAAATGGTCTAACTGTGATCACTTCAATGGTTTTCTTGGCTGTCCATTACACATGGCACTAGCCGCACTACAGACTGTCTCTGCTGGCCAAAGTGCCACCATGAGCTCCCTTCATCAGTGCAGCAGAGGGTGTCGTGCTTTAGTTCCTTTTCCCTGGCTCAGGGTCCTGATGGTGAATCAACTTTTCTCCAGAGGTTTGATGGGCTTGGTAGGTCATCACAGGCAGCTTGGGTAATTATTGTGATGTGCTCATCTCATCTGTGCTCTTTGCTCGCTTCTTTCCGTCAGCCCGCTGGCTCAGATTTCAGATTCCTCTCCTCCTGGACTAACTTGTGCTCATCTTTGCCTTCACTGTTGTCAGAATGTGTGACTGCAACACTGCGGAGGCCAGCTCTTTCCAGAGCCCACAGCCCCCGCTCACCAGCACCTAAAGCCACCAGAAATAACTTTACTTGTAGAACTTCTCTTGTCCGTGCATCTTCAGTGAGACACTACATACTGAGACTGAGCTTGCTTTTCTTTTGGTACACTTACAGTTACCAATCAAAGAAACTGACTGCATGTAACAAGTAATGATGAAATTGCAAATTTTTAGGAAGAATTAACCTCCCCATAAACACATCTTTCTGTCTATCTGCATATTTCAACCTGTACCTAAACAGAGGTGACATCTCTGACTACGTTCCACTTAATTCTCACTGTTTCTCTCTCCGTCTTTCTGCCCTTCTTCTCCCTCCACCCAAACAGTGATGACAGCACGTCACTTACAGATGAAAGTTTGCGTATATTCTCTCTCCCCAGGGCATACGGTGGAACATATGATACGGCACATAGCAGGAAGGGAGGGGTAAGGCAGGAAAGAAGAAAAGCGGATTGGGATGGATGATTGATTTTATGGAACATTGGAGCTGTCATATAAATGTTCATTCATGCTGTCAGCTCTGGGTTTGGGATTATACTGCTGTCTATTAGGATTCTGGACAATTTTGGATATTGGTCACCAGCTTGCTCTGTTTTTCTGGGCACTATTTTAAGTGGAAATCAAGACTTGGGCGGGAGAATCAGGAACTGCTCTTTAAATGTGTTTCACTCTGACTATTGTGAAGAGTGTTTCTTATTGACAAAAGCTATAAATAAGTCTGCAGAGGTTAAAAATTGTATCAGTCTCAGTTTGGAAGAGATTTTCATATCCTCACATGGATGTGTCATATTTTACACATAGGCGTGTGCTGTTTGACGCAGAAACATCTTGAGCTACTTTTCACCACAACATATGGTAATGTGATTTTGTATATAAATCTCTGTCACATGCTGTGCTGAAAGTTCTCACCACCTGAAGAAAATCGGTCCAGTTTGAAAAGCTGAGCCGAGACTGATTTTAGCTCTGTGTCTTTGAAAATGTTCCACGTGACTGATCTTTGTTGAGATTAAATTTACATTATATTATTTCGACCGTTTCACAACGGGCTTCTCTTTGTTCACAGGAGGTAGCACGTGGATGTGTTGAAAATCTGATGAATATTTGAGTCGAAAGGCGAAGACGAGAGTCAGAATGTCAACTGGATACAATAACACAAACCTCTAATGTCTTCTGAGCTCAAATGTATGTTCTAGTTAATTTGTGTGACCAATTTTTTCATCTTGAAATTTGAAATACTCAATTTATAATTTGTTTTTTATTGCTTTATTAGCACAGCTTTCAACTCACATTTGCTTTCTATTATCTTTAATTAAACCCTCATTTTATTCCTTTCATCTTCAACTCCTTATTTAACAACTGTTTTCTTTTCACACTCTCTTTACAGTAATTTCTATTTTACTAGGTAGAAAATGCTCATAGTGAGAATCTGAGGGCCTTTAACACATTTCACACATCTTCATCTTATACACTACTGTCTTTTTTCATCCATTTCCCAGTAGGTTTGTCATCTTAATTTGTTTAGACTCTGACTGGGACCCATTGACATCATCACCATATCTCTAACAATACACACACTCATAGCAGTTGTTCAGCCAATTTGCACTGACAAAAGACCATTTAGCTTCTCTGGAAGTGGACAAATCAGAGCCACAGGAGCTACAATAATTTTCTTCCATTCGTTCTTTCTTTCTCTATCGTTTTACCATTTCCCAACATTCTTCCTGTAGCACATGTGCACTTATTTTCATTTCTTCTGCCAGTCCGTCTCCTTCTCTTCTTGTCTGATGGGCTAAATCTGTCACTGTCCTGTTAGAGAAATAAACAGAGTGCCAAAGTAAAAGCAGGAGGACAGAGAGCGACTGTGTTCTGGTCTCACTGGTTCTGATGAGAGGAGCAGACAGAGCGCTGGCAACACTACAGTGAGGTTGTCTGGGAGAAAGGGACCGTTAGGAAGAAAACATTACGTCATCAAAGCAGACCGGAGAGGTCACTCAAGATGCACCCGGGATGCTCGGGGACAAACAGAACCTTGCTCCAGTAAAAAGAAAAAAGAAAAAACAGAGGGGTTAGAAAGGTCCTCACAAGCCCAGGAAACCAGTGGTAGAAGTTATCCATCTGAGAAAAGTCAAGCTCAAACACTTTTTGAGTAAGGAAATATAAACTTTAGTGATATGCAAATTTTTTATATCATATGTGTGTGTGTGTATATGTATACAGTATATATATATATATATATATATATATATATATACTGATCTTTTAGAAAGAAATTCTTTATTCAGCTTGACTTTAATCCTTTCCTTTTCCTCTCTGCAGTTTTCTGTGATGATCCTTCTGTGATGACTGTAATTTAGTTCACTTCAGTTCTGCTTCACTGAATCCTATTCTATGTCCTTTTCTCTGCCTCTCTCTGTCTTCTGTATGCATGATAGTATTTGTTAAAATGGAACACGCATTTAGAGAAATAGGCAAAGTTGCAGCACTGCAACAAAAATAAATCTCTGACTGTTTCCAGTATTCAGGGAATAAAGTAATGTTGCAACAAAACCTGCCAAATGTAAAGGAGAGGTTCACTGAGCACTTTCATGTGTTGAACTGCAGTAGATTAATGAACTCTGGACTCACTACAGAAACAAATAAAGTCCTGCAGTGCAACAACTGAACCTGGTTTTGGTCATTAGTGGCAGGATCAAAGCCCACCCTCGCACAGATTCATGGTCTTCATTTAGAACAAGGATAATCCCTTCGGGGCAGAAGTCACTGTGGTAATATTTAGCCCCAATACATCATATTTGACTGGGGTTTAAGGGTTTCTGCCAGTCTTAGCCTGTTAATCTGGGTAGCCACAGTAGCTTGGAACCCTGTTGATATTTAGTCATGGTCGCGTGTCTGGAGGCCGAGCAGATTGCCACTTGTAGGTGGGTGTGAGTCATCAAATGGACCAGTGTTTGATGATGTTCTGGGATGAGAATTGATCCATGGCATGAGAGGAGAAGGGACGTCTGGCAGGTGAAATAACAAGCTCTGGTGAATCACACAGTGCACATGAAATGAGTGTGTGATATTGTGATAGTGCGACATCCAATAGAGAGCGTGTCATGTGTGTGTGTGTGTGTGTGTGTGTGTGTGTGTTTGTTGGATGGTGCTGTGATGAGAGAAAAGGTCAGTATTTTGAGGGGGAGAGTATTTTGCATTGATGAGAAAACGAGTGTGCAAATGTTACAGTTGACCACACGCACACACTTACACACACGCGCGGACACACAGTGACCCATTCATCAGGGTCTGTGGAGTCTGGAAACTCCCCTGTCACAGCCAAACACACACAGAGAGACACACACACAGACACAGTATATGCTGAAACACTGTGAGAAACATATAAACAGTTGGCCTGCTGAATCCGTCTGTCACATTTCATATACTTAAAGAAATTTGCAACTTCAATAAATCTGTTGGGTTTTTCTTGTATGACATGCAAAGCTTCATATAATATTATGGGTCTGTTTTCACGCCATCTAAATCACTGAGGCCTGGGATTGCTTTGGCTAATTGTCATGTTGTATGTTTTTGTATTTTTGGCTGAATTTGATTTATTCATGGGTGTGGTAGGCTTTCGCACTTTGCAAAATCTATGTAAGGGAAAGTTTAGTGCTATTTAAAAAGGCCTAATTCATAAACCAGAATGTGAAGGTGTAAATCATCCATCAGTAAAGGACTAAGAAAGGTATTGTTTTTGTTTTAAATTGTAAATTACCCCTGAAATTCAGTGCTCAGAAGTGTTTTCTTGACTATGCCTCAGGAAATCTTGATTTAACTGTCCTGTATTGCTAACAGTTTAATGTTGGCCTTAAAAAGTGCTGCTACACTTTCAGTGTTGGGAAGTTGGAAGGAAGACAGTAGTGGCAGTGAGAACATCCAGCCTCTGTGCATATTTCTATTTAGCCCTTAATAAGAAATCGTTTTTTGACTTAGAATCTGTCCGTTCTGCTGTCCAAAGCTGTCAGACTAATAAATTAAACATAACATAATGAAAGAATAAACATAAATGATAATAAACGTGGGGAATAAATTGTATTTGCCTCATGGGATTGGCTCTTTTATTGTGCTTAAAAAGCTCCTTTTGTTTCACAAACCACAGAAGTAAGATGGAAATAGGGACAGATCATTATCATCATCATACAGTATCATCATCATTTTCATCATCATGGGAAATCAAGCTCTCAAATATCAGTTTTTTCCCCTAATGTTCCTTCTTTCATTACATTCTCAAAGCAATTTTCAGCCCTTGACTGAGACAAGAGCCACTATCCTTCTCATGAGGGTTTTCTTGGCCCATACACACACACCTTTATATGACTTTATAGCTCTGTCCTTACATTAAGGTCAGTCCTTGGACAGCATGAAATTATAATCCAAATTTCCCGTAACTGTCTTGAGGAAAACGACTGTGCTGCTCTTCCAATTGACCCAATGAAAGTGGTCCGGTAGTATGATTAGAGCTTTGACTTCAGACGTCTAATTTGGCGGCTCCTTGATGTGATGGCAGGATAAAGACAGTGAGAGGAGAGGAGAGGAGAGGAGAGGAGAGGAGAGGAGAGGAGAGGAGAGAAAAGGAGAGGAGAGGAGGACTTAAAGTGAAGAGGAGGAAATTGGAACATTGTGTGACCACAGAAAGGCCATAGACAGTTTTAATATGCCCCACTAAAAAGAAGGGGAAAGCCAGAAAAACAAAAGGGGGTTTCGGCAGCGCCTCTTTCGCAAGCGAGCTGGCCAGCTGCTCAGGCAGGGTGCAGGGTGAGTGGGGTGTGTCACACACATGGAGGCTGCAGGAATGTCATTTCCCGCACTCTTTCTGCTTTCTTGCTCTCCATCTACTTTCTCTGTCGAGGCCTCTGGATCTGTCTCTTAAGCAGGTAGATCACATGCAGCAGCTTCCAATTAACAGGAGTCCACCTAGCATACATTATCAGCATACACAAGTAAACTGAGGCTTAAATGTTGTACCATCTCAAGGGAAACTGTTCAGGAAATTCAACATATTTAGCGGTAAGAAGGTGGTAGCAATAATGTGGCGACTGCTTAATGTGCCCAATTTGTTATACAGCTACTCAGGTCTACTTACTACTATGGCATTTTAAAATGAACATGACCATGACAAGTAACAACCATGACGGATCACAAAGCCACATCAACCGTCTTAACTTCCGAGAATCCACACAGAGACTGGGGTAAATTAAGAAAATATTTCTGTCTTTTCTTTAGCTATTTCAATCATATTACGCTGCCTCAGAGGAATAAAGTTAATTACTAAAACAGTAACTTGGAAAGAAATTACCCAGTGGCAGGAATCAGGGACATCTAAACCACATTTTTAGGAGGGACAGGGATCTACTGCAAAGCAGACACACAGACACACTGCACAGAAGCCTACATACATGCACAGAAACACACACGGATAACATTTGCAGAAAACCCCAAAGAAACACACATGGCACTCGCATGACATGAACATGGAAACTTATATACATGTATGTGCACATACAGGCACTGGCATCACATGTTCCAGGATGTGTGTGTCCTCCATTTACCAGAAACTGCATTAACAATAAGAACTCTAACAGGATGATTATATGATTATTACTGTCTTGGCCTGAGAGAGAGAGTTTAAATCGATGAAAGGGCAGCAGTGGTCAGAAGGAAAATGACATGAAAAGACTCAGGGAGGAGTTCTGGCCAACCTTGAAGGGCTTTTGAATTTTTCTTTAAATTTCAAGGATTTTCTGATCTTTAGAAACAGGAAAGACTACTACATTACTGGTAATGTCCCCACAATAAAATGAGAATTGTTCTTTTTAAGGGTAATACTGTAATACTGTGCTCTTGGTGACCGTAATACAGATACAGCTCAAAACTTTCACCATGCAGACACAATAAACGCCTTTATCTTTCTTCCATGTTTTCTGTAGAGCTGTCTACCAAAACAGAAAAATCTGTTAAAATTGGAAAGGTCGTTTGGATCATAGGTGTGAAGTGACGTTCTTGACATAACTTTCCTCAGGGAACAACCTCACACACTCTTGCTCAACTCTTACATTTCTTTGCCTCATTCCAACTTTTGCTCTCACAGTAATCTCAGAAATGCAGATCAAAGGCAGATTTTTCATTGTTTCAGTTTCACTAAATCCTGCCGCAGAACACAAGGATTGATAGATGGTGTAAGACCACCATTGACCATTTGAACCTACATCCACACGCAGACCCAGTTTCCAGATGTTCATTGATAAACTATGGACCTGATTTGGCCAATCCACTCACGCTGGACCACAATACTCAGCCATCTGAATGGCAGCATGACGGAGTGGCCTTCTCCCCAAACCTCACCGCTGCTTTGAACCTCTAGAAGGTTTAGAGAGAGACTTAGGAGCTCAGCTCATAATATGGTTACTGGTTAGCCACTATCGACCACACTCTGCTCTCTGATGTTGCCTTCAGAGGCCCAATGCAGCTGGCTGATGGTTGAGGCTTGGCCAAGCAAAGCTCTTTGTAGTGTGGCAGGTTGCAAAAAAGCAGGGAATGCCCCTTCACTGGATTCCTGCCCGCCTGAAGCTTGTTTCTTATCAAGAAATGGAAACAATTGAAACTCATTGAGTTGCACTGTTTGCCTAAGAACAAGAGGGTCCTGCAATGTCAAATTTTGGTGGAAGTAAACAAGCTGTGCTTTCTATGGTGGCATCTTACTTGCAAACCTGCAAACCTGCAAGCCCTCTACTGTACTCTCTGTTCACCCACGACTGTGTTCCTGTTTATAGCTCCAACTCCATAATCAAGTTCGCAGACGACACCACGGTGGTAGGTCTGATCAGAGACAATGATGAGACGGCCTACAGGGACGAGGTTCAGCACCTGGCCGAGTGGTGTGCTGATAACAATCTGGCACTGAACACCCAGAAGACCAAGGAAATCGTTGTGGACTTCAGGCGGGCTAGGAGCCATGCACCCCCCCCTCTCTACATCAACGGAGCTGTAGTGGAACGTGTGTCTGGCTTCAAGTTCCTGGGAGTCCACATCTCCGATGATCTCACCTGGTCCCTCAACTCCTCCACACTGGTGAAAAAGGCGCAACAGCGCCTTTACTTCCTTCGGAGCCTTAAGAAAGCTCACCTGTGTCCTAGGATACTGGTGGACTTTTACCGCTGTACCATAGAGAGTTTGCTGACGAACTGCATCCCTGTGTGGTATGGCAACTGCTCCACTTCTGACCGTAAAGCACTCCAGCGGGTGGTGAAAACTGCCCAACGGATCACAGGCTCTCAGCTACCCTCCATCATGGACATATACAAACAGCGCTGTCTGGGTAGGGCGAGGAATATCGTCAAGGATACCTCCCACCCTAACCATAGACTTTTCACCCTCCTCCCGTCCGGCAGACGTTACAGGAGCCTCAGCTCCCATACCAGCAGGCACAAGAAGAGCTTCTTCCCTGAGGCTGTGTCTCTGCCCCCCCCCCCCCAAGGATACACATATTGTGTATCCTTGCATATGTATGTATATCACTGTACATATATTTATACCTGCACTTTCTGTAAATACTACTATATTCATGCACTTCTGGTTGGATGCTAACTGCATTTCATTGGCTCTGTACTTGTACTCTGCACAATGACAATAAAGTTGAATCTAATCTAATCTAATCTAATCTAAACCTGCAAACACTGTAATTTATGGAAAGGATTTTCCATAATACATCCTTAAACAGGTTACCTTAAAAAACATCTTTAAAAAAGGCTAGAATCTAAATAAAATAAACTTGCCAAAAAAATATAGTTCATTTTTAATAGGTGGCTAGACATCTTTTCACCTGAAAATTACCAAAACACACTTACTGGGCTGTGCTGCTATTAGCTACTCCAACAATAAACTTCAACTTTGGAAAAAAACAGAAAGTTAATCTACAAGCCTCTGATCAAGTACAACTCAAGACTGAGCAGCCTACCTACAACGGGCCAATACTGAGCAGTGCAATTGGCCCAACCGGAGAATGTCGTGAATGTCATGTCTGCCGGGAAGAAATCATGGATTGTAAGTTTGTTGATTTATGATCATAAGATAGTAAGTAAGACCGGCTAGGCTAATTAATACACAGCACTTTCACATCCACACTGTGGAGATTGGACAAAAGAGGTATTTTAATGTTATTTCTTCCCAAAGTCTGTGTCATAACCAGTTTCACACCATTTTTCTGAGACTGCACACCGTCCACATTTACATACAAAACAACCAAACTACCAAACATCTGCGCTTTTGCTGACAGTAGAAATGGGTTTCTGTTCGACTCTGTCACCACAATAATGGCGAGGTCGCTAGAGAGCACCACACATTATAAATCACCAGGCAGATAAGTCTATATTTTTTCCATGTTCATGTGGATTTCTTTCAAGTGTCCAGAGGAAGCTGAATTTAACACTCCAAATTGCCCGTATGTGTTAATGTATTTCTCAGTTAATGTAGTGATAGACTGGGAACCTCTCCAGGGTTTTCTCCTGCCTTTTGCCCAAAATGTTCTGGGAAGGCTCTAGCCCCTTCTCTGACCCTCTGCAGTTTTAAGTGAGTTTGTCCAAAATGGACAAATCAAATTGATCTAGTAGAGGTAGTTATGTGCCGTAACTAACATCCATTCGCGCAGCACTTCAGTGGTTGCTGAAAGTCACTGCACCTGGCTGTTGTTTGCCAAGAAAATGTACATCTTTTAACTCCCCTTAAAACTACAAGTTGTCATTTTTACATTTCTTTTCATGTACGGACTAAACAAATGAAATTCATTGTGTAAATTAGTGAGTTTTACAAGTGCTGGTAAGTGGGTTTCTGAACTTTGTCGCCAGAGCCAGTCCAGCTGTTTCTCCCTGTTTTCAGCCTTTATACTTAGCTAGGCTAACTGTCTCTAGCTCCATACTTTACAGAGACAATACAGACGTGATACCAGTATCAATCTTCTCACGTAACAAGGAAAGTGAAGCCACATTTCCCAAAATGTCAAACTATTTATTTAAATGGGATTGGTACACCTAAATGAGTTGAAGATGCTGAAGAAAACTAAAACGAACTGAATCAAGTTGAACCCAATCTGATTTCGTTAGCACAACGTCTGGGACAGACAACAGGAACAGGGATCGGTTAACATCACAGTGTGAAAATGCTCAGCCACATAGAAAACCATGATTCACACAATAAATATGTGACGTCTCGGTCCAGTCATACACCAAGGATGTCCTGCCCGGTATGGTTCATAGACTGATAGATTGGACACTTTCACATCAATGAGTTTGTGTCAGTGAATCATGTACTTTCACACCCTGAAAGAACCACACCCTAACATGCATATTGTCTGTCCTAAACTGTACTACTGTGATGATTTTAGTTTCAGTAGGAAGATTTACCACTCCCTTTCACTTCATAACCTTCATTAAATATTTCACTTGTGACTCGTGTGTCACAGCAGTGATGGTCTTGTTAAAGCTTGGCGAGATATAAATACACTTCACATGCTGATGCTTCCTCATGGGCACCAGAGAAGTGAGAGATCTCTCACTGAAGTGAAAGCAGACTGCAGAATATTAGCTGCAGTTGCTGAAGTTGTGTGACTGTCAACTAGGCTTATTTGTAATTTCAATGTAGCTTACATCTCAGGGACAGTAGCTGTAATAAGGAGGTTCACAGGTGCTGATTCAGTGGGTAGGCACACGTGTAATTGCGTGAGCACCCACAGGAAGATCCTATCACTATCAGCAATAGTAATGTCCAATAAAGCTAAATAGAGGAAAATAAAGCTAAACCTGTGTCTAATCCTGTATATACCTTTGGTATTTTAGCTTTGGTGTCGTCCACTCAGTGGACAGTGATATAAAGTGCATTGTTTTGCACCTTGTGAACGTGAAAAGTTGATACTGATTTTACTTGGTTGGTTATCTGTAAACCTAATGAACTGAAACTATGCACTGAAACTACATATGTGCTGTATATAAAATAAATGCTGCACCTTTTAGGGTGTTTTTTTTTTGCTTTGATGGGAATTTAGTAGCCTAATCACAGGTTTCTGGTATTGCCTGGGTATGTCACAACTGACAGGACACCAGCTGACCAGAGCTGTCCTTATGTCTTCATAAGCAAACCCGTACCGAGTATTTCTTACATAAATTGGACCATCACTTCAGTAGGTCTAATAATTCAATATCTATGGTGTGAATGGCTTGCCCAGGGCTGTCTGATATACCATTTTATTGATTTGGTATTTTATCAGATCAAAACTTTAGATTTAAATGTTTTTTTCTTTCAAGTAAAGTCCCAGGTTAGTCGATTCTCACAGCAGTCATGTCTAAATCAAGACAAAAGTTTATGACTACAGTCCAATTAAAATCTTAAGACTCACATCTACAGGTCTGCAGCTGACAGTGTTTACACTCCCTGTATTCAGAAATTGCTTATGCATAAGGCTCACACATTTAAACACAAAATGGCAAAACCCAATTATGCCACAGAATCAAATCTGTCCTTACTAGATTTTTGTTGTACAGTCTTAAATCCAAACTAGGCTCCTCTATAATAATGCTGCATCATTTCTGCCTTAGGATTCAGGCAGTAGTGCTGTGAGTCAAGCTTCCCTCGGCCGGAGGTGAGCTGTAGAGGGATGATGTGTGACCCCGTCTTCATAAAACTGAGTGAAAACAGTACCCTTGTTGGCTGGAATTAGCATCATAAACACAAAATTAGGAAAATGCACATGTTTACGACAGACAGAGGGGAAAAACTATTTAAAGTGTTTTTCAACCCCAAACCCTAAAAACACACACAAACATGGCAGTAATTATGACAAACATGACAGACACAGTAGTGTGATAGAACTGCGGTGAGTCAGATTGTGGGCATTAAAGAGTTGGATTGTGTGTTAGGACAAGGGGGTGAGTAGGTGGTTGCTGGCTGGGCTTGACCTGGTAGTTTTCAGATCTGTTGTAGGTGTGTCTACATAAGTGTTGTAGCTATGTCAAAACAGGTTATTGCATGAGACCATGGTGTGATCACACAAGATTTCACAACAGCCGGATATCACTCAAACTAAATTGTAAGATGACACGCACATTGAATACATTTGAATGAAGATTTTGAATTTGATAAGAATCCTAATTACCCAATTCAGTTACTAGGTGTTTTATGAGGCATCCTTTAGATTTGGTTATTAGAAAATTGTGACCACGAAATGTACTGAGCGGAATATTTTGTAAGTGAATTATAAACTTGTCAGTTCTCTATAGTGGACCCAATGCACTTCCTGTTTACATGTGTCCAGGTACAGGGACAGAAATTATATCTTCAAATAGCAAAGTAATTATCATGTATTAAGAAAAATCTATTGGCTAAGAGAGTATGTATTTCTGCTACGTGATCTCAGAGACATCCAGAAACTGAGCTCAATTTACCTATTCTCACTGTGTGACATAACTTCAAACTGCATGCAGAGAAATTAAAACAATATCTGTGAGTTTGTATCAATCAGGTTGGAAAAGTAACATAATCCCGTCCAACACATTAAAACGAACCCTTATTTGCAATGTGTATTTGTTAAGCACAGATTGCTTGAGAAAAGCAAGAAAATCAAAACATTTCATCATTTGTACTCTTGTCACTTTTGATCAAATTCAGCAATTCACTGCCTCTCCAGACACTGCCAATATTAACTGATCCCAATATTTCATTCCCTCTAGTTAACATTTGCTAAACATACGCACTATTTCTCAGCATTGAAAAACGTCACAATTCATGTACTACTGTCGGTTACTGCTGGAGGCTTAGGCGTCTCGGTCAAGAGCTGTTTGACAGTGATTCTTCAGGGATGCAAGGCCGTTGTTAATTTAGCTTTCCCACCCAGATTTTCTAACCTTGTACTGAGATTAGATCTTTTAGCGTTAGAGTCACCACCCTGTTAGCTATGCCAAACACTGTTCTACATCTGTTGCATCTGTCCACCATGACTCTAATCTTGCAAAGCCCAACCTGAGTTTAACCAAAATCTGGAGAACATCTTGAGAAAAAAACAAAAAACAGCATACTTTTGAAATCTTCAGCCATTGAATTGACTGTGAGTTTGAAAAATAGGAAACAACACTTCACTTAGTCTTCTGTTGGGGTACAAACTAATGCTCTGTGGTGTAGTTTTATTAGTTTGTAGTGCTGTATAACACACACAGCAGTCATTGTATGATCTAGGCCACACAACTCTGCCAGCTTTTACAGTAGCAAACCCTTGTTTAATCACCTATTACACAAGCTGACCTACCACTGTTATTGTAAGTTACGAGCTATCATGCCAGCTAGTGCCCACACTGTGTCTATTATCTAGTGCCTATTATTAGGGCCAAGGCATTTTAGTTAAGCATTATTTTAAGGCTGCATCAGCAACAGCAAGCTATTATTTTTCTTTGTATAATAGTGTGCTTTCTTTGTCTATTTAAAAATGCTTGTCTTGCTACAGTATTTTCTGTCAGGTATGTCTTTCTTGAGAAAATACATCTGAGAAAAAGTAGGAAAAGACCAGTCGAGCTGAAACAGGTATATGGCTGAAAAGAGACAGAGAGGAGCACAATATAAAGACATTACAGATGTGTCAGAGTGATTTCTGGGAAGTATTGTGCAACAAGACTAAGAGTCTATAGCCATGCTGACAGCTCTGTGAGGGGAGGGTCTTTCAGTCAGGACTGACGGACGTGATATCCCTAGAGCTATGCAGTTAGCATGGCTAAAAACATACCACAGCAAAGACAAGATGTCAACAAAATAGAAGAAAAGGGTATCTTGACCAAAGATTTTGTATCATTTATACCTTAGGCTGTCATCCCTATAAAGACAGAGTTTCCAACATATTATCATTTTAGAGTTGGACATTTTCCATGCTAGCCAAACGTACACACTGCTTTGCTACCAGAAAGAGAATTAGCTACTTACTGTGTTTATTCCCTTCTAATTCTAGCCTATGTGTGATGCATTACAGCTAATAAAGGTGATTCTAACTGTGAAAACCTCTGCCAACCATTACAACAGCAGACCTCACTGTTTAGTCACCTCTGACAAATACTGTAAGTGGTCTCCACCACTCTACCACCCATTGCTTAGTATTACCAGCAGAGGCACTGGCTGGCCCACACACCAATTTCATGACCAGTCTGTTCTCCTGGCTGGCCCACACTGCCTTCCCAGCACCGAGCCACTGTGTGATTCCACTGGAGAACATTCATTTATGTTTCCTATTGCCTTTGAATGTGGAAATAAATAGTTTCCGACCAGACGGGGATCGCTAAACTGCTTTTAGAGGCATCGCCAGAGCGTTGCTGATTATGGCCTCTAAGGGCCTGTGTCTATGTAGCCTTTTTTTCCGGCAGAAAAGCGCTGGGGAGCGCTGGGATGAAGCGCATGTGCGGTGAGAGAAAAAAAATGCTGCACGTGGGTTTTGTTTCTATGATAACAATCTCTTAACGCTATGTTAAGGGGGTGACTACACAGCTAACAACAAGCTTACAACACATAGGGTGCTAAAAGCACAACAGTCACCAGCAACATTAAGTGTCTGGCCGATCTGCTCCCACAAATTGGCTTTTCTGTTTCTGTCTGACATATTATAAAGCTCAGGACAGACAGACGCAGCCAGAAGAAGTTTATCCTCCATTTTCTTGGTTTCCAGGGTGATGAGCCCCATCTAACATATGATTGGTTGCCTGAGAAAAAGTGACAGTGACGACACCAGCGCCTTTCTGAAAAGTTCGGAGATTTTCAACTAGAAACGCTCGGAGCAGCCGCACAAAAAAGGCGGAGCTATGAAAATAGATGCTTGGTGCGGCGCTTTTTCTCTAGGCGGCCGCATGCGCTCACTCCTCACTGGCGCTCAAAAAAAAAAAACGGTATGTGGACACAGGCCCTAAAGCTGCATTTACACAGTAACAAAAAAAATCCTATTTTTAACTGTTTATAGTATAGACATGTTTTTTGACAGGATGTCTCAATATAATGAATCCTGATGAAAGCTCATTTCCTTGTTTCTTCATCAGTCCTGTTTTGACATCACTTCTGGGTAACAAAGAGGAAAAAACAGTTTCAGTATAAATCCATCCATAAACTTTCAGTGCATACTGTAAATTGATGACAAATGCGAAGAGGAATTTCATAACTGGGTTATATTACATTTATACATAATACTATTTTCCCAGCATCATTCGTATACTGTGTGCGGTTCATGGAGATGACAGGATAGGTGGTAAAACAATAAGATTACTCTGATTTACCACCATAGGAATGCACTGAATAACCTCAAACTCTCCTTAGACGCCATAAAATGAAGTGTCCGACCTACTGTATGTTGAGAAAGGATGTTGAGTTTTTCTCTTGAGCACTGGTGATATTTAATAAGAACAGAGAGGCAAATTAAGGGAAATACCCCAAATAGCTGTCTGTAATTCAAGGCCTTCATATTAATCCGGACCTGGAGAGAGAAAAGAACAGCTGCTGACAAATACTGAAGAAATTATACCTTCTTCATAACGTCTGTTTTACAGGTGATGTGCATTTTACAACTTATACCTGAAATACCTTAAATTTCAGATGTTATCAGAAGATACAACCAACACATGCTTGAATTATTTGGAATGACATGGATGAAATATTGATTTGCTTTATTAATGGAGTTGAAAAAACACAAAAACACAATGTCTTCTGAATATGGAGACATATTTTCACATTCACAACCAAGGTCACAGAGGATGCAGGGCATTTGCTAACAATTAGGGATAATCCAAACATACACACCCTTTGAACGCATCTGATCTGATTAAAAACAAAAAATCTGGATAAGCTTGAGTGTCTGCGATCTAAGTGTTTGTGATGGTGGAACCTCGAAATTTATAGATGTACTGCACGCGTTTGATTCCCCGATAATCCATTTCACAGAAGAAATTATTTGCAGCTCACTGAGAAGCAGTGATCTTTTTGACACGTTTTTGATTTTGTTTTAGCCTCAGTCTTTTGACAAAAAATAGTTTTATTTATTAGTTGTAGTCACATTTTAGAAAGTTGTTTATATCAGTTTAGTCTAGTTTCAGTCAAGGAAAAAGGCTTCACTGAATGAAAATGTACAGTAGTCCACTTTTATTCATGTGCTTTTTTATTTTTGTTGTCAGTGATATTCATCAAGCACCCCTGTAGAACTAGTTGTGCTTCAGGTTTTCTTGAATGTAGCCTAAACTTGATAATGTATTTGATGATAGGTCTCGTAGCAAAAGCACAGGTGTTACTAATAACATTAACGATGGCTCTGTTCTGTTCAAGTGTCCCAGTAAGTCATGACAGTTTGACAGTGAGCCACCACGTACAATACCAGGACCCTGAAACAGAAGCAGCTAAATGGAATTCAGCCATCATTAATTTTATTATTCACACCTACGTTTTTCCTACTGTGACATGTGAAAACGTCTTGTGTGAAAAAGGCCAGTACAGTGATTTACAGGAAGGTTGAAGGTTCACGAGAAACTAAGCTAAGTGATGCCACTAAACACTGTCAGTGTTGGTTTGTGTGGTTTGAGTGGCAGGTAAATGTATGCCTTTGGTTGTTTAAAATTGAGACTAAATATTTATTGAAAGGCAAGATACTGCAGCGCCTTCATTGAGTTCAGACATGTGTTTCAGATTATTTCTAGTATTAAGCATGTGACGAATAATCCGAAACATGTGTCCTAAAATAAAAAAATAAACTAAATGAGCCTGTCTGGAAGTCTGGAAATAAACAAAGCTGAAAATATTGCATTGACTAAATAATACATTATAGCTATTACAGCTGTCTCATTACACCACTCCCCCAGTTCAAAGGACAACTTAAAGGACTTTTTCAGTCAAAATAATGATGAAAGATACTGTACAGTAACGTGTCAGAGGCTGCAGCACAGTTTCTCTTAGTTTGACACAAAATTAAAGACAGTTTCACCTCCCATAACCTTCTCCAGATTAAGGCATCGAATCTAACTTCATCCAGTGAAAGCTGAGAGAGATATGTGTGATGTGTGACTCCACCATGAGCAAAAACAATGAAGCCAAAATTAAAAGAAACATGAGAAAATCTTGGTGAAATCTGAGGCAAACTTCGTGTCGCTTTCAGCCGTCCAACAGTCAGATCCACGCGGGTGAGGAGAGGGGTGTTTAGGCGTACACTGCCACCAGCTGCTGGCGTTTTTTGATACTAACAATGGGAGTCGCCCAAGTCAGAAATGTTCAAATGCTTCTCATAGGCTTTAAATATCATTTCATTAGTTTTATTTATTATAATGAGGTCTGCAGTCTCATTACAGACATTCTCGTGGATTTAACAATATTTTTAAGCACCTTTTCTGAGCTGGATATATGGTGTTGGTAGGCATCTAATAATTGTATCACATCTAATGATTATTCAGATTATCCAATCACCCCTATTACAGTAGGTCTCTGATGTCAGGGCCACTAGTCTTTCAGAAACTCATATAATTGCAATGAAATCAATAATAGTTATTTGAAAAAAAAAAACTGGAGTTGGTGAAATTGTAGTGTAGCTTGTCATTGTATCTTAGCTGCTTGTTGTGTCGTGTCATGTCACATCTTAGTGTGTTGTTTTGTACTGCATTATGTCCAATGTACGCTTTATAAAGAAAGCTGGGATTGAGTGGTTCATGCATTGGTCTCACTCCTTGACCTGGATATTGAATCATACTTACGTCATACTTAGAGTATCACAGGGTAGAAGCAGTTGACCTGTTTTTGTTTGTGTCCTCCGTCTTATTCATGAAGGTTGGTGTGAGTCGCTTCTTTGTGCTTCTTCCCAAGAGATCCACTTGAAAACAGGTTCACATCTGCTGTCACTTAAACCAGATAGCTACAGCAATCAAAGTAATTCAAGTAAATAACAGCAATCTGACAAACAGCTGTAGAGCTGCAACAATTAGTCAATTAATCAATTAGTCGATCAAATGAAAATTAATTGCCAACTATTTTGATAATTGATAAATCGTGTCAGTCATTTTTCAAGCAACAATATCAAACATTTGCTGGTTCCAGCTTCTTAAATGTGAGGATTTGCTGCTTTTCTTTGTCATTTATGACAGTAAATGAAGAGTCTTTGGGTTTTGGACTGTTGGTCAGACAAAAGAAGCAAGTTGAAGACGTCACTTTGGGCTCTGGGAAATTGTGATGTGCATTTTTCACAATTTTATAGACTAAACGATTGATTGTGAAAATAATCGGCAGATTCATCGATAATGAAAATAATCGTTAGTTGCAGACCTGAACAACTGACATAATTACAATGGAGAGACAAGATCACATGCATCCCTTCTCTCTCTCTCTCTCTTTCTCACATGCACACACAGTGGTGATGGTATTCCTGGCAGACAGCTGTTTTGGTGATGATTCCCAGCCCACCTCTTTTTGCTAAGGGGTCGTTTGTCATGTTTTGTGTGTGTGCAAGTGTATATGTGTGCGTGTGTAAATGTTTCCTGCCCGGCTGCCCTGCACACAGATGCTTACAGGTCCTCCTCCTCCTCTTTTAACAAAACAATATGGTATTCCCTCTTTCTCTTCATGTGGTCGTGATGACGCTTCCAAGAAAGTCGAGGGTTTGGCCGCAGCGTGACCGTCAGCGGACCACTGCTGTGGTCGGGGAGGGAGACCTTGCTGAAAAGAAACCCTCCCATGGATGGATGGGGTGCAGCTTAACAAAATTCTCCTCCTTACAACCTCTGTTAAACAAATATGGCACGGTGTGGTGAAGGCCCAAAGGAACACATTCGCTGATATTTATTTATCCCCCGTCTCCACCGATCTCTTTTTCCTTATTTGTCATCTTTGAGTTGAGATTTATATATCAGATTAACTTTTCGTGTATTTATTTTCCTCAAATTCCTTTGCTGTCTCTCTCCCGCTCTCATTTTTGTGGCATTTTTCCATCAGTGCACCTATCAGTTTCTCTTTCCTGAAAGATTCAACGGTTTCCTCTGTGCCGTTTCCAGTCAGTCAGACCCCTGTGCAGTTCAGTACAATCTAGTAGTGTTCTGCTTTCACACTGCAATGGGCCACCGTAAAATTAGCCTGAGCATAAGTATGTCTCATTAGAAAAGCAAACAAGTATAATTGGTTGTAAATGACGGAGAGAGGTTGACTGGAAGTCCTGTGTCAGCCCCTGGGCCTCCTAAATTTATATATATTGGTAGGAATAAGCAAATGAAATCAGGAAGGGCACATAATTTGAGGATTTCTTTTTCACAACCTGGGTCTTATTTTCCTAACGGTTGTGATCATGTTTTACTCACCAACTTAACTGCTGAGATTTGGGGAAGGTGACGACATTGCGAGAAGAGAGTCCAACAAGGTAAGCAGCACGCACAGTCAGATAATCAAACACGCTGTTAACAACCCTCCATTGTTGCCTGTTTTGGAGAGATAACAAAGTCAATTTATTACCCCAAATTGCAGAGCAACCCCCTGATTCAAATTTGACCTACTGCTCTTACCATAGTTGCCTGACTGGACTCAATTATTGATTGTCCTGGCACAGGAAGTACTGGAGAACCACAGTGAGCTCAACTCGCCTCCCGCTGTGTCGCCTCCCTCTCCTGGGTGGTTGGAGCAGGGCCCGATGTCCTCTGGGCCGTCGCCAAACCATGCACAGAGCTCGGTGTTGGTTTCACTTCATTTAGGTTAACATACAGTATCATTGCAGAACCTAAACCTAAATCCTTCTGGCATGAGGGTTATTATTCATTGTCCATTCATTGTCTCAGCAAAAGAACTTCCTTGCTAAATGTATATCTCCAGCACGCCAACTTTCTTGCGTTTGTGTTTCCTTCCTTCACCTCTCTCTTTCTCTATTTTGGTGTCTGCCTCTGACAGGCTCACATTAGATAAGACCCACTTTCTTGATAAGAGGCAACCAATCAATAGGACATAAGACAACCTGTGGCCGTGACATGATGTTGCTGTGTTCCCAGATTTGATGGAATGTAGTTGGTGAGTAAAAATGATGTCCAAAACTGTGAAAATAACACCTAGGATGTCTTTGTCTGCTTTTTTCCCGTGGCATGTACCAAACTCTGCTGTTGTTTCAGGTCCCGTCAGTCCCACCTGCCCTGCAGTAACCCCTGTGTTTCTTCCATTCCCCATCATCTGACCTCCCCCGCCCACCTGCTCACCTGTTCCCACTTCCCCATCAACCCAGTAGCATATATATTGGCCCAATTCCATTCATTCCCCGCCAGATTGTCTACTGTGCTTCTTCCTTAGTGTCATTTTCTTTGCCTCACTGAGTTTTGCCTGTTATGAACTCCTGCCTGCCTTTTGGACTCCAGAATGATCCCTTATTGAATAAGTTTGACTCATCTCCCCTGCCTGCCTTGTTTTGGCTTTTGCCTGTTTTCGGCCTGGGGTGAACTTGAACTAAATATTTTACCGACCTGGTCTCAGAGTCATGCTTTTGGTTTCAAACCTGTTTGTACTGAGCCTTTACAATAATAAAATAAAACCAGAAACCATTGATTTCTTTGCTCCCTTTCTTAGTGCACAGCTGTAGACTTCACATTTTGATGACAGGTTTAACAAGGGTGGTTTAATAAATGTGTATGTCTTAGGGCACTATACAGATGTTTTTTTTTTTCTGTAAGTTTAACATTGTCATTTATTGTGACCAACATGGGACTTTATTAAGAGTCAGGTGATTCCTATGAGGTCATCAGGATTACTCAATGACTCAAGTCATTCAATTTTCCACAGGTTTTTTTTATTAGTTGTGTGACTCACTTAAATGAAACTGTGCATGTACTGTTATGCTTCTGTTGGAATTCCTGTGGCAATATCTGATACCTCATTGTTCCATTAAATGTCTCATGTCAGCTCCAGAAAGTCTGACTGCATTGTCACGAGAATTTCACCAGTTTACTGTACCATGCCCACCTGTTTGGAATAGATTACATTTATTACATTTATGTTTTTAATTTTATATGGTAAAGCAAAATCAACACATTTTTTCAAAAATATAGTGTTTTGGTTTCTTTGCTTGTGGCTTCTGTCAGCTGAAAAGAACCAAAAAAACTCAAGTTTTACAAAATCTGGCAACATAACATTTAAGTATAGGTACTGTTTAACTATCTCCACCCCACCATCTTGCTTCCTGTCATAATCATAATCACAGTGATTATAGGAATATTAAGCCTGGGATTGCTTTGAGCATGGCGCAATGTCATTATGCTGTGATGTTTATTCAGGGATTGTAAAGGGATGTCGAGGAATGCAGAAATATGGGCTCTCTTCATTCAGTGACCCAGACCTGTATGTCAATTTCTTATTTGGCAGGAGGTGAAGTGGGCACGACAACAAAAGTGAGGGTCAAAAGTTCAACATCTGTATGAATATTTACACACAAAATGTTGCCTGTTCCCACTCCACACACACTATTATTTCCACACATTTACCTTCTCTGGTAAGTGTCTGTATCACCCCTTACCCACTGACTGCATGCATGGCACACACGCCCACCCAGACACTCCCCGACACACACTTGCATGCAGACAGGCAGGCCATTCCTGTGAGCTAAGCTAAGTGCCCAGTGCTGGGAAAGCCTAGTGGCCTGCATGCCAGTGGCGTCCTGGTGAGAGAGCAGGAAAACATGCTGCTGTTTCAGAGGCTGCCGGCCTGTTTGTCATCTTTTCCAAGGTAACCAGAGACTGCAGGAGATTAACCCAGTGGAAAATACTCACAGAGATAATGATGGAAAAAGACAACAAAGTAAAAATGTACGACTCAAGTGGAAACCCCGCTGTCAAGTCCTGATTATGTCATTTTTGAATAAGCATACTTCACATTAAATTTGAAATAATGGGGTGATAGCAGGTCTGAGATAGCAGAAAAAGAAAGCACAGCAAAAAGGAAGACTGAGAGAAGTGGAAACACTCTTAAAATCAGGTCATCTTTAAATAAGTATTGGCTATAGTTTCTATGTATTGAAACTGAAGAAGGTTATATAATTGGACTTGCAAACGGCATTATTGATGTTTTCAAACTAATTTCATTGAATATGTCATTTTCTCAGAGACCTATTGAGGATGCAACAAACAAACAAACCAACAAATAAATCTAGTGATTTCTAGAAGCCTGTTACATGTGTGATTTGGCTCAAGGCGTTGGCCTAACTGGGGCTCCAGAGCCTTGGAATAGTTTGCCGGAAGATCTCAGGTTAGCTAGCTTTTAAATCTCTTTTGAAAACTTAATTTTATCTGGGACAAAAAGCTTTTTATTTGATGATGATTTGGTGTAGCGCACTTTCTGGCTCTAAAGATGACAATGTACTGTAGGTCTGACAGTCGGTCGGTTGGTCCACGACTGAAATGTCTCAAAAACTATTGGATAGATTGCCATTAAATTTGGTACACTAATTTATGCCCCCCTCAGGATGAATTGTAATAACTTTGGTGACCTCCTGACCTTTCATCTAGCGCCACCATCAGGTCAAAATTTAAGTCCAATTCTTTGGTTTATGACCAAATACCCGCAAAACTAATGACATTCCCATCAGCTTATAGCTGTACATTCTGCTTAGTGCTAATCAACTAATGTTCAAGCTAACATGCAAAACTATGATGCTGAACATTGTAAACATTATACCTGCTAAACATTAGCATGAGCACCAGTTTGGTATCTTGGTGACTCGCCGTGTGCCCCATTTGGAGTAGAGGTGCGGTGGAGGTTGTGGTGATGCCAGTTCAGCAGCACACTGCAATCTTGGTGCCAAGAACGAGTGCATGTCGAGTGGACTGCTGGCAGCTCAGCGCACTTGTGTTTCATAATATTTTGGTCACTTTATTTGGTGAAGACACACACATATAAACGTCCCTGAAATCAAATCACACACAGCTGACGTGATTGCACAGAAAAAAAAAAAGTTATATTCCGATTATGGCTTCAATGCAGGGAGGCAGAATAAAGATTAATGAGGGATTGTTACCAGCTCTGTAATCCACAACAGTTAGTAGGAAGCCCGTACTGTCTTCCTTCCCTTTACTCTGGTGACTCTCCTTACAGCCGTCTGAAGGCGGCAGGTATCTGTTTCATCTGCAGTCTCTAATTAGAGGGATGTTGTGCAAATATGTTGCAAATTTTGGGCAACCAGCACTAGACTGTTGCGAAATAACCACTGAAACGTCTGTGCACATCAAACGTGTCGTTATAATGAATTATTCTGCTGTTTAAACTGCAGTGTAAGTCAACAGGTGTGTTCGAGACAGACACATTGAAAACAGGTCACACAGTCCCATTAAAAATTGTAGATCAATTAAAAATTCTCTCTCCACTAATAACTGCCTCAGAACTACCCTATCTAGAACTATCCTGCCAATCGTCTCTCGGTGTCCCATGGATGAACGGTGTCTCGCGTCATGAACTTTTCAATGAGTCTGGCCAAAGTCTTGTCTGGAGCTCTGCATTTTTAATTACAATACAGGTAGACCTGTGGCTGTGATGAGTAACATGATGTGATAGAGATTGTTGGGGATTGTTATATGAAAACAATTATAACTTGTGACTTATAACTTTATATTATTACAACAACTCTATTTTACTACATTGTCATTCATTATCTGTTTATACACCAACATCCACTTATGAGTGCCAACAGGAGGTGTTATTGTCGATGACAAATGCATTAATAAATACTTTATATTGTAACAACTACATTATAGTGTGTTATAAGCAATTCATCAAATGTTTATATACTGCTTATGAATGCTAATTAGGGGGACTTGAAGTAAAGTGTTACCACTTTTACTTGTTCAGCACCTTGTTGAGAAAGGTGCTATATCGTCTTGTCACCTACTATACTTTACAGCAGTACAACTACTTACAGTTTAACATAGCACAAAGGGCTCCAAAAATCCTGTACATGTGCAGCCAGTCATTTTTCTGCCCTGGGGAATTTCTGGTTTGGCTGTGGGGAGTATTAAATATTTTTTAATGAAACAGAAATATTCCAAAATTATGTGTCAAATTAGAGGCCTGCAGCCAAAATCTACTTCCTCTTTCTTTATGGTATGTGTTTTATTTTTACTCTGGTTATTTTACCGAGGTGTAACTGAGGTTGCCAGGGGTGAGGCCTTGTAGCGTACACTGTAAGTACAGTAGTTGCACAGTAAGGCCATCTTTACTTTGGGTCGGCGCCACTGAAGATTGTGGCCGGTGAGTAAGAACTTCTTTGCCATGCACACAGTACAGTAAACATTAGGCACAAACACACACATTCAGCGCTCCTCTCATGAAAGGAATTAGACAAACAGGGAAGCAGGCTGCTGCCTCTTGTCTGTTGACTTTCTCTGACTGTCACTTTCCCCCCGCTGGCGGCAAAATAATTAAAGCACTGTAAAATACATCCTTGAAATTCAACTGTTAGTTTATTTGAGATGCATTTTACCGTAACTGGCAGTTTCCCAGCGAATAATTGTCTGTAAAACAGTTCATTCATTCTTAAAAGTGAACACACTGTCGTCCTCTGTCTCCTGAGACCTGCAATGCTACAGTGCACCTGACTTTATGGACCTCATAAATATCACTGCTTTCATCTTAAATCTAAATTCCTATTGGTGCATAGTCCATGGTCTAGTTCACAGCAAAGTTTATAATGGCCAGGAGATTCAATATCACATTTCCCATTCAAAACAATACATGTGTTGTTTCAGCAACATCAATTTCAATCTCCTTTAATTATGCAATCTCTTCCTCTCTCTGTATCTGTCTTTTGCCTGATAAGGCTTGATTCTGAAACACACTGTTGGCACTCAAATTGTTTAATATATTGTGCTGCCAGAAATCCCCTATTAGCATGTCAACCAGTGGCAGGAATGTGAAATATATCTTATTTTGTACATTACTTCAGAGAGGCAGTGCATGCCAGGGAATGTCAAGGTCAACTGGAAACAGGAGAAACACTGAACTGAAGTCCACTCATCTGAATATGCATAGAGCATTTAGAAGCCACTGCTAAAGAGTAGGCGTGTTTTTAAACATGAAAACAGTAAACAGTAGTGAGCGAGTATAGTTGCCTCTTTATATTTTACCCTCTATTGTGTGGGAGTTTTCCTGGTAGCAGTTACGTCAGAGTGTGCTGCTGAATGATATAAATAGCCACTACGTTTCTGGTCACAAAGACTGATGTATTGTTTTCAGTTGTAATTTGCAAATCAAGTCATGCTAATTATTTGAGCAACATCAACATCAACATTTATCAATAAATATACATATACAGCATTTACATTGATTTTAGAGGCTCACTTAATAACTCTCCTACTCTCATGTCACACTTTATTTGGATGTAGTAAATGTTTATGTTCTGCTCAGCTTTCCAGTTTATTTTGTGTTTGTTAAAACTCACAAGGTGACGATGAATACAAAAATAATGCTTGTGATTATATCAAGGGGCTAACAAATACTTTCCAACAATTGATGGGGTGGCCTTCCTGATAATAAGACTAAGAGTTTACAGCCATGATAGCTGCTAACATCAGCATGCTAACATGCTTACAATGGCATCGTTAACTTAATAATGCTGAAGCTAAGCAGGTATAATGTCAACCACGTTCACCATTTTTGCGTAGCATGTTAGTATGCCAGCATTTGCCAATAGTTGTTGAGCTTTTTCAGTCTGGACCAAAGTGAAGTGATTGACTGACCAACATTGCTATAGCTTCTAGCATTGCTAAAATTGACAAAGGAATGCTATTTATAGGACTGCTGGCTGCTAATAAAATAAAATATGGAAAAATCTGCACAAAATATACAATAGATTTGTTATGTTGTAGAGATTTATTATGGAATTCTCCTCTCTAAGAACTCAGTAGCCTAGACCTTCCTCTACCTTAACATCTACAGGTACATCTTGGTCCTGACCCATGTGTTACTTTAAAAGACCAAAATATAAAAATGTCCCACATTGAGGGACAAAAGTATGAAGGATTTTTAACTAAAAACTTTTCAGTAAACTCACCTGCTGTAGTGTTCAGTTGAGTTCACTTCTCCATCAGACAGACACATGCACACATCTCCTGAGAATGAGCCTTGTTGCATGCGTCACTCTCGACACCAAGCACTTCATAAGCCCAGAAGAGTTTCCCCTAAATCATTTCAAAAACCTCACCAGGGAAAACAAGGTGGCCACATCAGCTGCCGTGGAAGTCCAGGGATCCCTCTGCTGTTATTTCTTCTCTCAAGGTCACATATGACTCACTGCTTTGACTGGCAAAACTTCCAACGCTGGGCACAAGGTCTGCTGGAACCCTCATCCTTTTTTCATGCCTGTCTCTCTGTTTCTCTCTGCCACGGCTTACCTTTTGCTCTCTTCACACTCTCTCAATATGTATCTCATGGGCCTTCGGCAGATACACCACTATATCACTTCTCTCTCTCCTTTCTTCCCCAATTCATTCTAATTTGCCTTCCCCCTCCATGCGTCCACATTTTCTTTAGGTATCTTTGCCCCACATTGATCATTTCCGTATTGAGACTTTTTCATCAGTTAGTAAAATAAAGACTTGTCCACTGTGATTTCCATCTGAGGGGCCCAGGCAGTGAGAGATATAAAATATCCTGAAACAAGAACTCTGAGGTGGACCGCAGGAAGGCGGAGAGGAGAATATGAGAAGGTCAAGAACCTTAACAAGGCAACATGCTTCTTCTCTGTCTGTACAACAACACTGATTAAAGTGGTGTGGCCTGGGTTTTCCTGAAAACCTTTTGCACTAAGGTCACTTTACCCCACTGACTTACAACAGAACCAAACTGACCTTAATTTTAAAAAAACGCAGCAAACGCAGAGTTTATTCAGATGACGTCTGTTGCGTGTCGAAACATTTCATAGTTGCCACACACCTCATTGAAACCAACTTCTACCTTCGTATAGGCAATCACAACTTTCACTTGTTAGCTTAGTATAATCGAAGACTTATATTATTATGCAGTTTGTATGACTGTGTATGTATGTGTAGAATTACATAGTAACAGTCTTTTAAAATGCTTTTTTGGGGCATTTTATGCCTATATTAGATGGCGCCAGTAGATAGATGACAGGAAATGAGGGAGAGAGGGATGCAACAAAGGTCCCCTGCCAGACTCAAAGTGGGGGACGTTGCAGTTCATGGTTGGTGTCTTAAACCCTAAGCTACAGGGGTGCCCCAAATTGTTTTGTACGCGTGGGGACATTTATGTGTTAACAATGTCTAAAATACAAATGTTATGCCATTCGGAAGTAGAAAAGTAGGATGACATATGCACATTTGCACATCATAATCACATGATTAACCCCATTTATGACTACAATTATGCAAATGTGCTACACTGGGGCTTTAGACTCAGTGAGATGCTCCAATCAACCATTCAGTTATCAAGAAGTACTACTGTATCTTGCTTAGCCAGACCTCTGTCTCAAGAAGCCTTTGGAAGTTGTTTAATGGCTAATAACATTATGCTAGGGACAACTGAAAGTCCATTTTAATGATATGGCCCAAAACCACAGATTTCTCTTAGAGTGCACTAAAATATGTACAACATACGAAGACACCCTCTATCCTTAAACTTTTAATATAGATATGGTAAACTTCCACACAAAAAAAAAAAACCTTTACCACAACAAGGGTGGACAGACACCCAATAGGTGCAAACAAACACTATACATAACTTAAATCAACAATGCAAACAATGCATGCTGCCTGATTAAGAAGTAATAAAATGTGAATTGAAGCTTGTGTTAGCTCTAAGATATGCCTCCACATGCATTTTAAACACACAGAAATGTGAAATGGAAGAAGAAATCTTCCACTGTAACTGCAGTGAAAATGTTCTGAAGTAGCAGTAACAGTAACCATTAACTGGCCTGTAAAAGTTACTACCACAGGCATGTCAGATATGTACAGTTCAGCGAGGACCTAATGAAAATCATGGTCTTCGCCACATGATCGCTTGGAGATATATGGTGGGCAAAACCCTTTCAAAACCAAATCTTTTTAAAGTATTTTACTTTTGAGTTGCTACAGTCGCCCTAATAAAGTCCTCTGTACAAATTTAGCAACTGATATTATCTCTACTGTTAACTCCAGGTTCTTTGTGAGCCTGTCAAGAGGATGTTTGGATCCTCTTGTCCTGTTCTATCTCTTTCTCTCTCTGAAGTTGATCTACAAATATGCTTTATTTGCATGCGTGGGTAAAAGCCTTTGTTACAAAAATTGAAAAAGTGCTCTCTGTCTCAGGTCACCATCAACCCAACAACAGTTATCAGTTCCCTTTTCCATTCATTCGTTTACGAGATCTGTTATGGAAATAAGTGGGACCCGGACAGCTATGGTACTGGTTAACACACACACACACACACACACACACACACACACACTCAAGTACACACAATCTTGGCTTCCATGCAACCAGACAATACATGTACACAGAAGTTCCCATGGATCTGAACAATAATAGGCTATGGTAGTGAGAGATCTGCTATCGCCTGTAGCATGCAAACAAGATGGCAAAAGCACTACAAAGAACTAATCTCAACATCTTTGCAGTTGGATTTATTTATCACACATTTACACTTACCTTTGGCGTCACTTTACTGTGACCAGTTTTCTGCTTGATACACAGATAGCCTTTATTGTCCCTATAAGGGTTATCTAATACTCACAGTGTATGTATTGTTCATGCCTCAGGAACATAAACACATACAGTATACAGTACAGTACACACAGAGCCAGACACATACATGTACATTATGCACATATAAATAAGTTAAGTTATGAAAAGCCATCGAGGCAGATTTGCCACAATAACCCATCTCGCAGCAGGAAAAGGACCCAAAATGCAGACAGGCTGAAGCGGTTCCAAGATTTATTAACTCAAAAATTCTCTCAAGAAAAAGCCACAGGAACAGAAGCACAGGGAACAGGACATCCACATTACACAATGACGCGACAGAGAACAAAGGGAGAGGACCAGTCTATATAGGGGAGGAGACAACGAGGGAAACAGAAACAGGTGGGTAACGAGACACAGGTGAACCTAATCAAAACTGGAGGGAAACAGAACAATGACAGGAAGTAAAAGGCACACACGAACACAAGACCAGGGATATCAAAATAAAACAGATAACACCAAAACCCAAAAACACACAAGTTCAAATGAGAGTCCTTCGTGGACCATGACATAAGCATGTGCAAGCCCAAATTCATTTAACCAGTGTGGTGTTGTGTTAGAGGGACAAGACTTAGCTTTAAATACATTTTGACTGGATATATAAAATAAATCAAAATGTTGCACTATTGTTGACAGGCCAAAACCAGCCAACAATTTATGGACATATGGCGAGTCAGTAAGAATAGTCATGCCGTAGTTGCATCTGGTTCACCTCGTAACACCCATGTTTTCCCTGCTGGTATGCTACAGACCTCACCGCCAACTAACACGTCAGGAAGGCTCGTCATGAGTGTGTGTTAATACATGTGTGTATCTGTTTATGTGTGTGTTTGAGAGGGTAGAAATCCAGCTTCAGTTCCACCATTGTTGCGGTGTATCCTGACCTCGATGCTGAAAGATGTGTGTGTGTATTTTTCTTTTTGTATTTGTGCCTGCGCGTGTGTGTGTGTGTGTGTGTGTGTTCAGTCATACCGTGGTGAGCTGTGACCTCACCACTAAGACTTCCCTCACATGCCTCAGAGACTCGTAGGTGGGTGAGTGTGTATTTTCTCTGATTACGTTGAGACCTTGTGCTTCTACGTCAGCGGGCTGTGACATTTTGTCATGCCTCTGCATGGGCCGGACAGTGAGCAGATAAAAGACAAATGGAAAAGCAGATTTGATTTAAGGACCTTTGACATTAGAGGCCTTGTATCAACATCATACGTTGAGATCACAGTGTGGGAGCGCCCTTTTGGGTTTACGACGTCAGTTGACCCATTATGCATTTTGAGCTTTATGTGGGAGTTCTTTTGGTTGAAACCTTGATGAAGTGAGGGTACTATTGTATTGTTCTACTGTACAGTCATTCTTTTAAATGATTTTGGAGCGCTTTATTTAAAGATATTAAACAGACAACTGGAAGGAAAGAAGACATTTGAACAAGTTTCAAACCCGAAATGTCACTGGTAAATGTCACTGAACTGGCCCACTGATATACAACTATCATTGGACTTCAGGATGTATAAATGAGTGTGTGTGTGTGTGTGTGTGTGTGTGTTTTCTTTCAGAAAATGGAAAATATTCTTTTGATTGAATTGTTTATACCCAGAGTGCACATGCTTTTGTTAGTTTGGATGACTGGGATCTGAGAAATTTACTTCACTGGAGTGAAAATATCTGAAATTCAGGTCTGTCAGTTAATGAGACAATCCATTCACAACAACAAGAACACTGAGTGAAAGTTCATTCTTGGCCTAGGGGAAAGAAATGTAACTTAAGGTCCACCTACTAGCTTTTTCAGGAGCTTTCAACGACATCTAATGGATTATCAGCGGATTGAGTTTGCTCAGTTGTCATCAGGTGACCTAAGTATAGAAGTTCAATCATGTGATAACAGGTGGTTTTATTATACAGTATATATTTGGGAGAAATTGTAAAGCTATTCAAATGACAAGAACCTTCTTTTTCTTTATCCACTGAAAGCAGGTTAAGCTTATTTTGAATGAAGAATGGAGTTGCTCAGCTATTTTGTAGAAAAATAATGTAAACGCTGATCACAACCAATATATTTTTCCCCTCTAGATCTGAAGAACAAATTGATGTTTTCCTGTTTTCTGTACAGTTTTATTCAGCATATACACATTATATTAAAAGTAATAAAATGTATTAT
Organism: Macquaria ambigua; assembly: GCA_008360985.2. NCBI lineage: Eukaryota > Metazoa > Chordata > Actinopteri > Centrarchiformes > Percichthyidae > Macquaria > Macquaria ambigua. The sequence continues at coordinate 492,728 of VMKM01000065.1, read as the reverse complement.
GTAGAATGTTACATTCAAATGGCACAATAGAGACGACAGTCAATTATGTCAGATTTAGAGTTTGTTTAGTGCAGTGATTCCCAACCAGGGGTACTTCTGCAGTCACCAGGGGGTACGTGGAAAATATTGTGAAGCTCAGCTAATTTGAAAAAACAGAAATTATGATTTGATAGACATGCCTCAGAGTCAGTTGTAAGTTGATTAAGACTGCAGAAAGACTAGTTGGAAAAAAGACAACAAAAAGCTAAAAGTAAAGAGACTGTAAATGGCTGAAACAACCAGTTTCTGTCACTCCAAATGGCAGTAGTACAAATGCAAAACTACTAAAAAATACCATTGAACAATAGTCTACCATAACGCTGTCCCTTCTATCAAAGGGGTATGACAAAGGGCTACTTAGGCCCACCTGATAGGGCTGTCACTACACGAATCCGCTGTACAATACGGCAGCGGTGGCCTAAAGGTTAGAGACCTAAAGGTTGCTGGTTTAATCCCCGGGCCGACAGGTTGAGTCTGGTTGGGGAAAGTGAAAGAGGGCAGCTTCCAGGTGTGAATGCGTGTAAGGGTGAAAAAATGTTTCTGGCTCTCTGTGAGACTTCCCTGAATAAATAAAGGGTAAAGAAAAATAGCCAGTGAAATTAGTTGTGGGACATGTAACAATAAATCATATAGTAGATTTTTTTTGTGAAATATTGTAAAAACCATCTGGAGTCTATGGACAAAATACACTTTATGGAAAAATGTTCTAATATGTTTGCAGCACAGTCCCATATCTGAATATAAAAATGCATGTTCCTTAAAGCTCTCTGCTTTGGGGGCCACCAGACAGAAGCTGTGATGGTTCATAGTTTTAACAAAAACAGTATTTTGGACTGATTCTTCGATCTTGTGGCTCAGGTTCCTGAAACAGTTCTTCTCCGCACATATACAGTGTTGACTCCTCACTGAGACAACATTTCCAAGCTCCACCAGAGGATATTCAAATAAGCATAACAAGTCTCACTAAATGATTTTTGGCTGGTCCAAATAAACAGCTGTCAATCATTGTATTTACATGCTGTCAAACCAGGACTGGAAAATGTTTCTTTATTCACACGGATTAAAACTACCTTTTTTTTTTTTTTTACTTTGACAAATTGGGTGTGTTACAGACAAATACACATGGAAGTAGGTGCTTTGGAGTTTTACTTCATCACTGTATTATTTTACCACAATGTTTCAGTAGTAAAAAAAAATGTCAGAGTAATTATTTCCTAGTGCTCAGTTAGTGCTTTCTTTCTCTCTAAATAAGGAAAACTCACATCTCCAGCCAAGAAAGACACTTTTGTAGTTTAAACCGATCTTATACTGTACTCCTCAAGTGTTGTATATCCTATCTGTCACAGTTGGGTCAAACTGTACGATGTTGTGATGTGCGTAACCTATTCATCTACAATTTTCCATATTTAGTAGGGATTTTTTTAGGGAATATTTGTATAGTTTAAAAAGCCGATCCTATCTGGTTGAATTCATGAATGAATCCACATCATCTGAAGGTCACTGGATGCTTTGTTTCCTTTGTTGTCGCCTACACAATTCACTACTTTGCGTAATCGCAATGCAACTCGTGAGGATGCACTTATTTTTAGGACTGAGGGGAGAGAGTAAAACACAAAGACAGACAGAGAGAGGGCTGTGCACTGGATAACGAGGTGGGTGGGCACATGCTCCGTCTCTCTCTCTCTCTCTCTCTCTCTCTCTCTCTCTCTCTCTCTCTCTCTCTCTCGCTGTACTGTATAAGAACAGATCTGTGATGGAGACCCCATCACACCGAAGTTCACTTTTACGCAGTGGAGATGAGCGCGCGGATAGCGAAATCCAACCCGGCCATGAAACTGATAGTGGTGAGTAACCAGAGTTTCTGCAGCTCTTCTCCTTAGTCCGCTGACCCGATCTGATCCGCTGGAGCAAAGGCACACTTCTTACTGAATGAATGGCATGTTTTATTCTTAAGGTATTTCAGTCGGAGGGATTATTGCGAGACACTGATTATTATTGCGCTACACGCGGTTTCTGATACATGGGAATCAGTTGGGTATGGGCACTCGCCTTAGTCCAGATGTGTCCTCAAAAAAGCAAGATATTCGCTGATCACATGTTATGTCTCGGTACAGCACGCGTCTGTGTAGGTAGTTTGATGATGTCTAACTTATTACAGGTGCCAGTAATTAGTCTATGCACTTCAGTCACGGTGTCCCCTGAAATACAGTCAGTTTCTGGAGTTGGCGTTTTGGTGGCAGTTGATATCAGGATCGGTCTTGTTTACACCATCACTGGTTCTGAGGATAGTCATGATCCTTTATAGGTTCAGACATGGCATTATGCCATCTGAGCGGTGTTATTGTTTATACTCAGACCGTTTTGCTTATACAGTACCTGTTTTACTAGTAGCCATGTGTGACGCATGTACAAGTTCATCAAGTAAAATCCCCCCACTATATTAGGCTCCAATATTTGTGTAGTATATTTGCATGACATTTTCATTAGGTGACGGGATTTCTGTCTCTCAGGGATAGATATTCTGCTGTGAAATACTCGCAGGGAATGAAGGGGAAAATTGTTGAGGCATGACATGATTATGATGTACAAGGTGTGGACAAAATAAATGCAGCCCCATATAGGCTAGAAGCTTTGCAAGATAATCTTGTACAGGTAATATTCAGCTTTGTTGAGACTGTGTAGAGAGATGGATTCTACTTTTTAGTGACTTCTGAGGCTGTAACTTGTTCTGTTTTTGTAGTGGATTATATCATATCAAAGTATTGAATCTATGTCTCTTAGGACTATATGATGATAAGATCTTTTTAAGATAAATAAAAGAAAAGTTTTTGAAAATAGAATTGAACTATGTTTGTATTGTTTTTTATTAATGGAGCTCATGTTTTGCCCATCTTGTTATTCTCTGCTGTGAATACTCACGACCCACAACATGGACCCACAAATAGAGATCTCTGATTTTCATCAATGGCTGAAAGTTTACTTTGGGTCACATGTCAGTGCTTTTACTATGGCACGTTTGAAATGAATGAAACTTTACACTCTCAACCTGGCGTGTTACCAGGAGATGGTGTTTGCAGTAAGTCTGTTATTACACTAATTTGTCCTACAACGCTTCTCAGGGGTTTTTAAATGTATGCCTCCGGGCTAAGAGCAGTTATTCCCTTTGGTGTGTTTTGCATGCTGTGCTGTGTTGGGGCCTGTGTAGGTTTTGCATAATGCTCACGTACAGATGTGTATCAGGGCAGAAACAGATCATACACTGTTGCTACAAAACACTGGACCCACTATCTATCCCCATTGCCTGTGTGTTTGTCTGTGTGTGTGTGTGTGTGTGTGTGTGTGTGTGTGTGTGAGAGAAAGAGAGAGACAGATCCTATTTTGTGAAGTGCATGGTCAGTCAGTCATTTTGTTTGTAAGATGTGTCGCTTCTTTGTGTGTAAGGTAGTGAAGTGTGTGCACGTGTACCTTCTGCCACCATTTAATGTGATATCATCCATACAGAGTATTTCCTCTACTGCAGCGCAGTCTGCACTCCACACTCCACAATAGACCTAAAATAGGCAAATATTTTGCTCTTACAATTTCTGACGTAATGTTCTTGTGTTTATCCATCATTCCGTTAGTCAGTCATTCGCCAACCAAACAAGCATCTATTTAGCCAACTAATGAGTCAGTTGTGCAACCACACAGTCTGTCTCAACTGTCAGCATCCAGCCAATAAGTCAATCTGCACCCCTCTGGATCCCTCATACCTTTCTGCCTGTATATCCGCTTGTCAACTAACCAAACAGCCAGCCACTCAGTCTGTCTGCAAGTAACAGTAACAGTAAGTTAAAGGGGTACTCTGCAATTTTGTGTCCAAAACATTGTTTTGGTTTTAGAAGTCCAGCAGTAAATGCACCTCCTGCACCTGTGTGCTCTTCCTGTTCCCCTGCGTGTTTCTGACACATGTGGTTGCATTCTGTCTGCTGAAAACACACACTTGTTTGTTTGGGTCCTTGCCCAGGATGATGTCAGTGGAACAGACATCGAAATTGGACTTAATGTGAAGACACATATTTCAATATGTAAACAATGATCTTTGGTGGAAAAGTGAGGTTCTGGAGAGCGCAATAATGCAACTGAGGAGGATTTCTACCTTCTACTTGTCTGTCAGGTCAGCAGGTCGTCAACCATCCAGCCAATCAGACAGTTAGCTAGCCTGCATGTCATTCATCCATCCTATAATCCAGCCACTCATCCCCATGTAGGAACATACTGTATCTCCCTCTGTTACTATCTGTATTATCTTTATCTTTATGCCTCCTCTCACTCTCTGATGTGGCCGTTGGCATTAGCTGCACCAACTTCCCTAAACGTAGCGACAGGTTAGCACGCAGACAGGAGGAGCTACAGAGGGGTCATCTGGCCAAACAGCGTCAACATGATGTCTTTTTTTTTGTTTTTCCTAGACAAACACCAGAGAAAGGGTGAGGAAGTGAGTGTAACGGGGGTACAGGATCAACATGTTTTAAACAAACAAGCACAAATGTTTATTCAGAAAGCAACGATTACCTCTGGAAGTGGCTTCCGCACACCTAACTTCCCCTTTTCCATCAACAGTACTGATAGCAGACTTGTGTGTGTGTGTGTGTGTAGTGATGATCAGATACAAAAAGCAGAAAGAGAGTAGGCAAAAGAGATACAGCTGTTGTATTAGTGTCAGTCACACTATGGCCTTCATGTCGGTTTTATCTTACAACTGTATGAGTCATATTAAAAATGGCATGACTGATTTGATGCATATTTCTGTAGTGAACGTTTATCTGACACTAGATATGTTAGAACATGGAGAGTTTGATTTATTTTTCTTGAAATTTAAACAGACAGAACATGTGATTCACAAGTTCTCATATTTAAATGTATAAAGTATTCAGACAAATGCATCTACTGTTTCTTTTTTATTATATATCCATATCTGGTTTGGGATATCAGTCCAAGTTATCATGCTGTATGCAGCGGCGGACTCAGATCCTTTACTCAAGTAAAAGTAGCAATACCAAGCTGTAAAAATCATACATGTAAAATTTTACTTAAGTTAAAGTACACAAGTATTATTAGAAAGATGTACTTGATATCAAAAGTAAAAGTACTCGTCATGCAGCAAAATGACTGATGTATTATTATATATGGAATTATTAGATTGTTAGTATTGATGCATTAATGTGTAAGTAGCATTTTACTGTTGTAGCTGGTTAAGTTGTAGCTGAACTACTTTATACACAGTAGTAGGTAGTTTAGTTCGGTGGTTCTTAACCTTGGGGTCGGCCCCTTCCAAGGGGTCACAATATAAATTTGGGAGGTCATGAGATGATTAATGGGGTAGCAAAGAAGAAAAATAAAGTTCTGCAACACAAACTGAATTCATTTGTTGGACTTGGATTTGTTCTCTAATCTTTGCTTTTTTTGTGAAATATTTCATAATTTGAGGACACAAGCCAAAATTGTTGGGAATAACCGGTTTAATCTTTAGCAATGCATCATATTTTATAATCCTATCCTGTGTTTTTTAATGTAAAATCTTAATAATCTGTAAAGCAATTAGTAAATATAGCTGTCATTTTCCTCTGAAATGTAGTGGAGTAGAAGTATAAAATAGCAGAAAATATACAAAGTAAATGTACTTTACTGTACATTCAACCAGTGGCTGTTCATACTGGACATTTTTCTGTATTTGTTTCAAATGAGTCATTGGTCTGAATTCCTGGACTAAGGGAGGATAACTAAAACATCTTTCTGCCACTCTGATCAAAACCTAATGATTTTTTTTTTCATTATTGATTAATCTGCTGATTATTTTCTTGTTTAATCAAACATATAGTATACAATAGTTTTGGCATATACGTTTCTAAAATGTCAGAAAATAGTTTTATTTAAATATATATATATCCCAGAGCTCCACCAGCAAATATCACATTTGAGAAGCTGGAGCCAATGAAATTTTGGTAATTTTGCTTAATGAAGGACTTGATTAATGAATGATCAAAATAGATGCTGATTGATTCTCTATTCATTTATTAATTAACTAATTGTTTCAGCTCTAATCAACATGACATATAGATTATAAGAGTACAGTGGAATTAGAAACTGTGTTCACACATTCTGCTTGGTTAAAGTACAACAGCAGACTAGTTGGGTTTAATAAATTGACCACTCAATATTCAAATCTTAGCAGAACTGCATATGTTAAACATGTGCTCACACACATAAATAATTCATTTTTATCACAAGAGTTTTAGCAACAAATTCAAAGTTAGAAGCACTATTTGTTTGAGATGATGATGAGTGTATCGAGTGTATGTTGCTTGCATTATTTAAATAGTCAAAGCTATTCAAGATTATGAATAAATGTGCGATGATAGACTTCTTGTGATGCAGCATGGCAGCATGTGCCATAGTCTCTCTGTTTCTGTTTGAGTGAAAAAAGACAGATTCCATATTCACAGGAACCAACACGAACGCACACACACACACACACACACACACACACGCACACGCACACGCACACACACACACGCACACACACACACACACACACACACACTTCCAAGTGCTGGAATCCCCCCTCAGACCACCTGCGTTCTACAGTTAACTGAAGCCATGTGCCTGGTGGATAAGCTGGTGTAGTGTGGTTTGGTCCCTTTGTGCCATGGCTCTTCTCCTCATGCCATGAATTTAAAACTGACCTCAGGCTCCCAACCTCTGATTCTCCTCTCTCTTTGCATTTCAGTGCACTCCACGTTCATTGTAACTCTAACCTTATCTGTTGGAAGTTAGTTAAATACTGCGGCTAATTTGTTCTGGAAGCATTTTAATATTTCCACTAACAACACAAGGGAGGGCATGTTTACTGTTTCAAAATGTAATCGTGATTCACTGATTTTGTATAAGTTGTCTGCTTACAGATCCTCTTTTTTGCTCAAACTCTTATTTTTTATTATTTTTTAACTTGTGAATTTACCTTTTGTATCATATCAAAAGAAATGTATCTCTCTCTACCAATCTGCTATATTGTACATGATCAAGCCGCCTGAGACTTGCTCTTTTTTGCACACTGCATCTTCAATGCAATGCTTAATTTTAGCTCCAATTAATATTTATTCGTTTTTCCTTTTTTACCCATGTGTGTAAAAATCAATAGGCCCATTACCCGCCCTTTATCTGTGGATGTTGCTTTCTTTACAAGCTTGCATGGAACACATGTGTGATCATTTGTAAGGCTATTTCTGTCAGGTGTCTGAACTTTAGAAATGCCGCTACAGCCCATCTGTCATGCAGTTCATCCCGTTTCAGTAAGGCACTCTGTCATCCTTACTCTTCACCATGGTTGTAATTTTGGCAACAGACAAGTTCATAGAAAAACAAAAACCCTCATGTGTGTTTTAAACCCCCGTCTCGCCAAAGGACGGGCATTGTTGTGGGAAGCACGGTCCATCTCCTTGATCCAGCATGGTCTCGTGTATCACCGCACTTTACAGACTGGAATACACTTGTGCCGTTGTTTGTACCATTCAAAAGGATAACATCTGCTAAAAAAAACACATGTTCTCTGTTAAAGAATTGGTAAAGATTGTCTTTGCTCTGCATAAACACAAGGTTTTCTCTCAACTCACTTCAAATGGGAATTACTGGCAATGATTACATAAGCAAACTGTATCAGATGAAGCCGATTTAACCAGTATGGTTATATAGTGTTTTTATTTGAACCATTATATGTCCAGAGGAAGGAGACTTAGTGGGCCTGGTTTTTCCAACAAGCAGCTTCACATACAGCTGTCATCAGAGCTGCCCTGCCTTGCTCAAGGGCATCTTGCTTAGGGAAGGTAGAACATTATCATTACCTTCATACCTTCATCCATCCTTTCCTCTCAGCTGGCTGAGCTCCACGTAGGATATGCCTCTCGCTGAGCTTCGCTCTGATGATGTTAACAGTATAATTATGGCTGTCAGTGGCCCCTAGCTGCTGTGTAATTTGGGTTTCCAGCGGTCGTCCACGATGTCGTCAGATGGCAGCTTCTAAGGCGACAAGGAGGGTTAAAAGTTCAATATCTCTTTTAGCTGCTGATAGATGGACTCACACACACACCACAGGACATCTTCCCAATAAATGAATTCTCTTTTGCTCAGTAGCAGAAAGCTACTGTACTGGCTGGTTTGTAAAAGTGTGGTTCTGCCTGAAGTGTGCCATAACTAGAAAACAGAATAAGTTCTACTCAGCATGACATAGTCCAACCAAAAGCTGCTTGCCCAGTCATGATTAACAATAAATTAAAATTAACTGATTGATTCCAGACAACAATGGCACTCAATGTGTGCTCACATCCTTTGTCGGTACCTCCTTTTTTTAGTTTAATAGTACGCTACATTTGCTTTTCTTGCATGGGTTTAACTGTGCATGAAGTGGGAAATGGAGTGAATAATAAGCAGCAAAGGTTGTAAGCTGGACATATGATGTACGATGTGTGAGGGAGCATCAAACCATTCAAACGCTATGTGTTTTTAGAGCGTTTCAAATGGATTTTTAGATCTGATCATAAAGATGTGATATTATAAAGCAACATCTCTGAGCTGTCATTTTATTTTACCTACTGCACATTACTGTGTATGTTGTAGCTGGAGTCGAGACAAACTACTGTGCTGTATGAAGGATATGAAAAACAATCCGAACCCGACCACTTCCACATGTGCTCAGGCTCATCGGCTCCCCTGACTGAAGATAGTCCAGCTCTGCCAGTAAACCCATCCTGACTCGAACCAAAGATTAAAGTCGAAGCGACAAGTGTAACCGTACCCGGATTTGCAAAAACCTAGGTGACCCTCTGTCAGTCCCTTGGTGCACTCCACCCTCTTGATGTTTCTAAATTGATTGGATGCGGTCTCGCGGCTTAATAGTGTGTATATACACTTCTTAATTTGAAGAGCAAGACTATGATTATGGGTTTGATTCCCGCTGGGGCCACCCATGCTACAAACAAACACATGCAGCCATGGTACTGCTCAGCACGTCGCTGTGGATGAAAGCCTTCCACCAAATGTGGTGCTCGGAGGTCGATAGGTTTTGCCGGGAAAACCACTGTGCTCGCCAGGCTGTTTGAAGCGTAGGTTTCTATTATGGTGTGTAAAACCCATTAATCTATTTTTACTATCTTTTTCAATGACCTCCATTGCAAAAGGAAACAGAAATAGAAGGACGCGAAGTAAACTTACATTTTTTTTTCTTTTCTGTGTAGTGCGTCATTTCAGGTTGATAACTTTTAAAACAGGAATATACGTACAGTGTGATAAATTACTAAAGGAGAACACACAGTTACGCAGATACATGAATAACAGATCAAAGCAGTTTGTAGCATAAGCAGTGTGTTCAGTAACATATGGCAGATGGGGAAGACACAGCTGTACTGCACACTGTGTCCTGGCCTCTACACACACATTTTGTAATATAATAGTGAATGAGACATGCACACACACACTGAAAATAACGCTCTTTCTCTCTGGTTTTCCTTTTGTTTCATGCATACACATAGTATATTAGTGTTATGTGGTTGCAAGTTTTAAGTTAAATGGGATAAGTACAAATACACACACGCAGGAAGGAGATCAATGTTGTGCAGCGGGTAAACTGTAGAACAGAGTGGGTGAGTGTTTTGTATTCTGGTGGTGAATGGGGAAAGCCCAGTAACCTCCAACAGTTCTCTTTATGAACAGCAGCCAGGAGGGGAGACCGCAGAGCACACAGACCAACACTGAGGAAGACGGTAATGGGACATGAACACCGACAAACATGTGCACACACACACACGCAGCAACACACACATTCCTGCATGTGTGCACTCCTGCACGCACATGCATGAATGTTTTGTAGTTGTTTGTTGTATGAATTCATTCATTTTTGAAGATGCACAAACAAACATGGTGGAAAGCAGAAAAACCACATACAAGAATACACACACACACACACACACACACACACACAATGCAAGGACGGCCTATTGTTAGTTTGTCCAAGCAGTGAGGATGTATTCTGGCCAACGGGAAAGTCCACAGAGCCAATGGCTAAGGGACTTCAGGGTGGAAGGAGCCAGATGTGTGACATCTGTTCTGCATGTGGCCACGACCAGCTGCATGGCTGTATGTCAAACATGCTCACCAACTGATATCTTAGATTTTAGGTCCAGCCAATGCTTTTCAGTTCCTGCTCAAGGGATGATACATGGGCTTGTTTTTGAGGCAATAGCTACATATGTCCGACTCTGAGGCTACCCACTTTACAGTGTGTCCATATGGATGGGTTGCTTTTAGGGGGGAAAAAGATATATGGGTGTGGTGTGCTCTTGCTCCAGGGCGGTATTAAACTGCTGTAGATCAGCGTTGAATCACGTCAGATGCTTTTCAGCTACAAAGTCGCCTATGTCACAGAGCTGCTGACACGAGTAGGAAACTGCTGGTGAGGTCAGAGAACACAGGGCTGCACAATTATTGTCTATAATCCTGTGTCATACACTTTATTTTAATTTAATGACTGAAACATCTGAATTCATTTAAAAGCTTTGGAAAACAGTTAAGACGTTGAGAAACAATGCCAAAAGTGCAATAAAATAAATGTGATCCCTTAATTAAGACTAATAGTCAGGATAAAATCATGCTCACAGCATTTAGCATCATGCTTTGAGACAGCACAAAGGGACAATAATGACTCCTGCAAACATTAAAAATGTACTATTGTTATTCTTTAAAAGGTTGCTCCTGTGCCGTAATTCATGTCCATGAAACTACTGCCGAATTTTCTCCTTTACTCCCTGAACTGCACTCTATAAAGCAGAGGAAATCACTTTAGGACTACGTGTCCACCAGGAGCTTCAACTTTACAGCTCTGACCTTTCTTTCAACTCTTCCTTACTGGAAGCTTTGGGTTGCCGAGTGCTCCAAAATATAAAAATATTTGAACCTTTAGCCAAAGAGGAGCTGCGCACGAGATGGGTTCCATTAGAGATTTTGTCACTGCTGTTGACTCAGTACTAAACCTGTTTTCTTTTCTCTTGCAGCTCTTCACAGCTTCTCTTTCCTGGGCCTTCCAGCAGCAGGCCGTACCGCCAAAGTACCAGTACTGCGACCCTGTGACATCTGACCTCCTACTGTGCGACCAGTGCCCTCCTGGCACAGCCGTGAAACGACACTGCACCGCTGACACACCCACAGAGTGCCAGGCCTGTCCTGAGAAGCATTTTGCTGAGAACTGGCACTGGGGGGATACATGCCAATACTGCACCTCGGTATGTATGAGGCCAAAACACATCATCTAAATATTTGGTTCTCTTTGGTTTTCTTCTTAATAGACCCCTGAGCCCTAATTTCTCTTCTTTGTGCATTAAGGAGTGTGAGTAACTGTAGTTTTCATGGGAAACACCAGTTTTGTATGTAAGAAGTATCTCTTTTGTGTATCTACTCACATTCAAGTGAATCATATCACAGTTAGGATTTCCGTTAAAGTTCAATATCCCTTTAATGTTTTTATCCTCTACCTTGTCCTCATGCCTTTTTCTTAGATGCATGACTATACTGTTTGTTTACATTTTGGCGCAGCATCTGTCATTCTTTGAAACCAGTGTTTCCACTTTGGTTGTTGTTACTAAAAATGAAAGTTTGTGTATACAATGTGCTCATTGTGGTAGAGTGATCTTCTCACATATGCCCACTGGCACACTCAGTGTATTGTTAACATGTCCACCTTGAGGTGTTTTTATATTCCTGTTCTAGCATGCCATTTTTATCATTTGTCAAGATACTGTGTGTTAAAGAGAGCTTGTGAAGCTGCAGCACAACACTCACCATGACCTCTTTTGTTTTCCATCATTACTGTGAATTAGTATGTTCTCTGTTCATATATACAAATCAGCCTTTACTGTATGTTATTGTGTACATGCAGCAGCACAGTTTCAATAGGTGTGTGACCGTGGTTTGTTGTGTTTAGGTGTGTAAGGAGAGGCAACTTGTCAAGCAGCAATGCAACAGCACTCATGACCAGCTGTGTGAGTGTGCTCCAGGTTTCCACCTAGTGGTCGAGTTCTGCATCACACACAGTACCTGTCCACCTGGCTACGGAGTGAGAGCTTTAGGTAAGACTGAGATCAAAATTAAGATTATCATTAATATTATTATTAGGTAATTGTACTGGAAGGTGATCTTCATTATACACAAGATATCTGATAAACTAGACGTGGGTTTTGTGGGTTTTCTGTCTATCCGGTCAGCATGTAAATCAGATTTAAAATCGGAGATCAATGATTAAAAGTAGGTATTCGTACTAAAACCAGAGAAAATTAGGAATTCAGTCAGCACACAGCCTGGGAAGAAGAGTTCAGTGAGTAAAAGTCCCATCGGTTCAATGTTACCACTAAAAACAAGTGTTACGCGCGCGTGTGTGTGTGTGTGTGTGTTTATGGGGATATATGTGCATGTGTGTGCATGAGTGTTTGTTACTATGTGTGCACATTGTTATACAGTGCAGTATGCATGTGTTTTCAGTATTTCAAATAGAAACCCATCACTATATATTTTATCTTTCCTTTAATCTTCTCATGCTTCATGCTTTACTCGTCCACTGTCTCACTTTATGTCAAACCAGTTCAATCCCAGATATTCTTTACTGGCAGGTCAGGAAGAAACCGTCATGCTGCCAAAGCAAAGACACACATCAGTTACAGATCAACATTTTCACATTAAGATGTCCTCTCTCTCTCTCTCTCTCTCACTCTCTCTGTCTCTCTCTCTCTGTCTCTCTCTCTCTCTCTCTCTCTCTCTCTCTCTCTCTCTCGCTTCATCTTCCTCTGATTCTGTGAATTACATCTGTTCCAGATGCAGACGTCTCTTTTCGACGAACCAACGTTTTCCTTTTAAAACTGACTCTGACTTTTTCTTAGAATCTCTCTCTGTCCGTCTATCGCATACAGACACACAGAGTTTGGTTTTAAGCTGCACAGATCTTAAATAGTTAGAAATAAAGAACAGAAACATCATGGGCAGTATTTTTAACTTGATCTGTCTGTGAGTTCCTCCTTATTCCAATGTCTTTCTAGCAGAGAGATGTTATGTGAACACACATGTCAAAGAGATGCAATGGCAGTTCTATTATGAATAGGGATTGTGATTGTGTGTGTGAACATAAAACATACATTTATGCATGTCTTTCTCGCACTTCCACACCTCGAACCTCCAGCGTGGGACATGCTATATGCTTGCCACTTCTAGGCTGGACAATTTAAAAGAGTCAGGTACATACCTGGTCTTATTGTAGCTAAAGGTCACTGTTTTCAGTGCTGAAGCACAGATAAACGCTGTGTCTTAACTCCGTCCTTTAAAATTAAGTTTTAGCAAGTGATTCAACTCTCTTTCTAATCAATCCAAACAATTCTCTTGATATTTATTGGTAATCAGACACTGAGCAATTGGTAGCAATGGCATGTTGCATGAAATCATCATTAATGAAAGAAAGTGTGATGGTTGGATCAGAAGAACTGATTGAGAACACCAGACATGATTTACTGAGAGGTGAATTCTGTTTTAATGGGCTTTGGTCGAAGGAGAAAAAGATGACAGCTTCCTGATTTCAGATTACTGTATTCAAAGTTTTAAGTAAGTTCAAAGCAATGCTGCTTTTTGTTAGGGTAAAACACAATGCTGAATATTTCTGAATATTGAAGGAAGCAGTGCCGACGTTGTTATAGTGTGGAAAGGGATCACTTTATATTTTCCATGAACTCCAATTTTTGCAAATACAGCCTTTTGTAGACTGTTGTTGTGTGATAGTAATTGTTAAACAGCATGATTTAATTCCATTGAGGTACAACTTCCGTCACTGCACCACCACCATGTGATGAATGTCCATTATATTCCATGCTGTCATAGCTCCTCACACCACGAGGCATATCTGCTGGCACCGTTTAGATTAACGTTTAACTTTTTTTTATCTGTGTGTGTCAAATGAAGCGGAATGACTTTATTTGTGGGTCATCATGTAGCTTTGACCTATTCCCTTTGGTTCCAAGCCGTACTTCCTCAAAACACTGTAAGTACGTAAGATTATCTGTCAGTTTAATTTTGACTGAATCGTGTTGTGTTTGTTTTATCTGAGTGAAGGAAGCTGACCAATTCCTGTTTGTTTTTATGGGAGCTTTAAATGATCTTCAATTACATATTAGTCATGCGCCATTGACACTTGTGGTATTATAATAAATCATACATTGTGGGTTCTGCCAGACAGATTACTAAATTGTTGATAGATTCTGCAACAGTACAATGTCTGTCTACCTTAAACAAATGTGGAATCAATCCTAAAATTGCAAAATCTCTTCCTCACCTTTAAAAGTCAAGATCAGTTCCCTTGAATTCTCAGGTTCCTGTCTGCAGGAGTATCAGCTGGTGTTGGTTGGTCCAGTCATCTCTGAGTGTTAGCTGCTATAAAATGTTGTTCCTCTTCGTACATAATTATGTATATTTTACAGCATAGTTAAAGAGGAAACTGTACAGACAGTCTAAAATAAAATAGCATAACCTTTCCCCTGCATTCCTGAAGCTGCACTTCCTAGAATTCACTGCAGCTTGACCGACGCAGACTCAAATATATTGTCTACCATAAATATATCTTTACTGATACATTGTGGACTAATTTAGTCATTGTGTGAAAATACTGTACCTCTCTCTAATGAATTAACTCTTCCAAGAATGGGAAGGCATTTTTATTTTAAGCTCTTAGATGCCTGCTGATCCCTCAGACTGCTGCTGTTTGAGTCCTAACAAAGACTTAGAAAGAACTCAAATCTATGCACATGTAATGTATATGAGATGCGTTCCTTTCTCTGAAGAATGAGAGAAATTAGACTAGAATGTCATCCATGTCTCTCCGAAGACACAGACTGTCCCTAAAACTGATCACATATATTTGGGTAATGTTTTCTCATTTCTTGGATGTTAGTCGGGAATCACTGGTTCTCTGCTCTGCATCAACGTCAGTTATCACATTCCCTTTAGAGTAGAGTCCAAGCCTTTTTCTCACAATACAGCACCAAATGCAGTCAATCCTTAAGCCAGATGCAACCGAGGGTGTCATTATCACAGCGGATATCTGACCTGATATTCGTTACAGATTCTCTCCTTGGTGCGTCAGTAGTGATTGTGGGCAACTTAAAGAGAGGTTGATGCTGAATTTCATTCCAGTGAACAGAATCTGATATTTCTACTGGAACCGCAGTACACACTGGCACTACACTTCTCATGACTTCATCTTAGACCTGAGACCAGAATCCAGCCACTGCATTGATGAATCCACATTTTTCATGGATTCCGGTTATTATCTGACTCCTGTAGCGCTGACACCACTCAAAGATGAGACAACATTTTCCATAAATTCCTCTGACATGGTTCTACAATCGGACTTGAAAGTCTAATGAAGCTCTGCAGACATGAGACAGCATTTCAGGGGATTCCCCTCCCTGCAGCTGAGGGACTTATTATGTCATGCCTTGAGTTGTGGTTTAGACCTTTAAACCACAGGATGTTAGAAACCGATGCTTCAGTCTACCAACAACACATGCCTTTTATGACTCCATTCCTTTCTTCTTCATCTCCTGATTTGTCTGTTTCTAGTTGTGATTCTTTCTCTCTCTCTCCGAACACAACATCTGAAGTCTTTCTAGCTGGTTTATCTGTGTTTTTGGAAACTGGTTCTATTGGTATCGACTAGGAAAGACACAATGGAACATAACATACAAGAAGAACCAACAAATGAATAAATTAAACAATACAAGTAATATTTTCCTTTATATTAGGGCTACAACTAGCAATTATTTTCACTATCAATTAATCTGGCAGTTATTTTCTTGATTGATAGATGATAAATGTTATATGCGTCAAAATCTCCTAAAGATGATGGCAATAAATAGCTTGCTTTGTCCAAGAAATCCAAAAATCAAAAGTTTTTTTTAATTTATTTAACAGTAAATCCCACTGAGGTTGGAAACATGTTTTGCAGACAAAACAAAGTCGTACACCAGATCAAACAAGACTAAACAGAGACAATAATACTAAAATAAAGCTAAAAGTAGGCTAAGAACTAGAGTTAAGTCTTGAATTCGGCTGGAGATATTAAAATTAAGTTATTATTAAGTTTAGTATATTATAAGACAAAGAAAAGCAGCAAATCCTCACAACTGAGAAGCTGAAACTAAGGGATTTTATCATTTTTGCTTGAAAAATAACATATGTGATTAATTGATTATTAAAATAGTTGCCCATTGGCAAAAGTCTAATTGATTAATCAACTAAGCTCTTCTTTATATATAGATGTTTTTTAATCTATGCATTTCCAGCCATTTTAGTTAATGAATAAATCCCTTATTATGTAGACAGTAGAGCTAGCACCTCTGCTTTAAATGACACCGGAAGCCATTTCTTATGATAGTTAGCTAACATGCTGATTTTGCATAGTTAGAGGAAATTTTGAGAAAAGATTAATGCCAGCATATCAAACCGTATTACGGTATTACAGTTAGAGTGACACATTTTCATGCACGCACTGTAGGCTATGTGCTTTGTCATCAGTGGTGCAGGAAACATTTGCTGTATGCATATCAGTGGTTTCATGTTTTCATGCTAAATGGTGAAATGTTTTCAAGAAAGAACACGCTGTGCCATGATAGCAGGAAACTGATCAAAGGTTAAATCTGATACAATAAGCATGACTCGTCCTCCCACACGCTTTCACTTCTACGCTTCAGAGATAAAAATAAAATGGGGATGTGATTACAACACTAGTTCCGCTACATGGACACATATTGTCATGCGTGCTGCAGGTCATATAGGACCAGAAGCTGCTATGGTTTATTGTAATGTTATCATGGTAACTGCCAAATGGTGTTATAACTTGTTTATGTTTAAAATGTGATGCTGTGCAGTTGCTGTGTGAAATAAATAGGTTACATTATTACATTAAACTATGACATCATTAGGGCAACATAAGTGATGATGAAATAATCACACAAACTAATAATAAAAGATAAATAAATAGTTATTAAATTCTTCTTATGTTTTTTTAGATATTATTAGTCAATAATATTATTACATCATCTATTAAAAATATCTTACATGAATTATGACATCATACTCACTAAAATATGTTTAAATTGATCAGATTATCTAAGATTTCCTATTTAAAAGCTCTAAATTGATTTTTAGACTGATTTTTACACATTTATATTTTGATAAGTTAGTACATATGTCAAATGTCATTGCACAGGATATTGTAGCTCTAGGAAGCAATTAAGTTGTCTTTTTGTTAAAAGTTGATTTTCCTCTCAGTCAGTCAGAAAGATCAGCTGACAAATCACCTCGCGTTGCGGTTTAAGTCACACAGTAATAGTACTCAAGTACATCGTCTACATCAGCCCCGGTTATGTGGTATTTCCCATTCGAAAACATGACATAGAAACTAAGTGTGAGTCATTGCCAGAATCATACATCAGGCATCCTGATGGGTTGTCACATGTCATTGTGGTCATAGTTCTTGGAATCACATCATCTTCATGTCTGTTTCATCAGCTCCTTTGCTGTATATGCTGCAGGTCACACACTGAAAATGGCTGAGCGGTGTGAGATGAAACTTTTGATAATAAAGTAGAGACATCTAACAATCTACATGGTTGGGTGTTTAAAATATTTGTTTTAATAATTTTAAACTGTATAAATTCTGTTTTCACGCCTAAAACTTCATATATCATCCTGTGTTTATCTCCTCCAGGTACACCGGTGAGTGACACTGTGTGTGACCATTGTCCTGATGGTCATTTCTCCACCGGCGACTCCTCCACCGAGCCATGTCAGCCCCACAGAAACTGCTCAGATTTGGGCTTGAAGACACTGAGATGGGGCACGTCCACTTCAGACAGCCTCTGCGGCACTCAGGACAAGACTGCAACACTGGAGTGCTCTCAGCATAACACTTTGTGCCAGACGGGTAAGACATTTAGACTTTACAACTCTGTAGTAGGTTTTAATCACTAACAGAAATTGTATGGGAGGCTTTAGGACTAATGCAGGGTGGAATCAGGGTAGAGATTGTTTGTACAGTGTATACACAGCACACACACACACACATGTGATTATGTTTTTGAGCAAACCTCAATTGTCAACAACTTAAAATCAGTCAGAACTGAATTATTTCAGACATGTGGTCATTTTCATTCCTGAAGGCAGGGGATTTCCACGGTCAGGTTCGTCGTCCAGATTCCATTCTTTTCCTAATTCTTGCGTGTCTGAAAACCAACACAAGAGAGAAGAGCCAGAGCAAAGGGTTGAATGGGATGTTTATGGCACTACTGTCATAATGACCCATGATGGATCAATTACTCCTTCAACTGTCACATTCTCAAACTACAATAACAGAGGAAACTGAGTCAAGCACAAATGAGACTCAAGACGAGCTGGTTAGTCTTTGTTACTCAGACTTTAACTATGACAGATGCTGACAATTAATCTGAGAGGAGAAGCCTCAAATATGACACCGAATTCCCAGAGCCGGAGGAGAAACCACTGAAGAACACACACATACTGATGTACAGACCCTGGCACACTGAGGAAACACAAAAAGCTGTTGTCCCTCAGGGAGGGTGATGCTCTCCTTAAACATTCATTCACAAATTGTCTTTCTGCAGATTACACAACCACAGATTGTCTGCAGCAGATCCTGGAACAGTTCAGCAGTTTTTAAAAAAACAAAAATTGAAATTGAAAGCAGTTGGGATTCCCAATGTTGCTGTGTGATTCGGAGAAAACCACCAGGATGTCAGTGTCAATTACAGAGAAAGCCACACTTACATCATCCAGACATCAGACAAACAAGCCTAATATCCTCTTCACATTAAACTCAATCGTACTTTACTGACATTGGTTTTACTAAACATTTTTTTTATTTCCTGGTGTTCCCTCATGTTCTGCAAGTCAATCCGTAAGCATTTTCACATGTGCATGAATACAGAAATGTTTCATAATTGTATGAGAGTAGCAAATTCATTCCGACAGTTTCACATCATCTTTAGCTTTGACTGTTCTGGTTATATAACTGCTGTCAAATCACTTTTATTTATTTAGCTCAATATCACAAATCCCAATTTGCCATAAGGGGCTTTGTGTCAGGTTGGGGTTTCCCTAATTTGAAGAAAAAAGAAAACCCCGCTCTTCACAAAAATACTATTACCTTATAAGGAAGGCTCAGCAGACCTTGGCTTGCAGAAATGCAAGGCATGTGATGATGAAATAGTGTAGGTGGATGTGTGGTGCAGTGCAACTCAGCAGCAAAGCGTGGCATGTTTCAGCGCAGCTCCCCCCGATTCGCTTCAGTTCAATGGATTCAGCTCTGGTTGCTTTTGGTGCAGAGCAACACAGATGGGCTCAGTTGGGTTTGGCTAGTCAGACTGATGGCAATGCTGGTTCTGTGCTGTCAATGAGGAACAGAAAGAGAGGAAATCCTTGTTTCTGCTGTGGTCAAATTACAAGCCAACAGTCTTAACGCACACACAAACACGTATAAATAAATCCAGACATATAATAGACTTGATGGTACATCGCTTGTGCACCACCGGAAAGCTCTGTGAAGAATACATTTTGATAGATTTGATCATTGGCCCAATTGCATAATGTGCCCTCTGCCATGAAGCTTTACCATCCGCTAAGCTTATGATTACGATACCGAAACTGTGAAAGCACGTTTCCCACTCATGTACTAGAGCCACAGTCAAAAGATTTAAGTGAGAGTATGTAGTTTTTGCTGTACATAAATCACTGTGACCACAAGTGACAAATGCTGGATAAGTGCTATTATGTCAGCGAAATTAGCCATTTATTTCAGTTACACAGCACTATCTGTTTAAAGTTTGCTAACATTAGCCATAAGCTACTAGCCATGCCAGACCAAGTAAGGCTGGAGCAACAAAACTCCTGAGTTGTCCAAGGTTGCATTTTGTTGCTTATGAATTCAACTTTTCATTTGTAAGAGAAAGAAATTATGTTATTTCTTCTTGCTTTAAGCTGTCAGACGTCCAGCAACTGCGCCAGTTTGTTTCAGCATTTTTTTTTTTTTACCTGGAAGATCTGCATCGACATGATCATATTTATTGTATGTCATGACAATGTTAATAAAAATGTTTTTAAGCCCACTCTCCCTGTCCGTCTATCTGTCTTTCTCTTACACTTTATTCCAGATGTGACCCTGTGTGAGGAGGCAGTCTTCCAGTCACTCTCTTCGCTGCGACTGTCCTCGGTGCCCCTGGAGCGGCTGTCGGAGAGTCTCCCCGGGCGTAGGGTAGATCGTAAGAGCCTTGAGAAGCTGAAGAAGACCTGCTCTCCACAGCAGCAGGTCCTCCAGCTGCTGCGACTGTGGAGGGAGCAGAACAAAGACCAGGACAAGCTGTACGGCATCATACAAGGTACAAGCAAAATCTGCACTTTTTAGTTTTAGCCGGTTCTTATTTAACTCCTGCATTTGTGTATTAATAATCGCACCCTGTCACTCCAGGTGTGAACCACTGTGAGAGGAAAGTGTCCCGCTGCAACAGCCTAAAAAACCTGACCCTAGATGACCTCCTGAAGGTGACCAACAGCCTGCCGGGGGTCAGAGTTCAGCAGGAGGATGTCCAGGCCGTGGTCTCTACCTGCCTGCCCAGGCAGTACATCCTGCAGCTTCTTCACCTCTGGAAGACAGCAAACTATGACCTGGATCTAGCCAAAGGTCTGTCTCATAGTCTGAGGGTGATGCGCAACCAGGGGGCACCACGCTATCTGCTAAAAGGCCTGAAGAAGATCAACCGCATTATAGGAACCACCTCCGCGCACAAGATGTACGAGAAGATGTTTGTTAATATGCTTCAGGATGAGTCGTGTTTTAAGGCTCATAAGCCATTAAATGAATAGAGAATTGGGAGGTACAAACAGGAATATATGCCCACTAAAGCATAAACAAGACACTAATGCGTTGTGAGATAGTGAGAACACAAACATAAAAAGACACACACTTAACAGACATGGGTCACATGATAATGTCAGGTCTTTCAGATATCGCCAAATGATATCAAGCTATGCATAAAGTGCCTAGATGTATTTTGTAAACTGTAACATAAAGGCAAGATGGGAAGGTAAATTCTTCTTTGCCTCTCTGATTTTCTATCAAAACCCTATACTAAAATAAGGACGTTTTGATTAAATGAGGTAACAAGGGATGCTAACAGATTCACCCTCAGCCTGCAGCATCTGTCTGCAGTGATGAATCTAATAATCCTTAAAAGAAATAAACAAAACTATCCCACGTGTGTACTCCAGGCAAACTGAAACAAAAGAAATCAAAAAATGTTTCCTGGGAACTTTTTGACCGGATTCTGTGAAAAATGAAAAACTATTTAAGATGTAAATAGCACACTATTTTATGGAAGATAGGCTGGCAGATATTGTGTTTTTTATTATTATTGCTTTCTCGCTGATTGAGAGGAAGGATTTGGTTTCATAATGAAATACATGTATTTTCTACAGTTTTCCTTTGTTTGTTGGTTTGTTCTGGACTGCTGGCAAGTAAAGCTCATCGGAATTTTTTTAAGTTGTCAGCTTTATGAATGTACAAAGGAGTGCAATGTGTTTTCTATTTAAAAAGTAATAATTTTACTTTCTGCATTTGTAAAGGCTTGTTTTTATTACTTTATCAGAAATACTGGATTCCAAATGCTGCAAGTTCATGAAGTGATATTTGTTTTATATTTTGTTTTATCACTTTTATATTATTAAATGTATGTGCTTTATTGTATATATGCCTGACTGGTCCTCTTTAAGCTCGTGTAACTTGTGAACACTAATGTCAAATGATCTGATTAAATGTACAAATGCAGTTGTTTCCTCATGAATATGTCACTGGCAGACAGAACAGATTAATGTTTGACTTTGACTCAAAAAGTCAGATCTCTTTACGTGTTTACAGCAACGTTAGCCAATAGGAACCTGGCTGACTTCCACCGATCACTTGCCAAGAGCTTAATAAATCTTTGCCCACTTTACACTTCCACATGTAACCAGACGTCACTTGCAAATACTGCCTGAAAAAATCGGAACCAGTTCCTTAAAACAACATTAAGTGGTTGTCATTTGAGTAAAGAGATTATTTCCTGCTCTGACGATGATTATAGATGGGAACCAAACTGTTGATCTGCATCAGAGGAATATATACTCCTCATGATGTCATGAGTATCGAGTTATGTAATTTTAGACTGTGATATCAATATATATATATATATATATATATATATATATATATAGTATGTTGTCTGGAAAATCAACTGACAAACTGTTCATGGATAAAATAATCCAGTGATTTCAATACCTGACAAACCATGGACGCAAAAAAAAAACATTAAAAAAAGCAGTCCTGTCATTGATTTGCAACATTGACCACAAAGGTCTAAATACACCCAGAGATATTAAAGGGATAGATTACTTGGTATAAACGATAAATGGATATCATATCACAGTATATATTGTCATATCCCCCACCCCTATCTCATATTATTTAGTGTGGTTGTGTTAGCTTTGTTCCAGGATTTGACCCATGTGTGCAAGAGTTTTTCAGCTGCTCTTCATACTTATATACATGTGGTTCTTGCATAGTGATGATTGAGGTATCCAGCCGTCCGTCTGGATCTCTGGAGCGATGAGTGTCTTGCTGAGCCACTTTCCCTCAAATTGGTACAACTTTGCCAACACGTCAATATTGTGTCAATGTGTCTTCTATTCACACAAAATACAATGAATCCCACCAGGGTTATGAGCAGAAGCACTGTGGTTGGCCTGTCAAAGAGGTTGTGTTTAGGCATAAGCATGTATATCTAGGTTAAAGCCTTGAAGTGTTTAGGATTAGCTATGAAGTTGAAAAGGTTATGGTTAGGTTAAAATTTTAGATGTCCAGTATAATTTCCTCTATGAAAGAAAGAGAAAGAAAGAGCTCAATTGCCAATTTTATGTCATGGATTTGAATGCTAGCAAACCTTGTGGGCACAATTTATTTCTGAAACCTCCCCAGGGCAAACTTCACATCTTGGATCATCAACATTGTCTTCTGGCTCTGAAACATCTTCTTCCACATCACATATGAGTGTGAGAGTGTCAGCCTGGGGTATTTCTATGGGAATTGGACCTGGTTTGACTCACCACACATGCTACACTTATCAGTAATATCTTTACATCTCAGGTACCTACATGAAGTCAGCAGAAGCTGATGATAACATCAAACAGTACATGTTTCAGGACAAAATGACCCATAACTAGGGCTTTGTATCAAACTTCAGTACCGACCGAAATGTATTTCTAGCAAAAACTGTCAATACTATTAGTTGGTATGACATGCTTGGTCCACTTTGTGTTAAGAAGAAACTAAACACTGATGCATTAGAGAAGTTATGCTTATTCTCTTAGATAAGAAAAAAAAATAATTGTTATATTCCTTAATATGAGGTATCAATGTATTGTTTTGTAATTAGTACCGGAACTCATCGTTTAGGCTCCAGTATTGAAACATTTCAAACAATTGGCAGGTCTACCTGTTATACTGTTGTTTCCAAAATAGCATTTTGTAGCACAGAAGACCTTTGGGAACAGTATGTGTACCATAATAATCTAAGCTCAAAGGTCCACTTACTAGCCTTTGTGAGCATTGAACCACATCTTGCAGTCTTCGACAACCAGCATCAGTGAGATGCATGTTGAAAGCTCAGAAAAGCTAGTAAGAAGACCTTTGAACACAAAATGAGTGCGGACATTTCACAACTCATCATTGTATCCAGGTTTTACATACAAGATTATGATAATGAGCATTCTACCACGATTGCATTATGTTCTCATATTCTGTGAAAACAGGAGATGAGGGACACGTAGATACATGTGTGTGACTCATTACAGTAGCTTAAAACAATTCATCTCAGCACATTTTCATACTGTAACACCGTTCAGTGACTCACTGACTCGCTGACACATTTTTCAAGAGAAAAAGTGACTTATTGACACGTGGACACATATTTTACGCTGTTTCAACAATCAGCAAGAGGAACCATATTTTCTCAATAATAAATATCACCCATTGTAACATAATGATGACCTGCACGCTCATGACAGTAAGAAGGGTTCCATGGAAATTTTATAATGTGGTCTTTTGCAAGTCGTTGTGCAAACACAGGCAGTCCCCTTAAAAAAACTGTTTCTAAACCTTCTGCACCGAAGTGTACAATCTTTCCATTTATAAAAGCTTAATGTAGGCATGGGGATGTGACTGTAGACTATGCATTTAGTGACGTTACAGATGCACTTTTACTTTTAGATTCACCTTACCTCACATAATTCAAAGAGCATGACGCAGTATTTGTGGAAATGTTTTTTTTTCTCATCTAGTATTCTAAAATTCAACCATTTTATTTTAAATTGTATGAGATTTCATAATTGGTCTTACCAAAAGCAAACAGATGAAGGGAAATGTAAACAAAGTTACTGCAGACCTCATACTGTGGTGACGATTTAAGCAAGAGCAAGGGGAAGACATGTGTTGCTGTGTTGTTTGATAAACCCTGATTAAATTCCAGTAAATGAGAAGCTGGTTTTGTGGAGTGGAAATATTAGTTTCTTCTTACCGATAAGAAAGAACCAGAAACTGCCATGTCACTGCATTGGAACAAAAAAAAAATCCCATTCCTCATCCTAGTACTACCTAAAGCTTTTCGTCACCTTAATTTAGATCTATCCATCCATTATCTATAACCGCTTATCCGTAGAGGGTCGTGGGGGGCTGGAGCAGATCCCAGCTGACATTGGGCGAGAGGAGGGGTACACCCTGGACAGGTCCTCTGTCAATCACAAGGCACAAGGCATTCCTTTACATTTCAAATTCAATCTAATGTGGAAGTTGTTTGACCTTTTCAGAGGTTTTACAACTCATCGTCCGCAAACCACACAAAAGACGCCGACGCCCACACAGAAAAACAGTTCCCCTATGAACACTATAAAAATGATCCTGATACCACTGTCAAACCCTCTTCAACAGAAGCAACAACATGCACAACATCAGCATGGTGAGTATTCTGTGCAAATGTAAGATGACAAAATCCAACGATCAAACTGTAAAGTGACATAGGATAAATACCTAATAATAAGAACATAGTTGAAGAATCTATGTGAGTGAATTGAGAAATGTTTGTGGCATTTTATTTTATTGGAAATGGAATTGGAAACTAAACCTTTATCACTGTAATTAGGGACTTGTAGCAGATGTCATAATGTATTTTTGTTTTACCACTGATGCCAGCACTGTTTAACATATAGAGACATAACAAGTTCATCTTTTTAGTCTTGGAACTTCAATTTAGGGTCGCCTTTGGCTGCCAATTAATAATAAGTCTTTAAATAGAAATATTTAGGTCTCTAGTGGACACTGAGCAGTCATTGTGGGAGGCAAATGTCAGGTTAGGTCAGACAAAAGGCAAGTCATTATTGCTCTAAAAGGAGTTACAGGTTGTCTTATGAAGAAACTAGCAAATAAAATTTTATTTTATCTCTGGAGCTAAGAGTATCAAAATACAGCTGAAGCTCCACAGCTGCACTGATTGAAAACAAGCTGGGAGACTTATTGTATATTAGGGTTAGACAGCATCAATTGTAAGACAAATACTGCTGCAGGAAGTGAAATAATAAATTATAAGATCTAGGCAATTTCCAATAAATACGAATCACAGACACTTTCCCAATTCACTTATTCCTTATTTGCATTATATGGCTGTGATTCCACAAAAAAAAAAAAAAACAAGGTGTTGAAAAAACTCACTGGCAAGGTAGTTACAGTGACACTGGACAATCTATGAGGTTATAAGAAACTCATCTGAACTGTGTCATCATAACCTCATCTTTTGTCTCCAGTATCATCCTAATATCACTGTGACATTCCTAGTTTTTATAATTTTGTTATGACATTAGTATTGTATCCTTCCAGGAAAGAGGAATCACATTAGTAGTTGTACATGTGGTAGTAGTACTATCACAATTACAAGCCAATCCAATAAGCTGTAGTAGCTAATAGTAGTATCACTAATTGCAGTAATAGCTGTATTAAAATACAGGCTGCAGTAACAGTGTGCAGTAACTCACAGTAATCACGCTCCTCTCCTCAGCTTCTCTTACCGGTGCTCTTCCTGCACTCTGGTGTCCTCCGCGGTGTCTCGGCTGAGGAATCCGTTCCCACCTATGAGCGCCGAGATCCGATCACCGGGGAAACCCTCATCTGTGAAATGTGTCCACCCGGCATGCACATGGTAGTGCACTGCACCGCCACCACACCCACCCTTTGCGCGCCGTGCAGTGCCGACCACTACACCGCGTTGCCGAACTACCTGTCGAGGTGTCTGTACTGCAACAACTTCTGCTATGACAACCAGGAGGTGGAGAAGGAGTGCTCAGCGGTCAACAACAGGGTCTGTCGGTGCAAAGAGGGCTTCTACTCGAGCGATGACTTCTGTCTGAGACACTCAGAATGCGGGCCCGGATACGGTGTTCAAATCAAAGGTATTTATCAGGGAAAAAATAGTTTTCTTGTTTTACTTGGAGATTTTTGTCACCGATTTGCTTCCATCGGTGCGTTATAGGAAAATGGTATATTTAGATTCAGTATGATTGATTAAACATGTTCGCAGTGCATATCAATGTTTGGGGCATATCAATGAATAAAATGTCTACATTTCTAAATCTTTAGAAACGATAGAAAAGACATATAATAAAACAATGCACCAATCACCAATAATTTCTCAAGAGTAGCAGCCCCGAGACAATTGGATTTAAGGTTAAAGTAGAAATCCAAGAATTGCGTGGAAACTCTGCTGAAATACGCGCGATCACCTGGGCAAAAAACGGTATTTTGAAACAATGTAATGACCCCAAATCCATTGTTGTTTTCTTTAGGTACGCGACAAACGAACACTGTTTGTGAAAAGTGTTCCGATGGCTACTTTTCCAGCTCGTCTTCTGCGCTGGATTCGTGCGTAAATCACCAGAAATGCGCAAGCGGACAGATTGTGCTCCTCCCGGGCTCAATTTACCACGACGCGGTGTGTGGCACCTGCGAGGATCTTACAGATGGAGGTGTGTACTTTGTACAGTTGATTTAACTGCCCAACACTCAATTATAACATTCATGACAGAATTTGAAGTCCGCAAGGTAATTTAGTCGGTCGTACGACAGATTACTACAAAGTTTGGATTTCAAACTCACGCGGTACAACTTTCTTTCTCAGGTGAGACGCGGAGGGTGTTCCTCTCAGGATTCTTCAGTGTGCACAGGATGCGCGTGGCAAAAATGAAGAAATTTGTCGCCAGGTGAGCCTACACTCTGTAAATCGCTTTAACTCTCCCCTTCCTCCTCCTTCTTCTTCTTCTTGCCTCTTTTCAACTACTCCCTTCACCTCTTAATTCTCTTAAGATACATAGACCTTAATAAACCGTCATCTTCCTCCAACAGGTGCATTCATAAGTCAGGAGAGGATGGGCGCACCAGCGGCACGACTGTCCCCAGACAGAGAGGTCCTCTCCTGGATGAAATCAAAGCATGGCTGACCCATGCTACACATGAGGAGCTCAACAAACTGCCACAGATGCTGAGGGCCACACAGCTCAGCTCCATGGCAGAAAAACTAGATAAGAGACTATATGAGATTAAACTGCAGACCCCAAACTGTAGCCTACAAACTAATGGACTGACAGAGTCCATGGAACATACCATGTAGTATAACAAATACCTCTTTCCCCTATTTGGCATTTGTGCTCATTTGAAAACAAGTATTTGCCTGTTGATTGAGAGTACATGCATTGCCTCTAAGGTTGACCAAGTCATGTTTCATAGAAATAATGTTATTTTTTGCTACTGCTTAGAAGCAGTGGCATGTGGTAAATGTTAATCTGGATACTAAATTAAGGCAGCTCTGAACAAGATGTTGAAAATGATTTAACTGTCCATGTATTGTCTTGATTGTTGTTTGTGTATCTTAGGTCAGACTAGTCAGATATATAAGGAGGGAAAAGTGACTAACTGTACAAATTTGGGAGAAACTTCATAAGTAAACTGTGGCATTGCTCGAGTGTTACATAACAGGCAGTACATACTGTAAAAACGTGTGTTTGATATAAAAGTGAGCTATAACTAAAATAAATGTTTGCATAGAAATGTTTTAAGTTCTTTTAAATTATGTGTAATCTAACTGACAATGTTTACCTGTCACGTGCAGCTAAATAAAGTACATGTAGTATAAAATATTCCCAACTATCTCAAGCAAGAAAACTGCTGCGTCAGCCTGCATCGTGGCTGTAATTTAACCAAATCCCCACAAGGTGTCGCCCTCTTCCCTCTTTAACTCTGGTCATTGTAGACTAAAATATTTTAACATATACGTACTGTATACTGACATTTTACATAACGTAGCATATTAGAGACAGTGAAGTGAATGATTTAATGTTTTCTTCATTTATAAATTCATATTTTTTTCCATAATACACCATCAAAAACGTTTTGCCTTTCCTCAAAATAGCCTATTGCACTGTCCAAACAAGTAACTGTTACGACATATTACGACCACATCATGGTCCAGTTGTTTTTTGCCTCAATAAAAGCATTTTAAAATAGTGGATACAATTTAGTTTGTAGTAAAATAGGCCATGTGTTTATTTTGAATGTCCAGGATCCCAAATCAATCCATGGCCAGGGACCACCTCAGTGTAATAAGACTTCTGTCAATCCAGATGTTTTGTTTGTCATGGGTTGGCTTAACTGCGATAACAAAACGTGTAATATTCCTTCCAAGACTTTGTGATATTCAGAGCGTTTCTGTGAGGGCATTTGTAATCTCCTATTGTTACAATGCATGTGCAGCTATTACATTATTTCTACAGGTAGCCTACAGTTTCTGGTATTTTCAATTTTGTATTATTCTATTTGTAATATTAAAATAGTAGGCCTCTCTGCAGGGACACCTCTATCTATAACATTCCCATAATATACCCGCAGAGATTTAGAGTGTATTAATAGGTCTACTCATAGTCGTGATTTTATAGCGACCTTCTCATGGTATAGGCTAGTTATAGTAGGCCTGTATTAATCTCCTATGTTATGGCTATATTATCCATCGGGACTAGTGTTGGTAATGTATTTATGTAGGTACAAGCCCCTCCTGTGCTGCAATACAAGCATGGGATTGGGACTCCGTGGGAATCCCGCAAGGACCGCTAGAGGTCCCTGGTTCGCAGCTTGGGAACCGCTAGTGCAGCCTGCTCATTAATATCTGTCTGACACCACCACCGCCCCCTCCTGCCACGCCACACCGCCCCGGCATCGCATCGGCTCCCCGGCTGTCGCATCACCGAGCGGGGAGGGGCCCCGGTTTCCACTATTGGCTGGTAGCCTACTGTATTACCGACAGCTTTACGGTAGGGCCACGGCCAGAGAGGATGTGCGTGAGCGGTGGTCTTTTCATCTCCCTGAAGCGCAGAATCTGCTGGGTTTCAACATGATTTTAAGAGGACTTTAGCGGGTTTCTTTCCTACAGTTTCTTCAGCATACAACCTCTGCTTACACCGAAAAGAGATGCGCCCAGATAAACGCGGATACATTGTCCGGACACCGCGAGAGGAGGAGAGGAGCATGTAACCGGGATAAACGCACCGGCTGCGGCGGCGGCACCACCACCACCACCACCACCTGACACTCTCGCTGCTTGTTTTCTCGTAATTGTAGGCTTCTTGATGTGTTGACTGAACTCTTCTCGTTGATTTGGATATTGCATTCAGCAAAATGAGCGAAGAAGTGTCAGAGGTCCCCAAAGAGCTCCTGGGTAAGAACAGACGCGGATCATTTGTAGCCATGTGTCCAGACTGGAACAATTACTGATACTGCCTCTATCAGGTTCCATACTCACAGTGTGCATGTGCTCCTCCTGAGTGAGTTTTGTAGCAGTTGTACTGAACCGCTACAATAAAACATATTCCATACATACTATACAGCCATACTTATTGTGGCTGAGACACAACAGTAATGCTATTATCTCCTATAGTTATCCCCACAAGGACAGTTTTGTTGTGAAAACCTTATTGTGATAATTAGTGTCCCCTAATTATACAGTAGCATTACTAAAAGACATTTCCTAATGGTGGAACAGTCAAAAACAGACTCTACAGAATAAGCAGACTGTTAATAATTTCTCCACACATCTTCAGTGAGACTGTAAATGCTTTAGCTGCAGTAAAGCTTGAAGCTGTGTATACATGGAGCACTGCTGTTGTTGATCAAGGTGCTTCTGGTTAATGTAAGAAGGACTACAGTCTATGTTTGGAAGAAAAGCTAAATAGTTTAGATGTAAGTGGCCAGCCTGTCATCCCTCCGCATATAACTCACAGGGTTATTTTTCCCACAGTAACCTTGGTCCACTCCCGCATCTCTCGCCAGGAGATTTAACATAGCTGGTATAGCCTCACTTGGTCTGTCCTTCTGGCTGAAGTCTGCCATGTTTCTCATGACTTATTTGTACTGATTGTGGACATACCTTAGAGTCCTGCAGGCTATTTGGCTCAAGCTCAGGGTCTCTTTGTTTGGCAAAGTAGCTCAGTTTTTGACACCTCAGTGCAATGTTGGACAAGCACAAGCTCTTTCTCTCTATCCATCTCTTGTGGACACACAAGCCTACAATGTTCCTTTGGCTCCATTTATTTCTCAAAGAGACGAAGTGCATGCTGTAGATGAGGCTTAAAGGAAAATGCTAGGTCACGTAGTCAGGCATGCATTCATTCACTGAGTCACAGAATTTCTCAGCCAGTCAGTCGCTTATTTTACTCTATAAAAGTATATATGGTCTCATTTATATCCCTGTGCTCTCACGCAAATCATACGTTGGTTTCTGTGTTATTCTGCCTTTTGTTTGAGCTCTTACAATAGTTAAGAAGGAACAGAAGCTAGAGGACAAAAGTATCTTCCTTTTTTCAGTTTTTACCCCTTAATGTTAAAGTGTACATAGCATAGTATCTTCTTTAACCTTCTTTAACCATCCACAATAAACCTTTTGTTTCCCTTTTAGTAGCTTTAAGGTTGTTAAAATAATCGTATTCCATTCTGCATGGCAGAATCACATGCTGTTTATTCTGTCTCAGCTTGTTCCTGCTTGAAGCTCTACGACGTTTAAAATGACTAACCCACCAGTGTCGCAGAAATTGCTTGTTCTCCACCTGAGTCCTCTGTCCTCTGAAAAGTGTTGCTCTTTTCTTTTTCGTAGCTGTGTTCAGACCATCCAGGTAATCATGAGCTCCGGAGAACTCAATAACAATGCTTTCAGTTTCTATAATACCCATTCAAACAAGGTGATTAGCCTGCTGACATACTGAAAATCTGTTTAAATTGGACACATTATGTGTTTTTTCTGACCGTAGATCAAGATCTTTTCCAGATTTCTTATATGGTCCAACTTCCACTAAAACTTAGAGTCAGCAAGTTCTCTATCTTCGTCCTCTCTCTCTTCAAGAATTTTCCTGATTCTTGATGACTAACTTGCCCCAACACTGCGCACTTAACGTGAGGAATCTAGTTTGTCATGATCCTATTGGCATGTGGTGTTGTCTGGATGAGTGTATAACCAGCCATTGTTTGACACATTCACTGGTGCTGGTGATTCAGCATTATACAGGATCACTCTTGGCATCCAGCACATACAAGGAATTTCAGCATGATGCTGCAGATAGAAACGCCATAGACGAAAATGTTACATCATGCTTTTCCTGTTAGAGGAATTACTTTAACATTTTCCACCTTTCGTCTGCCTGGTCTTGTGGGTAGTGATCAGCATAGGATTAGCTGAGGATGCAAAAACATTAATAATAGCTTTTGAGGAACTAACATGGAGCAGTGAAGTGTACATATTCAGAAACTGTGTTTGTGTGCTGAGAAGATGTTTTACTGACATGCACTCAAACACGGAGAAGGAGAAGACGGAGGAGAGAAAGCGACACAAAAATATTTAAAATTATATGTTATAATATGATGTCTGGGAAACATTTTCCTTTTAAGTGATGAGGAAAAGAAATGACTCAGGTTACCCATCAGAGCTCAACAGGCAGTCGGAGCTGTGTCTTTGAGCAGCTAGCGGTGTCATGCTGTGTCAAAACAGAGAAAACAGGGACGCTGTGTTGTACTGTCTGAACACTGAAGAGCTATAAACATTTTTCTCTCGGTGTGCTAAGGATGCTTACATGCCTTTCACCTGAGACTCTGTATGTGTTTATTACTGCCTCTAAAGTGAGAGATGAGCTAAAGCTAGAGAGTCCTTGACTTACCCCGTAGTCTGTCATACTTCACATGCTATTTCTATGATCTTAAACACCTCCAAAATATTTGCAACTCACTACAGTGAAAGCTAAAAACCACGAGCCTAATCTGTGACATCATCAACACACAAATTTGGATTGGCTGAGTCAATAAATGGGAGAGTGACTTTATGGGCTTGTGAATTGTTTGTTTGAGCTTTTACAAGGCCATAGGTCTCCCATTTCCCCACCTTCCACACGAGTCCCTACTGACATTTACTGTGACCTAGTGCAACATGCCTTAACTGCCTGATACGAACCACAGGGCAGCTGGCTAGTAAAATTTCCACTCCTGTCACAGTTTTAATGAATGAGCATAAAAATTGAATTAGTAGAAAAATTATATATGAGAGTCTGTCAGGAGATTTTTCTGTCCGGGACCAAAAACTGCTCAGGCTCATTAAAACATACTAGGTTTCATTTTGTGTAGAAACCCACTAGAGACATGTCTCTGACTTATTGGGTGTCTAAGGCTATAGTTTTAGAAATGCTGCAGCAGGAAATGGTGCACATTTACAGTGGAGTTTATTTAGCAAGGCTGGCAGATGAACCACTTTGCCTAATTATTAGTTTCACTTTGATCTGATGATGGTTTGAGGAAGCCTGTAGGCGAGGATACATTCGTGCCAGCACAGATGTACGCACACAGAATCCCTCTCTGTCTCAGACACATGTGCACAGACTGCATCAGCCGCTGTGTGGTGGGTGAATGAGGAGCGTGGAAAGGCGGCTGACCCAGTTCTGCTCTCTAAGCCAGTTCCCTGGCCGTGGAGGCTCCTACTGGGTGTGAACAATCAATCTGAACAGTGGAACACATGCTCAGCATATTGCTCTGTGTGTACGTTTGTGTTTCATTGCACTGTGTATTTGAGTATAGACATATTTATAGAAAAACGAAAGACCATTTTCATTATTGATTCATCTGTTGATTGTTTTTAATGAATTGTTTGATTTGTAAAATATCAGGAAAAATGGCTATCACAAACTCCCAGGACCCACGGTTAAGTCTTCAAATTGCTTAATGTATTCAATTTACAAATATAAAAAACAGAAAAGCAGCAAATTCTTACATTTGAGAAGCTGGAACCTGTTGGTCCACCACTTTGAACCAGACCGAAACATCTCAACAGCTATTGGATGGATTGTCATGATATTTGGTGCATATATTCATGTCCACCTCAGGATGAATTGTAATAACATTTGTGATCCCCTGACTTTTATAGCGCCACCATCAGGTTTAGTTTATGTCCATATACCTGCAAAACTAACGACATTCCCATCAGTTTCACTGTACTTTGTGTTTAGTGCTAATTAGCAAATGTTAGCATGCTAACACATTAAACTTAGATAGTGAACATGGTAAACATTATACTTGCTAACCAGCAGCATGAACATGTTAGCATGCTAAAGTTAGCGTTTAGCTCAAAGCACTGCCGTCCATAAGTATAGCCTCACAGAGCTGCTAGCATGGCACCTAAACTGCAGTCAGACCGGATTTCAGCAGGCGAAATGTTATCGTGGTGTGTGGCCAGGAGCAGGGGGGACAGGAAATAGTGTGGGTGGGGTTGTTAACAGGCTAGCAGGCTACAGAGTCACTGTCCTTGCAGTCAATACAGCCATTATTTTGTTATATTAGTACTATTGTGCTGTGTAATTCTATAAAGAAGGATAATAATGGTCAATATTTCACGAATGAGAAGTCAGTCCTACCATGTCTCTGAAACACGCTGGACAGTACAGAGCCCCATGATTTCGCATGTCAGAGTTCAGCCTGATTGAACTGAAGAAGGCGGGTCAATTTGTGACCAGAAGTCAATACGTCTTGCTCCCCATAGAGATAAATGGAAAGCAAAATGCAGTCTGAATGCACCATTAGTCTTGTTGCTTGATTGATGTGTAGACAGTTTGTTTAGTTTACTAGTTTGAGTGTGTGTGTGTGTGTATTTGATGTCAGAATGACTGGTGACAGTTTCACATCTCACCACAGACAATGAAAATGGAGCCCAAATCTGACTCAAAGAAATCTGTCCTCAGTGAAGGGATTCGTGATGTGCAAATTAATTGAAAACTAGAAAAAAGATCATTCCTCCTGTGGCGTGTTGGGGAATTATTCCCCCTGTGGCAGAAATGCACTGATCTGTGCTCTGGCTTTTGATTTGGTCTTTGTTGAGACTTTGTGGGAAAGAGTTTACAAAGTAAAGAGATACTTTTAACAATTTTCTCTTCTCTTCTCGTCTTCTCTTCCCTGTTACATGGCATTACATTGTTTTGATTGAACCACTGTCAAAAAAACATTTTAATTAAGTGCACAGATATGCAGAATTTTCCAAATCTGTCTTATTTTATCCTCTCTCTCCTCTGCTTTGTGTAGAGAGCGTGAGGGATGCAGTGGGGAGGAAGGTGAAGCTGTCGCTGAGGAAGAGAGTCAAACTGGAGATCAAAGGAGACAAGACGGAGAACAGAGTCTTGGTGAGTCAACTCCTGCTGCTTTCAAGCTACTTCTTCGTTAAGGGGAGTAAAATCTTTGTCTTTTTGTCCCACATTTCTCTGCTCTCGAAATGTGCTGTTTTCATTTAAGAACATCAAAACCTCCCTGCCTTTGTCTCTCCTCAGCACTTGAAAGACATTCATTATTTTAACCTCCACAGTGAGCATCACTTCACTGCATTGTCACTCTGTCTTTTCAAGTTCAGTTATACTTTGATTTTGGGGTAATTACCTGCAAATCAAAGTTAGAGAGATTGTGAGAAACAGTACGTCACTGGTCACATTCACTTTAACTAGAACTAGCATCGTCTTAGATGCAGAGAAGAAGGTTTTATAAATGATTGCCAGTTTTTGTCCTATCTGGGTCGTGTGATTTTCAGTGTTGGGTATGTGTGCCAAAGTTTCTCCTGACTCCCATGCAAATTGCACAAGAAAGTGTTGCACAAGATATTAATGTCTAATGTTTTATCGCATTTGATGAATCTGTCTCAAATGTGGAAATGAGCCATGGATTCAGGAAGTTACACTGTGGGCTACAACTTTAGCTCTGTTTTTTTTAGCCCATATTTGTTCACATTTTGGTAAATTGGCACCATTAAAAGTATGCCAAATTAGCTATTAGCAGTTCTTATTTGCAATGTACCCGTGGATGTACAGACAACTATTACTGGATTACTTTGATACTGGAGAAAACTTAAAAACGTGGTGATTCTCAGGCAAGTTCTGGAGTTATAAGGAGAGTCTTTTTTGTGTGATTTCTAAGCGGATTTATGGATGTTTCTTCGTGACAAACATTGGAAAGTGTAAGTCACCCTGAATCTAAAAATATGTGCTTTATGTCTGTGTGTTCAATTTGACTGGAGTTATGACTCCAAGAAGGAGTGTGATTTTTACGCAAATTGCATCCCGGGACGGACTTGTGTATGGAATAGACCAATATAGTAAAATTATAGTATGGACAATCGGGATGACAAAACTAACTGACTGTCATTTTCGAAGGTCTTTATTTAGCCTCAGTGAAAATTCATGCCAAAACACTAAAAGCAGCAGCTAAAGTTAAACGCATTGGTTCAACACTGAGGTAATTCATTCATCCAGTCACACCTCTAACTGTGTATCCATATCAGCCCTCAGTTTGTCTATTGGCCAGGTGGAAATAGCAGCTCAGACCATTAACCGCTGGCCACGGAGCAGTAAATCCACTGAATGCTAAATAATTAATACCTGGTAGATCATTAAAAATGCACATTGGCTCTTTCTGGGCTTAAAACGGATAAGAAGCTGATGATAGTTAAGACAGAATAGTTCCCTCATTAAATTAGTGTGTGAGCAAGGTCCATAAAGTTTGATGGTTGAATCAGAAAGCTTTCAGTTGCTCTGAATCTGCACAACTTTTAATATGTGTGGCTCTGGGTGGGAATGGCAGGAGCCTTTTATTTATACAACTCTCAGTGGAATGAGAAGCTTTTAGTTATACAGCTCTGTGTGGAATAGACAAAAAAAAAAAAATAGGTAGAAGAGAAAGTTTTAAAAGCTTTTTGAAAAGGCCTGCACAGCCAAGTTGTTGCTTTATGGTGTGATATTGTGTGACATGCACAGAACTATCAGCCAGAACCCCCCGGGCATGTTTAACTTTAATATCCAGACATTTGTAGTTACTGAAGGAACTTAAACATGTCATCTAGGGACATAAGCAGAGAGAGAGGTGAGAGACAGAAATGATGAGCTTCGCCTTCACATCTCCTGTAGTCGCTAAATGATCTGGGAGCGCGCTGAGGTGGGAAGCAGCAGGAGAGAGCGAGTTTCTATGCAAGAAAATTGCACTTGTCAGTTTATGTAATGTAATCATTAATCGGAGAGACACATCATTAATGCTGGAATCTGGAGCCGTCAGTGTTACATCAGCAATGTATATGGAGATCTACAGCTACATTCATTTAAAGCTCTATGTGATGATTTTTTTCACAGTGAAATATCGACTTCTAATATTTACCAATGTTCTAGTTTACTCCAATATAATGTAACAAAGTCTTGACTTAAAGGAAAATTCTCTCTAAAGGTCACCTCTGTTTTAGAAATTTGATAAACGCAAATCCGACCTATAACAGGGGAAGCAGAGTGAGCCTCATAAAGCTTTCCAAATAAAGTTGAATTAATTTAAGTTTACATAAAACTCTTGTCTATAAGTCCAGTTTAAACACAGAAAGTAGCCCCCTTGATTAGCTATTGCAGCTAACTGCATAGGGATGAACTTCTGGGCAACTTGCTGGTGTGTATATATGACCCAAAGTCAGAATGGAAACAATTATGAGAATAAGTTGAGACCCAAGTTGAAAAATCATCTGAATTTCCCTTCAAGAACTCTGATAGTTGCCCATATCTGTGATGTCCTAGATGGGACACTAATGCTTAGGTGTTGCACAGGAATTGATGTGTTTTTTTGGTTGTTTGTTTTTACTATTACAATACAATATTATATATATATATATTTTAGAATCTAATCTAGTCCAGTTTGGGGCTAACTCTCTTGACGTAGTTATGACAGCAATGTCACCATGTGGGAGCTGGAAACAGAGGCTAGTAGTGCGCACATACACATAAAACAATGCAAAGAAGTGGGAGTCAGTACTGGGAAGTGAGAAATTCCAGTGGAGTGGTTCTGGTATTTCATCCAGACGCAGAGCATGAGAATGAGAATGACTCTGTGAGTTTGTATCAACGCTCTGCTTGACCGGGCTGAACAAATAAACCACTGTTTGTTGTTCTGCAGAAAAACTGTTTATATATATATATATATACTGATTATGGAGGAAGTGGCTCAGAGAGAACACAAACATGTCATGGGCTTGTAGCCCGTGACTGTTGTAGTATCTAATGTTAGACATGATGAAAGAACAATATATTTACAGATTGTTTTGAGATCAGATGTTGTAATCAAATAAATGTTAGCTGTAAAGTGAAACACAGTCTCAAGTGTTTCTGAGAAGTGTACAAGCATGATGCAGCAAAATGTTAAAGGACCACTCTGCTGATTTTACACATGAAGATCATTTTCCTTGTCATGGGGTTATTCAGCCTCGGAAAACACTTGTATAATCTGTTCTGTGGCTCTGGGTGGAGCTTTTTGAATTTAACCCTGATGATGATGATGTCATGATTTCATTATAGGATGTGTAGGATCCAGTGTTTTTGGCTTCTGACCCATAACTTGGACCAAAAGTCAGGATATCTAAGCCTCTGCTGCTTCCATTTTGTCCATTCTTTTTAAAATCTGTCTGTCACAAGTCCTTCAGCTTTGTGGAAGTGCAATTCTAAATTGCAGGAGTACGGTACCTTTTTAAGATTTGAGATTTATATTCTAACATGATAACTTCAGATATTCAGTTTTACCTTCAGTTTATTTTATCTTAATTTATTTTCACAGTGATCACAGAGATAATAAAATTTAAGAAATAAGAATTAAGTAACACTAGCCCAGATATTTATTTATTTATTTATTGGTTTATTTAGCAGGGACAGTGCCCATTATTCAACATTTATATATGTAGTCCCTGGATAGATGTTACACAGTGATCCTAAAAAAAGAATATACAGTTAGACAGTGCACATGTTTTATTGTGTGCCCTTGAATTGATTTGACTATGCCTATGAAAAACTAATAAAAAGAACAGTACAAAATGACACATATATACAGTATATAAATCACACCACAACAAAGATAAGTGGATTGGATAACACAGTCTCAATGAAGCGTGGTAAACAATGAAAAGCCATACAATAACAGGGTAAATGAAAATAAAAACATCACAAAACTGTGATCACGCAGGAAATGAAATTGCAGTTGAGTGTGGTAGCCTAATGAGTCAGAGGGTGTAATACAGTAAATGTGTGTGTTTGTACATGTCTGAGACGAGAAAAAGACAAGCAGGGAAAAATGTGTCAAATGTTAAGAGATGTCCGTCAACTTAAAACAGTATAAGCAGCACTGCTGTCTGTTGGAGAGTAATCGAGTTAATCTGTGTGACTTAGAGGAGATGAAAAGTGACTAATTTAATTGGCTGACTAATTCTGCTGCCTGCTTCCTGTGGCTGAGAGTGGAACGCACACCTGTGGGTGTAACATTTAATCTCTGAACTCAGACAATCTTACAGTAGAGTTGTCTGTTCAAACCACAGAGTATCACTGTCTTTCCTTAATAAATACATAAATACTTTGAGGTTGCATTTGTCACACAGCTGAACACATAGATGGTGTTGAATAAGTTATGTTCAGTTTCCAGGTTGACATTATGCTGTACTCTATGTGAATGCATGTTAGAGATTTTAAACCACTATTCAATGGATATTGAGCATCTGTCTACCATTATTACGTATCTAGCTGCCTGATACATAAGCTGTATGAAAACATGCCCTTCCCAGTGTGGCATTTCCAAGTATAAATCACCTCAAATGTCAAACACACAACCCATCTTTCTCCCACAGGGATTTACAGTCCAGATTTGATGTTTTTTGTTGACTTTTATTGAACTTCCCTTGTCAGATTACTGCAGCCTAATACAGTAGAGAGCTTGATTTACTTCAGACAATGCATGGCATCCATCTACAGTGTAAACTACACGGATAATGAAGGGAGGAATATGGTTATTTCCACTATCAATTTGCTTGTCTGTCAAATACACACAAGGCCTTTCCCCCTTTTTCCCGCCGAGCTTTTCTCAGACTGGGAGTGGAGCACTACAGTGCCCGAGGCATCTCTTAAGCACACTAAAACTTGATAGATACAGTCATCTCCCTCCTTTGAAGACAGAGGGATGAAGGAGGTAGAGATAATAACATCAGTCCATCAAACACACCCCGGGGAAGAGGAGAGGGGAGAGGAGAGGAGGGTGGATGGGAGAAGGAGGGAGAGAAAGAAGTACTATACAGGACAGAGGGGAGGGAGGGAGGGAGGAAAAAGAGAAGAATCATAAATAAAAACAGCAACATACTGTAAAACTCTTACAGTGTGACAGACAGATATAATCAGTGACATAATGTGAAGCTGGAAAGAATAGAGACAACCCAGCAAACATGTCATTAAAAAGATTTTATCACAACGTAGTGTCGCAATGAAAGTTTCTACAGAGGTATAGGATGGTTAATGGCATTGCTATGTAAAATGTCTTTAATCTAATACTAGTTCAAATCAATATCCAAACTTCTTATAGGGTACACGTTTCTACTTTAATGTTTGGCTTTTTATTGGCTTTTATTTATTGTATTGATGACAATGACGATCTGTCGGCCACCACGATGGTCCAGACCAAAATATCTCGACATTTTACTTATCATTATTATCATTTTATTCTTTTTCTATTTTTATCATCATTTTATTGCAGATTATTACTACTTATTTCATTCTATTTTATTTTATTTATTTATTTTTAACATGTTTACTGTTTTATTATTACTATTTATTATTAGATATTTATTTTGTGTAGTATTCTATTATTTGCTTGTATTATCTTTTATGCTTATCTGGTTGTTTTGGTGTGCATTAGTCTCTAATGTCCATTTTAACTTCCTATGTCTTGTCTGTCGCTCGTAAAGCACTTTGAATTGCATTTGATTTGTTTGAAAGGTGCTATATAAATAAACTTTGATTGATTGATTGACAGCTATTGGATGGATTATCATAAGCATGAACAGACATCCACGGTTCCCAAAGGATGTATCCTACTGACTGGTGATCTCCTGACTTTCCCATAGCACCACCAAGAGGTTGACAACTTTGGTTTTATTGAAGTGTCTCGACAATTGGATGGATTGCCATGAAATGTTGTGCAGGTGCCCAGAGGATGAACCCTAATAACATTACTGATCCCCTGACTTTTCTCTAGCCCCAACAGCAGCTCAAAGTTTTCACCTTTCAGTGAAATATCTCCACATCTACCAGATGGATGGATTGGCGCAAAATTGTGTACCAACATTAATGGTTTCCAGGTGATGAATCCTACTGACTTTGGTGATCCCCTGACTTTTCAACTAGTTGATTTGTGGTTTTCAATGAAATGTCTCAACAACTGTTGGATGGATTACAACAAAATGTGGTACAGACATTCAGGTTCTGCTCAGGATGAACTGTTTTCACATTGGTGATTCCTTGAGTTTAGATTTCCACCATCTGGTCAAATTCTAAATTTGTCATATTCTTTGATTTAACTAATGACGTTCACAATCAGCCTCAGCTGTACATCGTGTTTAGTGCTAATTAGCAAATGCTAGCATGCAAACACGCTAAACTAAGATGGTGAACATGGTAAACATTATAAATGGTAAACATCACCATGTTAGCATGTTAGCATGCTCACATTAACATTTAGCTCAAAGCACCACTGTACAGCTTCAAAGAGCTGCTAGCATTGCTGTGACTCTTAGTCTTGGTATTAATCGTATCCACTATTATTCCAAAACCATGACCAAGTGCTTCAGTTGCCTAACCTTAACCATACAGTAACCATGTTACATTTGTGATGATCTTTCCCTAACCATAACCATGCCATAGTTGCATCATGCAGATATTGTAGAAAGCGTGAATTTGAAAACATTGGCAGCTGACGTAAAAAAAATCCTTTATCATTGAATCCAGAGATATAAGTTTTGCAAAAATGTCCAATATAAATTTACAGTATATTATGAAAGGAGAACAGCTTGACTCCCATGAGCTCATAGTTCTTTCTGTTGTCCTGCCTTTAGTCATGTATCAGGTGTTATTCATTCACAGATCCTTGGCTCCCATTTAAAACTATGATACTAGAAGGTTGGCATAGTGTCCAACTTCCTCTTGATCTCCTCGTGTGAATAAAGGAAAGTGTATGGGTGTGTGTGCAAGCCAGAGACTGTCACCAATAGTTATCTGCTTTATTGCATCTCATTGTTTGCTTTGTATGCGGGAGTGGCACGAACGCAGCACAGATGACACGGTGTGAAACAAAGCTGTTAAACATCAACACAATTAAATCTAGAGTAGCACAGATTACAATCTTATTTTTACTGTGCCAGTAAGTACTATCAATGAAGTTACACAATCTTCAGT
This sequence comes from Macquaria ambigua, assembly GCA_008360985.2. Classification (NCBI taxonomy): domain Eukaryota; kingdom Metazoa; phylum Chordata; class Actinopteri; order Centrarchiformes; family Percichthyidae; genus Macquaria; species Macquaria ambigua. The sequence goes on along the minus strand of VMKM01000065.1, from coordinate 450,644 downwards.
TTGTATTTTCCGTTTTCAAGATGATGAAGCGGGTAGTTTCACATGCAGTCTCTCAAACCAATATCTCACTCCAGGCCAAAACACATGTCCTTAAATGACAAAGGTTTTCTGTTAAGGTTGACAATAGGGAACTTGACTTTTTACATTACATTTTTACATTACACTGCAATTGTCTTTAGGCTTTAGGGATTTTTTGTATCACAGATACATGATAGAACATGATAAAACATGGTTCTAACCCTGTTTAGTCACTTTTAAGTTACATACTGTTTGCAAAGAAACAGTATGTAGCTAACTAACTGGAGAAATAGTGCATCACAGCATCGTACTAGCTCTCTATATTTCTGTTTCTTTGTCCTGAAGTGTAGTTTTGACTTTTAAACCACAGGAAGTTAATCTTTTCTTCAGTCCCGCCACAAAGTTACAAACTGTACTTTACTTTTCTCCCTCAGTTTGTCTTGATTTTGACCTTGATTGTCTTGGTTTGAAAAATTGCAAATGTAGGAAAGTACCGACCACACATTTGCACACATTAGCCGTCGTCATTTCACATATTTGTCTATGTGAAGACTAATCTACCATGTCCGCTAGCAAAAGCAAGACGGCTATGTCAGTCAAAATCTGTAATATATTTCTAAGTTTGCAGTGGGTTTATAAAAACTGAAACTCTAAGGACCCTTCTGTATTTCTCCATGTCAGATTCCTCAAACTTGCAGCTTGTCCTAACATGACTCTGCTGATTACAGCCTAGAAGAAAACAGGGTCTTCGACTGTTTTACTGAAGAATAATTCGACGACGGTATGCCAACAAAAAGCTTGGCCATTTCTGAGTCTAACAGAAACCTTGCTGCTACGAAGAAACAACAATGCCTAAATAACTGTGTTTCATTGCAAACTCAATGCAGCATTTGTACAAATTTTGCTAAAAACGCTAATATGTCTTACTAATTCTGGTCACCTCAGTGAGACTAAAAGACTAAATGTATTGAAATGTATTCCCAAGGTGTAAAATGTTTGAGGACCCATTCTTACATCTGAGAACAGACCTAAGCCTAGAATCTTGTCCGACTTGTCTTTCCCGCCATCCTTCTCTCCTTTTATTTAACCTCTGTCATTAGGGGCAGTGAGAAAATGGAAGTGACCCAGTTCTGTACTCCCTGATGATCACCTGTAATGTCCTCTCATGGGAACCTGCACTGGTATCCTTTTGTAAGTTGTACTAAACCTCTTCCTTGAAGGCTGCAGAGCAAATATCCATCACATTTTAAATTCCCTTTTATACTAGACTATAGTATCCAGTCTTTGCTGTAGGCTGTTGAAGTTTTTTATAATGTGGCTACTTTCTTTACAGAAAGGTTATAAAAATAGCTGTGAATCCATTGCTATGTTTACATTTATAGTATTGTCAGCTCTGGTTGGTTGATCGCTGTATATTTACCTGTGATCACAGAATGATGATCTAAGAGTGAAGTGCTAGAAAACAATCATCTAAGAGAGAGATGGATTAGTATTTGTCTGTCGATATGATAGTTAATGGTGGAAGTTATTTCATGTGGAGAGCAAACATCATTTTATTTCTGTTCTGTGCCTTTTTAAAGTATCTGAAGGCAACTTCGTGGTTCATGATGTGGAGATGTAATCTTTCTTTCCCTCCTTCATTCAGTGGGTGTTTTGTATTTTGAGATTGGTGGTCAGAGCAAAGTCTGACACAAACCACAGTGACTTCACTTCCACAGGAGTCTTCCCTGCCTAAATAAATCCATTTATAGATTTGCTTGCATTTTTAAGGTTGGGAATCGTTTTGTATATACAGTATGTATATGAACCTTTGCGTGACTGAGTGGACATGAACATAGAAATACTGTTCTTTGTCCTTTAACTGAGGTTCAGCCTGAGTTCAAAAAGTTATAATATTGTTGCACATAATCATCGTGTCTATTAAATAGTTAACTCTGCTTCAAAGTCCTCTGTGTTTTCTACCATAATGCTGTGGTGATTATTAACATAATTGGGGTGACATTCAGAGCTAACCGGGCAGAAAAAATTGTCAAACAGGTCATCATTTCCCTGTTGAGTATACGGTATACTACAGTGACTGTCCACTGTAGTGTTATCTTGCAATTACGATTTAATTTATAAATATAAATTTAATAATTTAAATTTAATTTACGATTGCAATTTTAAAGTGATGTTACACTTAAACCGTTAAACAATGCTGAAGAGGATTAAGTTGAAACAGAAAATGAATAAAGGAATTTTTACTCTTCAGCTTAGCAATTCAGGTTTGCTCAGAAGTGTTATATAGACACAAACAAACAAACAGAAGAACCATAGTTCATACTCAAAAAAAAAGATGCATGTGATGATGGCATCGTGCCAAAATGATTCATCTGGTTTTCTCTTAAACTCTAAATATTTTAGGAAAATGCACAAAGTGATGTGTTCGTGTGTCCTGGTTTGTCCGATCAGCAGTCCAAAACGCAAAGATATTCAATTTACAATCATATAAAGCAGAGAATAGCAGCAGAATAGCAGCTGGAATCAGCAAATGTTTTCAACATTTAATCAATGATCAAAGTAGCTGCCAAATTAATCAATTAATGGTTTCAGTCCTACTTTTGATTTAAAATGGCCAATATTACCTCTCAGAACAAAAGATCCAAGTGTTTTTGGATTAACTGTCCTTTCACAGTCATCACGCCTATGAACAATTTAGAGTTTCCAGTCCTCCTTACTGGCAGCGTGCAAGGGCAAACATACAGAAAGGTCCCAGTTGACCCGGGTGAGGGTTGAATCCACCTTCTTGCTGGGAGGCAACAGTGTCAAGTATAGTTCAGTCCAGCTGTGAGACATCAATGGTGGCTTGTTTCCTCCCCCTCACAGATCAAAATATGGATGTTTTAACATTTAGTGTTCTCAGTCTGAAATAATCTCATTTGGTACTCTTCTTTGCTTCCGCTCATACAGAGCAATGTGTTATCTCCCTCATGCATTTAAATAGAATGAAAGATCCTAAAAAAAACACAGTGATTCTTCTCAACTTGAGGCTGATCTGCTGTGTCATACTGTGACCAGTTCAACCAGGGCTGTGTTTCAGAATAGGCTGAATGCAGATGCTAGTTTAGGTTAGTCATGGGGGTCTAATTTTAGCACACTGTGCATCCACACCACGCTATCAGGCGGTTTTTGTCAGGCTCTTTCTGAGTGGTTTGGTTCCTGTCAAGTGCTGAAACAGACTCGGCTGAATGAGCTGGTTAATTAGGAGGAATTTTGTGTGGAGTTGGTTCTCAGTGAAGTGTGTGTGTGTGTGTGTGTGTGTGTGTGTGTGTGTGTAAGTGAGTGTGTGTGTGTGTGTGTGTAAGTGTTGGGCCTAACTCAACCTTGTGTTGTGAAGTGGACAAGACTTTTATTACAAAGCACCAGACATGGCAACAGCATAACCTCCCTGCAATTGCAGAGAAACAAAGGGTCTCTTGCATTAATGCTGTGTGCGCCTTCCTGGGGAAAGTCAATAATGGAAACAGAGCATAATGCACAGTATTATTACAAAACGATAACTTCTCACAAAATAAAGAAATAACCAAAATACATTATTTGTCTAAAATATTACAAAAAAAATAGCCATGCATAAAATGCTCCACATTTTCCACGTCCAACATGGTCTCAACAGTACACTCTAGTGTTGCTAGCTACACGGTAGCCTAGCCCTATGCTAACTTCTGCATACAAATAAATAAATAAATCTTTAGCTCCAAAATGTATTCACTTTACACTTGTTTAACCTGTCACATAAAAATACCAAAAGTAAACGGAGAGAAGAAGATGCATACCTTTCCAGTGAAAGTCCAGAATGAAGGGATTATTTCCATAGCAATATATAATATATAACAACACTAAGAAACGTAGCAAAGTAATATAAATAATATATAACAACACTAAGAAACGTAGCAAAGTAATATAAATAATATAACACCAGAAGTGTTTATGTACCTTTCAAAATAAAAGTCTCCGCTAAATCAACATAGGATTTTACAAGATTATGCCTTCTTCATTATTTAGCGCAACAACATATACACTAGTACATTAGTTCACAACAGAGTGTATTTTTTATTTCTGTTGTATACATTCTAAATGCCAACACAGCTTACAGTGGTGTGTATGCAATGAGTAACTCCTTGTCCATATTTCTGTGTGACAGAAAAAAACATTCCCAGTGTGGCTGTTCTAAGAATAAGGTTGAACGTGCTCATTATGTCCTATAGTCTGTTCACTCACTGTCACATTTTAGAGGCTGAGTATCTATCAGTCTCTGTGTTGTATTACTCTCCATCAAGCTGAATAGGGATTTTTTTTTTTTTTATAGCTAGGCTTAGCATGTTTCCAGCCCACAATGCCCTACAAAAGCCTCCCTGGAGAGATATTAACCAGCCACATAGCCTGGCTCCATGCAAGCCCCGCCCACACGCATTCATCTTCATTATCTTATAGGTCAGGGTCATTGTCACTCAGACAGTAGTAATATAATTGACCCCGCCTCAGGTTGTTGGCTTGATAGGTTTGGTTTTTATGATCTCATAGTACTGACTTCCAATGTGTCGGGTTTCAACCACAGGATCAAATGTGGCAAATCAGGACCTCATTTGGCATTGCTTCACGGAGCTCTTTTTGACCTCTTTCCTATTTCGATAACAGCAATTAATGTCTTAATTTGAGTTTTATTCTAAATCTGCACATTTGTGCTACATATGAATATGCTGAACTGGTCTGACTGGTCCTGTCCCTTGTGAGTCTTGTTCGGTCTTACTGTGGGAAAGGTGGCTGTTAGGTGTTACGGTGCAATGGCCTGGTTGGTACAGTGTCAGCCTGCTCTCTTTGGATGTAATTGAATGGGGTTTGTAGGTCACAGCAACAGTCGACATTGATTGGATGATAATGACATTTGTGCACCATGTCATAGTAAACAGCCACAAAAACAATCAGGTCTAATCAATGTGATGTTTTCTGTCAAAACACTGAAGCCTGAGTAATAAAAGTATGACGATCTGCATAATGTGTCTCTTCCAGAGAGGCTTGTATGCCTGTATGATGAGAATTTGTCTTTCAAAATGTATTTTTCTTTCATCGATCTTAATGATTTTATTCTTATTGTTTTGAATGTCATTCTAATGCTTAATGCTTTGCCTATGTAAAGCACTTTGAATAGCCGCTGTTTGAAATGTGCTCTATAAATAAAGCTGCCTTGCCATGCCCTGCTCTTTAAACCCATATTTTAATCTTGAGGATTATTCAGTTTTAAACCAGATCAATACAGATCAGAGGAGAGTGGGAGCATATGTATGATATTGGACAGTTTGTCTCTGCCTTTGAGGACTCTGTCACAGACATTTGCTCACACATGCAGCAACTTTTTTCAGCACAGCAACTGCACTGACTTCACCACCAGCGCTGTCAGATGCTTTTTCCGCATTGTTGGCTTTTATGGTGTCCTTGCAGTTGATGTTGCATTACTGTTTTTATCGTCGCCTTCTGCAGACTGCTACTTTCCCCCCCCTCCATTGTCCTATTTTATTTGGTTTAATTTCATTGTTTTATTTGATTTTATTGTTTAATTTTATTTTTTTTGTCATTATTACTTACAGTATACAGAGCTGATAGTGGGCTCAAATCAATATATCAGACATTATAAAAGAAACACCCATCCTTTTACCCTCACTGGTCACTGTGTTCTGGGTTTTTCACATGATTGGGTGCCATCAATCATGTGTGTCCGTGTTTCTGTGTGAGGGTGTGCTCATCATGAGTGTGGATTTTGACAGATCAGTAATATGTTGTACTGGATATTGATGTTTTATGACCCTAACTCTTATGAAATATAATACATTTCCTCAACACTGTTTTGCTGAAATGGATGAAACTTGCACAAGAGCAGTTTTTCTGTTTTCTGATTCCCCTGAAATGCATTGAGTCCCTTTAGGGTCCTTACAGGAAACCCAGTATTAGTTTAACCTCATCTACATCTTCTTGTGATCATTTTTATTTTGATTATATAAATCTAATCATGAGAGGACCTTTGCTTAACTTCATTCATGATCTAAACCACACTAACTGTGTTGTTATCATTGAAATCAGTGTTCAGATCTGTGTGTTTGTGTGTGCGTTATTAGTTCCGCCTGATGTTATCTACCCACTCCAGAGGAAAACCGTGGGTAATGCCAACACCAGACCAGAACGAAATCCCTCCTCCCTCCTCCCCTCTCCTCGCTCTGCCTTTGTCTCTGTCATTCCTTTCTTCTTCTCTCTCTGGCTTTCTCTCTGTCATACCTGCGTACGTCTCTCTCTCTCCCCGACAAAGCACTGCACTTCAGTTTTGCAACTTTGGTTTTCTTTGTTGCTTGAGTTGTAAAAATAATTATCTCTCCACCTCTGCTCTCTTGTTTCTTTCTCTCTGCTTTTCTCTGTCTCACTCCTTCATCCCTGTGGTCTGCAGCGATATCCTATTTACCCAGAAACCTTGGCTCACCATCACATAGCTGCACACCCACACACACCAACACACACACACACACACAAACCCCCTCCCCATTGTGTCTGGCTGGCATGTTGATGAATGAATGAACTCCTTGTGATTATTCCTTATCTCTGTAACCTAAACACACACAGGGTTCTTAGAGGACGCCCTGCAGGCTGACACCGTTCTGAGAGGGAACCCCCCCCCCCCCCCCACATCACTCTCACCAGAGTCCAGTTTCTAAAAACCCTGATATCTATCCAGTGTTAGAGGGCGTCTTGCCAACCTGGACTATAATCTTAATCTAAAAGCACAATCATTTAATCCCTCTGCCCGGCCCTTTGAACGCTTGGTCAGCCTCAGCATTGTTGTGTAAAACACGTTTGGGAGGTTGACTGGATATTTCATGCTTGTTAGTGAGGCAATGATACATGGGCAGCATGCAGAGATAATGTATATGGTAACATGCATTAAATTACTGTTATTGATTGTACCCAATTCAATGCAAAAGGATTGCGTTTTCACTCGGAAGACAAATTGTCGGCTGCTGGATGCAGATTTTATTGCCTCAAAAGTGTTTCCATTTATTTTAATCATCAAGCTTTCATTGTATATGTCTCATTTATTATTGAAGACGCTGAGCGTATTCGCTGACACTTTGTATTTTTGCTGAAACCAAAACAAGCAACAGTAGCAATAAAAAAAAAAAGAAACTAAACCATGAAATGTAACATAATCAGACACCACATTTATTCTTATGCCTCAGCACGCTGCAGCTGTGGTCTGATGAGACCAGCCAATCAAATCTGTTCAGGAAGTAGTACCACAGTCAGCTGCCTTTGTTCCTCACCACGCTCATCTCCTCAGCAGTAAAACACATAATGATGAGCAGGGCAGTGATAAAAGAAAATTGATGTCTCTCTCTTAATGCTCTCCTTGGCTGCTGGTGCAGTGTGGGAAGGATATGCACTGCAGAGAATGGCTTTGCTCCAAAATGGGATATCCATAATTTGAGGGGAAAAAAAGTGGCATGTATCCTGACAAAGAGATTAGCAGCCTGGCTATCTGGAGACTCTTTCCTAGAAAAATGTTATATTATTAAGCATTTGTGCAATGAGTGATATTGTTTTTGTTTTTGTAGTGTTTTGTAATGATCCTATAAATCCTATAAATATTTAAAGCTAAGGTGTTTACTTGCTGCAGACAGACCACCACACTGTCTGGTGGCTGTTGTGTTGGTTAGTGTTATGTTGTGTTTTGTAGAAGGGTCCAGACAATCATATCATGATTTTTGTCTTGTCTGAGACTACAGAAACAAGAAAGAGGCTGTACATGTTAGCTGCTCTGTCACTAAACCGTGCTGTACTACATACTCACATTGTGCTGTGGTTTTGGCGCAGTGTGAGTCTGCAGACATTACAGGACTAGACCTCAGCTGCACTGTCAGCAGCTTGTCTTGGCAGCGGAGAATCGATGTATTGTAAAACAAATGATTCCTCTGCCTGAGTTCAGAGCGGTTAGGAGGCTTTTTTCTGGAATTAGATAAAGTTCAAGTTGGCCTTTAGAGCACATCCCACCATGGTGATCTCTCCTGTGTCAGCCCGACTGAGGTTCTTTCTCAGTTTTCCCACTCTCATCGCAGATAAGTGGTTATCTTGGGCTTCAGAGCTAATTCCCACTGCAGGCGTATGGCAGGAAAACAGAAGAGTGTGCTTCCTCTGCTAAGGGGATTAACGGTTTTAAATTGTGTTCAGGGTCATTCTCTGGATGTTTTGACAGATTTGATGGCTGTGTGTACGGTACACTTCTCAGACTGTTAGAGGTTAGTTAAAACTTAATATAAATGTATTGATGTTAAACTAACCTGTGTCAGGAGTTGAAAAATCTGTAAAAAGACCAACTTACTTACAGTACTGCTGTGCATAAACTTAAATAGCTCAATAAATGGCTTCTCAAGAACTGTCACTACTTTTATCCCTGCCTTGCAGTAGAGGTCTTCAATTGGAAATGGATCCCAAGACAGATCTGGAAATGGGAAAACACACCCGAACTCAACAAGCATGAATACATTTTCAAAAAGGAGAGAGACCTGATCCTGAGGATAATTAGACCCGATCCAAAAGGCGGCCAACCCAATGAAACACTAATAGAGAGAGAACAGCAACACAGGCAGCAGACTGATGTGCTGTCAGTTAATAAGCACATGTAACGAATGTAAAGTCATAGCAACTAATTTCAAAAAGAATTTTGTTCATATGTTTATGTGCAAAGACCAATTTATAGAAATAACTAAGTCTTGTTTCACCTGCAGGCACCAACAATAAACATTTCTGGGAGATAGACAGAAGATATGATGATAGAAAGGCTCAGGGAAGCGGCTGTATGCTCTTTAACGGAGGTGGGGCGGTTAAACTGACATACATTTGCAAAACCAGCCAGTTAGTCCTCATTCATAAAGTCTTGTAAAACTACAAATACTGTTTGAAAATACTTATGTTAGTTAGCAAAATCTCATTTCATAGACTACTGATTTCCTAAAATATCTTCTCCTGCTGTGATTATGGCATACCACATGATCAGAACTGGTACAGAGTGCTTATTGACTCAGACCCGAGACCCGTGGCAGTAAAACAAGACCCTACCCCACCTGATTAGACAGTATAATCTGGACCTGGTCCCACTCAGGACACAGGTTTGGCCTTGGTTCCCCAGAACTGAGTGGACCCGTGAAGACCTCTACCTTGCAAGTGATACAGTACAGTATTTATATAATATTATATAATTGCTGCTGTATGTTAGCCTGTCTTGCTCCTCTCTTACACCGAGTTACACCATCCCTGATTATTCAAAGATAAAATCAGGGCGGTGTGTGTCTTTCTTCTGCTCCATTGTCTCTAGGTATACACATTCCTCCTCCTTTTGAATACATTCACCCACACACCACACACACACAAGCACATGCAACACATGCATATTCATATGTACTGTAAGGAAATGGTAACGGGAAGATGGTACGGGAAAAAAAATGAAATGAAATAAAGAGAGAAAAACTATTTCAGGTTACACTTTACAATCTGTTAGTATGTAGTGTGATAACTGTATACTGTATACTGTGTGTATTCTGTACCTCATGTTCTTCATGGTGCAGTCCACCTGGCATCCAATTTGAGATAAGGAAGACAAAGAGAGCAAGAATGCAGGGGAAGAAGAAGAAATACTGGGCATTTTTCTTCTTTCACAGAATGGATTTTTCTGTGCAGTGATGGCTCGATTATCTAATAGTCATACATTCCACAGCATAAAGTCTCACATACAGAGTGCTTACAGTTTTACTGGTGTAAAATGCACTTCATTACCCTTTTTTTTTTTTTTTTACCATTTCCAACCATCTGTAATCATATAGTGCAAGTATGTTTTTAGGCAGTTGTTAGAAATACAGCGAGAGAGGATGGGGTTGAAGAAGGATGAGGACATTAAGAAATTAAGGAAGAAAAGAGTGGGAGGGAAAAGCAAAGAAGTGCGAGCTAAGAGGAGGAGAGGAATCCACTGCATTGGATCCAGGGTGAGCTGATTGATTTCAGTATATTAAAAGCTAAGATGGGGTCATCCCAGCAGCATTGGCTTTAACGGAGATGAAACGGCTTTTAAACACTTCCCTTCATTAAATATCTTCCCCTCTGATTGAATTTAAATCTTTGCTCCTTATCAGCAAAACAACAGCACTTAGAATCTATTAAGTCATTTCACTTGCTTTGACCTTCCGTCTCCTCTCCTTCGCTCACTGTCTCACTCTCTGTCTCACTCTGTCTCTCTGGTGTCCACTCTCCTTGTCTCAATGGCCGATCTCACTCTCTGTCTGTCTGTCTCTCCCCCGCTCTCTCTCTCTCTTATTCTGTTTCTCTCTCTCTCTTTTTTTTCTGCATAGCCCTAAAAATACTCTCATCCTACTGTGCTGCGTTGACAGTTTCAGCTTGCAGCCAGCACATCATGACTCATTAATGTTACACACAGACACACATGCAGGACATGCTGGCATTAGTTATGCAATAAAGAGTCTGTGTCAGCAGCGGTGTGGGGATGAATGTAATTGTGGCTGTGCTATTTGTATTAGTGATGCAGCAGATGATTATATTCTTCAAATCTTTTTTTTTCGATTATTGGTCTGTTTAATGTCCAAAAATGGTGGAAAATGACCCTTACAATTTCCCAGAGTCCAAGGTGTTTTGGTTCAAATTGCTTGTTTTGTTCAGTCCACAGTCCAAAACCCAAAGGTGCTCAATTTATAACGATATAAAATAGAGGAAATCAGCAAATAATGACATTCGAGAACCAGAAAATGTAGCGGTTTCTATCAAGTGATTAATCCATAAATCAACCAGTTGTTTCATCACTAAGTCTTATCCGTTTTGTAGCTACATCTTTGTTATTCAAATATGTTACAGTTTAAAGGAATAGGTGGACAGTTGGGAACTGTGCTTATTCACTGTCTTGCCAAAAATAAGAGGAGAAGATGGATACCACTCCCATGTCTGTCCTATAATTATGAGCTACAGCCAGGAGGTTAACTTAGTTCAAGGGTATAGTCCAGCACGTAACATCCCATAATACTAGAATTTGTCGTTTTTACAGTTCGGTTTTTGAACTGATTACGCTCATGCTAAGCTAAGCTAACCATCTCCTGGCTGCAGCTTTGATATTTGACTGACAGATATGAGAGTGGTATTAATATTCTCGTCTAAATATCGGCAATAAGGAAAACAAGTGTATTTCCCATGATGTCAAGCTATTTCTTCAAGGAGAGAGTAGAAGACAATCAAGAGCGTTGCAAGTACACGAGAAGATATAAGGAGTATACCCGACTTATCTGGCAATGGTTACATTTCCAGCAAGATGAATCAAGCATACCTCAGAGTGGTCAAACATTTGAAACATTTGTAGCTAGCATGTTTGATGATGTGTCTTGGTGAGTTTTTAAAGACATTACACTCACCCAAACAAAACCAAATTAAAGGAATAGATGTGAAATAATGTGATAGATGGATATAATGGAGCGTGAATGCACCCCAGGACATGATTGATGAATAAAAGTATTTTTATGGGGATAGATTTCCTGTGGCTGAGTGCTGCCACAGCTGAATGACTGCAGATGAAACACTGCTGTGTATTGCTTCGGTTCCTACAGAGATTCAGCAGAACTGTAGGCCAGCGTGAGTGTTGTTTAGGGGGGTGAAAACTCATTGACATTCTCAAGCAAGGCTTGGCACTGCAGCGTGCTATTTTCATGTGTGAGTGAGTGTCTATCTGTGTATTTGTTTCTGTGTGTGTATTTATTCACAAATGTGCGTGTGCAGTATGGGCAAGCTGTTGCCATAGTAACACAACGTGTGCTTGAGTGTGCACATGTGGGTTGGGGCAATTGGAGGGGGGTAGGTGGAGTTGACAGATTGACAGAAAAAAAGATAATCTGGGAATGGTAATACAATGAATGGACTACACAGCACATGCGCACACGCACGCACACACACACAGAAACATACTGTACACTTCACAGATCTGTAGGTCTATTGCTGACTCTTTAATGGGGTTTGAGACCTTGTCGACTTTAACTCATTGTGTGTGTGTGTGTGTGTGTGTGTGTGTGTGTGTGTGTGTGTGTGTGTGTGTGTGAGTGAAGCAGAAAGTATGAATAGTGTGTGTTGTATATTCTGTTAAATAGCAATTTAACATGATATTATTTATCCATATAAATACCACAGAAAATTAAATTGTATCAAAGACGTCTGTGTCAAATTTTCATATTAAAATGATTTTGGCTCAGAAATGCTTTAACAGAGCTGTGTGTGTGTGTGTGTGTGTGTGTGTGTGTGTGTGTGTGTGTGTGTGTGTGTGTGTGTGTGTGTGTGTGTGTGTGTGTGGCAGGCCAAGGAGACAAATGGTGCTTCAGAGCCTGTGGCAGTTATCTTGAGCCCCCAGTTTCTGTGTGTGTAATAGAGAGAGAGAGAGTAATAACAGATGCTCTCTCTGGTCTTGTAGACATGCTCCAATGCTGCTGCCATCTGGTTGGCTGAGTGGAGCTGAAGGCGGGATGGTGGTGGTCGCTGCGAAATCATTGGCTGATGGGAAGGCTCAAGGCTTTAAATCCACTTAAGGCAGAGAGAGAGAGGGGGGGGTAGGAGAGGGGTAGGAGGGCAGTTACAGAGAGGAGAGGGGGTTATAAAACAGGGGGGAGTTATGGCTTTGTCCACTCATAAGGGCAGATGGAGAGGGCAGAGGGGCAGTCATGCATTGACAGGAGGAGGATGGGAGGATGAAAAACTAGAGGGAAATACAAGAAGCTGTGGCTGCATGAATCAGTATGTTTAAAACAGTTTGAACAAGTTATAAGGTGCAGTGAATTCATATTGGCAGGCAGCCATAAAAGTGTCCTTGTGTCCTTTTAATGCATTGGTTGATTATTATTATTATTGAGTATTGAATGATTTACTACCATCTCTAGTAAGACTGGGCAGAAAATATGAAGCCTCAGTGGTCAGTTGGTACCTCCCCTCCACTCAGAGTCAGCAGGTTCTTGGTCATTACTGGGTGTGACTGCAGCTGTAGCTATTCAGCTCCTGGAAACCCACTGATGTGTAGCAGTCCTTTGATAAAACCTGGTGTTTTTCACTCGTAGTGTTAAGAACTAAAACCATGACTTAATGCTGTCAGACACACACAACCAGGGCTTCCCTCTGTGGAAAATAAAAAGGAGGAAGGTTTCTGGTGTCACACAGCCAGGACATTTTTCAGACTGCAGAACTCCATCTTCTAAACATACTCACTGACCACTGCTCTGCTGCTGCTCTGCATACAATACTATAAAATGTGATTGAAGGGTAATTCCAGTTTATTACAACTTGGAACTTCTTTTCAAAGGTTTGACCATAGTTTCTATCGGTTATGGTAAATCCTTATCATCTCAAGTGATCGCTGAGATCTGGGAACACAGCGACATTGCTAAGTAGAAGTCTGACAGGGCAAGAAATGGGGAGTCAATAATACAGCGTTTAAAGGGCCACTCCAGCAATTTATTATTACACTTCCATAAAGTTGGGAGAGTAAAAAGAGACGCATTAAAAAGAGAATAGTCACAGTCTGTGCACCAGATGTCTAGATATCCTGACTTTTAGTCTGTAGCATGGAGTCCAAAATAACCCTGTTGACATCATCAGGGCTTTTTCAAACCTTGGAAAGTCCATCCAGAGCCACAGAAGACATTATACAGGTTTTTCTACAGGCTAAACAGTACTTTTTATGATGAGTAAACTGAACCTAATGTGTGAAGTCAGTGGAGTGCCCCTTTAACAAACACTCTGTTTTATTGATGCCACGTTTCCAGATCTCAGCAATTACTTTGGTGAATACAGTGTTATCATATAACTGATGTCCAGACCTATTAAAATAATCATTTTAACTCATCTGATGTTAATTTATCTTTTACAGTGAAACTAGGCGATTACTTCACCAGCATGCCTGCACACACACAGTATGTAAACGAGAGCTACTGTACAGAAATGAGACTAAGACAAAGAGAGAGGGAGAGTTGATCGTAGCAGTGGTGACTGGTGCTCTTTAGGAGAGGTTATCTTTGGTCACACAGGCCTGCCTGTCTGCCTCCATCACATCAAACCGCACAGACCCTGCCTGTGGAGCTGAGCCACAGAGGGCTGGGACACACTGTCATCCTTTATACCTCCGTCTCTCATCCCTCTGTTTCTTTTTTCACGTCCTTCAAAGAGATTGTGACAGTTTATAGACTTTCCTTAATCTTGTTTTCTCTCCTTTTCTCTCTTCACCTCATTTTCCCTGCCCTTCATGCCAGTCATTGTTTATCTGGGACTTGTAATGGTAATGCTCCCTCTCCCCTTCCCTTCTTTGTACTACTTTTATTTTCTCTTCTGCTCTTTTCCTTTCAAACCTCTCTCACCTCTGATTAATCTTTCAGCTCCCTCTCATCAGTCTTTCATTTCCTTTCTTGCCCTTACATGCTTCTTTTTGTGTCATGTTTTATCTACTCTAAACCCAGCTCCTTTTTTCTTTCTTCCCTGATTCATCCACCGGCATGTTCTCTTCTTTTGTGGCCATTACCCTTCATTTCTATGTTCTAGCATTCAATACCAACAGACCTAAGTCACCTATTTTTGGAGACTTGAGGTGGTGTTTAGGCAGATTTTTAACATTTTGTGACATGACAGTTTTATTTCAGCATGCTGTCAGTGCAGAGTGAAAGGAAAGACAAAGGAGTTGACTTCATGAGATTTCAGCTATGATGATGGAGGCACACAGTATATGCCTTTGCTTACCAACCAGAGTGTTTTTTGTCAACAAGGTAGATGGCAGTGTCCCTTTAACTGTTTAAAGGTCAAACTTGGTTGTGTTGCAATATTATTTGACAGGAGAAAATCCAGTGTCATGGCACATGAAGGTAAAGGCAGCCGTCTGTACAGTTGGTGTCATTACGGCTAAAATAAAAGCCTTGGCCAACTGTCCTGCACATGACATCATCTTTTAAACATCAATTTGTATAAGATGTTAAACTTGTTTTAGATTTAAAGGTAAAACTTTTTCAAGGTGTTGACCTCTGTTCTTCTGTGATAATCCACCTTGGTACACCAAACTTGTTACCACAGAATTGCATATTGTTATGCTAAAGTACAACCATGTAATAAAGAGAGTAGAGCAGACTCAAGGTTTGGATTGTTCAGTGTATGCAGCACTGATGATGTCTTTGTCAAAGTTAACACAATCTCAGTTACATGAATTGTGCAAATGATGTCTATAACAGTATCAGATTCTATGGCAGCCATCTCGATAAACCAGCCAAATGACCCTTCAAGGCTGCTCGTCTGGAGAGGAATGTCAAGTTCATGCGTTCCAGTTATGCCTCCTCAAGCCTTGACTTTTCTTTCACAGAGCAGCAACAGAGGCAAGCTTAGTCCTCACCATGTGCTCTAATAAACAGTGGCAGCTGGTGTCCAGTTTGCTCAGCAGGCAGAAACAACACAAATAGGAAATCAAGAAAAACGCACTGACCTATGCTGGCCTCACTCATACAGGAGGGTGGTCCAATAAAAAACGAAGGCATCTCTGCTTCATGTGATAAGCATCTCAGTGGGGTGTGCGGAGATGCTTATTACAGTCAGTGTAAATGTCACTGTCTGTTTATATGTTTGTTTTCAAGTAGAAAGGAATCTTTCTCCTCATTGTCATTCCTTGGCTTTTTCTCTCTTTTCATACTGACTGAGATGTTTTAGAGTCACAAGCCTATTCATCTTGATGAGTCAACAGGCGAGCTCTCTGCGTTCTTTGTCATTTCCTTGTTCTGGTTACTCAGAGTGTATTTTTACAGCTACATACTCATTATTCTTTCTCTTCTCTCTCTCTCTCTCTCTCTCACAGGCCCTGGCGTCTCACCGAGCCTACCTCTTGACGGCACGCATTCCCACCAAGGTAAGAGCAGCAACTGGAACAATTGGAACTACAATGAAAACCAGTATACTGGACCAAAACAAACATAGATTAGGTTAGCAAATATTGTAAAATATGTCTTTGCTTTTAGGTCAACTGCCTCAATGTAAATTCATGACAAATTACAGAATAGTTTTGGCACCTCTTCCTGCGACCCCGACACAATCCTTGATTGACACCGCAGTTATGTTAAATGACATCATCATCTCCTCATCCTGTCGGTGTCAGATGGAAACTTTGGTGATTGCTATGTTAAAGGCTTTGTTGTGTGGTTAAATTCTCCTCTGAAGTCTGGATTCATTCTTTAACCTTGATTCTTTAAAACTCCATTAGATGTTCTCATAAATATGTGGTTGTCACACTAAAAACATGGCAGAATGTGTTAGATCCCCATATTGTTTACAAGGTTTGACTGATTAGCAACAATATGTATTTTTGTGCCCTCTTCTAGACTTTTCCGCAACTCAGCACTTTTACTATTCCTGTTAGTTTGAGTGGATGTGTGTTTGAGTATGTGTGTTTGAGTCTAGGTGATATAAAGAGTAGATTAAGGCTAAAGTAGTAGCTCTGTGTGTGCCTGGTTATTTTGCAATTATACAGCTGGTTGAGATGCCTGTTTTTTTAAAAATGTTTTAACTTGGAACAGCGATGCCGTAATGCAGCGCAGATGGCAACTGTTAGCACCATCACCAGAGATGAAACATCTGTTATCATCTTCACCAGCATCATTGTCACCGCTACCACATAAAAACCAGCAGTGCAGTAATAAATTGCAGATGTTCGCTAAAACTTCCAGCAGCACCGGCTCAACAACTATTACTGTCTACTGCCAATATTAAACTCAAACTTAAGCTTCTGTATTGTGACCCATTGGTCGGGTCTGCTTTTAATAACAGGCCTACAACAAAGGGCAATCAGTTTATAAATGTGTTGTAAATGATGAGTTCAGATACTGCGTGCACCTACCCTGCGATCCTGAACTTGGATAAGTGGATATAATAATGGGGGAAAGTTTTTAAAGCATGTGCACAGAGGAATACCTGTTTGTAGGCATCTCTATATATACCAGAGTGGTTAGTGTACAAATCACTGTGCTTTAAGAGTTTCAAAGTTTATTTTTGTATTTTGAAACAGCAGTTGACAAAACGGTCTCACCTCAAAGTCCATTTTATAGCTGTATTAGAGCTTTTGGTCATACTGCATGATCTTCATCAGCAGATGGATTTTGCCCACTTTTGATGGAAATGCAGATGTTCAAATGTCCATTATTTTCTGGGCATTTTAAGGACTTAAAAGTTGAGTTTAAAGTTCATTCTTGACCTTGAAAACCGCACTTGGGAAAACAATCTCACCTCAAGGTCCATTTAGTAGTTGTGCTGGAGCTTTCAGTCATATCACATGATCTTCATCAGCAGATGGAACTTTTAAGCCCAAATGGACGAGAAGTCCTTAAAGTGCTCTGAATAAAAAAAAAAAGACTATTTGAACATCTGCAATTCCACACTGAGAAACCTCCATCTTCTGATGAATATCATGTGATATGATTGAAAGCTCCAGAACAGCCAAATAGACTTTGAGATGAGATTATTTTGTCAACTTTGCTTTAATATTTTTTCTAACTAATCTGCAAACAACGTACGTTGTAAAAGCTATGTTATGAACATGCAGCAGTGTTAACTGTTCAAATTGGAATTGATCATGATATGGGCGCACTTTATAACCTTACTTTGATTTGAATTCTATGTATGCATTTGAACTTTTTTCAAGTTTAGAAAATAAACAGCCTGTGATAATGATTCATTATTCAAATGTAATGATTAATCGTGTGTTCAGCAGCAGTAGTTGTCAGACTACACACACAAACCAAAGCACAGACTCACAAAACCAAACAGATTGTGATTGTATGGAAACAGAGTGCAAACCAGTGTTTTATCTACAGTATCTGGACTGACGGTCCTCCAGACAGGAAAGAGTAGCACTTCGCAATATTTTCCCCAAGTCATGAGATAACATAACATCATATCTTGTACCAGGTCCAGGAAATACTTAACAGTTGCCCTTCAAATAAGCTGTATGCTTTCCAGTCAATAAGATGCCTCCAGGGAGCATTTAGGTGATTGATTGGTGGCTTGAAAACTGATTTAATGGTTTACTGGGGATAGAAGAGGTCATAAAGAACATTCAAGATGAGCCTGTTTCACATGACGTCATATGTTTCCAGTGTTTTGAGCTGCAGGCTCGGGATCTGTTTATTTAGCTGGCTCTGCATCTGTTTTCTATCTGTGTGCTCTCTTCCGACCTGGAAGGATTACACACCTGCTTTATGAAGAACTACTCCCCTCAACAACCCTCCTCTCTTCTACTATATGTCTCAGTCTGTCTCTTTATTCCACTGTGTCTTTTTCTTGGTCTCCTTCCTACACCTCTCTGTTGTACTTTCTCTTCCCTACTTTGGATGTTGCTCTTGTTGTTGTACTATACTCGTGTTTTAATCAAGACAATGTACTCTTTAAGACATCTTGGTGCAACTTTTCAGAGTAGTTACGGAGCTTTCTGAAGTTGCATCTTGTCAATTTGATTTGTGTGGAAACAAGAGGCTCTTGTAAGGTCTATTATTTTAGACATGAGGTGATGAATCATGAAGTAGGCCTGTCTGTCTGTCTGGGTCTTGTTTTTCCACACAGGAAGCAGAATCCCTTCTGTGTTGGCTTTGAGATCATTCTGTTGCAGAAATCCTCTATCCTCTTTTCCTCCTGCTCTGCTTAGCCAGATAACAGCCACAGATCACCTTTGCTCTCCTCTCCTTCTTTCCTTTAAGCCATTCGTTCAGCTTTCTCACTCTCATCCTCCCCTTCTTTTTCAACAATCCAGATTACTTACTTCTCTCTTCATCCCTGTTTCTTTCCCTTTATCTAGCGGTTTTTCCTCCCCCACTCACCACTGTGCCGAAGGTCAGGAGGGATAACCTACAATGTCTTAAATCTAATTGAATCTAATGTCTAAATATCTTAAAAGTAATCAGTTTGGTTTTCTCTATAGGAACTCTCTGCAACTAAGGATTGTTGTCTTTATAAGTTTATCTGCAGATATTTTTTGTCACAAAAAATGATGATCACAAATTCCCAGAGCCACCAATGATGATTTAAACAGCTTGTTTTGTGCATCCAAAAGTCCCAAAACTGAAAGATATTCATATTACAATGATATATTAAAAAAACACAATAGCAGTAGATCCTCACGAAGCAGTGAATGTTTGCCATTTTTGCTTGTTGAATCAGTTATTACAATTGTTGTCAATTTATTTTACATTTAATTGACTCATCATTTTGGCACTAGATCTCACGCTATGTCATTCCCAGATTTTCAAAAATTGTTAAATGAAATGCTTACCGCCCACTTTATTGAGACTGTATGACTTACGGATCATTTTTGTTCAGATTTTCACAATGCTGCCTACCAGTAGTGAAAGCACTGGGTGGGTTCTTGCTGCGTGCTGTTATTGTTAAAAGATGAATCATTGCCAACATCCATAAAAAAAAGCTGATGGTTACAGTATTTCTCCTTGTATTGATTTTTTGATGTGAAATCTATATTACAGTGGAGATGAGTCAACTGCAAATGAAGATTAGCCTCTGCTCACTGTTCCAACACATGAGCTATTGACTGTATCCATCCTCCGCAGATTCAGTTTTCTACTTTTCTGCTAAAAATCTGTTTTTGTTGAATCAAAGCTGAGACGGTGTTGGGTGTTGATTCATGCTTCTGGCCATCTGAATGTATTGTAGGTGCTGTGTTTGGTCTACCATATGTTAGATGCATCTCTGTGTGGAATCCCAGAGATGCATCTAAAACACACATCAGTAGGTGGGGATTTCGTCAGTAACGCCCAGGGCCTTGATATTAGAGGAACTGTATTGCAGTAGCAGTAAACCCTCAGTTAAACTCTTTACTATGTGTCTCTCCTCTCTCTGTTGTAGTTGAAATCGCCCTCCAGCTCTCCCATGCACTTCTCAGTGGGTTTTTCTGTGTGTGTGTGTGACTCCAACTGATGGTTTGGCTCCTCTTGGAAGCTGCAGGGCCTTACAGTCTGTCAGTGTCTCCTCCCAAACATGCACACATGCTCTCTCTCTCACACACACACACACACACACACACACACACACACACACACACACACACACACACACACACACACACACACACACACACAAACACTCGCTCCCTCCTTTTCTTTTGCCTCTTTTTTCTGTATCTCTTGTTGCTGTATATATCACATACCTTTACACTCTTACTTTATCTCTCTTTGCTTTCTGCTTTATGTCAGGTTTATGTGACACATCTCATCTAATCTAATGCAAACCATCTCATAGAAACCTAAAGTAAACAACATGTAGCTGTCTAACATGCTGAACTGTCTCACTAACAGACAAATGTTTATAAATCCTAATAATCCCAAAGTCTACATTTCGTGCTTATGCTGTAGCTCACTGCAACAGCATCCCAGTGTTCACAATTAACACCAATCCATGCACATTAAATCATGAACACAAACACAAGTTGAATTTTCCAGGAAAATACAACAAAAAGAAAAGAGGAGGAGAGTGGTTAAAGTGACAGACGGGCAGTGAACGAATGAGTGAACGATGCAGTTACTCAGGCATTCTTCCCCACACCTCCCAGCATGATGTCTTGCCATTGGCTAGAGCTCATATTCATCAGCGCCCTCACTTGTCCATTGGCTGGCGCTCAATTCAGTATGCTATCATGCCATTTATTGGCTGTATGAAATGAACTGATTGACCTCATTCATGTTAGGTTTGTTAACTGTACATTGTAACATACAGCAGATAGTTTGCAATACACAAATCAACAGAATATACTGTAGACTGCTGTACCACTTGTACTATACTGTACTTGTACTGCCAGACCTAGGTGTTTGCACACTGAATAGATGTGTGTGCTAACTTGACTTTTCATACCTGGGTGCGTGTGTAATGAGACATAGGTAATAAACTATATTACAGTTAGTACTCTCCTATACTCTCAAAATGACAGATTGTTCTACAATACCATTTTCTAATTCTACAGTAAACAGTGAGCAAAAAGAAACACCCTTATGGTGACCTGGATTTTAAAAATAATTGGAACACAGTTACATTTACAGTATAATTGACTCTAACATATTACAAAATATGTGAATGTTTTGCCCAAATAGTGTGCCTGATAGATCTTTTTTACCGTTTTACCTGCTCTGTCTGTAGTTGGTAGTTGTATTTTGATGCGTTCAGCATTATATCTTATTGACTTTGAGGTGCTATTGTAAAGGCGCTATGCTGTTGTTCATGAATAGCCTAAGTAACTTTGGGAAAATATGAGATGGTGGTGATGGTGAACGCTAAAACGTAGTGTAACAGTAGCACAAGTAGAGAAGAGTCATAAAGTCAGTGAAATGATTTAGTAATGTCAGTTGTACAGCAGC
This sequence comes from Macquaria ambigua, assembly GCA_008360985.2. NCBI lineage: Eukaryota > Metazoa > Chordata > Actinopteri > Centrarchiformes > Percichthyidae > Macquaria > Macquaria ambigua. The sequence continues at coordinate 429,153 of VMKM01000065.1, read as the reverse complement.
ATCTACCTAAAGTTTGCTAACATTAGCCACCACGCTGTAAGCTACTGGTCATACCAGATAAAGAAAGGCTGTAACAGCTAAAAACCCCTGAGTGTGTTGAATGAAGGAAGCTTATGTTTATGAATCAACTTTTCTTTTCAATTCAATTCAGTTTTATTTATATAGCGCCATATCATAACAAAGTTATCTCAGGGCACTTTTTCGAGTAGAGCAAGTCTAGACCGACTCTTTATATTTACAGAGACCCAACAATTCCCACCATGAGCAAGCACTATGCGACAGTGGCAAGGAAAAACTCCCTTTTAACAGGTAGAAACCTCGAGCAGAACCAGGCTTTAGGTGGGCGGTCATCTGCCTCGACCGGTTGGGTTGAAGGGGGACGGGGGGAGCGGGAGAGAGAGAGCAGGAGGAAAGAGAACATACAGCACAACACAAGACACTTTTCTAAGAGGAAGAATGTATTATTTCTTATTTCAACAGTTACGTAGTCTTGCTTAAAAACAACAATACAAAATCTTAGCTAGTTCTGCTTTTGTCAGGTGCCTCCTTGTCCTTGCTAATAGCTAATTGTGTCTGTTGCTTTGTTTTATCTGAACATGTGATTAACTGAGCTTAGATTTCTTCTTCACAGTGTTATTGTCTCCTTTTGAATAATCAGTCCACACAATTAAATTATTGAATGGAAATGATGGTGTGTGTGTGTGTGTGTGTGTGTTTACATTGTACCATAAATAGAGAAATTATTGTGTACTTATTGTGGAATTATTTCTAGCTTGTAGACTGAACATGAGTAACCACAGGGAGTGCTGAAATAAACACACAAACACACACACACACACACACACACACACTGCATACTGTAGTCAGACAGTAGACAGACAGTCTGCTTATCCTCTCCCCTCCTCTCATCTCTGAGACAAGCCTCAGGAACACAGCGCCCACCTGGAATAGTCTGGCCTCACTCCCTGGCCTGCCCTCAGGCATGGTACTGTATGTCTGTGTTTGTGTGTGTGAGAGAAGAAGAAAAAGAGATGGAGAGGAAGTGCAGGGAAGCTGTGTGCTCCGTATACAGTAATAGGCATTTGTATTCACAGATTCCCCCTCTCACACAAAAGCATATCTTCTGTCCTTTTTAGGTATGGAAAGTCAGACTGCTGCTGTTTTCTTTGTCCTGAATTACTCTCTTGAAACAGAAATAGAAAATGTTGATGTAAGACTGTTCTGGTTGTCTTTAGCCTGTCTTGTTTTGAAAACCCTGTCTTTTGGATGCAAATAGAGAAATGAGGAAGAGGCCTTTTTTCGATTTACTTTCCACTCTCTGTCAAAGCTGAAATTGTTTCCTTCTCAATTCGAATAATTCAGGAAGAAAATAGTAAACACTGAAGAGAAAAGAAATGCATAAGAATTATTTAGTGTCTCACCTTATGTGTAACTATAAGCAAAGCAGAGCAAATGCTTTCTTGCAAATGAGCAAGAAAATGAACAGTGCATCCTAGAGTTGGTTGCATTTTAAATGAACTCCGGTAGAGATTAAATACAGGGATAACTGGGATAAAAGAGCTGATTTAGTTCAACAATTAGGTGACTGTATCTCATCTTAATTTTCATTTGAACCTACAAATGTGTCTAATGCTGCTTTGAAACTCACATGTGTGAGTGAGTGATGACGTAGTCTGCACAGGAGCTGAGAGAGAGAGAAAAGAAATGACTGCGTCCCTACCTGTTAATTATGGAACAGACATATTTTTACACAGCATTCCTCAGACAGACAGTCACTGTACTAGACTGATGTTATTAGGCACGATTACTCTCACAGATACAGTATGCATAGTGTACGCTCTCACACAAGCACATGAACACCACGCTTGCACATTCATTCATTCATTCCAAGACTTGCACCCACTCAAATATAACAGCAGCTTTCCTTTCTCTGAGAATCAAGTTACAAAATGTTGTGTTTAGTAGCCTGTAATGCAAGATTTTTTTTTCAATGTATCTTTAGTAACCATACCTGTCATCCACTGATTTAATAGTGTGCTTTGAACTTTTTATTTTTTTCTGTCTATTGTTCAGGGCAGGTCAGAAAGAGTGTGGTAACATAGTTTATGTCCTTTAATAAACAGCAGTTCAGATAATCCTTGAATATCACTTTCATTGTCACCCTTCCTTCCTTTAGGATGTTATGAGGCCATGCCTATGTTTGACACAGTATAAGTACTTTAATTGTGATTTCTGTGCTCTTTTTTTTTTAGGTGGAACACTCCTTTAATTATCTGGAGATCCAGGGGATCGCTTGTAACAAGCCTACACAGGTACAGAACCTCGCACCAAAATTAACAGTGTCTCCAGCACACTCTGAGAGCAGAAAATATTAAAGGAATAGTTCCACATTTTGGAAAATACACTTACTCGCTTTCTTTCTGGGAGTTAGACAAAAACATCCATACCACTCTCATGTCTCCGCGTTAAGTATGGAGCTAGAGCCACGAGGTGACTAGCTTAGCTTAGCATAAAGACTGGAAGCAGGGGGAAACGGCTGGCCTCGCTCCCTCCAAAGTCCCTCCCTCTACAGTGTTTGTAGGCATATTTTTGAACTTTGGACTGGTCCAGGTTAGCTGGATAGCAGACATGAGATTGGTATCAATCTTCTCACCTAACTCTCAGCAAGAAAAAAGGTAATTGTATTTTCCAAAATGTCTATATACAATCAAAACTAGCAAAACTATATGTTACACAAGGACCAAAAATACTGCTGCGGGTAAACAGATAAGCTTAGACTTATTAAGGACAGCGCCTGTAATCACAACAGATACTATAGTGGGTAGAAGGTGGACTAAACTGAGAAGACGGGATGCAAAATATCTTGAATGCCAGTATAATCCTTAAAAAATAATTCATATATGAGACACCAAAAACAGGTCTAGACTCCGAAATGATAGCCCTGGGGGATGAGTATGTGAGATGAGAGTATGTTTCCCATCTGGAAAGAGCTTCCATTTGGCTTTTTGACCAGTGCCGGCTAGCTGTCAACCAGCAGGATCTACCTACAAAATATGATAATCCTTCACTAACCACGCTGTTCCTGCAGCTGAACCTCTCTCCCACTCATCTCGAGAGACGTCAGTCCTCTTAATATCTTGACTGATGGTCTCCCATGTCTAATAGGTATCAGCTAGGATTATGTTAATTTTGGCCTATACTGTAGAGGAGGAATGTATCGCCTTACATCAGCATTTGCATAAGTGCGGTGGACGCTGAAATGGTTAGCCAGTCTTGATAAATGTCATTAAATCTTCATTTTTGCTTAATACAAAGATGTGGGATGTAGATGGGGTTGGGTGGATAGATGGATGTGTTTCTTCCTGTCAATTATATTATTGCTGGGTACATTCAGTGGATAGACACTTGGGAGTAGACGGGCAGAAAAGTGGAATATGAAATGGTAAGGAAGATAAAAACGTACGTATATAGACACATAATGCACTCATGTTGAATCCTTTCACTGCCAATAAACTATTCTTAAAACCAGACTGACTCAGATGGACTTTATCTACATAAGTATAACTGTGGTTGAAGCAGGTTTAGGTGAAAACTTGCATGCTGGCGTGGATCACTAATTAATGATGTGTCCTTTTAGCTGTTCATAGAGTACGAGCGTGGCTCCTTCTCTCTGAAGCTGCTCTCTACAGAGGAGGTCAACGAGGTGGTCGCTCACATAGGAAACTGTCTGCTGAGGATATGTCCCGGTCTACCGCCTAGGTGAGTTCCACTTCTACAGTTTGTGTGTAACATAACCATTTATGTGGTTTTTCACAGATTTATTGCGATTGAAATGTACCGGCCATGTTCACAGATTTGTATCAATAAAGATTGATAAAAATAAAGATGTAGTTAAATTAATCTCATAGTCAGGGTTCATACAAAGTCTTGAAAGTTTGGAAAATGCTTGATTTTAACCGTTATTTTTTCAAGGTTAGGAAGGTGCTTGAATTCGAATATACTCCTTGAAAAATGCTTGATTTTCTACAGAGTCACTCATGTTTATTCAAATGAAACGATCCCGTCGCCATATTTGTTTGTTGTCTCCTGGCGTCTCACACCAGACGTGGACCGGAGTTAGATTGACTGACATGGGCTCCAAAATGAAAAGGGCGTGTTTTTCCGTTCCGCTCTTCATCATCCGCCCTTTTACTCTTGAAAAGCTGTACGAACCCTGTGTAGTATTTCTATTATCATTCTCTGTGTGAGTGTATGTGTGCACATGCATTTTGATTTTGCATGTCATACTTTGTTATTACTCAGTTATTTTCTAAATAAATAACAACAGCCAGAATTTAACTTGGTGCAACAGACAGAGACACTTTTGACTTGATCTCTATAAGTCACTTTGGTTGAGTCAGCTACAGCACACTGTATTTTATATTTTAAAAGAAATGTATCTATTGTAATGCGGATGTGAATCTCATATAATATGTTTTGTTGAGAACAGGAAGCGTGGATGTAAATGCAGAAATGATCACAGATGTAAAACCATAAACTTTAATAATCTCGTCTTGTGAACAGGACTGAGTCTTTGACGTGACAGAGATGCTGATGTTTCTATCTTTGAGCTGCAGTCGATTTAATGCTACATTGGTTTTTACATTAGACTAATTGTGTGGTTACGTTTAGTTTCATTTCAAATTATTGGAGTACTCAGCAACTTCCTGCTTGGAAAATGTCCACTGACAAGTAAGGCAGTGAGAAAGTAGCCTGGAGCTGCTTGTTTCAAAATCTTTTAAAGGGACGATAGGCGTTTGAAAATTTCACCAGCTGCGATATGTGGTAAATGTAGATATGGGATGACTAAATTATGCTCTAATCTGTCTTTTCCTCTCAGTAAAGTGATGAAGAAGCTCTGCATGGAGCCGCCAGACAGGCTGACCTCTCTGCAGACTCTGTGGGAGAACAACAAGCCTGCTGAACCTGGACCCTGTGGTAAGAACCTGTGACCCTACAATAATTACTGCATGCTTCTTCAAGCCATTGCTGAAACGATTGATGATGTGTGCGCGTGGGGTTGGTATAGTCAGTTGTACAGTCAGTTTACATCAACCGTGTAGTTTTACATGCTGAATTAAAGCAATTGTCATTTGTGATTAAATTGACTGTAGATTCAAATTACATCCTCACTACACAGCTCTTTGGTAAGATGCACAGTCTTAGCCAAAGTGTTCTGTAATTTATATATTATACATGTTGTGTTCTCTCTCTCTCTCTCTCTGCTTAGGTGGGTTTTCTCAGATGTACAGATGTGTTTGTGACTGGTTGGGGCTGCCTCACAGAGAAGAGGTGCAGTGGGTCAGTATTATTTATTATCGTCGACAGATCCAAGTTCAACTGTGCTTCAGTGCTGTTGGCTAGATGACATTAAACTGCATAAAGCCCTTTGATAACTGAGATAGCCACAACAGTATATGAATATAGTACCCATATCTTTATATTTCTCAAGATCTTTTTCATGCTCTTGCTCCTTCTTCTTCTTCTTCTTCTTCTTCTTCTCTACTGTATATGTTTCATCTGCTCTGTGCAATTGCTTGTTTCTATATGACTCATCAAGAGCTAGCAGAACAGACATGTTTTGTTTCCTTTGTTTTACTTTCAGGATGTGGACACCATCTATTTGACACAGGACACCAGAGAACTCAACCTGCAGGACTTCAGCCACCTGGAGAACAGGTGAGTGTTTGAAGTAAGAGAGATCAAATATAGCCGGAGCACACCAACATGATGAGTGAAAAAGATTACACACAGGTGACACACAGGTGACACACCATGTCAGTTGTTGGGGTAAGAAGAGAAACACAATACTAAAAGATAAGAGAGGTTTTGTAGGAGTGACATGATTTATTTTTAATATAAAAATGTGCTGAAGTCACCACTAACTTAATGTGGTGCTGATGAATAAAAATATATAATTGCAGCTTTGACCTTTTCTTTCCTCCCTGTCGGCTCCTTCTCAGGGATCTGGTGGCTATAATAGCCGTCCTGGAGTTTAACCAGTGGTTCACCAAGCTCTCCACCAAGGACTACAAACTGGTTAGTACACCTTTTCTCTAAATCCTCCTCTCGTTTGTTCACTGATCATGTCTTTTCAGTTCATGGGAACTCAAAAACACAGTTATTGTAGTCTTGTGATAGCTATCCATTAAAGATCATGAACTAGATGATCCTCAGGCATGTTTGTTGTGTTACACTAATGGTGTTTCGGCTTTGGAAAAGATGGCAGGGAGTCCGTGCAGGCCATCTGCTCACAAGTATTTTGTCATGTTTTTTTGTAGTGTATTCTGAGCTCCATGCTTGGGGCTTCATGCTAGTGTTTTCTGATCACCAACTCCTTCCATTTACACTAGAATAACGGACACGTGATCAGTTGCCAGTTTATTAGGTCAATCAGCCCTACAATGAATCCTCCCTTCATGAAGGTTATAATGTTCCTTTTGGTGAAACTGTTTCAGAGAGGTGTTTTATTGTGTGTTTATTTTGGAGGCTGTTGTCCAGTTCATTTACATGTCAATAAGGGTAGATTAAATGGTACAGAAACAATAAATAATTTTACTACCTTGTTAATTTCCCAGTAGTTCCTTTGTCTACTTACATGTTTCCAAGCATTACTGTACATTATGTTGGATAAACAGTGTAATGGTGTTAGTCTGCTGCCACAAAACGGCAAAATAATCCAGATTTAATCTCATTTTAGAGTTAAGTAGTGCGTCTCTCCCTGTCTGCCTGCCTGTCAGTTTGTTCTCTATTCTTCTCACTAAGGTCCTGCTTCTCACTTCCTTACTGCACTACTACTGCACGGTTGCAGTGGTTTCTGCTTTGTCTGTTTTTTGTTGGGTCTTTTTTTCCCATGCAATGGCCATCCATCTGTCAAATACCATATCTCAAGTGACAGGCTATCACAGACACCAGCTGATGTGGCCAAAACAGGGAGAATCACTGTCTAAACAAGACAAAGAGTCTACAGCCATGCTAGGCAGCATGCTAACACGCTCACAATCACAATGCTAACATACTCAGGTTTAGCAGGTACAGTATTATTGCTCAGTGCTCACCATGTTCATCATCTTAGTTTAGCGTATTAGCATGCTAACATTTGCGAATTAGCACTAAGCGCTACTGAGGTTGATTAATTAAACCTGAAAAGTACTAGACAAATTAAAGTTTTGAACCTGGACCAAAGTGGTGGACTGGGATGGACTGACAGAGCGACAGGCTGACTTTGCCATCCATAGAGCCACACTGCTAGCATGGCTAAAATCTGTATTGATAGTTGAATTAGAGGGCTACTGTATCACACGATAATTGGCATACTATACTCCCAATTCTGATGAAAAGCAGAAGTTTGAATTTTATTACTGTGACATGGCAGTTAAAAACTGGCAGGCAATTAAAGGTCAAAATGTCTAAATTTAAAAGGCCTCAGTTGCTCCAACACTGGTGTAGTTCTAACTGAAACTTGGTTGGATGATGGATCTTGTTACAAGTTGGTCGAAAAGCTGCCTTCATTTTTTTTTTTTAAGGGGGCTGACATTTCACTGTTATCTGTTATCCCTGTTATTTCTGTCTCTTCCTATATCATATATTTACAACATATATCCTCTCTCTGTCTGCATTTACTGCAGTGCATGTCTCTCACTCTACCTTTGCCCAACTATGCGTATAGCTGTAGGTATCTGCCTGTACAGAATTTTCCCCCCTTTGTTTCCTCCATCCTTCCCCGCCTGTCTGTTGACGGAGGATCAGTCCAATGTTCTCATGTGATAAGACTCTTAATCCTAACGAGACAAAGGGGCTCAATGTCTCAGGCTGTTGCCCCCCTGCAGCACTCCATTACTAACTCTCCATCTCAAGGCTTCGCTCAGTCTCACCAATTACCACACGCAGCTTCCTCAGTCCAAACAATTATCTCACGCCTCCGTCACAGACAATTCCTTTTGTATTGAATTTTAAAATCCTGTCCGTCACTACGCCATGTGCATATTTAGGCTCAAATACTCACACGGGCACATGTGCACCTTGTGTCTAACGTGTGTCCTTTCTACCCCAGATTAGTGTGTATTATAATGGACGCTATGAACGCTTTTGTGTTAGTAAGGTTTCAGCAAATGTGTATTCAAATGTTTTATAGTGTGTTACCACTGCTTGTGTTTTGGACAGTGGTTATGTTGTGTTTGTCGTGCAAAGAGGCAGATTTTGTATTTGGTTACTGTTTAATGCAACAGAAACTCCTTTGGGTGTTTTTAAGGAAACTTCAGTCTTATTTTCCCTTTTTGTTTTCTCTGCGTGCATGTTTATACGGTGATAATGGAGAGACGAAGGTTGCGAGGATGTGCTCTGGAGCGTGATTTTGAATTGTTTTTGATCCCATGCCAATGGAAACAATAAGTTAGAAAGAAGAATAAGATGGGAACAGAAGGTGAAAGAGAGAAAGTGATGGCAGCAAACAGAGCAGTGAGACAGAAACATAAAGGCCAGTGGAGAGGTCAGTGGAGTGTGAGGGAGAGGTGCCAGATGAATAAGGAAATGAGTCAGAAGGTATCAGGAAAGAGAGATTAGATTTAAAGAATGAAACCAGAGCGAGAGGAACTAGACATGTCCAGTTTTACTTTCTAGCAGTGACATGCAAAAGTTCAACTGAAGGGCAACACTGCCCATCAGCCTGAACTATTGTATCTGTGCAACTGTGTGCTGTTGTGTTAGGAATATCCAAAGGAAATGTCTGTGGATCATAAAGCAGAAAGAAAAAGAAAATAAAAAAAATTAGTGAGAGGGATAAACATGAAATGCACAAGCCCCAGGCCTAAATTACAGTCTAACCATCTCAATCAAACAGATAAGGAATCTCTCAGTGCAGTGGACTGGATAATACACACACAAACACACAGGCGGCTATCACAGCGAGGAATTATGCTGCTCATCCTCAGTTCAATCAGGCTGTTTGTCTTGTGGTCTAATCAAGATGCTGAGCCAAAAATGAGAAAGGAGGAGAAGAAGAGGAGAGGACAGCAGTGATAAGAGTGACTTGCCTTCTGATTGCCTCATGATCGCACAGTATGTTGTGTGAAAGTGTGTGATATTTCAGCAGGACGTAGGGTCAGAACAGCACAGCATGACAAGGCTCTTATTTAATGACTGGTAAATGGTGCAGCGCACATGCTGACAGCGTCACTGTGCTGTCCCCAACAGTTTTATTGTGACTCTTGTGGAAAATACAGCCTCCTTTGTCCGCTCCCTCTCTCTCTGCTGTGCTATGACCGACTCCTCTCTCCCCTCTTTTTCTCCATTTCATCCCTCACTACCCTCATATCTCCTTTTTCTGTATTATGTGTCATCTCTCACTGCCCTCCATCATTCTTATTCGTCTCCTGTAATACTCACAGTTTCACAGAGTAAACATGTGAACAACAGTCCCTTTCTTCTATCTCTCCCTCTCGCTGTCTCTTTCTCTCTCTGTGATCCCTCTCTCCTTTCTTTTCTCCCCTCTTTCTCTCCCCCTCACTGTAGATAACAGTGTGGGACAATGTCGCCAGTGTTTTGGCCACACTGAGGCTGCTGGCTGAGAGAAACAGGAATGTCAATTACCAAGAATAACAACAAAACAATGGTCCAGTAAAGTTCTGTTATTATGATGGAAAATGTTTGTGTCATGAATCCCTGCAGATAACTGGTGTAGAAAAATGTGAATTGCTGAGAATTACTGTAGTAAGCCAAGCAGGATGTGTGTTTGTCTCCATGTTTGAGCATGACGCAGCACACAGTGAACTGGGTCAGTGAACATCTAGGTAGGGCATGGACGTCCAACTGTTGAATTTTTAATTTTGTCTAAATATGAGTGCTTTTGCTCCCCCGACTCTGTCTCCTGTGGTGTCGAGTCCACAGAAGCGAGACAACTTTTTTCCTCTAAAGTGTCTAAAGTCTGCTGTCCCCAGTCTCTCCTTGTCACGCATAAATGGGCTTTAAGAGGAAGAGACTGAATTCACTTGTATGCTGGCTTTTGTTTTACGTTTTGCAGTGCGGCTTTAATGAGCATAAGTGAACAGCTTTTCTGGAGTGGTTCTCTCCGCATTTTGCACGAGAACACTTGCTGGAATCGTGTGTCCCAAAAGTAAATTTTTGTATTATTCCTATGACCTTGAGTGTTTCAATCCAAGCTTCGCTGTTGTAGATAAAAGTGCATTTTTAGCCTCAGAGCTGGTTCAGTTAATTAGTATATTTTTTATGCTTTAGATTAACAAATTAGTGAGCTAAGATCTACTTTACTGTTGTGAGTGTGAGACTAATAATGTGTAACATTATATCAGTTTCTCACCTTTCATATCACCCTAACTATCTAGTGTTTTATAGAACACAAAAACTATAGTAAATGTAGAGAAGGTAATATCTTTTTCTTGTCTTGTTTAAATTGTATTACCTGCAAAATTATGTGCAACAAAGGTTTTTACTGACATCTCTGTGGTGTACATGTGTGTCTTCAGTCTGCAGATGTGTGCGAGCAGATCCTTCGGGTAGTGGCTCGCTCCAGTCGACTGGAGGAGTTGGTTCTGGACAACGCAGGACTCAAAACGTGAGATTATTCAGAGTATTACATTTTACATGTCAGTGTCAATTAACAGAGTGTGAGAAAATGACTCGAGTGTAGTCATTTCAGTAATCTCAGTTTAAATTTGGAGACTATTTCATATTTTTGTTACAAACGCGGGGTGTGGAGTTTGAAAGATGTTGGTGTTTCCCAGACAGGAAAAGTGTAATAAAGACACTACCGTGTATTATGGGAAGTGTAGGATCCAAGCTTTTTAGGGCTTGACCCGTACTAGCAACTAAAAGTCAGGATATCTCACTCAATTTATTTTTTAAATAGAATGTCAAATTATACTTATGGCAGATTTTTTTATTTAGTGTGATTTAAATGTATACATACATACAGAACACATTTGTTAGCTTCCTTTAGGAAAAAAAAGTAGTCAGTCTTTTTCACAGCAGACATTTTGACTTGTCATAGTAGTTAAACACAGGTGTTACTAATGACATTAACGATGGCTCTGTTCTATTCAAGTGTCCCAGTAAGCCATGACAGTGTGACAGTGAGACAGCATGCACAATATCAGGACCCAGAAACTAAAGCAGCTAAATTAAATTCAGCCATCATTAATTTTATATTTACACCCGTGCTTTTCCTACTGTCACATGTCAACATGTCTTCAGTGAAGACGGCCTATTCACTTCTATTCTGCTCTGCTTTTCTGCCGTGGCAAGAAAAGGATCTTCATGTTGCCAAAGCTTTTTTTAATAGGTTGCACACGTTCAGTACATTGGTCATACACACATAATGGATACACTCTTTCACACTCTACAGGGATTTTGCCCAGAAGCTAGCTGCTGCACTGGCCCATAACCCCAGCTCAGGACTCACCACCATTAATCTTGCCAACAACCCACTGGAGGACAGAGGTACGATATCTGCTCTAATCTATTCTAATGTACTCATCTATGGTCTGTTTTACTCTCTACTGTACTCTGTTCTAAACTGCTCTGTTCTACACCAGGTGTGAAAGGTAACTCTCCTACCAATGTGAAATATTGAACATTTAAACATTCACCAGTCTTTTAGCAGTCAGATTTCTCTTGTCAACTTTTAAAGTGCAACATTCATTCATTGTATACTGTATACACCACAGCCTGTCACAGGTATAGCATGATATTATTGACAGTTTAGGCTCACTTGTTACAGTACAGTGAGGGCAACAGGTTTAATATTTCATCACCTCTATCCTAAGGCCTCTCAGTCTATCCAGGACACATGAATTAAAGATACTTTCTGCCAAATACTCAGGCAGTCGCATGTAAACATACAACAGATTTCTGGGGCTCATGGCTCTGGCTTATTTGTTCTCATGTAACATTTACCACAAGGTTCTGTTGAATGTGTTCTTTTATTATTTACATTTTGGCTCGATGTCATTTTGCCTGGATAGACATTTATACATTTTATTATTTAAAATGTAAAAGTCCTTATAGTGGTTTCCTATCTGTTTCCTCCTTCTTGCCGCAGGTATCTCTTCCCTGGGTGCTCAGTTTGCCAAACTTCGTATGGGGCTCAAGCATTTAAACTTCTCCAAAACCTCACTATCACCCAAAGGTATGTGCCGTCTCCTCTTGTCTTCTGTATACACTTCCTAAATCAGGTGGATGATAAATGAAAACATTTGCAATCGGTTGTAATGATTAAAATACAAAAAGCAGAATAAATACTGTGCTGCAATGAGCTGGCTTTCCTGTTTGTGTTTTAATTTGATGCAATGCACATCTTCCACTAATCTGATCACACCTACCACTGAGATGCTAATGACACTTAATTATAGAGCTGTTAACACTGAGTAAGAGAGGGAGAGAAAGAACAGATGTATTTGTAATGTGTAAGACAATCTGTAAACAGTATGCATGTTTTCATTTGCATAAATGCTGCTTACGAGACCACTTTCCTTCAGTCAGTAGAGCCATAACCTCTTGGCATGATGGAAAAATCCTTCTGCAGTAATGGCGTTTAATGAAATGCTGTGAAGGGGCTGATTGTGCAGAAGCTTTTCTGCAAAAAACTGCAGGGGTTTCATGGTCGCTCTTGTCATAATTTCTAGATTAAATGTGGCCGCTCTCAACAATCACTTGCAGGTAAAATTTCTTCTTGGTTCTCATCCAAAGTAAACGCTCCAGCACCAGGCACCGTCTTTAGGGACCCACTGTAAACATGCTCTGCTCTCAGGCAATCAATGAAGAGCTATCATATTTCACATTGTAAGGTTAGTGAGAGGGCTGCACTGCTTAAACTGAGCCCTGCTCATCTAGCTAAAGGCCCAATCCATAATCCAAACCCCAATGCCCCCAACGCTCCGAGCAAAAGTAAGAGGATTGAGGACATTTTCTTTTTCTTTTTTTAGCGCTGATTTTGTTTGATGACGCTTGTAATTCAGCAGATCAATCATTTGAATGTTTGCATCTTTTGCAACAATCTTGAATATTAGAAATCTTCTCTCTCTTAATTCTCTGTATTATTTCTGTTTACCTCTCTCTTATATCACACTCTCTTTCACCTTTTCTCATCTGTCGAGCTCTGTTCAAGTCACTCACTTGACAGTCACGCCTCGATTCACTGGCAGACAGAGTCAGGGCTTTATGAAAGTGCTAGTTCAGTGTGTCAGACATGTGATAGACGTGACACGGGTCAGTGGTTGAAAGCACAGTATGTCAATATCACGCACACTCTGCGCACTAGAAATCCATGCATGCAAAGACATGCATACGCACACATTTTCTGTCTTTGAACAATTGCAGCACTTCACGAGGTTAAGAGCTTGATGTTCATTAATTATTAATTAGAGTCATGCTTTTAATCCATTTATTTTGATATGTTTTCTTATGACATATTTAAAAAAGAAGACAAAGGCATAGCATTACATTTACACCACCATGAGAAGACAAACTCTTTCCACTTTCTATGCATTCACTCTACATTCTGGTCCTGTTCTTTCCTGTCTTCACCCACTGCTCATTTCCTCTGCTATTTCCTTCAATATGCTGTCAAAACATCAAGTGTAGATTTGAGGGTTGTGATAGTGCTGACTGTGTGTGTGTGTGTGTGTGTGTGTGTGTGTTTTAGGGGTGAACAGCCTTTGCCAGTCACTGAGTGCCAACCCGTCCATCCCCAGCAGCCTGGTCCATCTGGACCTCTCAGGGAATGTCCTCCGAGGAGACGACATGCAGGTACAAACACACACACACACACACACACACACACACACACACACACACAGTTTCTAATCCATCTTAGAGCTAGTATCAATAGCACTTAATTGATTGAAAACAGTTCAGTGTTGCAGTTGTGTGGAGGCCTTGTCAGGCTGTTATAAATCAGTTCGGGACTTGGGAAATTCGACATCTGTTCAGAGCACAGATACAGTGATGTGAGACAAACTCTCTACTGTGGAGTTACAAATCAGAATCTAGTTTAACAGACACAATTACACCCATCACAGTGATGTACTGATGTACTTGTAGCTGGACAACAAATCATGATGCATACGCACACAGAGGTTAGTACCATCTGTTGCTGCAGTGACAGAAAGTAAGATTGTTTTAAAGAAACAGTCAGAGATTTTGGGAAATACACTTATTCCCTTTCTTGCAAAGAGTTAGATATTAGATGCAGATTGATACCACTCTCATGTCTGTACAGTAAATATGAAGCTAGCGCCAGCAGTTGGTTAGCTTAGCTTAGCACAAGGATTGGAAACAGCTAACCTACTAAAGTTCACAAATGAACAGGAGTCTTTTCCAGGAAGTTACTGCACCTGGCCAAGAAGTAGCCCTGCACTTAACCAGAATCACAATGATATTTTAAGATCAGCATCCAACAACCAATTGGATAGATATGGTGATGTATGAAATATGTGAATGATAGGAGGTTTGATGTGGGGAATCAAAAATGATAGAAAATTACAAATGAGAGCAGGAAAGGGATAGTAGAGAATAGAAGAGAAAGCATGAAAGAAAAGACCTTTATTGAAGTTCACAAAAGCTACATACAGTATGCAGGAGTCAAAATCACATTGTCAGTCATCATCATCAAACATATTCTCCAGAAGGGCGGTCACATCTCTATGTTGTCAAGGCCTCATCTTCTCCTCTGTGTGTTCTGTTTTTTACATTTAGCATTTCTACCACTTCCTGGGTCAACCCAACAGCCTGGCCACCCTTGACCTCTCCAACACTGACTGCTCATTGGACCAGGTGAGTCAGGTGACACACTGATATGATATCCTGCCTGGTGCTCAAAGGAAAAAAGTAGCTAAATTAACCCTAAGCCCTACAAAATCAGAGAACTACTGTCTGTAAACAAACAACACACGATTAGAGTTGTACCTCATTATACTACATTGTAAGATGAAGTGGCAGCCATTAATATCTGTGTTGCAGGGAATGTAATCCAATTTTGCACACCCACTCAATCTGTGTTGCTGTGCCAGTGGTCTGAATACTGTATGTGATGTATTGATGTGGGTCTCAGAGCCAAATACAGCTTATTGATTAGTCTGAGATGTATCCAGCTGTCAGCCTGTCGCTGAAGATATTGATTTGCTCCTAAATCATACTCTGTCTCTCTCATGTACAGTCAGATATAAATACATTTACACACTTCTTAACACACAACACGGACACAAAGCTTCCTTCTGTCTGTCACAGTCAGAGGTGAAGATCGAGGGGTTGGAAGGTGCAAAGAATAACAGCGTTTTGTGCCCAAAATTCATTGATTATTAAAGCACTTTTCCAAATAAAGTTTCAAAAACTAACAAATCAAACAGTAACTGAGACAGTTCATGCAGCTCAAATGTGATGGTGATGGTGTATGTTTATTTTCCAGGTTTGCTCAGCTCTGTTGCGAGGCTCAGTCCAACACCTCTCTGTTCTTAACGTATCAAAGAGTGTCTTCCCTCACAGGTAAGAACCCATCTGTTACCTGACAATGAGGAAAGGAAATTAATTAATTGTTGTAGCTTCTATCTTACAAGATTTGTTGATAGTGCATTTGCAAGATTTCCCAAATACCATTGGACGTACAGCACATGCTACAAATGGGGACAGACAGTTGCACAATAGAGGATTAACAATAAAAAAAGTCAGATATAATTAAAATAAAATGCAGTGTAACATAAGAATAGGATACATAAGCAAGGCTGTAATTACAATTGTGTTATTTAAAGATAACATTTTAGAAATGACAGTGCCATTCACCCCAGTGGAATTAAAGCAAAATGCCCAACTGAACAGTCCTCATTCCTAAACTGCAAAATCTTTATTTTCATTTTCATCAAGAAAAAGTAAATGTTGTACTTCAGTTTGCTCACAAATAAAGCAGTGTTTAAGACAAAATAAAGGATTTTTCTTTAAACCTCAATAATTTAATCAGAATCAGTCATTTTGTTATGCCCCTGTTTGGCCCATAAGCCCGGTCTAAATCCTCTTTATATTTTAAGAATACATCTTGGTGTTTTCTGTCATAAAACAAATGCAGTAACATATCTTATCTTATTAAAACCAAGCATGCATCTGAAATGTATGTTTTGCAGCTGTAGATCTGTCTGCATTAAGGTTGAAAAGTTTGAAAATCACAATTGAGATGAAATCCATAGTTATCCACAACTGCCATCTGCATTACAGTACTTTCCTTTTAACCAAACATTCTGTCTGTATGTTGGTGTGTGACACCTGCTGGTGACAGAGTGCCATTACAGACAAGATGAAATACAGGATGACACACGAGTGTATGAACGTCTGTGTTCGGTTGAGTTTGTAAATGTGCACGATTCGAGTGTGTTTAAATTTGAGTGCCTGTGTGTTAGTGTGTGTGTGCGTGCAGATTTTGTGTGTAACAGATGGGTGGTAGGTGGAGTTTTCTTCCCATTATTATCTCTCTTTCCAGTGTCTCTAGGGAGTTGAGGACTTCATCAAGGGAAGCAGAGGATGGGAGTGTGTGTGTGTGTGGGGGGGGGTTATACCTGAGACTTTGAGTGATTCTCCTTTGTGAAAATCCTTTTAGGACACGGCAAGAGTCCTAAAAGCTTAATGCCTAAATGAACTGCATCATTGAGCCTCACATGGTGTTGGATCTAAAGAGCTTTAAAAATTGTCTGAAAAGTTGGTGACGTGTTGTGTTTGAAGTCATTGGTGGATCCTTTTTGTTTCTGTAGGAAAGGCAAAGAGGTGCCGCCGTCATTTAAGCACTTCTTCAGCAGTGCCATGTCTCTCAGCTCCATCAACGTGTCAGGAACCAAGCTGCCGCCAGAGGCCCTCAAGTGAGAGAAAGATTCATTCACATTTAATGTGTCTGAGGAGCGGCTCCTTCTGTCCCACATTCTCTGAGACTGTACATTTTGTTCCTCATCTTCTTTTACTACCTGTATTCCCTTTTAAAGCAGTAAGATATATCACAGTGAGGAGATGCTGCAGCTCTATCTGCACTAACCGGGACACTGCAGTTTAATGTTTTATTTTTTACCAAAAGTATTATTATTTGGAGTTTGGATATTGACAGTGGCAGAACATATATGCTCACAAATATAGAAATATTGAACAAAATGGAACAAAATATAACTCATCTAGGGAAACCTGGATTCACAACAATGCAGTCTACTAACATTTAGTTACATGATGAAAAGTTTATATATCTTAACACCTTTAACATTTTTTTTACTGCATATAATAATATTGTTTTAGAGCTCTCCTGCTTGGCCTGGCCAGTAACCTCAATCTGAAGGAAGTGTCTCTAGACCTCAGCTGCTGTGAGGTAAGACCGACAGAGATACACCGCACAATCATTTGATTTGAAGCCAAGAAATCTTTTACGATTTGTTCATTCGTACCTGGCTCGTGAAGGATCTTTCCCTCGTGGCTGCACTAGTGACTTCAACTGGATGCCTATTTGGCATTTAGCATAGGGGATCTCCATGCATACTCAAAACCCAGATCTGTCAAGGTGTGCGAGGCAAGCAGGAATCTGGGAACTTTTTCACACCATGTTCAAAATGTATCCTAAATCATGTGAATATATAGTAACACACTTGTGTGACAACAGGATTTTTCCAGAGCAGCAGATCTAGATCCCACAGCTGTAGTTAAATTAAATGCACAGTACAGTGATGCTGATGATAATGCAGGTAAACCTGTTCAGTAAGTAGGTAGCAGTAGGTTTAAGCACAATGCTGCAAATACAGTGAAAGCCAATCAAAATGCTACAACCAGTGGATTTTAGGGGGGCATTGGTTTTGTTTTCTTGATTTTATTCTTCCTGTTTTTAATATTAGTAGCATTTGTATAAGTGCCCTTGTCAACTAAAGTTTGGTGAGTGTGGTTTTTAATAGATTGTAGATAATACTGGTCCAATGCAATCAGCTTTTTAGGATCCACTCCAAAACCCATTTGACAGGCCAGTGACACAGTTAAGAGGCTGTATAATGGAATACTTGGCAGACAGCAGGTGGGGGTGGAGGGGGAGAGATGAACAGAGGGGTGGGGGTGGGGGTGGGTTGTGGGGGGGTTAGTTTCCGTCTCTAATTGTTTCATCACAACTCTCACACACACACACACACACACACACACACACACACACACACACACACAGGCACACACCAGCTCCTCGCCTCCATCTCCTCCCCTGCTCGAACAGAAATAGACAGCTTGCTGCAGATTCAATGGGATTGCTAAAGATAACACATGAATGCAAATTACACAGGAAATCCAATTCCAGATTCCCATAGAAATCTTCCCAAACTGAAGCTGGGGGGGGGGGGGAAATTATGCGTTCCGTCCTTTTTTGAAGTCTTAATGAACCGTTTGGTGGAGGCAGCCCAAAACTGAGTGGGTTGACAGCATGCGAAATAAGGACTGTGTATGACTCCTGTCGAGTGCGTTTGCGCAAATGTGTGTGTCGTTGGTGAGTGTGTGTTTTGAATGGAAGTATGATCATTAAGCATCTGTGTGTATTGTTGCTGGTAATTGTTGGCGTGGCTCTGACATGCTGTTCTCTCCCCCTAATGCCTCTGTAAGCTTGGCCATTGTGTAAGTAGCGATGTGCTCACTCTTAATAATTAACATCTCATTCCTCTTCATTTTCATTTGCACGCCTGTTTTGGCAGATTGTTCTAATTTTCTGCTGATCCTGTTCTTCTTGGGGTCCATTTTTCTATCAACATTTCACATGAAATGAAAAGATTGAACTAGAAGCAACATCCCGCTGCAATTGTTCTGGATGATTTGTGTTGTTGTTTTAAGTTATGTGTCATTTTCCATTACTATGTTGTCCTGCATGTTTCCATTATTAGTTGTCTGTGCTTACAAACTGAATGCATGTTTCACCTAAGAATCTTATGCAGGTGTTTTATTATTTAAACCACTTGCTTTATTGTTTTCTCAGGTGCGCACAGGTTTATTCTGTGTGTATATATAGCACTTGAATCTCATATTGTTGAATTTGTACAAATATTTGCACAGTGCAAGCCTTTGTGGGAGCACTGTGACATTTAAGGTAATCTTTTTTTGCAGTAAGAAAAAAAAGCAGGCTGTCTTATTCCAGTAGTAGTGCAGCAAGCAATTAAGGAGTCATGTATTCAAAGTGTTACAAGCTCTAGTTACTTGTACTGTTATTAGATGAACAGGCCATACTCTACATTGTGTCACATGTAGTCTGTGTGTAGCTGTGCGTTTAATATTTGCCCTCCTGTCTTTCCAGTTGCGGTCAGGAGGTTCTCAGATCCTTGAAGGCTGTATTGCAGAGATCCCAAACATCTCCAGCCTAGACATCTCTGACAACGGTGAGATGGCAGCTTCAAAGCATGTTGTACCATGTATTTACTGAACATTTCAACCCTAAACTCATGCTAAATAAGTCCCCAGCATGCAACTACCAAAATCAGCTGAGATCAGTTAACTTTATTATAATTTCTAACCTATTTCTTTACCTCCAGGCCTGGACTCAGACCTGTCCACTCTGCTGGTGTGGTTGGC
Organism: Macquaria ambigua; assembly: GCA_008360985.2. Classification (NCBI taxonomy): domain Eukaryota; kingdom Metazoa; phylum Chordata; class Actinopteri; order Centrarchiformes; family Percichthyidae; genus Macquaria; species Macquaria ambigua. The sequence continues at coordinate 409,557 of VMKM01000065.1, read as the reverse complement.
CAAGAACCGATCCATCAGACACCTCTCTCTGGGCAAGAACTTCAACAACATCAAGTCTAAGTAAGAATACAGTACAGGAGGAGAGGGCGCAGTACAGTATGGGGATGTGAGAGAAACCTTAGTGGTTAGGCCGGGGTTGGGTTTGGTTGTGGCTTAGTGTGACTTAGCTTGGTCTGTCATGGTTGACCGAAGACTGCCCTGTCAGATGGCAAAACATAAACTAACATCAAGTAGGCAGCAGCATTTGGTCTTACAAATGTTACGTGGCACTGAAGTCTGTCTTCTTCCCTGAGAACTGTTGTCTGCTACATGCTTAGTGGAAGTACATAGTGACGGGGTCGAGATGATTAGAGATACACAGTGTTGTTTTCAAGATGGCATTGCACAGAAAAATCTAGTATAATTCTGTAGATGTTTCTATACTTGAGTACTTAACCTGTGTTGTGCAGTTTTCTACAGATTGTTCTCTCAGTGCGATTATCATGTTCATGATATATATTTTCTTCCTGTCTTTCCTCTACCTGATTTAGAAACCTTGCTCCCGTGTTGGACAGCCTGGTCCATATGATTCAGGAAGAGGAGTCGGTGAGTTTTATTATTTTTTTTTTTTTCCTTCTCTGTCTGGCTTTTGTGAGGGGCCGCAAATCACTGAATCTCCACCAGCTCTATAACTGACCTCTGACCTCTCCATTGGTGGGAGGTGTGAAGATAATTCCACCACGGTGATCAATAAAGTGTCGGATTCAACTGAAACCATGAGCTGCAATCAAACGTTCATGCTGTTTCACTCATATAGAGGGTCAGGTGCATATAGCTGGATCAACACTTTTTGTTAAATCTAATCTGGACATTATTGAATTAGTTACGAAATAGTTGTAAAAGTGAGTTGTGGGTGAATTATTGCGCCACAAAGGGAAACCACCAAAGTAGAGTACATCATGGAAACGACTCATGGGATTATGACCCAAGTATTTAAACTGTGCCATAACTTTCTATTACTTTACGCATTACCCAGACTTGATAGCTTAGCCTCTACACTCCCTAAATGATCCATTGGATCCCTTCTTGTGCCTATCAATGTCTACAGGGGGAATTATTTAGATAGAACAAGATGCCGGGTAAGCTCATCTTTTCTTCAATTGCTCTGAAATAAAGGGTTTTTCTCCAGCTTCTAGCTATCTGCCCTCCCCCCTGTCCCTCAATCCATCTCACTCATTTGATCTATCTCTCCATCATGGGAGCTGTAACAAATCTTACCCTGGTGCCTGCCCTTTTGTTTGTCTCCCACAGTGGTTGTGGATGTGCTAGATTGATGGTCCTATTGAGCTGCTCTGTGCTGGATTGGTCTCTTGGTGCTTGTAGTCTGTGTGTGTGTGTGCATGTCATTATGTGTATGGGAAGATTGCATATGTGTATAAGCTGGTTATCTGGCGTTGCAGGTGGGATACAAAGAGAAAGGAGGGAGAAACGTAATGGATGGGTACTGAAAAAGTGATAGGAAGAGGTTAAAGGTGGTAGGTCAAAGGATGTTCAGTGGGGTGGATAGTAAGGAATAAAAATAAAAGGAGGTGCGAAGGGAAGGTGGCAGAGAATGATGTTTTTTTGTAGCACACATAAGACAGCTAATCTGAAAGGTGTGTGTTTATAGTATGTGTTGTCCTGTCCCACTGCGTGTGCGTGTTCGAGAGAGACAAGTGTGTAACCAGTCTCTTGGGTACCTCACAACCAGAGCTAACGTGCAAACACAGATAAGTGGAGGCCTGTAGAGATAACTGGTTTCACATTTTATTCAGCAGCACATTATTCCTGTGTAGCCAGGAAAAAAACACACACTCACAGGCAGAGTGTGTGACACCGCTCCAGGCAGCACATTTACCTGTTGTGTTTCTGTGTCCTGGCCTGAGTCCAGGCAGTCAGACCTGGGATACCTTATGGCTGCCAGAATATAGACAGATACACAATCTGTTTTCTGTGTTTCATTAGTGAGACGGTGCACATCTGCTTCATTCAAGGAATAGTTCAGTATTTTGGAAAATCTTGCAGAGAGTTAGATGAGATATCACTTTCATGTTTGCAATAAAAATGAAACTCCAGCCAGCAGCTGCTTAGCTTAGCTTAGCACAATGACTGGAATCCGGGGAAAACAGCTAGCCTGGCTCTGTCCAATGGCACCTAAATCTGCCTGCCAGCACCTGGACTATTTCTTGGCCGGCGGCAGTAACTTCTTGGAGTCTCAGCTGGTTGCCTGGAAACCTTAACGGTAAGGACAAACTCCAGGAATTTCTCCCAGCCAAGAAATAGTCCCCTGTAAAACCACAATTTGTCATTTTTACACAATCTTTGGATTAAAAAACAAGATTGAGGTTGATTAGTGAGCAGAGGTGCTGGAAGGTGATTTAATTACTATTGGATTTTATAGAATAAAATCTCAGATCAAAATAAAATATCAGATATTATAAACAATACATTTATGGAGAAAAATAAAATATGAATCTACAAAAACAACTTATATTAGAGACTGTTTTAATCTGCAAATCTGCCATGTATATTATTCCTTTTACAAACTACAGCATATCCAAAACCCCAGCCCAAAGCTCCTTGATGGTAATTATCAGGCCGTGCTAGTGAATGTTATGGTTTGGAGATGGCAGTAAGAAATCAGTAACAACCTAAATTTCACCAGCACGAAGTCAGAGAAGAAGATGCACAAGAGGTGGACAGTGTGTAAAAAAGAAAACAATTTCTGCTGCGTAACAATAATAACAATTCTTGAGTGTCTGGGTAATCAGTAAGAGCACCAGCCAAGAGCTCCCCTCTGCCAAGCTATTGCGGACTGTAGTGGAGAGATGGGATGTTATATTGCTGAACACACTGCAGGATAAATGAGTTTCTTCAGAATATTAAACGCAGTTCATCATTTTATGGACGTACATTAAATGGATTAATTTGTCTCTGGTATAAGGTCACTTTTATTTGCATGTCTTGGGTTACAATTTCTCATTTTCTCTGTTTTATTAAACAAGACATGTATGCATACCCAGAGCAATGATTTATTCATTTTAGTGATTAATAAGGGCTGAGAATCCGAGCCGCTGTAGCTGCTGAAAGTTATTTGCTTCAGCCACAGAGAGGGATAGGACTTACAGATGTTGCCATTGTAGACTTCCCTTCTTTGTTTCTCTGTGTTAGTGGATTTTATTTTTATTCTCATTTAGCTGCTAGGGGGCCCAGTGATAGAGATGTTGTGTCTACTTTACATCACTGGAGAAAGAATTAGCCACCGTGGCTACTGGTCCATAAACTTGTACCTATTTAAATTTGCATGTTTAATGTGTGCTCGGTGCCCCACAGGAGCACATGCAGGCAGTAAATAATTCTCTCTGCATCCTCAGACAAGACATAAAAAAGTAATTTTCTGTCTTTATAACCATGTTGATACTAGTCCTCCACACACATCACCACGCTGCCTATAAAATACCCCTCACCCATCACTCTGTTGCCTGCTTTTTTATGGCAAAGCACACAAACTCTGGGTTTAATCTCTTGATTTCTTTAGACTCTACTTGCAAAACTGTATGGTTTTGCATCTGCGTGTACTGTTAAAGTATGACATGTTAATGTTAATCCATGTGGAGGCGAGAGTCACCTACTCACTATCATATTTAGATTTTGTCCTGTTGGAGAAGCTACACAGGAAGCACTTCTTTTCTTGTGACTTCCAGTTGACACATGTACTAAATAGTGTCTTGTGTATTTGTGCTGCAGTTCATGGATTGAATGCATCAGTGATGGAAAGTAAAATAAGTACATCTACTACTGTACTGTACTGTACTCAAGTACAATTCTGAGTTACTTGTACTTTACTTGAGTATTTTAATTTTATGCTACTTTATACTTTTACTCCACTACATTTATCTGGCAGCTCTAGTTACTTTGCAGATGAAGATTTTAAGAACCTATAATGAGCATAAATACAATGTATTGTTATACAATAAATTAAACCACCCAACAAAGTGATTAAAATGCAATTTACATGTTACTGCAACAATAATAATAATCCAACAGTAGAATATATAATAATGTAACACTGGCAGAGCCCATTTTGGCTCAACTGGGTAGAATTATAAATAAAAATGTAAATATAGTATGACTTTATATTGAAATGAGATGAAATAAAATTAAAAATAAAATTTAAAAATAAGTTAAATTTAAAAATAAATTAAAAATTTGATACAAAACATGAAATTCAAAATAAATTAAATTTAAAATTACATTGACGATTAAATTAAATAAGAAAAATGAAGGTTGAGTTGACTGAAGAGTGCTTTTTTTGGTTTGAGGAATAATTCGGGAGGATTTGTGGGTGAGTCCTCTGGACTGCCTCTAACTTCTTTCAGACTAGGGAGCTACATTTAGCACTAAAATGCTTTGTGAATTTCTCTTAAACCAAAAGTAAGTAGCTCCTAACTCAGCCAGGAGCTACTCTTATCCTCAGCGTGTTTTTGTGAAGGCGGCCCCCAGCAGTCTCCAGCTGTGTAAATGGTATGCATCATAGAGCAGCTTAACTGAGGTGAACAGACGGGCGCTGTTGGACATTTGTAAACCCTCGTATTGCTCTCGCATCACAAAGAAATCCACTTGATCCAGTGCTGAATCTTTCATTTTGCCCCGTGGAGTTTTGAATGGTAATACCTCTGACATTTTAGAGAAGTCCACTTTATCCTGTGACAAATGTTCCATTTTAAATCACCAGCCACTGCAGGAACGTAGAGTTTTATAATTACTGCTGTATCTGCAAAAGATGAAGTTGGAGAAGACATTTTGAGAAAATAAGATTTATAGAAAAACCTCTAGATGTATTTTACCTGCTAATAACAACCGTCTAGCTAAAAGTGTAGGCAGTAATTGAATCTGTGAAAAACAGTGCTTTTTATTGTTTTCCTTGACTGTAAAACGCTTCAGAGACTTTTGTAGTGGTGTCAAAGTTGCTGTGAGGTCTGACAGTCATGTGGGTGAAGGAAACAAACAGAGACAGCATTAAGCCAAATAAACAGAAGACACTTGAAAACCAAGCATCCATGGACACTTGGACAGGAAAACAAGCTGGCACTGCCTAAAGGAATATTAATGCTCTCAATGACATGCATTATAATAGCTTTTGTTAAAGTTGGTAGTAAAATATAATAAGTGCCAAGAAAGCTCCTTTTAAAAGCTTGTTGGTGATGCCAAAGCTGGATAAACACAGATAAGTGGAGCCTGTAGGTGGCAGATAAACAAAATACTGTCCTGCTTTCTTGTAACAGTCACAAACACAACAAATATAATAAGATTGTATTTTACCCTTTATTCTCTCTCAACACCTTTTTCTTTTCTCCTCCTCCCACCCCACATGTACACTTCCTTCTCCCTCAATTCTTCCCTCCCCCAGCCCCTCACCTCTCTGTCTCTAGCAGACTCCAGACTAAAGAGCGATCTGACCATCGTTCTGAACGCCCTCGGCAGCAACTCCTCGCTCACCAGGTTAGACATCAGCGGGAACGCCATGGGGGACATGGGAGCCAAGATGCTAGCCAAGGCACTACAGATCAACTCCAAACTCAGGTGAGTACATGTTCAGGGGTCAAAGGCTGTGTCACAAGAGTGCCAATTATAAAAGATAATAAATAATAAACGTTACATCACTAGTTGAACTTCTACTAGCTCCGCTGCAGCCCTGGATTTTGAAAACAGCCCTGAATACAGGTTTATTTATGACGCTCCTATTAATAATTTGACTTGATACTGTGCAGTGGATCCAATGTGGACTGCAGGTAACTCCACCTTTCAGACCTTACATAAGGTGAAGAAATGCATTAGACCCTACATGCACTGAAACAATTATTTTTAAAAATCACCTTAAAGGGGAACATTGGAAGAAATTAAATTAGCTTCTGCGACTGCACCTTCTTGCAAAAAATATGTGACACAACACAGTTCCATATAGCCTCTTGGTTGTCAGTAGATGGCAATTAAAATGTTGTACATCGTCTCTCTGAATTCATTAGCTCCAACTTTGCTTGTGTCACATTATGCAGGACTGTGATCTGGGATAAGAACAACACCAGCCCTCAGGGTCTTCAGGATGTAGCAGCCGCTCTGGAGAAGTAAGTAGTGCTGTCTGTGTGTCTGTGTGTATGCTGATGATACCTTTATTCTAACAGTACACATGCACTTGTGTACTGCATGGAAACCTCTGAAGGGATGGATGTGTGGTTAGCTGTTGCAGCCCAGATGTCACTTGGCTTCGTGCTGAGCAGGAGGAAACCTTGAGGTGTGTTTAGACAGGAAGAGAAGGAGAGGATGAGAGAAAGGGAAACCAGAGAGGGAAGAGGGAACAACAACAAAGAAACTATGGCGGAAGAAAAGATGCTGAGGTAGGGAAAGGAAGAGAGAGCAGAACAGATTACGAGAGACAAAAAGTACAAGTTGAGACTGAATGAATCAGATTTTTGTCTACTGTCTCGTCTGTCTGTGGATCTGAATGTTCAATATTCTGTATGTGAGCGTGAAATGACATGTGCATCTAACTAAATTTGCTTCTGGGACACACATCTGTACATCCACTGCTCTCATCTTCTCTCTCTGTGTATCATATTCACCCAGCAGCACATCTACCCATTTCCCTTCTGAGTCTCTGGATTGCATTATTGAAATAACAATTTTCTCTTTTCTTGCTCCTGTTCTCTATTCTGGTGTGTGTGTGTGCGCATTTGTGTTCCATTCAGGCAATTTCCTCATGTCTCTTGTGTTCTTTTATGTCAGAAAATGTTTCATAATGCTTGATGTTACATTCTTCAGAAGATTTCCCAGGCTTCCAGTCATTTTAAATAATATGTGAAAGTGGACATGTTCAAGTGAATAGAGAAAGTAAACAAAGGCTCCTATATTCACCAACCTAAAAGTTACAGTATGAATGCTTTTCATCTGCTACAGACACATTTCAAGGACACATACAGGACCTCATTTAAAGCTCGATCGTGTAAATAAGATCAAATATGATGAAGGCAGTGAAGATGTGTGTTGATGTGGCAGCATCAGACAGTCGAGTTTGTCCCACGTGCATGCAATGGAATCAGTAGAGAACGGGGTTTATTTAATATTCCAAGTAGAGATGAAATAATTACTCGAATAATTGATTAGTAGATCGACAAAACATGAAACTATTTTGATTATTGATCAATCTCTTGTCATTTTTTAAAGAAAAAAATGCCAATTATTTTCTTGTTGAAGCCTCTGCATTGTGAGAATTTTCTGCTTTTCTTCATGTTATGTGATAGCAAACTGAACATCTTTGGGTTTTAAACTGTTAATTGGACAAAACAAGTTATTTGAAAACTTCACCTTGGGCTTGAAATGTGATTTTTCACTATTTAAAATTAAAAGCATCCAATTGATCAATTAATTGGGGGGAAAAAAGATCAATCAGTAATGAAATTAGTCATTAGTTGCAGCTATAATTCAATATTTTCACATAATGTCTCTGTAAACATAAAATTCAGTCTCTCTAATCCTTGCCTCTTGCCTTTCCTGTTTAAAGGTGGTGAAAGGTAGTTTGCAGGAACTTTAAGGACTTGGCCATGTTCACAGCAGATCTGTGAGCTCAAGAGATGAAGGAAGAAAGCAGACGGGTTCATACAGAAGTCAAAACCTCATTAGTAATGGCACCATGTTGCCTGCTGTGGGGCTTCGCTGTGTGTATGTTTATCGTGAAGCCAGGCATATCTGATTAAAGATCAATCAGTTTACCTTTGAGGTTGAAAACCATCAACATCTGAACCTCTTGCCTTTTCTTTGCCTCCATACACCCTCATTTTCATCCCTCTGTGCCTTCTGCTTCCCATCCTACTGTATCTTCCATTTCTCTTTCTATTTTTTTCTTCTTCCTCCTTTCATTCCTTCTCCTCCTCCATCATGATATGAATATTAATACTGTGTGGTGACCTCTATTTCAAGATCAGCAACCTCTCTAATGGTGCCCCAGTTCATTGCTCTGTAATAGACCAGTGTGAGAGCAGCTGAGGGGCCGGGCCACATCTAATACTGTCTCCACCACACACACACACACACACACACACACACACACACACACACACACACACACACACAGAGCAATCAAGGGTTCAGTTAGTTGCATTTCCTAAAAAATCAAAAATTTTTTCCAATGAGGTTACACTGTTATTGATTCACACCCAGATATTAAAAAAAACAATTATTGAACCATGACATATAATTACTGTATGTGTCATGGTTCAATAAGCTTAATGGAAAGTTATCCCTGAAATGAATGACATATGCAGATATTGACTTCTTCAATTATAAAAGAATGTATCAAGAAATACCACAAGTGTATGCATTTCACTATAATGTTTACTAGTGTAGAACAGTGAGTAAAATTACAAATTGTGCATCATATTGCTTTATATTGTGTGTGTTTGCTCAAATGCATCACTTTCCTTCATGTTTATTAAAATAACCGTGTTTGCCTCTATGTCTGTACATCTCTATACACGTCTCTGCCTATTTCCCTTTCCTCTATAATGTGAACTAACTGTGTGTGGAATAATGTCCTCTGGCTGTCCATTAGGAACTTCACCATTCGTTTCATGCCCATCCCCATCATCGATGCCTCCCAGGCTCTGAAGGCCAGCCCTGAGAAAACAGAGGACGCCTTGCTAAAGGTATGTTAAGAAATGTCATTGGTTCCTCCCACTGTTGTGTAATGGTGTTGCAGGATTTTTATAGTATTGAAAACATGCTATATGCAACAACTTAAAACAGCGTTAACTGACTGTTTTACATTACACTAGGCTACATTATCACTCTGTCTTGTTATCATGACGGTGGTTGTGTGTTTTTCCCCCCAGATTGAGAATTACCTGTACAGGAACCATGAAACCAGGAAATACCTACAGGAACAGGCCTATCGGCTGCAGCAGGGCATCGTGACCACAACCACACAACAGGTGTGTATTAACAAACACACAATGATTACTGAATTCATACACACTATAATGTATACGTTTTTGACCAAACTTCATCTATAATAGTTGATAGGACTGTACCAAATACAGTACAGCTTATATTAATTTTGCATTTTTGGGACTAAGAAGTTTGAAGCTCGTCCTTAATGCACTCACTTCTCCCTTTGGTATTTGTGCACTATTACGTTTATATTCTGTGAAGAATGTGTGTCTAGCCACTGAGGTTATTACTGTTTAGGTTAATACTTATCCCTCCACAGCATCACACACATAGAGGTAACTTGCCACAGAACTACTAAGATAACATTTAACCCTAGAGTCTAAGCCTTCGACATTTCTAACACAAACTCTCATGCCTTGTCTTGGTCTCCCAGATGATCGACAGGATTTGTGTGAAGGTGCAGGACCACCTGAACTCTCTGAGGAACTCGGAGACAGACGTCATCTTGGAGGATGTCAAGTCAGCAGAGAACCTCATCAAAGACGCCAGGAACTCTAAAACGGTGAGGACAGGCACTTTATACATTGGCCTCGCTGGTGCACGTAAAGGTTTTCTCTACAAGCTCATTTACATCCATCCTATGTCCTCCCCTCTGTGTCTCCCCAGCTGCTCCCTAACCTCTACCACCTGGGATCAGCTGCCAGAGAGGAGGTGAACAGCTCGTCAGTGGGACCCATCCAGGAGAAACTGGAGTCTATGGCTGGGGAGGTGACTACTGTCATGGACCAACAACTGCAGGTAGGGTTATAACTTTTCCTCCAGAGATGATAGAAAGATGGCCAGTTAAACTATGAATTGTAGCCACCAAAGAAATTATACTTGTAACTGTTAAGTCATGTTTTATTTTTGGCCAAAGACCTTAAATCTAATACTACCAAGGAGTCAAAGTATATGATATACACACATCACAGATGGTAAAAGTTAAGAAAATCTAAGGAAAAGACTTCAACACACTTTATTTGATTTATAATAATGATTATAATCTATTATTTATTAAGAGCACTTTCCAAAATCTAAGTTACAAAGTGCTTCACACAAGGCAGCAAAATAAAATCAACAAATTACAAAAAAACTAGATTTTTATAATAAAACTGGTAAAATCAATTTCAGACATGTAAGATAAAATAAATAAAAAGTTGAAGTATGAGTGAGCAAAAATATCACTTGACTTTAAAATTGTAACCAAACTTTATATATTACCACATTCAGTGTGTGACAAATGAACATTAACAGTAACTGTCATGTACTTAATATAGGTGTTCCTTTGAAGTTGAAGTTAATTGCTGGTGGATTATCAAACCCCTCATCACACACACACACATTCACGTCCATCCATCCCTTATCTTCACTCCTTCCAGACTCTGTTGGAGTCAATGGTGGATGCAGCAGAGTCTCTGTGTCCCCATGTGATGAAGAGATGTAATCTTCGTCCAGAGCTAATGAAAGCCAGCTCAGCCAAGATGGTCGTACCCAAAAGCTTTGTCACCAAAACCCTCCTGGAGCAGTCTGGGGTGGATATTATCAACAAGATCAGGTGTGTGTGTGTGTGTGTGTGTGTGTTTATGCGTTGAATAGTGTTATGTATATGTACACGTAACTATGGATGTCATAGACAAATCACTGAGATCTTTCTGTGGTTATGTTTGGGTTGTGTACTTATCTTATACCAGTCTTGCTTTGCTGTCTGACCATCACTCTCCTTTTCTCTCTGTGTCAGTGAGGTGAAGCTGAGTCTGGCCTCCTTCCTGTCCGATCGCATCGTTGATGAGATTTTGGAGGCTCTTTCCACTTCCCAGCTCACTCTGGTAAGATTAAAATCAACAGAGCTCTCAGCTGCCTCATTGATTCATTCACAATAGCTGTTAATTTGAGCCCTCTGAATTGTTGTAACTTATTTTCAACTTTAATTGAACCTTTTCGAATTTCAGTTTTACCACTTCTTTTGGTAGCATAAACATGTTTATTTAGGATTATAATTTATCATTTTTAACTGTAAATCTCTCTGAAACCCCTTTTCGTCCTTCTTGCTATCCTCCCCTCTCTCTGTCTACCTTCTTTTCTCCGCTCATAATTCCTTCTTTTCCTCCCATCTTATCACTCCTTTTCTTTCCACTTGCTCATCCACATCCTCACTTCTCCCTCTTTCTTCTTCTTCTCCTCACTCATATCTCTTTCCCACAACTCCTCTGCTCCCCGTTTCCTCTCCTCTCTCGTCCTCTCAGGCAGACCATCTGGTGCGGCGAGGTCGCCCCTTGGTGCAGCAGGAGTCTGTGGATCTGGACGTCCCAGAGGAGAAGATTCCTAAACGGGCATCGGCCGAGATACTGGAGGCTGAGAGGCTGGAGGATCTAGAGACATGCATGGTAGGTCTCACATAGCCAAACCCCCACACGTTGTTTTAACGCTGGAGAAAAGACTGGATGAACCCATTATCATTCTGGTATAGTGGGGAAAAAAACACACTGGCTTGTTTGTATTTCTTTAAACCAATCAGTCGTCTTTGGTGGCGCTAATCCAAGGATGCAGCGACGTTGCTCCTGCAAAATAGTGTAAACGGCAACAAGCAGATAGCAGAAGGGGAGGAGATTTCCAACTGAAATAGTCGGCCATTGGCAGGCTTATACCCACAGCCGACTTCCTGTGAGTCAGACTACACATCGCTTAATAATAGTCTCTGCTGGAAAAAATAGACCTTGATGACTCTAAATATACCAAAGACTCTTGAGGATTGATTTTGGTATCTTTGTCTTGATGTTCAGTGAACTGAACTTTTTGCGAAATGCTAAAAGCAGCCCTTGTTGCTTTTATAGTTGAGAAGTGAATGTTTACTGAGCACCTACCACTGTTCAAGTTTTTTCTACATTTGTGTAATATTCTAGAGATGAGGAATGGTTGCTTTTTTGGTTGTTTGTATGTAGATTTGTTTTAGAAAAGGAGTACCGATATAACGATGTGCGTGACTTGTGATACCCAGTAAATGGAGGCTGCAATCAACAGGAAGCTGCATGTTCTTCTGCATGTTCTTACCCCTCTTTCCATCTTATATCCCTCTCTGGTCTGTTCTACTCTTTCATTTTTGTCCTCACTAGGCTTTACTGTGTGTTGTCTTTCTTCCTCTTCAATCTTCTTTTCCTCTGTTCTTCCTTCTCTTTCCACCTTTGCTCCACGGAGACTTTGTGCTGCACCAGTGTAAGTAATTCTGGACTGTCCCTCTATACTCTCCTTTCAATCCACCTTCTTTCCCTTTTCTGTCTCTCCTCACTGTGTCTGCCTGCTATACAGTTCTCTGTGCTGTAGCTTTTTCTATAGCACAAAGAGGCTCCTGTATTTGGATGTTTGATCCCTATGATTTATTTTAAAGATAGTGTAGAAAAACTACAGTACAAGTATAGTAGGACGCATTTATCTATCACTTCCTCACTCACTCTCCGAATGATATTTTACACTGTTGAATGCTGAAAATTGAAAATGTATAGTTTTCTTAATCCATCCAGCCACATTGCACTGCTCCTCTCCACTCAATGTCTGTCATCACCACCTTGTAAATGTGGATCACAGTACAATATAATATGCAACATGTGTTACTGGGTGCTACTGTGTTTACTATCTACCAGTGTATGAAGACAGTGGAATTAGTTGTTTGTTCCCCAACAGCTGTTCTAATTCTCCCACTTTAGGATACATAATGAAGAAAACAATGAACAGTTGAATTATCCAGTGTGCCTTGTTCACCTTGTTTAAACATATCTGTAGATCAAGATGTTTGTATTATTCTAGCGTACAGAAATGACAGTTTTGATATTTTGTCAACAATTACCACACATTTTATTTGATTATCTGCTCCTCTTTCAGATGACTCCTAAATCCAAGAGGAAGAGTATCCACAGCAGAATGCTTCGGCCAGTGTCTCGTGCCTTTGGTAAGCAGTTTATTATATATATATTTTTAGTTTAGATTTTATATGACATTGAGCTGTATTAGAATAAAATAGTGCATTATATTTCTGCGTTATGCTATAAAAAGCTTACTTGATGGCTTAGGGTGGCTTTTTTTTAATCATTCTGTATTTGGTCTTTCAAATGATCTAAATACAAACCTCCTTATGACGGTCCAACCTACAGAGATGGAGTTTGACCTGGACAAGGCCCTGGAGGACGTCCCTGTCCATGTGGAGGACACTTCAACTTCATCTCGAACTCCACCTACTCCATCTCAAGTCCTGCCAAAACTGGAGCAACGTCCGCCGGGAGGATGGTGGAGCTGCCGTCTGAGGAGGAAAAAAAGCTGCAGCACTTCACCAAACTACGGCCCCGCCGGAACAAGAAAACGCATTCCAGCAAAATACCTGTGAGTAAAGCTTTGCAGGCGGTGGATGTTTTTCAGTTCAGACACATTAGTTGTCCCAAAAGAGGCTTCCTTTCATTTACCTGCAAGAAAAGACTGACACAAAACATGAGTGGACTACATACCAAATACTCTCATGCACGAAAACGGTAGACTGTTTGTCAGATGGTCCAGACATGGTCTCAGATTCTTAAACTTCCTCTTTCAGCAAATCAATAGTGCTCCATCTCAGGATGGGGAGCAGAATGGCCTCATGGGAAGGGTGGATGAGGGCGTGGACGAGTTCTTCTCTACAAAAGTCACCAAGATGGATTCCAAGTAAGGATTAAGCTTTTTTAATCATTTTTTCATGAAGGACTGTCCAGCATTTGAATTTTTTTTCCTCCGTAGAGTGTACTTGTTCCTAATATTTATCATACTTATCCCTTATACATTAAACATCTTAAGTCTTTTGTTCTTCCTGCTTTGTCTCTCGTTCTGTCTCCTCTCAGACGTTCTCAATCTCAAGATGGAGAGAAGAAGAAGAGTAAAGGAGGATTCCTTAACCTCATCAAACGTTCCTCCAAATCAGACAAATCTGATAAATCGGACAAATCAGATAAGTCTGAGAAAAACCAGGCGACCCCTCCAGCTTCGGGTACATCCTCAGCGTCTGTAGCCTCGACGCCAGCTTCCACCATCCCTGAGGAGCCCTCCTCACCAAAGGTGGCAGTAAAGAGTCCAGCACCTGAGCCAAAGTCCAGGTATAGATGAACAAAGACAGAATCATTTTTCTGTTATGGAACAATAGATTACCCACTAACTAAGTCACTAATAATTCCTGTGTTTACTGCAGAGACGCCTCCAGCCGCTCACAGCCCGCAGACTACAGCAGCAGCTCAGACCGCTCAGAGGAGCTGAGGACGCCAGACTCCATAGACGAGCCCTGGGAGGGTTCGGACGGCAGGGGCAGTCCTCAGGGAGGCAGGAGGTACCAGGGGTTGCAGATGATGGGCAGCGGCCTGCTGGCAGAGATGAAGGCCAAGCAGGAGAGGAGAGCACACAAGGTGAGGTGGTGTGATTTAAAAACTAAGCACCGGGGTTACAAGAAAGAAGGGAAAGTAAGGGACAGATGGGAGACAGGAACATGTGGCAAAGGTCTTGTGCCTGGTGTGAACCTGAAAAGAAAAGATGATCATGCTGACCTCTCACATTAAATACAGTACATCCTGCACCAGCAACATTTGTGTTGGGGCCTAATTTACATGGATTTTTTCAGACTGTTACAAAGTGAGCTTGACAGTTCATTCTTAACATTGCTAAACTCAACTCAAGGTCAACTCACTCGCTTGTTTTGGAGCTTTTTACCATATCACATGGTCCTAAGTTGATGCTAGAGATCCAGAACAAGTAAGTCAGAGGACCTTGAGTTGAGATTGTTTCATCAGCTTTTCTTTTCATATAGAAAACCATTGAAAAAACAAACACAGTAAACATGGAATAAAGAAGACAAACAGGAAGAGAGTGACAGTAATTACTAAAAACTACAATACAATTGTAAAAGATACAACTGTAATATGATCAAATTAAGACAATAAAATATTTAAAGCCCAGTATTACATTACATTCCCTGCAAGAGATTCAAATGTTTAGTGATTACCTTTGGACTCAAGTCTAGACGTCCATCTATAGATCTGAGACTAAAAAGTGTGTTTTAGTAAAACAGAACATTGTTTAAGCAGCATTTAAGAATTAAGAAAAGCAGAGGTTAAGACTTTTTCCATGTCAAAAAGTGAAATTATCTATTTATAAAATAAGGTGACAGTTAAAGCTACAAAAATAAGGTTTAAGGTTTTATGATAGTAGTATGGCAGTGAGATATAGAGAGATGCTTGTTTAAATAAGGACACACTGGATTTTGTTTTGGGGACAAAGTGCTGTAGGTGTTCAGTCTCCACTTGTCAAGGCTGTTTTGTTCAACACTCACTAACTGTGGATTCCAGCTGGGGGAACACACAAAATAAGACGCATCTACACACACACACACACACACACACACACACACACACACACACACACACACACAGAGATGCTGAGACTTGTGTATATCTTCAGGCTAGTAATTGCGCCTGTCAACATGTTGACATAAAAACACAAACAACCCTGATTTTCTGCCAGATGACAAGGTGAAAGGAGGAGGAGGAGGGAGGGAAGTGCAGAGTGGAAGAGATGGAAGCACGAATAGCAAATGGACAGAATGAAGACAAGGAAGAAAGCTGATATGCAAATTCTCTGTCATGACTCACGGCAGGACATAAATGTCATGGGAACATTTCACCTACTTTTAAATTCCCAAATTCACTTTGATGCCTTAAACTAAAAGTGCTCTCAGTTCCTACACCTCCTTTGCTTTCTTTTCTACATTCACTTGTTCATTTCCTCAAAAGCATAAAAAAAAATAGTTTTTAAAATTTGAAATAAATCCTAGTGTGATTCAAGGGGAAATAACACACATCCCCAGAGTTTATTAAGGGCAATAACTGTATGTTTTGTGTGCGTTTGAACATCAGTGAAATGTAAGTTGCTGTTGGCACCTGTAAGTGTGTGTTCACTAGATGTGTTACTGGTCCCTATCTAGTTACTGCACTGCTGTGTGTGTGTGTGTGTGTGTGTGTGTGTGTGTGTGTGTGTGTGTGTGTGTGCAATAAGAGGTTTATGGTGTTTGCAGCATTAGGATTTTTTCTGACCTTGTATCAGTGGCACTAAAGCCTCTCCTGCCATCTGCTTGTTCTGGCTGCCTTCCAGGTGGTGTGTGTGCAGGTAAACTGAAGAGAGCTATTCAGGAGGCAGGTCATTAATACAAAGCTTGGGTGTGCTAGCTGTATCCATAGCATTTTCTAACACAAAGGCGCCCCCTTCTGTTTAAATGCTGCTTGGCAGCGTTACATGTACATTAAGTATCACAGCACTGCACTTCTCCAATCACTGTTAAAATAAAAGCTTGAAAGTAAAAATAAACTGTATATAAAATATACCAGACTCAACATTTTGTACAATGTTTGTTCAAGGGGTATTTGTACATACTAGGTTTCATGTCATAAATCTGAGTAATCTGTTAAAAAAAAATAAATTCTTACAGTTCTGCACTCGTATAGTGATTCAATATTTTGTCCCTGTGTGTCCTCCAGTCTTCCAGCCCCGACAGGCCTGACAGCAATGCAACAGGTAAGCTGTTTTATCTGTTGAAATAAACATACACATAATAAACATAAACAGAAAGGAGCGCTTTAAGTTCTTTCTGAGACAGCCACTGTTCCACATCCTACAAATGCATGGAGACAAGTTTGGTTATGAATTACTACTTGGGCTGTTAATGTTTCTGTTTCGGGGTCTTGGTTCATACACATACAGTACATAAAAATAATTGTGTGCATGACTTTTTTTGTGTGTGTCAGCAACCAAGCCCCAGCCCACTGGTTCAGAGAGCAGGTCTCCCAGTGGTTCGATTAATAAAACAGACCCTCCAACTGGTTCTCCAGAGAAGACCCCTCCTCGTGGTGAGACCAAGCCTGAACCGGTCCCCCGTCTCAGGGCTACATCCTCCTCGAGTTCCCCTGGGGGAGCAGTAAGTCCCAAACCACTGGTGCCACAGGGAGCGAAGCCTGCGCTGGCTGCCCGACCCACCATCCCACAGAAGCCAAGGACCACCAGTAGCAGCAGGAGCATAGGTACAGTCTGAGCCACTGAAGGGATTGTTGCTGCAGTGATTCAGTTTTTATCTTCCTGAACCACATCTTTGTTGGATATTTTTCTGAGTGCAGTATGATTTTAGATTATACAGTTGGAAATTCTGTTTGCATTGTGCTTGTGAAGTATATTTTTTTCTGCAGCTCGTGCTGATAGATAGACATAGGAATACAGACAACTACTACACATATTTAGTCCTGTTGTGAGATTGTATGACAGTTTTACGTTGATCATATTTGTTGTTTTCTGATCATTTTACTCACAGACGAGAGCTCAGATTCCCCCAGCAGTGGTGCTGTGTCTCCTAAAGTCACAGCTCTTCCTCCCACGCTGAAGAGGAGGCTGTCAGAGAAAGACAAAGAGGGCCAGACCAGTCAGGATGGTGGGTCACAAAATCTGAGTATCTCTACATAGCCCATCCATGCCTCATGGTGTTAATGCTAATAAATAAATAGGTTTTCAACTGCATTGAAACTTCTTACAAACACATTGGCCAGAGCAGATTTCCCCTCCACAGACTGGTAGATGTTTGATGTCACTGTCAGGATTCCCCACGCGGTCTCATATATTTGAATTGTTCCCGTGGAGGCCGACTGTTGTCTGTCTACATGTACAATATGACAGACTGATAGATTCGGGTCACAACTCTCACTCAGTCCCACTGCCTTTCATGTATTATCTATTATGTAACAGCCAGGTCTGTCTCTACTCCCTTCTCTCTGATGTTTTTATTTTTTTCCTTGTCTCATGCATGTCCTCTCCTTTGGTCTCCCTTTCTTCTCTCTGCTCTTCCTCTCTTCCCTTTTTTTTTTTACTGTATGTTATCAGTGACACCCTCTGGTGCCTGTCAGAGGTGCGCACATCTGATTCATGTTCATAAGCATAATTCTTGCTCTCAGGCACATGGGAATTTGTTTTGCAGACACTGGTTACCTGGTTTGTTGGTTCTTTGTTTTGTTGATCCTCAATAGAAGTTTAATAAAATTTGTGTTGTTATTTAGTATGCACGTCGAATGATTGCAGAGAGACTTTAAAGCTAGAGGGGGCAGAGCCTTCAGGTGATGGGCTTTACAAAAAAGTTAAATAAATAAAGGCTATCACAATATATGCCAGTGTTCTTTGGATCATTCATCTCATTAGAGTAAATCAAGAGCCATTAGGTGGCAGTATACACAAGAGAATCTTAATTGCCTCTACGCATGTTGAAGAAGATGATTAAGAAGACTCAAGTGGCAGTGTGGAGCAGGATCCCTTTTAAGTCTATCTACCTCAGCATGCATTGGGCAGAGAGTAGGGAAATATTCTGAACAGACTGTTGCATAACTTAATAACAGCTACATGTACCAAAAAAAATCTGTCCAAATATATTTTTAAAAATAACTTATCATTTCCTCCGTTTCTCTCTCATCCTCACCTCCTTTCCTTTTCTCTCCCCCCTTTCTTCCCCTTGCTCTAAGCATTGTCAACACTTCCTGTCATTTTCATCTTCTCTTTCTCTCTCTTGTTTTCAGTGAGGGCGGGGTCCGTGTCAGACTCTGTTCAGCGACCCAGCCCACTCCGTACCAACTCTGAGGATCATGGCTCCTTCAAGACCAAGGAGCAATCTCCAAACCCAGACAAGGACAAGGCAGCGGGCAAAAAGTCTTCAGACTCTGGGGAGGAGGCAGACAAAGACTTTATTTTAATATGAGTGAGACAAATTTACAGCAAAAACCTGTTGATAAGCCTCACGTGTTTTCCTTTAGAAAAGCAACTAAGGGGGAATCGAATCGATATGTTTTCATTGATATTAGAGGTTGAACCTGTAGTACAAAAGTACAAATCATGTTTGGTTTGCAGGAAGACCTGCTGTAGTATCAGGTAATACACCGTTTCAAATTAAAGTTAATTTGGTTGTCTATGATAAAATTATTGATATTAATACTTGGGGGATTATCCTCGTTCAATTTTTCAGTCACATGTCACCTAGTAAACCAAACTGTGCTAAGTCTCCTAAGAGCTTCCTTCTCACAAACAGCCTTTCCTCTTGTTTTTGTTCCTACTCTCTGCTGTCAGGTGAAAACCTCGTGTCTCTAAAAGAATAAACCTTTCAGGATTTGAGGAAATGTTTTCCTGGGGTCATCAAGTGTATTCAGCCAATGACTATTGAAACCTGAATTTAAATAGAAGTTTGTAAACTACTAAAAACAAAAGAGGCACGATGCTTTCAGGAAACAGCAGATTTTTTGTGCAAAAGACAGAGAGAGACTGTGAAACTACAAGTGAACATCTAAAATCTAACGTCTTATTGCTATTTGTTGCCGTAGCTTGTTTCCCAGGGACCAAACACATGTAACAATAATACCAGGATCACTGTACTGTACTTGAACCGGACCAGGACCCAATGGCATTTTTTTCCCTTCAATATATTTGTATAGATTTTTCTATATGCTGTTTTCAGTATGTGCAAGTTACTTTTCTCTGGACTTCAGAGGTGACTGAATCCATTATGCAATTCACCGTTTTTTGTTTTTTTTTTCCAGGAAAATACAGGTTCAGCTGAGAAATCTCAGCCCACCATGAATCAGAAACACACATTTGATGTAGCTTGCCTAACAGTAAAACTCCAGGTCACTCAGAGGAGACTAACTGGACTCTTCACCGAATGACTGAAGGATTAACACCCCGACTGGACTCAAGTTTGTCTCTGTGTGAGAGAGCTGGAGTGACCATATGAAGTGTTGCTTTGAGAGGACTGTGGTACACTTTAACTTCACTGGTGACCAATCAATAAGGCTTCAGCACTGTTAACTAACACTGTTCTCTGTGTTTAGACACTATGGAGAAACACGTTTATCTCATGAAACCTTTAAACTGCGGGAGACTTTTTTTACGCTGTTTATGGGGACAGGAGTATGTGTCTGTCATTAAAGTGCAATACAGAGTTCGGTGCTATCATAAATATTGTAGACTCTTATTTCTGTCGTGTTATTTGGCCAAAACAATTTGAACCAAACAGCTTCATTTCTAGCTGGTACTCCTCAGAACAAATGAGACTATTAGGCATTACACTTTACTGAGTGGTATACCAGTGTTTGTCACAGTTAAACAGACTCTGAACTGCTCTTAAAGACAGACGGATGCTCACTTCTGATAACTCACTACATTTATTAATATTCCCCTGCCGTGCTGATGGTCCAATGAAAGCAAAGAACTTACTTAAAAAGAGGAATGTCAGATAATCTGCTTAAAGGTAACATGGGAGAAAATGTCATTTGCTTGCCATTTCAGTATTTAGACAATAACCTCTTCAGTCTGTTCTTTGAGTAAAAGCGGGACACTGAGGGAACTCCAGCCTTCAAACACTCTTTCTCCTCAGCGTCTCCGACAGACTTGACCTTCAGGGCTTTTCAAATTCAGTTCACTTTCACTTTGTTCTGTGCAAGACGAGACATTTCTTTGAAACTCAACCTATGAGGAGTTGGCAATCATATTGCCTTTGTTAAAAAGTAATTGAGAATGCAGTGCCTAAAGTGAAAGTGAACTGAGGGTAGCTGTATTTTGACCACATGGACCTCTAGGTTGTTCTGTATGTAGCATTTTCAGGACCTGAATGCTACACAACAACAACAAGAACAACAACAACAACACAGGTCTCAGGCCGATTCATCTTATCTTTGTCTTTTAAGAGCAAGAAATGCCCTTTTCACACTGCTACACAGTCAGCAAAGAGATTCTCCAAATGATCGTGTGTTCAAAATCATTCATCTTATCTGAGATTTTGGGGCGACTCGTACCTCCATCTACAGTTTGTACCTTAAGCATCGGATTGTTTTCTTTGATAAAAAATCATACAGTTTTACTTACTAATGTTGCATTTATAGATTGGGACAGAAATTCAGCAATTGTATTAGATTAATGCTGCATTCATGTCATATTGGAGTTACCATAATTACCAGTTTTCAACTTATAAATAAAATCAATATGCAAGTCGTAATTATGACTGGAATCTTCCTAGAAAAAGCAAACAAATATGGTCAGTTCATCAATCAGGGAAAATAAATTTACGTTGAATGCATATAGTGCTATATTGTCAATGCACAGTATTCTGAACCCTTACACGACCAACTTTGCAATCGTACAACCATCTTGAGTTGTCTGATGACAGAAATACTCGCATGTCATTAACATGGAAATCTGTCCCGTCTCTGCCATCATCCTATATGAACGTAAACGCAGCATTATACCTGTATGTGAGAGGTGACTAATATTTCATTATATCGACATTAACCACTGTGCTCAAACATTAGTTTTAAACGTTAACTAGACCTTGTTCTTTTTGCGCAGTGTGAAAGGGGCACAACTTTATTTTATGAGTCTAATTCAAGTCAGGGTCAAAGGTTTTACCTATGGTGTCTATCGATGTCTTTGATCATGATAAGATGTTGCTTCTTTGTCACTAATCATGGCTTGGAAATAACACTGTTCCTGCTGTATATAGTTCATCTGTCTCTGATGTCAACAGCTGCTTTGATTTTCAGTCTTAGTCTCAAAATTCAAACATCACTTATTGTTTGAAAGGTGTTCCGGGACACTTAAAAAAAAAAAATAAAAAAATTAAAAAAATACCACTACTTTGCAATAGGTTTAACGCAAACACGTGTTTGGCTGTGTGCTGTATTCTGTTGACATTTTTAGCTATTTTCCTGACGCAAGGAAATTATATGGACACCCTCTCCTCCTTTCACTCTTCTGTGTGGGATTTCAGAAGCAGCTGGCTGTGTCTCTGTCAAGTTGTGTGAAAGGCTGACGACGATTTCCTGTTGAGTCCTGAAAAATGAGCATCCACCTCATTTCAGTGGAGAAAGTGAAAATAACCAGTAGCATTGGGTCTAGACTCCTGAGTCTACGTGTGTGTGTGACTGCATGATGTGGCTGTGAGTTGTTCTGTATGTATATATGTGCTTTCATACATGTAGGAGTGTGTGTGTGTGTGTGTGTGTGTGTGTGTATATGTATGTATGTGTAATATACGCACATGTAATATACACACTGATATATTCACACGCCTATGTGAACAAAGCAAATCCTATATTGTTTTGGTACTAAGTACACTACTACACTAGGGGTTTGTTTGTAACTTATTTGGAATAAAAACGCAGTGGCCGGTGATGTCTTGATTTATTTTTTTTTTCCCCTCTCACATGTACATTGTGTTCATAAATGTAGAAATTAATTCTTTGTATGTCTTAATTTGTTATGATGTAATCAATTTGATGTTACTTTCATCATGATTCAGAAAAAAGAAATGATGCAAAACAATGACTGTTTTCCTTGAGCTGGGGAAAAAAAAGCATAAATACAAATTACATGTTTGCTCATTATCAGTCTTGATACATTATTTTTTCCATTTTGTCATGGATCAACATGTTTCACTAAGTCATTCTGCTGGTGTTGGATATTTCTTCATGCAAATATTAATATTGATTAAAATAATTTTACAGGCTTCAAAGTCTCTGCAGTCTCTTTCTTGTGTAACTTTTCTGCTTTGCAGTGTAACAATACAGCCAGCAGATGGCAAATACAATGCTACATTATGTGTGAGCTCTCTCTCTCTCTCTCTCTCTCTCTCTCTCTCTCTCTCTCTCTCTCTCTCTCTCTCTCTCTCTCTCTCTCTCTCTCTCACACACACACAGAGGAGGTGTGGTTTTTACTAAGTCAGAAAGAGCATATATCAACCAAGCAGACACCTCAGTCCTCATTGTTGCTGTGTGTTAAAGTTGACAGCTTAAATTTGTTATTAAAATGGACAGTACTTTTGATAACCTGGATGCAGCTGGCTTCCTGGAAATCTGGCAACACTTCGATGCAGATGGTGAGGACAGTTAATGACATGTTTATGTTTTCTCTCCATAAATATACCTAAAACAGATAGTACAGTACTTTATAATGTGTCTTCTGCTGTTACTAGACATTAGAGACAAAAAGACCGTCCTTATTTATGATGACAAATTTCCTGGTTGTAGGAAGTAATTTAAATTCTTATCATTTTAAATATTCTTGTCATTGCAAAATAACTATGTTGAATATGTCTGTGTCTGAGGACAGCAAGGTACCATGTAAACATAAAGTTTTGAAAAAAAATGTACAATTTCACCTATATGCCATGTCTGAAAGGGGCTTGATACAGAAGGGAAAGTGCACAAGGAGCAGCAAGACTTAGCCCAGGCCAAAGCAACCCAAAGACTTTTTTTTTATTTATGTAACAGATAATGGCTACATTGAGGGCAAAGAGCTTGATGACTTTTTCCGTCACATGATGAAGAGACTGGGTCCACAGGTAAGTCAACTTTGTTTGAATTCATAACTTGTGATGACAGCAGTTCAATACAGTGCATGTCAAGGGCAGCTGAATGGACACAAAGCCGCAGAATGAAAACATAATTTGCATTGTGTCAATCTATATGCCACATCAACGACAATATTAGAATAATACAGTATAAATAATGTAAATTACTGTTTTCAAAATAAAATGATCTTGTGAATTAAGGCCTACAGTTGCTATATTCCTTATTTTATTTTATGTTATTTATTCTATTGCACATCTTCTACAAGTACAGGCAACAATTTATTTTGAAATTTGCCACTAAATTCAATGTTGGGCATATAATGGTAATTCATTTTCTCATGTTTAGGTTAATTCTTTCACACAAGACACAATTTGTCAAAATTAAATCTTGAATCAGCTTCTAGCAAATGCATTAGACTTTGCAGATCTATGCTGTGTGGGCAGCTGAACCTCTATGCAGTTATCTGGCTGGGTGGGGTGACTGTAAGGATGTTAGCTACAACACAATTAAAGAGCTCTGGTCACTGTCAATGGAAAAGCCCTTGGCTTGTCTGGGAGCCTTCCCCCTGACTGTTAAAATGGAAAACCAAATGAGCATACAACTATTAGTTCATCTTCTAGTGTGTGTGTGAGAGAGAGAGACTGGACTCCCTTGGATACTAATGGGTTTGCACTAAAACAAACAGACCACCACATATCACTTTGTCTCTCTGATGTTTGCTTTCCATCACTAATGCCCCCAGGATAAGTACTGTTTTGTGTATTTCTCTCGAGCTACAAAAACACGGTGTAGTCATCTTCATTATTATATTATATTCAGCTGTTGAAGCATTAGGTAACTAACTACATGGTGCCTTTCTATTTTTTGTCCTTTTATTTCCTCTAGTGCAACACAACCAGCAGTTAAGCAAATTTTTCCTACATAAACTAACACATGTTCAATCAGTTGCTCATATGCAACTTAATGGATGTGCATGCGATACACTGCAAGTTAATTATATCAGTAAAACCTAGAGAATACATGCATTAGTTATGCAGTGTACTGTACATAGTGTCTATAGTGTAAAACCTTCTTCTAGCTGGCGCCTAACACGAGTGTCTGATAAAACGGTGATGCTAAAGACAAATGCTTGTCTTTCTATAATAAGCAAGGGTTTTGGCACCTTGTAGTCTCCATCCTGTGTGTTCTGCACTGCATGAAACAATGATTCAGACTTCAGCACCATAGATCAACAGGTTTCTATAGTTACAGTACAGTGATCGAGGGTTTGCAAAGAGACACTGGAAGATTAGCTGCTAAAAATAATTTTAAATAACTTCGACGGCTGAAAATATTCTCGCCTTCAGTTGCTTCAAGCTTTTGTCTGAGCTTTGGTTGAGAGAGAACCTGGTCTTCACAGGAAAAGAAAATGTGATTCTTAACTCAGATAAGCATGCATCACACTCCTTGTTCTGGGCATTAGAAAGACTGGGTAGGCCAAGAACATGTAGAGTGAGCTATATGAAGACTTTACGTGCGGTTAGCCTGGGGTTGAGAAAGCAGACCTTGAGAGGAAAAGATGGGAGATGAAAGGAGTATCCATGGTGACATTGCTTAAAATAACTGTGACTCAGCCAGCCAGTAAAGTATTAGTCCTAGTTCAACATCATTCTTTTTCTAAGATTTTCAAATATACCTGTATCTTGATTTAAAATAATTCAGTGTAAAATACAAGATGAGTTTTTGTTACAATTTACTGTGTATACCATTTCATTTTGCCCTATCGTACTGTAGCATCATCATCATCTGTGTCCAGTTTAACACACGTAGTGAATTTCTAATGGTGGCTTTGGGGCAACAACATCAATGTTGTATTTTAATCTACTGTGTCTCCACAGGAGAAAGTGACCGAAGACAGGGTCCAGAGACTGAAGCAAAGGTTTATGTCCGCATATGATGTCACTGCTGATGGGAAACTGCAGATTCAAGAGGTACTCCACCAGTTCTGTGTCTAAAATCGTTTCCTCCTTATTCACTTGGACATTATTTCCAACATACTTAAAGTAGGGTACAACATGACATAGACACAAAATGTCACAAAATGGGACATAGCCTCTGTTATATCTTTTGTCCTTCTATGTGTCTGTGCCGGTCAAAGAGGAGATAAAACACCTTAAAATACCTCACCTAGAAGAACTGAATTCACTTCAATACACTCATCCCGTCATTTACCATTAATGAGAAAATGCGGAGTTTTGATCTATAGTGCACTTTTGTGCTCTCCTCTATGTGTCTCCTTTGTATTTATGGTCCGGTGGTGGTTCGGTGACATCCAGCCTCACACTACACAGATCACTTTCCTCACAACACCACCTATCTATCGCTCTATCTGCACATTGAAAACGTTTGCACACTAACACACACCTCTTTATTCTACATCTTCTTCCTCTTCTCCATCCCCTCTCTAATCAATTCCTCTGCCCCTCCCTCTCCTTCTGCTGCATCTCCTCCTCTTTATCTTTTATTTATCTCATGTATCCATAACAATGACACAGCTTGTACCTTAATCAAGAAGAATGAAAACTAATTTCTGGGACTCCTGAGGGTCATGCTAAGCCATCCTGTAGTGAAGAGACAGCCAGAGGAGAGCAGCACTCAAACCATTTACCTAAATTAAATACCTAAGAATCCACTGTATATACACACAGTAAGCACTATATATGTAACACTATATAGTGTGAATAAAAATCTAATCTGAATAGGTTCTTCTAATTGAAAAGGACCTAATGATCCTTTTGGACTGTTGAGTAGGACTCTCAGAAATCCAAAACAAATCTCTTGTAATGAAGGTTGGTTCTCAAATGAGTTTTTGATTGAGTCAATTCATTTAATTAAATCAAACTTGACTGACAAATTAACAGGCTGCTGCTGATTCCCAGAAATATAAAGCCATATTATGGTGACATTGCTTTCTCAGTCTCCACTCTGTGTAATTGATGCGGCTCTTCGTTGGCACAGCAGCATTCTGAAAAAGACACTTAATGCATGCAAAACCCTTAATGCATTGCACCCACAGACCCCAAATGCTTTGACTCATAAAGATGAAAAAAAAACAATCAATATGTCTGCCATAAGTGGGCTGTTAAAGACACTGATTTACTGTGGCTGATGCAGGAACAGTGTGGTCAAACGTCCTTGTACCAATCCATACCAATGCTCTATTTTTTTCCAAATTTTAAATCTGTATAACTCACTGTGTGGAACAGATCATTTTTATGTATGCTTTTATGTGACTTAGTAAATGTAGCTGATAGCAGAAACACTGCCATTCTTTATGACATGAATTCAGGCTCATGTAGTGAACGTATATGCTGAATATGTCTCTACTGATTGTTTTTGACTTAGAAGTAATGTGTATATGCATATACTGTTGCCTCTGCTCGAATGGCATTAGCAAGGAAGTTAGCAAGCCTGTCAGAAAGCCACAGTTTCCTGTGAGATAGCCGCATCACATGCAGATACTCCTCTAGTTCAGTGTCATATGACTGGTCTATTAGACGCAGTGTTCACTTACTCAGACAAGAAAAATATCTATGTAACTCTATAAACACTATACTCACCATTGCATCACTGCAGGGTAAGCAACCATATTTAATATTAATGATCCCTGAAGCTTTTTACAACACAGCAATCCAGGATCTGGCAGGCACTCTGTTTTACTCAGGGATACTTCAGTAGGTGGATGCTTGATGAAATGAGGGTTTCAACCTGTCATCCATATTTAACTGCCATCCCTGGAAATCTATACAGTCTGAACAGTTACTCTGCTGATGTATGACGTCTTCTTACATTATTAAGATGACACTATAGTAGGTACTGTGTGTAGGCAGATTTATGTATAATGTTTTATTATATATATAATATTTTTTATCAGCAATTGTCAATATGCATACAAATAAACTTAAAAACTAAACAAATATGCAAGGGTTTCAAGCCTTAAAGTTTTTTCCTGAACGTATGGCTCTTCTGGAGTTGGCATCACTGATGGCGCATTGCGCTTGTTCAAATTGCCGCAGTATCATCTTGTATTTTAATCAGATTGATCATGGGGACCAGTTTAATCTGCTAATGGAGGGCCGATACTATTAAAGAAGGACGGACAAGAGTAGAGCAACATGAACTGGAGAGGAGCCAGGAGGAGCTGGTGTGGAACATAAAGCATGAATCACTTATCCCAAGTTGTACCTAGCCGTGTGGATAGTTTCAGTTTGCAGAGGTTTTGAGGTATCTGCGGCTGAGATGTCTGCTGCCACCTTGAGACAATAAATGTGTGTGGAAATAAAATGTTTTTTCAAAAACTCAGCAGCAAAGTTTCCATATACAGTGTCCGAGTTTATCTTGATAATCCACAGAATTCACTGTCAATTGTTTCATTGGATCCATTTCTTCTGTAGAAAATAGATCCAGTAAAAACTGACGCCAGATCTGATCAAGATTGCAAAACCAGACCGGATTAGCCTGAACTGTTCTGGGGTTTGTATGACTGCTGTGGTAACTGTTATTCTCCCCAAGAATAAAAAGACTTAACAAGATGGAAAGCCTCATAGAACGTCATTATCCAATCACTGCTCTCTGCTTTGACCTCTGATCTCTGATCTGTTTTCCAGTTGGCCAATATGATCCTCCCTGAGGATGAGAACTTCCTGTTAATTTTCCGCAGAGAAGCTCCTCTGGACAACAGCGTCGACTTCATGAAGGTAAGATCACAGACTACACCGAACATTACTATGAGATGAGACAAGACGACATGAGACGAGCCACATCCACCAATAATTATAACTATAAGGAATATGTCAATTACAATGTGTCAACGAAAGGTTATAAGAACAGTGGAAATTTAACGAGGAAATGGATCAACAGATAAATTGTAAGAAAATGATAATGGCAGGTAAGATGCAACACACGTTAACATATTCATGCCTATATAGATTAAAAAGCAACAGGCCAACAGAGTAGAGGAGATAGTATCAGTGACTTGGAGTTGCAACACATGCATTGCAGATTGAATTTTCACTGTGGTTTAAGTAGTGACAATAACACTTAACTATGACAATATTTTAATTACAAGTTGGTTTTCATCTGAATTATATCTATTATTATCTATTTTGCATCTAATCTAGTGTGATACACTGAACTCCAGTTCTCACTGTGAATGTCACATCATAGAAACACAACAGAATAGCACCACTAGCTATGATGACACTTTTTAAATGGTGTTTAAATTAAGTTAGCTGTATTGCGACTAATTCAAATTGATCCATAACCACTGTATATTTGCCCATTTGCCCTTTCCTGCCCACTGTAGATATGGAGGAAGTACGATGTGGACTGCAGCGGCTACATATCGGCTCAGGAGCTCAAGGTGAGCTTGTCAACACAAACAAAATGCACACCCCTTCAATCAACAGAAGCGATTACACATCTCTTTTCTGTTCGAGGAGCGACATTCAGCAGTGGCATTGGCAGCAGATGACTGTAACCCTCAACCTCAATTTCCTGCTCTGTCACACACGGAGATGTGTGACCTTGTTCAGCCTCTAACAACATACTGTATGTTTTTTTAGAATAGAGACTTTATTGACATGAAGGGGTTTAAAATAAATACCAATGGGGTGGAGGCATTTATTGATTTGAACAATTTCAATTATATTGTCACATCCTCTTCTTTTGGAATCAGCTCTTCGTCACTACATGATACAATGTGCACTAATGAAGTATCTAGTTTTTTTCTTCCCTGTAGAATTTGGTAGAGAGTGGTGTGTAATTGTGTATCGCCCATTGGATCTGGTTGTTTTGTTGATTATGTGATAAACTTTTGTCTCAGGCCTTCCTGAAAGACCTGTTCCAACAGCATCACAAGGAAGTTTCATCTGACAAGCTGGAGGAGTACACAGACACAATGGTACTAATACAACTCACTCTCACGTACGCACACAAACACACATTTCATAGTAAAACTTACCTGGGATGCACATGATCATGCAAGAGTATGTGCAGTGTATGTATGTCTGTGTGCAAATGCATACACAGCTACTACTACTGCTTTGTCTAGCTTTAAAACAGTTAGAGGCAGCGTTTTAACTCAGGTGTGTTTAGTCAGGTGTCACGGTTATCTGAGTCCATGTTGACAGATAAGTTCTATCCTAAACCCTTTGCCTTCTTTACTCAGAGTGCAGCTGGATTCATGGTCACTCTACTGTGGCTGACTGTGGGCAGGAGGCTCTCTTGCATCTACTGTATGTAGGAGCTGCATACAGCTGGTTTAAACAGTCAAATCTTGCAATTTCCAGGTAGCTTGCAAGTGCTTGTTAGGTAGGTTACTGTTCATTAATTGAAATGGAACAACCGTGTGCAACAGCTGTCTTCAAAACATTGACATGTTTATTTTCACAAATAAAAGCTGTAAAAACTGCAAAAATTTAAATAGGTGCTATAAACTATTCTGCCAAACAACTGCCAAATTAAACAATTGTTCAGAAGGACTTTTCATTGTGGTATTATTTTCATGGGATTTTGTGTGCTGCTGCAGCTGTCAAAAGACAGAGCGACGCAGAAGGCAGCTTGTGTATTTAATAACCGTCTGCCTGAGTCACTTCTGTGGAAACCCAGAGATTCAGATAGCCTGTTCCTACTAGTTTATAGATTTCAATTTGGGAGAGATTGGTTTACACTCTTAAGTCAGATTGAGTGATGGGTTTGCTCTAGAGTCACAGGTGGTGTGAGGAATGGCCAGCTACAGGACAGACAGAGAGATTCACAGTGGCTGGAGTTAATTTCGTGCTTCTCACAACATCCTCTTTTTCTTGCAGATGAAAATCTTTGACAAAAACAAGGACGGCTGTTTGGATTTGAACGACTTGGCCAGGTAACTTTTCAAAGAGCGGGATAAAGATCTGTTCTTATTGGTACCTGCAACGTTACCAATGCAATGTCACCTATGGTTGTATCTGTACTGTATTACACGTGTCAGATGGTTGGATAGCCAGAGAAGAGATTTGATCAAATTTTGCCAAATGCTAACATCTCAAAAAGTAAACACAAAATGTACCAACCTGTGGTGATTTTTTAAAGAAATGTACATGTACATTCACCGCCCCCATTCATTTAAAATGTTATCCTTTCCCACAAGAGAAAGAAGGTGATAATTTCACCACAAGAAATATTTTTCTCTTTGAATACTCTTTCTTTCTTTCTCAATTAGGATCTTGGCTTTAGATGAGAATTTCCTGCTCCAGTTCCAGATGGATGTAAGTGTATTCTTCGTCTTGTTCTTTAATATTTGGCAGATGCAAACACAAGGGTAAATCATGTTGCAACAGTTTAATAAGTTATCTTCTTATATTTGTCTCCTCTCTTAACTCCTCTCCCCTCTTTTTCCAAGGCCTGCAGTAAAGACGAGAGAAAGAGAGACTTTGACAAGATCTTTGAGCATTATGATGTTGTAAGTACAATAATGCACCCGGTGGGACACAGATGATGACTGCTATTTCATAATTTCATCATATCAAAGCTTATTACTGGCATGTCCTGCAGGAAACTATGTGAGAATGTGGTCTTAAAGCAAAGGTCTTTTGCTTTAACGAACATCCTCGGAAGTATATGTATGATCAACCCATTTCCATTTCTAGAGTCTATTGCACTTCTGAAATGTTTTACAGCACTTTGTTGTGCTTTGTGCTATCAGTAATAAGGGCGATAAAAGCAGTGTGACATTTACCACTTCTTTACTACTTCTTTACCAGGCTTCTTAACAAAAGGTTGCCAGTTTGTATCGTTAGCTCGCCTGTAGGAAATTCTATGTTGAGGAGGAGGAGGAGGCACCCATGAGCAAAGCTGCCCAATGCCTAAGTGTATTACAGGTATTACTGCCTGTGGTTGTACTGGAAAGTTTCCATGTGTTGTGTCTTTATCAGATTGTGGCATGTGGCATTTCGATTTGTTTTTGTTTTTGTTTGTCTTATCAAAAGGACAGCACTCCTCCCTAGCACAACAGGAGTAATCCTTTATATTTTACCAGTGAAGGCAGGTGTCGCCGGCACTAAACATTTTCCATTCCCAATTAATAACACTCTCAAATTTGCATAATGTGTGCCGGTGTTCAGGAGAGGACTTGGCAGAGCAACAGAGAATCCAATTAGCTCCCTTACCTCTACAATGAAACATAATAAAATAAAGCACCCATTATGTTGTCAAGTCACTCTCTGGGAAGAGGAGTTAACTCTGTCAGACTCATTCACAGTACAGCTCCAGACAGGAGTCAGGTGTCACTGATAAGCTTCCCCTGTTGTGCAAAATCATATTTATGACTTTGTATATGAACTAATGGCTTGTTTGGAACCTTTTATTCTGCCTGGGCTTACTTTAATGTTCAGAGAAGCTTTATGAGAAGTGTCCTGTGGTCACTGTCGGCTATCAGTCAACTCTAGTTTCTCAAACTATTAGTTGGGGTATAAAGTAATTCTCCACAAGACAAGTAGTACCATTATAGTTAATAGTGTGTAGTCAAAAGTAATAACTTTGATCCATTTTTAAAGTATAGTGCTACACTTTTACTGTGACTGGAGAATCAGCACTATTGAAACATTGTGATCTATAGTGATAATAGTCTGTGCTCTAGTCTGTCAGTGACATGTTTCACACCATGGCTGCATTTTTAGGCACTTAAATTAACAGCACAGCAAGTGGCACCTCAAGTTTTGCAAAAGCTATTTTAAGTTAACAGCAGGCTTTCAGATGACATCTCTTGTCCCTGGAGAAGGTGAAAATATGCAGAAAGCTTTACAGAGCCTTGGTCTCATGGCGAGAGACTAATATCTCATTTGGACCCATCTGAAACTGTTTTCAAGCAAGAGTTTTTGCATAACTGCAGTGAGAAGGAGAGACAGAAGCATCATATTTTTCCTGCAGTGTGTGATATTGTCAAGTGTTTCAGCCCCACCAATGAACCGTAAAGGAATACGCCCAGAAAATGAAGACTAATGAATGACTGAATAATGTGAGTGAGAGGTAAATTAGATGAAGAAGGACTAATCCACACTCTCTCTTTCTGTCTCTTCTCTCTCTTTCGGCCACTCTTTTTCTTCTTTCCTTTCTGTCTCTTTCCTGTTCAGAGTAAGACAGGAGCGCTGGAGGGTCCTGAGGTGGACGGCTTTGTCAAAGACATGATGGGGCTGGTCAGGGTAAGACACTGTGCTGCTGTTTTTTTGCAAACATGCTTTCTGACATTCAGATATTAGAGTGCTGTTTACCAAAAATGTACAATTGTTGAAATGTGCATGTATATCTATGTATGTACCAAATATTGCTGATAATATTCCTTCTCCATTTCCTGCACACATAGGGCTCTGTATCGAACCTCAATACTTCTTGAGTACCTGTCCAAATTATCAACAATAGAAATGACAGAAAATGGACAACATACCAGTGTTTAATTTAATAGCCAACTCAAGAGAATGATAAACTTTCTACAGTTGAAGTGTTGATCAGCAAAGAAATATTCTGCAACAATTCTGATAATCGATTAATGGTTTCAATCATTTTTCAAGCAAAAATGCGCACAAAAAAGTGACGATTCACTGCTTTTCTGTGTTTTATATTGTAGTAAACTGAATTTTGGATTGCCTTCACCCCATTGGTAAAACGATTTTGAAGACGCTACTCTGGGAAATCATAATGGACATTTTCCACTGTTTTTTTTTTACATTTTATAGACAAAATGGTTAGTTGAGAAAATTATCAGCAAATTAATCAATAATGAAAATATTAGTTGCAGTCTTACAACTTTCTATAAATCTACATCAAATACCAGAAAGATCTGCTGTGCATACAATGTGGCGCCACACCTGATTTCATGATCAAGCTGAATTCATGTTATTGAAAAATCAATATTATTACAAATGTATTACATTATTAAAAAGCTGAGTATAACTCAAGTGTCAACTCAAAGAGAAGATAATCTTTGCAACAGATGTTAATTGAGCTTCATGGATGTGGACGTATAAACGCTGGTATAGTGTTCATATCTAACACTGATGATGCACTCATTAAAAACTCCACAGCTGCTAGAAACAACCTCATTAAAAGGCTAAAAAGCATTTCTGCTGCTTTAACAAACACCACATTTACAGCTGAATGCTTTTCCGCTCTCCCCTCCTCTCTCTCCTGTCCTCTCCAGCCCAACCTCACGAGCCTTGAGCTGGACAAGCTGCGAGCCGTTCTGCTGCGTCACTGTGACGTCAACAAGGACGGAAAGATCCAGAGAAATGAGCTAGCTCTGTGTCTGGGAGTCAAACCTTTGAAACACTGAATCTGTATGTGTTGTATAGTCAATAATGGTAGAATGTTGTGTTTTGATCCAGAGCATTACTTGGTTATCCATAAAGAGTTATTTGATCCTGAATATGATGGAAACATAATTTGATACCGTGTGATGAAAAATAAAAATTAAATGACTGCACATCTTCTATGACTTGAAATGACAGTGTTTCTTGTGCATGTTGTACACAAAAAGAAAAGAATGAGATGTGAATGTTTTCTGGCTTAAATGACTGTCTGTGCTGTAAGATTTGTGGTGTATTAATCAGTTTGTGAGTCGGTGGACACGTTAGCGTAGCTTTTGAAAACACAGAATGTTTCTCATTGTAATATAAAGTTGTCTTCTTTTAGTTTGGTGCTGGAGTGTCGGCCATTACTGACGTTTGGCCGTTTGCATGTTTCTCTGCCAAAGAAGGCTGAATGCTGCACAGCATGTTGTTGTAATTTTAATATAATGCGCTGTCGAGGAAATAAAACGATGATGTGAAGACCATATTGATTTTTCCTTTTCTCTTTTTTTGCCACTGTAATGTAATGTAATGGCTCTTTTAATTATATGCAATATATATTTATTAAACTCTTAAAACTTATCAGTCAAAATTTAAACATACATTAATTAGATTGATTTACTTTTTTAACTTACTGAGGGAAGTAACATTTAATTCTGATGATATAATAGAAATATACATAAAACAGAAGTTAGTATTAGTCTTAGTCCTAACATTTTCATTTTATATTACAAATCATGATTGTGTCATTTAAAAATCTTTCAAATAAACCTTGATTATGAACTACTACTTACATAGTGCAAGTTGCAACAAGCTGCATTAGCTGGTATTATCTGTATCATCCATTACTATAATATCGAGCAGAAATGCTGTAGAAATCTGGAATAACTGAAAATGATTCAAAACTAAAAGCTGCGTTCATTGATGAGTCATCGATAGCCTTTTGAATGCTCTTTCAAAAAGCATCCATTCGCTCATTTTCATCACACTGTACTGTACATGTTGTTTAGGAATGAATTACAATAGATTTGTTCCTTGGGTTTTCACATTCTTCATGCAATGACTCATTAAATATCCCCTTCCAACACACTTACGCAGAACATTTTTCAAGAGACTGATGAGTCAGCAGCAGTGAGGGAGAGTGTTGTTTGTATGGGGGACCTGCAGTATAATATAATATGATTTTGCTGACTGATTACCATAGATTAATCAAAGAATTTAACTCATAAAGAAAAACAATGCTCCTGGTTATGGAAGCTTGATATTCCGTTAAGTGTAAGGCAATATAGATTTAGAGATGTAGCGTATATGTTAGCTTAGGTCTTAACATTCGAACAGTTTCATCTCCACCAGACACACTGTAACGCAGGTCACTGTGGCTCTTCTCCTGTGAGATGCAACAAGTTTATAGGGCGAGTCTTTGTTTGTTAAGTAGAAGCCAGAGAATGAAAACAAACGGGGTTAACTAGATGTAAAACCCTTCAAGCCACTAAAAGGAAGCTAATGGTGCGGACCTAAAAGCTTTACTCTGCCTCAGGCCGCCTGATTGCCCTTTGAGTCCCCACAAAGCTGTAGTGTGAGGTCTGATATTGTCTCTATCTCTGTCTATGTGTGTGTGTTGATTAAGCAGAGAGGCACAATTACAAACATAAATAAAGAGACTTTACATAGTGTGTTTATATACAGTAAATAGGTACACTTGTGTGAGTGTTTGCATGTGTACACTGTGCTGTACAGTGAGGGGATTATGATTGTGTGTATTGTGTGGGCAGAGCAGCTGCTGCAGAGCTGCTGCAAAACAAACAGTTTCCCATTTCGGCTGAAAGCTTTACTCCCCATTATACCACAGGCCTCCTTTACACTGGATGTTCATCAGTTATTGGGGTGCAGTTGCAGGGTATTTCAATAAAATACTATGATAATTTCCATCATGAAACTGGAAGCGCAGAAACAATAATATATTTTGTTTCAATCGCAGAAAAACACGTATTTCTATTATCTAAGATGAGATAAGTTGCTTTCTCTGATCGTATTCTCTTTGGGCAAACATTTCCTGTTGAATTAAGCTCCATTTTAGATGAATAACACTGTCACACTGAATCTGGACTATGTTACTTAAATTTCCTTTTATTTGTTGTTATAATTTCGATTGTCAGCCTACCACGATGATATCTTAAGGATATACATACACAGAAACCAGCCCTGAACCAGCATGGCTCCGAGCTCCTAAACAGGTTATCAAGCAGTTAGGTGGGACTAAATTCTTAAGTAATGATTTAAGTGGTGTTCCACTGCTGTCACATTAACACGTGCTGCACCTGGGGCTTTATATCTTGCACTTTGGGCTGCATCTTTGCATGAAAGGTGCTATACAAATAAAATTATTATTATTATTATAGCTCTAGTGTGTGTTCTGTTGTAGATGAAGCCTAGAACACAACACAAATGAGCAAAAGCTACGGGGGAAGCTATGTTCAAACAAAAGGGCGAGCTGTGTAGAGCCGTTTAGAAGTGGTTTTAAGATTCCTTTTAAAGCCTGATTTCTTTCTGAGCCAAAGTGACCATGTTTTATGAATTCTCTTCAATTTGTTTGCATTGTGGCCTGATCTGAAGTCTTAAGCTTGAAACAATCACCCTCCGACTGCTTCGGGTTTATTGTTAAGTGAACAATAGATCACTTAGCTTACTAAGACATTGAACAAACAAAAGATCAAAGCAAACAAGTAAAAAATCTATCAGAGATTGTTTTCATCCTTTTATCAAATGAAGCTGTGCTAACTGTGAACTGAACTGAACCGCCTTTTACTCAGGACTTAGAAATATCAATGGAGCAAAGAGCAAGACACATTTTACGTGTAAACTTGTGTGTGTGACATTTTACACCTGAACCTGGTAAAAGTATTACACTGAGCTCTCTAATCACAGACATGCTGGTATAATGTTAACAGCTGAAGGGGCACTGAATACATCAATAATCAACACCTGACCTGAACAGACAATGCAGTGCTGAAGCAACACCTGTTGATCTAATATTGGTGTGTTTGCTGGAGGCCCTTTTAATATTAAGGGTACATCTGTTAAACTAATTGTGTGTGTGTGTGTGTGTGTGTGTGTGTGAGCAAAAACCACTCCCTTCCATACAGATCATCATTTAAGGTTCGCATTATTTAATGCTGCCCTCTAGTGGTCAGTTTGGAGTGTTGCAGTCCTTAATTAAATTTTGATTCAAATAAATAATATAGGAAGTACAATGAGAATAAAACAAACATTACAAACACTTATGTGGCATGGACCCTCTTTCTCTGCTGCTGCAAATATTGAAAAATCAGTGCAGAACTATTTAAAGTCTGTTTTCTTGCACTTGGTGCTCAAAAAAAAGCATTAAATAAATAGAGAATCAGCTTGGGGTACTCTGGAATTAACAGAAAATCGAACAGAGTGTTAACTTGTTGTGCTCATACTTGTAAATAAATATTTCTGCTTTCACCTTTACACATAGAGTGGGCAGATTCACTTCCATCCCCAGAAGATGGTACTATAACTCATAATCAGTTTTTTGCCTGTCCATTAAGGCTGACTAGAAACAGGATGCCACAAAATGTCCCATGTTTCTAAAACTGTTTTGTATCAACCACCACTTTTCTACTCATCCTGAAACTGAAAAAACATATATTACCACGTGTCATTTTTATAGACCAGGCACAGCCATTACTTCAGGTAAACAGCTTACAGCCATTATGAAAGAATAGCCTGGTGTTTGATTGTCTGCAGTTGAGAACATTATATTTATAAAGGCCATGGCACCAGGCTCCTCACAGGGACAGACGACTGACCCTAAGTCCTTTTTTTATGCCTTTTCTTTCTTCCTCCTCTTTTCTTCTCTGAGCATTCTCACTAAGTAAACAACAAATAAGAAAGGTGCTGTAAATTGTAACCCTTAAAAGTCTCCCTCTGCCCTTCTTTAAGGTTGCGTTTCTGTCCCTCTCCTAGGTGAAACCTAACATTCCCATTCCCAAAATGCCAGTGCTAAATGAAGTTCACGGGACCTATAAGCTGAATTGTAAATATAATTCACAATGTATGGATCTGCCAGGTCACTGGCTGCCATGGTTTCAGCTGAGCACCTCAATGGCAGAAGGTCAGTCAGAGGAAAAATATACGTTTTGACACAAGAACTCATTGAAATGTGTCAGTAATTTAAATTATATCCTAAATCAAGTAAAAATAACATACAGACAGACGTGAAAGTGAGATAGAAAAGTGCTACTCTTAAATCTACTGATGTCATTTGAGAAATTTCAAGAGCTCTTTAATTTT
The DNA here is from genome assembly GCA_008360985.2 of Macquaria ambigua. Classification (NCBI taxonomy): domain Eukaryota; kingdom Metazoa; phylum Chordata; class Actinopteri; order Centrarchiformes; family Percichthyidae; genus Macquaria; species Macquaria ambigua. The sequence goes on along the minus strand of VMKM01000065.1, from coordinate 371,459 downwards.
ATTTTTTTTCTTTACAAATTGCCCCGAATTCACTTTTCTGGCTGTGGATTATAATGGATCTGATTTGAGGTAGCTGTTAGTGGATAACTGTCTCATAAATTAGGAGGCTTCATGAGATTGCAAATGTTTTGTAGCAGCAAACAATAAATGAAATTAAAAATGTACAATATTACTTTTGTAATTCTGATATCTGATCATATTTTTGATAAATAAGAAGCCAAATCTTGCATGAGGAAAAAGTGTACAGTCTGCTCCAAGAAAGCAGCAATAACTAAAGAGAGAGTGAGGGCTAAGTCTGCTAACAATTCCTTTTTTAACACTAACGATCATAATAATGCATGCACGTCACTTACAGCATGTAAACTGCATAATAGGAACCTGTATTTAAAATGGTGTCTGTAAATAATGCAAAATGTGTGGTCATGGTGTTTTATTAAGTGTGACGCAGGTCTCTTCACTTGCGTCACTTTCTTTACAAACTGGACGGTCTCATCACGTGGTCGACAAACACTGTAAAGCTACACCCATCACCCCAAACAAACCAGGTAACAGCAGTGGAACTTGATGTGACACAGACACATCAAGTGACTCAAACCTCCTGGAAGATGGAATACTGTGTTTTTATGCTAAAATTGGCCATGACAGCTAAGTATTTCAAATAAGCATGAAACTGATTTGAAAGAAGCACATAGCAACAAACCTTTAAATATGACTTTTATAGGAAAGTTGTTCTATAAATGCCATGTATGAATCCATTTACAGGCCGAGCAAAATTCAGTGATAATCTTTAATCTCAATATAAACATCAGATTCCAAAGTCGAAGTTCAAGCTGTGATCTGTTCCAGGATGAAATATTTGGGTTTCATCTTTCCTGTCGGACCTCCCCAGGGTTTGTTCTGTTTTCGGTGCTCGCCGTGCACTGCTAAAAATAATACCTGTAAAAATGTGGCCATAAATTTGAATATTTTTGTTTGTTTTTGTACGAGATCTCCCCCAAGTGGCAGCCATGTGTTCACTTCTTCAACCAAGAGGAAGTTAAAAGAAAAGACAGTGGATCTGTGGAACAGATGCAGTCCGCCCATGGCTGCAAACTGTGACAAACTGAACACTCAACAGGGTGTCCAAGCAGTAACTTGGCCACTGGTACCAATAGCCAGTATGTACGTGAAGAATACTTCCCTATGTTTGACTTTGTTAGAGGTTTCCACAGAGAATATAGCACAATGTCATGAGTAAACTGGACAACTGAAAACAGAGCTTTGTTAATGATTCTGTCATCTCATACACACTGACACTAAGACGAGAAACCAATCTCCAAAGGAACAATGCTCAGAGCTGCAGGCTGCCTTTCACAAGGGCACACTGGTGGTTTTGAACTATTATTCAAAAGACTTCAAGACACCACCTTCCACTAGCATTAAGCATCTTAGTCCAGAACTAACAACATCCTATAATACTAGAATCCACGCAGATGGGACAGACTTTTACTTTAAGGTTACACAATCATATAAATGTGCTATTTAAACAGTAGAAAATGTTTTTCTGCATGTGGATATGAATATTCAAAAATCCACAGTTATGGACTATTATAGAGCCTGAGAACTTGTCTACGCCTTCTAGCGGATAAACGATGCTATAGAGTAGCGCTACAGCCGATATTAGCTTATTGCAGATATATTGGTATCTGTGTACATGTCGGCTGATAAAAAAAAGAAATTCCAGTACAGAAATGCCACACTAGGCTTGAGGCCATTTAGAAACAGTGTCTACATCACATTGTTTGTTCACCGGAGAGTGACAACTTTATTTTTACACTGTAAAATGTTCCGCTCAGTATCTTGGTCACAGGTCTTTAAAGAAACAAGTCTAAGGGATCCCCGTGTTTGGTTTTATCATGTGTTTGTTAAAAACATGACTTTATCAGCCAATACGTAATGTTATCAGATTTTTTCAGCCTCAAAAATCCAGTATTGGTCGGGCTATGTTAGAGAGACGCCGTTTCTAAATGACCTCGCACATCTTTTTATCTTTTCTCTACTGACATTTCATGTTGCTTCTCGGCCAAAATATACACAGATACCCAAATTTCTGCAATAATCTAATATCACCCGATATTATATTGGCCAATTTATTTGTATAGCTCTAATATATATGACATTGTTTCATTCTTATAAGCAAGTAGTTCAAAGGAAAATATGAAAAATTGTACTGTCTAAATCCTTTCACATATTTCTGGACCTACATAGATCCAAATCTACACAAACAAACTTGTGTCTGTGGTTTAGAGATATCCTGCAAACTAACAACAACAAAACAAGACATACGAAGGGGAAATCAAAACCATCTTAATGCAATCCAACAGTGATCAGTTTCAATTGTAAAATACAGCACCACAAACTATAGTGTTGAATCAACTCCTCTCTGACAGAGTCTCTAGTAATTCCCACTCACTGCCTCCTCTTCTACACAGGAAGCCATCAGGTCTTTCTGTCTGCTGTAATAGAACATAAAGCCTCTGACATCCTCCTGAATGCATCCATGAGATTTTTCCATAGTACGTGTTTTATTAGTGGAAGCTCCATATTGCGTCCATCCACCGCCACCCACCATAAGACACATCTGCCTCTGTCCCGGTGTCTCAGCTCATGTATAGTGGCATACAGCAAATAAACCCTGAAGTGAGAGATTTGCGGCGGCCTCCCAAGCAGTTAAACCCACCGCCTGACTGCCACTAGGCGAGCAAATTGAAATTATGAAGAGCACTCAATTTCATCTGTGGAGGACATAATGTAAACTGATGACATGCGCATGGGAGATGGTAGGGTAAAGAGATGGGTTAGAGCGAGGGAGAAATAGAAAGGAAAAGACCTGCTAGAAAGTGAATGGCAGAGAGATTTCAACAATGGCATATACCACACACGTCTCTCTTCTGTGCACCTACAGTACGTGGTCCTGAGCAAATAATCCTCTGTTGACAACCAACCACTTTTTTTCAGGACCTTTCAACTCTCCCAGTCAAATACAAACTGTCTCCAAACAATCCCTGCAGCAACATCTGCAATGCTTTAACTTACTGGTTGTATAGCCCATTAAGCTGACATTTCCATTTTAAGTCCAACAACACGGATGGATCAACAGTGATTAAAATTCCTTTCAGGAGATGTCATGTGTAGTGTAAGCCAGTAACAGTGTGCTGTGGAGTTACGTGCCTAAAGACTGGAAGCCAATGTTTAATGATCTGGAAGAAAAAAAAAACAATATTTGGACTAAAGGAAATGCTATTTTAGCCATGTGGAATTATTCAAGTTATTTGTCTGGGTTTCCTTTGGAAGAGCACTGATCAAATACACTCCAGTCCCTGGTGCTTAAACTCTTTGATTTACTTCACATGATTCTGCAGCGCACACAGTGCAAAGGATGAAGGAGCGCTTCAAAACACATCACGGAAACATATAAATGAATTAAACAGTCTGTGGTATGCATAAAAACACATACCACAGAGACTGATTACCCAGAACGGTTCAGCTTTATCATTTCTATGATGCTCCTCTGTCATGTCGTGTATGTAATGCTCAGACACGGGTATTACAAACAACTATCTGTGCCTGTAATTACATCATTCTCCTACAGAGCATCCAGGCATTTGGCCAAATTCTCACCATACTTCGTAACTGTCTGGTTCCCAGTATGACTTGTCCCATATGGTTTTCAGGTGTTTCAGCTGTTGGTGTGTACAGACAGTTATGCCACAGTTAAGTTATCAATCCAAAGAGTTAAGAGTAAGAAATTAAAATTACATCTTTTGAGGAAGATGATTAGGGAAAATAGAAAAATACTTTATAATAAAACAATGATAACTAACTTACTGAAATACAAAAACATCTCATACACTGAAAACTACCAAAAATCTGGCCTGTATCAGACTGATGTGAAGTTAATAGTCAATTTTTCCATTACAGCTTCTGAAACATATACGTGAGTTCCTTGACTTATAGCTTTAATTTCTAATAAAATGGGATCATCCTGGTTTTAGTCAGTGATTAACTGCAAGCATGAGATCTCAGACAGAGCTGTTTGGCTGCCGAGAGTAACTGACCTTTTTTAATGACAAATGGATAACTTAGTAATCAGTAACATGTTTTTTTATATCTCTTTTGTTTGTATAGTTTTGCTTCATCTGAGTTCACCTGTTCCTAAACTAATACTGTGTCTGCAAACATGGATGAATTCATGAATCAATATATACCTACAAGTGCCAGTGGCAACAGTAAATGACTATAAACGACCCCAAAGGGAATTTTGTCTTTCATCCTAATGAATGAATATTAATGCTACTGCAATGGATTAATCAGGAAAGGGCCCCAAATGTATTAATCGAGAAAGCAGAATACTGACCATAAACTAAAAATACAAAGACACCTTTAATATCTGCTCATAATTCATGTCAACAGAATATAATAAAACATGCACCATGTGATGTTTTTATATTTTCTCTCATTAAGTTCTTAGCTGTGAACAGAACAAGATGTCATAAGGAAAGGGACAAAGATGCATCCTCCTCCTACTGCGCCACACAGACTGTTGACCACATATGTTACTGCACGATTTGCTGCAAAAACATAATGATGTTGGACTGTCTGTGTAAACATGGTGCGAATCACGGTGAGCTCTCAGTGGCGGCATCGACTGTGTGGCCTGACCACTTGGCAAAAGGCTTGCTGCCCTACTGCAGGGTCCAACACCAACAGCTAGCAGGCTTAAAGGCTTTTACTGTGCAATCTCCTGTCTTTGTTTAGAAAAGACTGTGTCAAACCTCAATTTAAAGTGGTACTGAAATGTTTTGTACCACTGGAGGATGAAGTGCATTTAGGGGGTAAACAAAAGATGAGTGTGATAATAACACAAGGTGTAAAATCTCAACAGCCACTGGTCCTACCACAGACCCCCTCTGGACAAAGGAAACAGACAGACAAGCATTCAGAAAGCCTCAAAAATACAGCATAGGCAAAGGAACCTCTGCTGAACATTCTTGCTACTGTGTCTCCTGCATGTCAGTTTATCCATCCTTCCCTCTCTGCCTACTCCATCTTTCTCTGTTTGATTTCCTCTCATTCCTCCCTCTCTGTCTCACTGCCTGTCTTCCTCCATATGTTCCTCTCTCCTCTCTGGGGTAGAGTGGAAATATTTCACAGATACCGTGAATGTGCGTATGCAGACTTCCCACCTCATTCCTGGGAGATATCACACTTTGCCATACTGTGCCAAGCTGTCACATGGTAAATAAGCCTAGTGTTAACTTTTCCACGATGTGTATATTTGCATTTTACGCTTTTCGCTAATGTTCACAATTTGATCATTACTAACTTTCAGATCGCCAGTCCAACAGGGTATTCTGTGAGAAATATAGAAGCAAAAATTCAGGCCATACTCTTTGATGCCAGTGAGCGACCAGGCTTTACTGAGTGAAGCAGCCTTAGATGCTGATAAACAAATCAAATGCTTTAGTAGGCGGTTGCCTAGAGCGAGGAGCTGAGGCCGGCTGACCTGGCTCACCTGACAGAGATGCAGTGGAGCGTGGGAAATTGACTTAATTTATCTAATTATGAAAAGGTCAAAGCCGTGAGGGGAACAATGTAGAAAAAAGAAAAAGAAGGAGGAGAGGGGAGAGGTACAGTCAGTATAAGCCTTTTTACAAATTAAAGACTACTTGCAATTTCGATGACAGCATCTGGGAAGAGATGGTCAGAGCTGATTCACAGGATTGATATTTGGGCCAATCACAACTTTTTCAGCATCGTATCCCTTTGATCCGTATCAGCTATAAAACCAAATCCATATGTGATGATTAGTTTGATGTGGAGTACATACAGCGGCTGTGAAAAACGTCAGTGGTACAGTGCCATCAACTGATTTGTCTTCAGCAGCAGAGACAGAATTTGCCTGAAAAAGACCAAAGCAGAAGCGGTAAAGGAGCAGAAATCCACAAAGCGTCGACAAGCACAACCATCCTGTGACACAACCATTTGACATTCTTCAACTTCCACTGGCAAACTGTTTGAACAGCACTGAATCAAGACTTTGGCAGAGCGCTCGCTGGAATCACAAGTTTAGAAAGCAGCTAACTGGATGATGGAATATAGATAGACTGTGGATGGACAGGAAGTCCAGACCAAGAAGTCTCTGAGGCGTTTTGAGGTGTGATCTTTCATTGATGAAGGAAGAAAGTTAGGAGGAATACAAGTTGCAACCTGCATATAAATGTTAGCCAAAACAGCTGGCCTGATGTGGTAGTTGTTAACAGTTTCTAGGTCACATATTTTAGATATTTGATTTAGCTGAGAACAAGATATCGCTATGGCAACAGACAACAAATACTATAATAAATAAAATGGTGCAACCAAATGGTACATGTCAAGTATCAGTAATAGAATATGTTGAACACTGAACTCCTACAACACCTTAGTTTACCTGCTCTCTAAAAGGAATTCCTGTGTAAGCCTATTTTTTCTAGTTGATGCCCTGTGTGGCCGCCACAATGAAAACATTAGTATGTGGAACTCATAATTAAAGCCACTATGTATGTATTTATATGACTTTGTGGCATATTTCTGATAACATATTATCATGCTGATGGTATAACTTCTTGTTTGTGGAAAATTATGAAAATTAGAGTAGTTTATGTGTTTCTGAGGGGATGGGAGCCACAGCATATTTTTCAACACTACCACTGGAGGGCGCCACAAACCCCTAAAAACTCTACTCTGTATTCACCTCTAAAGAAAATAATAACACACACTATTGAGTTTTATCATCTGCCTCTTTTTTTGTTTGTTTTTGTAAATCAAAGAATGTGATTCCAGTTACTTTAATTTCTACCAAAAACACATTCATATGAAGACAACAGTAATTCTAAAACCACTCAAGGACATATCATGCTTAATCCATTACTCTAGCATCAATCTTTTCTTTCTTTCTTTCTTTTTTGGTATAATTGCTTTTGTTACATTTCATGGAGGTTTGCTTACAATCTCTTACTAAATACAGGAAGCAATTTCATAATGCCTTCATATCTAATGTAATTCTATTCAGGGATCCAGTCAGCTTCACCCCCAAATCCATCCACATACCTCTGCTCGGAAGAAACCATAACACATCTCTGACCAGATGTGTTGACCACAGTGTCAGCCCCCCACTGATCCAAGCTACTGATGAACCAAAGTTTCCACTGTGTAGCTATTTTAGGAAGCAGTAACAATTCAACAGGGGATAAGAGAGTTTTCCACTGTGACCTCCCAGGTAGGGTTCGGCGAGGGAGGTCAAAGGGTCACCACCCACTGTCAGGAGGACCAAAGTGAGGGAACACCCAGGCCCCATGTAATAACATGAACATCCTGGACTCCAAAGGGGATCCCCAATAAGGATACTTCAAAAGAGAAAAAGTGAAGTGTGTGTAAGCAAATGAGTTAATGACTAACTGATCAACAAATGTACAAGTATATAATTTACAATGATGCATTATAAATTAGATACCATGTTTATATTAAAAAACACAAGTGGTTGACTATTTTTTGCAGAATGTTAAATTGTAAAGGCAGAAACCTCTCTCTGTATGTTTACAGAGAGAGATTTCCCTCTTTGCCAGGATCTCACAATAAAATGTGACTCTCGTCTTCCTCCAGCACTCTGGGCGATCGCTCCAACATTCCTTCCTGTTTGTTGTCATGGTGCCAGCGGGACAGCTCTGCTATATAAGGTCCTCCTCTCCTGAGTCCGGAGCCAGAACGACAAAGAGATCACAACCTTCTGCTACACCACAGCCGGAGAGGAGGGAAGAGTTAAGCCTGAACCAAAAGACTCAAATCAGCTCCGTTAAACACAACTGAACACTTTTTAGACTGCAGCTATTTTTGATTGTGCTCTACGTAACAGCAAGATGACCAATCTGTCAGAGAGAGCTCTTTTTGTCTTCTTCTTTACAGCACAGGTAGGCACTACAACAGTAACTGAGTATCCCTGTATGAATTATGTTGTGTTTTCATGTTTATTGTAACACCAGATACTCTAGGTAGTCTACTCGTGGTACTAAGAGGTTTAAGATAATGACAATATTTTATTTTTAAAACAAAGTTTACTCTGTGCAAGCTTTTAGATTCCTTTTCAGCCAATAATTTAAAGATTAGAAGACATGAAGACAATGTTATTTTTGTCATTTTTTCAACAGCACTTTCAACAGCATGTAAAATACTATTTCATTTTCTTTCCAAACCAGGTTTTTACACTAGTCTGGTCCCAGGTGTGTCCTCGGAAATGCCAGTGCCCTAAGGAGCCCCCCATGTGTCTCCCCGGGGTGCCCCTGATCCTGGATGACTGCGCCTGCTGCCTGGTGTGTGCCCGTCAGAAAGGGCAGGTCTGCTCTGAAATGAATCCCTGTGACACGCGTAAAGGGCTGCAGTGTGAATACACTGCCGACGTCCACAAGAGGACTGGCATCTGTGCCGGTGAGTGAGCCATGACGTTCCCAAACACTGTATGCAGGATATCCACTATATGGTAAATGCTCTGTTAGTACAAAGGTGGATCCTGATGTGAATGACACATTTTTATATTTGTAAAAACCAAATTAAAACCACTCTGACACTTTTCCCTATTTTGTCTCTTTCCCCCAGCTCACGAGGGAGATGTGTGTGTTTTGGACGGTTCTGTATATCAGAACGGCCAGACCTTCTTCCCCACCTGTAAGTACCAGTGCATGTGCCGCGACGGGCAGATCGCCTGTGTGCCGCGCTGCAACGTGGACGTGATGCTGCCCGGGCCGGACTGCCCCATGCCACGCAGGGTCCAGGTGCCGGGAGAGTGCTGCGAGAAGTGGGTGTGCGAGCCCCAGGCTGAGGCCAGCGCACTGGGCGGCTTTGCTATGGCGGGTGAGTAGACTGGAGGTAGGGTGAGATGGGATGAGATGGACCATATATACAGATACACATTATACATTCCTCTTTGACGTTAGTCTCACTGCAGTGTGAGACAGAAAGTTGAAAGGTTATGTACATTTCTCTGACCTGATCAGGGATAGGGAGCAGGAACCAAGGAAAGAAGGAAAGAGGGAAATAGAGTAAGGGTTGAGAAAAGAGGAGGAAACACAGAGGAAAGAGACAGTGTTGTCACTTCAGTCTGGAATGTGAAACAGTAATGTGATACATCACTCTGCTGTCAGTTAAATCCAATCAAGGATCATGTTGCCTATACAGTAGGTTTTCTCAGAATATGCTTTTAAACTTTTATTTAGAAAGGGAAGGATTTGCCTACCAAGAGAAAGGGAAAGAAATGAAAGGGAGTTCACAACTAGAGCATCATTCTGCAGTTTCATATAGTTTTCACTAATATTATATTATCATACTTTTTCAACTAAACAGCTTTGTATACTTTTTGAATTGTGTGGCATTGTTATTAGATGTTGTGGTGATTTCTTTCTCCACTCTAACCCACTGTCTTCTGTCCATCTGTGTGTTCCTTCAGCCTATCGTCAGGAGGAAACAGTGAGCTTTGACGGTTGGGACCCCAGCCTGAACTGCATTGAGCAGACTACAGAGTGGGGCGCCTGCTCTCAAACCTGCGGCATAGGGGTGTCCACCAGGGTCACCAATAAGAACCGTCGGTGTGAGATGGTGAAGCAGAGCCGTCTGTGTATGATCAGACCCTGTGACGACCAGATGCAGCTGACACAGCTTGCACTGAAGGTACTTTTTGGGTAGTTTTTTGGAACAACCTGGATGCCATATTCTTTATGTATGATGTTCTACATTTGCTTTAGCTTACTTAGACTCCAGTAGCATGAGAATACATAAGCTCCAGTACTTTTTGTTTAGTTCACATAGAATGGCATTCTTTTATAGAGAGATATAGTACACATTCATTCAGTGAATGGCTCTTTCTCTCCCCGCAGAGAGGCAGTAAGTGCCAGAGGATGGTGAGGAGCGACACAGCCGTCCACTTCTCCTATAAGAACTGCACCAGCGTCCAGGCCTACAAGCCTCGCTACTGTGGCTCCTGCACAGACGGTCGCTGCTGTACCCCCCACAGAACCAAGACCGCCCTGGTGGAGTTCCAGTGTGCCAACGGTAAAACCGCCAGGAGGCCGGTCATGGTGATCCTGACCTGCGCCTGCCACAACCACTGCCCCCGAGACAACGCTGTGTGGCAGCCATCCGAGCTGGGATACAGTGGCATGAGGTTATAGGTCATAAAGTCACTCTGAGATAATAATGAGGTTATAATGAACATCAAGTCAAGATCGTAGCTGATGACTGTGTCTGCAAATCCAAGAGTTCCTTTGAGTTGGTTTGAAGGACAACAACATTCTTTTCACTATAAAACATGAGTTGCATTAACTCTAAATTTTAGATTAAAACAAGACTGTCCACAATATAATATATAGAGTATATAATCTATTGGCCTGTAACTTGCGACATATCCACAGTGACAATAAGATTATATCTGCTTATTATGGTCAGAATCATACTTGTATTCATAAAATGAGAATCCTCTTTTGAGGTTGAGATGGCAGATAATTAAATAGCTCAGTATCTCTCTCCCCTGGAGAGGGATTTAATTGTTAATTAACATCCTGTGGACAAATGTCATCTTCACCATTGTTAAGTAGAATCAAAGCACTTAAACCTTGTGATATATTGATTCTCTCCACTTCCTGGAATCAGGTGTACTACCAATTCACAGCAGACTTCGGTTGGACAGTTGTTTGTAGGTGCTCTTATGTACTAGGAGGAGATTGTGAAGGTTAACTTAAAACAGCCTCTATTCAAGAGGTCAAATAATATGAAGGTGTACAGTCACAGGGTAGTGCAGCCATGCAGGAGTGTCATGGTTCCTTGAAGCCTTGACAGTGGCCAATCAGGCATAATTCTTTTAGAGAAAGAACATGAAACCACAGTGTGTTTTGTTCAGCCTAATTTATGAGGAGGAACGCTTCGACAATGTAATGTAGCAAGTAGCTTCATGTACATCCTGTTTCAGAATAAATGAAAACACCTACTGACACCTTAATCTAGAAACTGCCATGCAAATGTTAAATGTAACTATGGCACACATTGTTTAAATAACTGGACTGTGTACTTTGACCTGGTCCAAAACTCAAGGGCTCAACCTATGAAAGAGAGGGCACTGTGGTGACTTAGTGTCATTTCTAACATCTGCCTGAAATCTTATCCTTGTTGTAAAATGCATAATGTCTATGTTCCCATCAATAAATGCAAATGTATGTTTTTTTAGGTTTAGAAGGGATATTATTTCTGTTGTTGTTGTTGTTTTTATTGTTAAAAGTAGTGCACATAAACAACAGCTATTTTTATAAAGACAAAGGTTTTGTAAATACTTGCTGTATAGCTTGTTTGACTGAGTGTGTATCAAATACACAGCTTTAATCTGTAACAATGTAAGCATGAATTGTATATATTGGTATGTAGTATTGTTTTTCTTACTACTTGAATTATACTTCACACTGCTTGTTCCTGTATCTGTCTGAATAATACTGCAAAACTCAACATCTGAAAATAAATTTGTATTTTTTGTATCAAAGTGTTAATCTCTTTATTATATTCAGTACTAAAATATTTCCTGTCTTGATGCTGGTGGTGGGAAAGTTTGCAACAGAAAGTTACAGTTAAATTAATGAATAAATGAAGATTGACTAAATGTTAAATAAACTGCGTATAGCTTCCCATGTTGTTTGATGTGTGGCAGATCATTGCCCTACATCACACTGTTATGTTATAAATACTATTTTCATGCATGCATGCAGTCAAATGTATGTCAAGTGTTAGCTAATACTAACAATATGGCTGCTCTACATTTATCAGTACTGGAGACTCCACACCTAATATAAAAGTAAAATAATATACAAGATTATGAGACCAAACATATTTAACCATATGAGAATCAAATACAGATTTCCTTTCTCAGGAAGTTTATACACGATAATCCCTTTCCCTAGAAATGAACACACATCTTGATAGTTTTCACACATCTGCATTTGGCGTAGACCTCTTCCTCTGGATTCCCTTTTAACAGTCCAGGATGTTCATGTCATCACATGGGTCCCAGAAGTTACCAAACCGTCCGAGCCCCACTGACAGTGGGTGGTGACCCTTTGACCTCTCTCCCTGAACCATTCCTGGAAGGTCACAGTGGAAAACCGTGTAATCCCCTGTAGGATTGTTACTGCTTCCTAAAATAGCTCCTCAGTGGAAACTTTAGCTCACCGGTAGCTTGAATCAGCGGTGGACTGACACTGTGGTCGACACATCTGGTTGCAGCTATGTTATGGCTTCTGCTGAGCAGAGGTGTGCAGTCTGTTTTCATTAGCCATGCTAGTGGCATGGCTCTTGGGATGTCTGTCTGTCTGTCTGTCTGTTTGTCGGTCCTCCACCATTTTGGTCCAGACTGAAATACCTCAAAAACTATTAGATGTAATTGCCATAAAACAGACGTTAATGGTCCTCAGACGACGAATCCTAATGACTTTGGTGATCCTCTGACATGTGGCACCACCAGTCGGTCAAAGTTTTCAAGAATCCAGTGAAATATCGCAACATCTCTTTTATGGATTGGCACAAAATGTTGTACAGAGCTTCATGTTTCCCAGGTGATGTATCCTACTGACTTTTGTGATTCTCTGACGTTTCCTCTAGCTCCACCGTGGGGTTGACATTGGTGGTTTTGAGGGAAATGTCTCAACTATTGAAAAGATTGCCATTAAATTTGGTACAGACCGTAGACTTTATATAGACAGCCATGATGTCCTCCTCAGGATGAGGTGTAGTAACTTTGTGTAGCAGCATCATCAGGTCAATAATCAACATACTTAAAGATTTTATACTAACAGGAAATGAAATTGACGCATGTCAATCATACTGGAAGGTTTCTGCTAGTTAAACTTCAGAAATAGACATCCAATGTTTTTTCCAAAGATGTAATAGTCATTTTGTGACATTTTGCCAACATACTATTATTGTTTCACTCTATGTTTGCATTTCACTCTACATATGAGCATTAATGAAATCCTTAAAATGCAAATGCACCCAGATACCAAGCAAACCTCATACTGAAGTGAGATACATCTTGGCTTGTCAAATGCATTGTTCCTTTTTGCATTATTCTCAGTTCCCAAACTGATTTTGAGAGGTACGGTATCATAAAACCTCAATCAAAACTGGCCTCATGATTATACAAACACTGTGTGAGTGAGCGTGTTACGAGCTGTTTGATACCACTCAACTGGTTAACTGACAGCATGGCTCAGTGAGTGGCTGAGCAGATGATTATTTATCTGAATGACAGACTGACTGCTGGACTGAGTGCCTGGATGAGTGGTTGACTGATGGACTGACTGCTACTGACAGACTTACTGACCAGGCCATCTGGCTGGAAAAAGTGAAAATATCAGACGAGCTGTGCAACCACCAAGCTGCAGCTCAAACTTCCTGACTGAAGTGTTTTTAGGTCATGTTTTCTTTGACGCCTCCCTGTCTGAGTTATGGGATTCTGCATATGAGACACAATACTGGGCATGCAACCAGACCTGGCAGGTTTCCTGACACTTTTTTATAACTCTTACGTTCATCTATTGAATTACTGAGAAAGATGGTTAAACCTGTTTTTTAGGAATGAGAGGAATGTGAAATGACAGATGTGTTCAGCTGGAGATACTGGTTTGTAAAACATGACAAAAATAAGCAGGTTTGTCAGTCAAACCACAAAGACTCAATAATTTAGGAAACAACGTGACATTGGAATTGCTTTAAAACTGACTGACTTTTTAATGATTCCATTAAAATTTAATTCCAGTGAGTGGTGGACCTACTCTACTACTTAAGCCTTGATTCAGCACTGCTCAAACAGTTTGGTTGTTGAAGACTCTGCACTGCTCTTTCCAACAAAGTCTGTCTCCCTCTCTCTCTCTCTGCTGCTGCTGCTCTGTGCAGTGAGAAGGCATATAGAAACCTGATGATTAATAGTGTTAGACTGACAACCCATTTTGATTTTAGTCTCAGACTTAGCCAAGCAACTAATTGTACACAACAGTTCCTATAAAAAGAAAAACCTTATAAAGACTTAAAATGTGGTGGCTCAAATAAAAAGTGTCTCTGTCTAAAGTAGCATGTTTTATTTCTATCTTAATTGAATGGGGAGTGTGGGCAGCTATTTGTATGAAGGGTAAGTAGATTGCTCCCTCTAGTGGTGTATTTGAATAAAGCCTCTGTCACCATCTTCACTACAGTGATCTTAAATGTGTAACATGCATGTGAAATCACACTCCATTCAACACTTTAGGTGGAGTAAACGTACTGCACTGTACACACTCTAAATGTGGCTGATTCATTTCAGAAATGACACTACCATCGTGTTTCATAGGAAAGCAAAAACTTTATGTAAATTCATTTTGAATATCAAATACTGAAAATTCAACACCAAATAACAAATCAAAGAAACAAAGTCATAGTTACAACTTTAAAACATTTCATGTGATTTACAGACTTACTGTATATGAACCTTTATCATTTTGTTACACATGATTAAGTGACAGATGAGTTCATGACTGGAAGGAGGTTTTAACCTCCCTGCAGCTGCAGCCACCACTGTAGCAAGAACATGTTTTTATTTCATTTCATGGATCATGTTGAATGTATATGATTAGCGTGGGTACAAAAATACATGCTAAAATACCAATACAAAAATAACCATGCATCTTCATCTCCAACAAATATCAAAAAGCCTTTTACAGAGGAAGAAATTAGTTATTTCCAGTTCAACTGAGCTCAGTCTACAGGTCTGTGAAGATGTATGCATTCCTCATTTTTACAAAACATCCAGAAACTAGGCTCATCAGGATCAGATTTCATCAGTCTGTTTCAACTCTGCCCTCATAAAAGATGATGTGATGTTTAATTTCGAGAAGAAAAAAAAATCAAAATCAAATTGACCATTAAAATGAAGAAGAAGTAGAGGGCATCTGGACGTTGTGACCATACTTTCATCTTCTGAACCTTCTTTCGTAGCCTCTGTGCCCAGCTAACATCCTCTGCAGGGCTAAAGAACAGGAAAATTCTCTCATTGAATTTGCAGCCAGTAAAAGAGTAAATCAGGATTGAAGTGTCTGCATCATAGAAGGACACCAATCCATTGTCATAGTCTACAAACACTATGACTCTCTCGGGTTTCCTTACCAAGAAGCAGTTGGTGTTATTCTCCATCCTTATGATCCAATTTCCGTTCCTGGGGTTAGGTGTGAATGTCCTCTTCTGACGAGTCGACTCTCTGACTATTCCTAAATCCCAGCCGGTCAGCCCTTCGGCATGAACCTCATAGTAGAATCTCCCTTCAGATAAGCCCATGTTTCCAGGAACATAGAAATATCTGTTGAATTGGTGTGGGTCTTCATTGGGAAACCACCAAATGTGAGGAGCTTTCATTTGATTAGACAACACGCTGTTTGCTTCATTTTTGCCTTTCCTCTTGGTCTTCTGAGCCTTCTTGCCACACTTCTGCTTAATTTCCTTTACTTCCGCCTTTTTCTTCCCCATCTGAGCCCTCTTGTCAACATACGCTTCCTCTAAAGGGACTGTATCATGAGAGCTATGTTCTGTACACAGGACACAAACACGTGTCAGGTCATTCCTGCAGAAGAGCTCTAAAATCCTGTTGTGTTTCTTGCATATTTTGTCCTCCAGGTTCTGCACAGGATTAGTCAGTTTGTGTCTCTTTAAGGCAGCAACTCTCTGATGAGGCTCTAAGTGTGTCTCGCAGTAAGAGGTCAAACACACCAAACAGGTTTTAGAGGCGTTGAACTTGTTGCCAAGACAGCAGTCACATGGCACCTGTCCTGGTTTAACTGGGGAATTATAATTGTCAGCTGTCGCATGATGTTTCTTGAAATTCTCCACAACATCCCTGAATCCGGTGTTGACACGAAGTTTGAGCGCTTTGTTGAACTTCTCGTTGCACAGTGGACACTGACACTGCTCTTTGGCTTCCCAGTGCCTGGTGATACAGGCCTTGCAGAAGTTGTGGCCACATGGAATAGAAACAGGCTCGGTGAAAACATCCAGACAGATGGAGCACAGGAACTGATCCTCAGACAGGAAAGGGCTAGCTGTGGCCATATCTAGAGGAGAGAACCATCAATGATAATGCTTTTTGCAAACTGAAGTTTGATAAAAATGCCTAATAAATAAGTTATTCACCAAATAAACATAATTAACAGCGACCAATCATCCCTGCATCTGGATTCATGAACAAAAGGTGTCAACATCATTACATGTAATATGTAGCTATAAATATTCTACAATATCAGAATATTAGTAATAATTAGAGTTGAACTTCACCTTCTTGGATGCGGGTGCTCTGCTCTGCTCTTTGTAAACAAATAGACAAACTGAACTGTGTTTACCAGTTGTGAAAGTTTGTGCAGAGTTTCATTTCTCTGTAAATGGTGCTCCTCCTCCCCTGACTCATACCCCTCCCACCCTTCCTGCATGACATTAACCCCGTAACAGCTGAGCCTTGTCAGTCAGAAAATTATTACATGAAATGAAATGTGATTTTGAGCATAATTTCTGATAGCTAATTAGCTGAAAGCTAATAAGGAACCCTTAATTACTACTTCCTGGTGTCACTTTAGTCAGTTTTCGTGTGTCACAGCGTTGTTACAGATCCACTCAACTAAAACAACACCGACTCAAACCACCACGAGGATCTGTGCCTAGCTCAAACACTAAGAGGAAACCAGTTAGCTCGTGTAAAATGACTTGTAAAGTCTCTGCTCTTGAAGGGTTAACTTAAAAGGAGTTATAGTTCAGTGTTTTTGCCAATGACATGAAATGAATCACTCCACAAATATTCTCTCTTCATCAAAACAGCAGTTTAGTTTCTATGTTTTTACCCTTTAGAGTGGAAAGAGCTATGAATGTGGAATATGACGCTGAAGCTTTGTATTATATTTCAACCACTTCTTACTTTAGTACTGCCAGCATGATTTCAGATGGTTGTGATGTTTGTGCATTTCATTTCAATGTCAAATATAATTTAACCACCACTGCACTATTTTATAGTAACTTCAAAATGTACAATTTGATTGCTTGTTGTATTTTTTCACTAACAGTAAATATATGGATACCACGCCACTCATCACTAATCAGATGAATGCACAGTACTGCTGTAAACACATCTTAATTTATCAAAATAAAGCGTATCTACTCGAGGGTTATATTATATCTCCTTTACTTGAATATGTCACATAAGCATTTTAGTAACAGAGTGATTTGACATGATATTGCAAAGTGTTAGGCCTGCAAAAGAAGGTTAAACTAATAGGGAAGTGTACCAAATAAAAATAAATCTCTTCACCTTTCCTCTACTGCTCTCAGCCAGCAGTCTTCTGTCCAACGAGCAGTTCCTGTGCTTGATCTGCCCTGATGTTTCTTTACACCATGTGGGTACACTGTCTGTAGCTTGATCTCAGAAATGTAAACTCATTTCAGGAAGTCTAATAATGCCAGCAGCAGCAGTTATAAATAAGAAGCTGCCAAACCAGTGGAGGTTGTGTGTGACGTCTGCTCTGATGTCGAGCTCAGAGTCCTGGATTCCTGGTGTTTGGCTTCTTACTGTGAGACTCACCTATAGTCAAGAACCATGGTGTAAGTATTGTTAATCATTCCTCTGAATATGAGGGATGAAACATTATAGTATCTCATGTAAAGTTTTCCACTAAAACATTGTGTGTTGTCATTCGATAATTCCTTTATTTACACTAACTTTGAATACGAAATACTGTGCCTTTCGTGCTTTGCATAAATTGAGATTATGGCATAAGGGCTCAGACATTAAATTGCATTATGTGGGCAAGTATGGCACTAACATGCTGTCAGTCTGCCAGTCACTAACACTCCCTGTCATTCCCTCTCTGTCCTGCAGTAGTCCCCATTGTTTCCCACCATTCAACACCACCTGACCTCCACACCTATCGTCACACCTGCTCCCAATACACTAATCAGCTCCCCAGTAAATATACCTGCCCCGTCTATTAGTGGTCCAGCTTGATCCCTGTTCCTGCTTGCCAGATAGGACGTTTTCTGGCCTTTTTAGTAGTTTGCTTTTTTTTTTTGCTTGTCCTGGCTTGAACTCTGCTTTCAACCATCAACACTGGAAACTTCACTTTTACCTTATCTGCCTGTCTCCGAGTCATGCATCTGAGTATACTTTACCTGCATCAATGAGCCATTACAGCACAACTGTGATCATATATTTAAACCCTATATTTAACCAGAGTTATATTTAAACCTGAAACAAACCTGAAACAAAAACTCTGAAACAAAGAACTAAATATTTATGTGTGGTATTACTATAAACAAAAAGTAAAATTTTCTGCCGCGTTAATGCATCATTTTCATGTGTAACTCTGAAACAAAGAACTAAATATTTTTGTAGTATTACTGTAGTATTACTGTGAGCACCACTTGGCCCCACAGCTCTCATTAGGATGTGAACATAAATGTTAACTGTTAGCTGACTAGTTATTATAGATGAAATGCGCGTTGTATCTGGTTAGAAGCCAAGGTTAGCCGTTCTCTGTAAAGGAGCTAGCTAATGCTAGCTAGAATTAACACTAGCAACCAACAGGAGTAAGTTACATTTAGCTTATAATAGCTAGATAAACTAGATTTTGCTGATATGATGCAAATGTACTCAAATTCAAATGTCCTATCATATTATTAAAGAAAGTATTTTTAATGCTTACCTTCTGTTCCCCACTGCATAAGCCTGCAAGCAAGAAGGCGCGCTTTAGTATTGTTCCAGCATTTGTCCCCCTAGTTGCAAAGCTATGGCATCACAACGATGTGATTGGTCAGTTGCAATGATCATCCTGGAGCAACATTAATTATGATGTTGTAGGAACAACACCAACACAGCCATATCAGATCGAGCAGTAAGGCACGGATGTAAGCAATGCAAGATTTCAAATATGCAAAAAAATCAGCTTTGAAAATGATTCTAATGAGGAAGTAAATGCACTCAACGCATTTGGTGAGAAACAGTGAATGTGAATAGAACTTTTTTAAAATTTTGTTTACAAAAAAACTCTACAGGGCACCTTTAAATTCTGAAAGAACAAATAACATAGTGGTGCAGAACATGGGAGAAGAATATTTCTCTAGCCTTATCTTGGAAAACTGACATTCTCATATTTTAAGCTTGAATCTCCTCTTGTAACACCAGTGCCGCAGTGCTCTTGAGCATGCTGCATGGCTCTTCACTCTCTTAATTACTCCAGAAAGCCAGTTCATAGACTAGCAATACAAACCCCATGTGTGATTGTGTGTTTGTGTGTAAACCAGCTGCTCCCTGTTGCAATGAAAAAAATGCCAAGTGTGGAGTCAACGTGCTAGGCTGACTGAGGATTAAAAAAAAGATTCATTAAGAAC
Source organism: Macquaria ambigua (assembly GCA_008360985.2). Lineage (NCBI taxonomy): Eukaryota > Metazoa > Chordata > Actinopteri > Centrarchiformes > Percichthyidae > Macquaria > Macquaria ambigua. The sequence goes on along the minus strand of VMKM01000065.1, from coordinate 351,968 downwards.
CTTTAAATACCATCACCTTTAATAAGACTGCATTCTTTGTTTGTTTGTTTCGAAGGTCATTACCACAACAAAGAATGAACATTTCATCTGATAGCTCATTTCCATATAAAAGTAAAAATCACTTGTAGCTCCTACACCTCATTAAGCCAAAATATTCTTAGCATATCTGTTTCTGTCTGTTTCTCTAAATAAATAAGAGAATCCCCTCTTTGGTGCTGTTAATGATCCAATGTAGTTTAGAGGGCGGGCAAGTGAGGAAGCTTGGCTCCTACAGCCTATCTTACAGCATGCCTGTACTATATACTTGTGATTACATAAATTATTTAATTATGATTAAAATATAATATTAAATCACAATATAAGATAATGCCCTTATTTCTCATAATATTCACATATCCTTTAACATAAGTCAAAAACTAGTGACTCCGTTGTTTTCAACCTTTTTAATTTAAATGTAATATAATTAAAAATGATAATAAACTAACTATGCAAATTTATAGAGCACAGACGCCATTGCTCAGTGTGAGAGAAAATACATAGGTAATTTTTGCTTTACATTAGTAGCCTGTGGCCAAGTCCACACATTCACACAGTAAAATCAATCATTAGCATTACAAGGTGGCTCAAAGGGTAAACACTGTGCACTATACATACATATCTTGGTTTCCCATGCCTCCTCCATATGTTAGACAAATATGTTAAAATTCTCCATGCATGTATATATAAAAGACATGATTCAAAGCATCTTGATAAGAAGCTTGGCTGTAAACTATTTCATTTTAACATCATTGAAACAGTATTGTGCATTTAAATAAATTATGAAATGTTTTGGGGAATAAAGTTATGTTAAATAAAGATGTTTCACGTCAGTGGCCTATAATTTTCACATTTCAAGATACAAGACGGGTTACTGTTTTGTAGAATAATCTATATTGCACCAGGACAGGAAATGTGTCTGTGTATAGCAAAATGAATAAAATAACACAATAAAAATCACAAAGCATCAACAGTACTGAGAAATAAGTGCAAAGGTTGATACAACTAAATTAAAATCTCCCAGCATGAAGATATTTTACAGTTTGTTCGTTATTTTGATTGCACTTTGTACAAATGATCCCTTGTGTATCTGTTTCTTTACCCTCCCTATGTTTTTACTGTCATGCCAGGGCAAACTTTAACCTTCGCATCACTTTAAAATGTCACCAGTAGGTGTCGTAGCTACATTGCTAATAGATCAGTGTGATGCACGGTTTCCCTCAGCCGTTTGTTACTGTAGGCAGGACCCCATGCTTCAGAGTGACAGCTGCTACAAGAAAACGCATATTTATAGATCTAAGTGTCGTTACATCCAAAAAAGCTGAAACTTCTATGCACTTGAAGCCTTCATTGAAGTCACACAGCAGCTGCTTGGTTAGTTTTTATCATCATCTTGTCCTGGTGGCTGACTGAAGCTGCCTCCATCTTCTCTCTGCATCCCTGTCAATCACACGCAGGGCTTGAACCCGGGTCGTCCCTGTGAAGGACGGCACCCAGCGGCTCCAGTCATTATATTGATAACACCGGTTGCACCCTCGCGGTCTGAATTCATTTATTAGAACTCTCACGAGCCTGTAGGATTGACAGGGCACGAGGGTATCCTTTGGAGCAATAATAATAGAGATGGAGAGCAAAGCCTCAGAGGGGGGGTCTTTCCATGTCAGAGTTAAAACGCGCGCTCTCTCTTTGAAACATCAAAACAGGCACAAGCGCATTCCTGTACGCGCGTAACTCACGTCTGCAACGTGAACGCGTAGAAGTGCAGCAGAGTGGGACTCACTGGACATTTGAAGACTGAAAATCAATTCTAGTCACAGCCTATTTTAAATTAGTCTATTTATTTAAACACGTTTTAAAATAGCAACCATAATGATAATGTTCAGTTTTCTGGCTTAATGACTCACAAAACCCAATTATGGTTTATTTCACAAAATAGACGTTAATGTCCTTCTAAGGCCGGTATATAAATCAATATATTTATACATCACAGTATTTATCATTGTAATATTATCAACATTCAACATTGACACGAGTAAAAATGGATAAATAAATAGATTTTTGTGGATATGTTGTTTATGCTTGTTTAACTCTGCATCAACTGTCACGTCTCAAACGATGAACACATTTTGTGCATGCAGGATCTGGAGATGGGATCGGCTGACGGCGGGGGGAGCAAACTCCACCCAGCAGATAGGATCTCGGGCAGGCGGAGCGGGGGGCAGCTTGTGCCGAAAGGGCTCGGGCTGGTTGGTCGGGACGCTTGACAAGTCCCGCAGAAAACTTCAGAGGGGCAAAGTCCAGCCTGACTGTGAGGGAGACAGAGTGGAAGTTAACGTGTGAGAGCGTGCTGGGAGAAAAAAAAATCACATGTCATTTTAAAGAAATGCTCCAAAGATGGCGGTGGTAATAGCGACGGGAGTTTCAGGTGCCTCCGGAGTGCAAAAAAGTGGATTTGTGGAGGTTTTGGTGCGGGAGCGGTGGCACAAAGTTTTGGTCAACTTGAACGAGGAAGCGCTCACGTTAAGCTGCGAGGAGAGCAGCGATAACGACAACGTGAACGACAATGTCAACTCCAACGGCGTTACCATCGGATCTTACCTTGACAACAATAACACCAACTCCAACAACGGCCCCCAAACTGTGCGCACCGCGTTCACGGACCTCCCGGAGCGAGTGCCCGAGACGATCGCCAACAGAAAGCGGTGTGTCAAGGTGACCAAGCAGGAGGTCGGGGGACTTGGGATCAGCATCAAAGGGGGGAAGGAGAATAAAATGCCCATCCTCATCAGTAAGATATTCAAGGGGCTCGCAGCGGACCAGACCCAGGCTCTGTACGTCGGGGACGCCATCCTGTCCGTGAACGGCATGAACCTGCGGGACGCGACTCACGACGAGGCTGTGCAGGCGCTGAAACGGGCCGGGAAAGAGGTGACACTGGAAGGTAGGCACTAGGCAGGTCACAGGACACACGGTGTGTGAGAGGATGTCAGAAACAATGGGGGACCCAAAGGAGAAGGAGAGTGTATGGACCAGGGAATCCCAAACTTTTTTCATACCACAAGCATGCAACAATTCATTTTGTTCTTTTAGGAAGCCCATGTGTGAGTGTTTGTGCTATCTTTTAGTGAAAGATTGTACAGCATGGGGAGATAAGACTTAAGTGTTAGCTCTCAGTTCAGCCAAGGTTATTCTGTGACATTTCCGAAATGTTGGTGAATTTCAGCCTCATTTATATGGAGACCTAACATAACCTCACTCAAAGATCCCTAAGGGAACTCTGGACCTTAACATGCATGGGAACCTCATCCTTCAGGGAACGAAACATGTCATGAAGGGCTGAGAGTTTCTCATTCCACATAGCTGCTTGTTTCCTACTCTGGTGTTGGGCTATTTATCATACAGTAGGTCAGTGGTCCTCAGGACACAAAGGGCTGCAAGTTTTCTGTCCTACCAGCCAGTTGATTGCAATCACTTTGCATCACAGGTACAAATCACTCCCTGATTAGATGAACTGAATAAAAAAGCAGCAGGGCTCCGAGAGTTGAAGCCTGGGAATGAAAACCTCTGCTGTAGGATGTGATTTATTTTCCATCACAGACAGGAGATGCTGTTTAATAACAAGAGCTCAGAAAGAAAGGTGGTGTTTTTATTGCACCAGCGTATATTGTTCATATCTCATTTCATCAAATCTGTTTTCTTATTCATTCACCGAGTCACAATTTGTAGTCGCCATACCGTCTCTCTCAGAGAACGAAACTGAAGAGAAGTGAAACTTTTTTTCTCTGCAAATTGATTTAATTTACAGCAAGAGAGGGGAAGACACTCTAGTTAACCTGCATGTAGTGCAACTATGCCATGAGGACAGGCTAGGTTTATTCCATAGTTGGAAAACAGGTGACTGACTGGCTGCCTTCTGCCCTAAAGAACAGTTCAAATTTCTAAGGAAACTCTTATGTAACCAGAGGTGCCATGGGAGAATCACGCAAGATCAAACTCATATCGTCTCTCTTCCCCTCACGCTCTTCTTTAAGCAAGTCCTCTTAAACAAATTCAGCTCTACATATCCTCAAGCGTCTCACACACAAACACACACACACGTATGTAAGTGTGTGTGCTTTTACACATATGTAAAAGCACACACACTTACTTTCAACTCGCACACATGAGCAGTGCAGCCAAGTTGGTGTTCTGCAGTTGTTCTGCCAAACGTGAAGATAAAAATTAGGCACTACACACACACACGCACACACACACACACACACACGTATGCAGGCACAAATACACACACATTCACACTGGAAAATGTTGCACACAAGTGCCCACTTCTGAGTTTTTTGTTCCTGTTCCTGTGAGGACTCTTGAACCCAAGATAGTAAGAACAAAGTGTATATCGCTTTCTGTTTCTCTCTCTCTCTCTCTCTCGCTCTCGCTCTCGCTCTCTCTCTCTCTCTCTCACACTCACACACACACACACTCATATACACATACTCGTGCAAACATGGTGATGATCCTTCCCAGGGGGACACAGGGGCTATACTGCAGAGGAAAAAGCAGGTCCCAGCTGAAAACTTACTGAGATAAGAAAGAAGGAGAGAGAGGAAAGTAGCAGGCAAGGGGGAAGGGGAAGGGAGAGAGAGAAATGGGTGGGGGTGGAGCTGAAATGTGAATTTAATGGGGAAAGTGCTGAGAGGCAGAGAGATAGAAAGAGACTGAAGAACAGAAGGAGAGCTAACGAGGGAGGCTAAGAGGCTGATATAAAGATGACAGCGAGGGGTTAACTTAAGGGTAACAGAAAGACAAGTTCAGCACAACTGCAATTAACAGAGATCATTTGCATTTGGGAAAGCAGTGAAACATAGAGGAAAAGTGACAACCTGCGTTTTCAATGGGTTTCATGGATCTTTGGGGACGTGAAAGGTGCTTAACACGTAACCAAGCATGTAAACTTTCATTTCAGATAAAAAGACGTGATATGTAAAGCGTAAAAATGAGTGATATATTCCCCTTTTTATTCTTGAGTGTAAGCCACCTTTTAAGAAGTGAGAGAAGAAGACTGTTAGATGACCAGAGAGATCAGGGGGAAACTGATTCAGCTGTTAGGGGAGATAGTACATGTCTCATGGGACAGGAGTGTGCGTCATATGTGTGTTCAGTGTACTGCATTTTGTGTGAGTGTATGCAAGAGAGCCTGTACGTGCATGTTTGTAATCTGTTGATTTTACTGTAGCACTGACGTGCCATGTTGGAAACTCATTAGGAAGATGAAGAACAAATTCAGCTAAAATAGGAAGCGACCAGTCACTCCTGCCAGATGCAGGCTGTGAGAGGGCAGCAGATTGACCCAGTGGTCAAAAACCGCTCGTCAACCAGAGGACCACGGTTCAAGCCCCCATGTCAGAGAGCATCCGCTTTGTTAAAGTGTGCCCTGAGCGAGACTCCGACTGTCTGCTGGCTCTGTTCTGCGGCTCAGCATGCAGTCTGACAAGCCACAAGTGAATCTCACTGTGGGGATCAATCATGGTTCTGCAGCTGTGTCGCAAAGCTCCTAGCAACCACAGCCAGTGTCACTGTGGAGGTCCAGTGAAGAACTGGTTATGCACAAATAATGCCTTCAATTACATACTGATACTGATAAATAAATAAAATAAATACTATAGTTACAAGTTTGTACTTGTATTGCCAGTTTAAGCCTAATACTGTACAGCTTAAGTGCACTTCAACACTAAAGATCATTAGGTTAGCTAATGAGGTCCACCTTGAGCATTGCCTAATCAAGTCACCTTTAATTATCCGCTTCCAGTAGGTCACAGCAATAAAAAGGCCATGCTTAGACAGGTTGCTGTGTGTTGTGTTCGACATGTTGACTTGTCACAGCACAAAAAGCGCAGGTGTAAATAATAAAATGAATCATGGCTGGATTTAATTTAGCTGCTTCATTTTCAGGTTATGTTATTAGTAACACCTGTGCTTTTCCTACTATGACAGGTCAAAATGGCAACATCCAGAGACGTGACCCCTTTACCTGCCAGTGGTAAACAACTTCATTAGTCCCCGGTGCAGGAAGGAGAGAACTTTACAGGTGTCAGTTCCGGCTGACACAGCCGGTCACACAAGGATAACTGATCTTAATGTTCACAGCTGTCCCCGTTCTGTCTCTGTTGCACTGTTTTGTTTTCCTCCTATTGTTTCCATTTTTGTATTGTTGTTTTATGCAATGATGATTGAAAATTCAGTCCAACCATGGGGGGTACATTTGTTTTTCCCCCAGCATAAAGAGCAATTTGGTTAAGATAAAAAGAGATGAGAACACATTCTTTGGAGAATTGTGTAGGTCAATCCACTTGTGTTTATAAATTAAACTGAATAGTCTAACATGGAAAAAATAATGTCCAAAAAGAGTATTCATCACACAAGGAGAGGTCAGATTATTGTTGTATTTTGCTAACTGTACCTTTGTGATCATTCATCGAGTGAAGTGTAGGCTGAACAAAGCCTTCCCAAGGTTGACTTGCTGCAAATTGATTTTCACTGACCTCAGAGTACAGGTTATCTTAGTAATTAGTGGTGTTGAGAATACATAATACTTTTTGTTTTGAACATTTACATTTTTTCTTATTGTAAAAAAAAAGATTGTGTAACAATGTGTTCAGTAGCCAAATCTGCAGGATTTTTCCACAGAAGCCTGTAATATTGTGGAAAGCTAATGCTAATACTACTGTGGGTTCTAAGCTAGTTAGCTGGACATGCTAATGTTTGTAGCAGACAAACACACTGTTTAATCAATTCCTCACACTTTTGCTGCTGTGTTTTTGGTTTTGGAGGGGATAGATAAAAAGACACAACCCTCCAAACTCTCTAAATGCTGAATATTGCTCTTACTACAATCCCCATCTCATGTTGACAAATCCAACGATACAGCTGCTAAGCTACGATTAGACAATCGCCGTTCGGGTGAAGAGTTTAGCGAACAGTCAATTGACATCAACCTCAGGACCCTTTATTGAAGTAATGGACTAATGGAGATAGTTTTTGTCAGAATGGATTAATATGGTGGGAAATGTTGGGAGAAAATACACACAGCAGCGAACAAAAGTCAGAATACAGTAAAGAACATCTGCTACACTTCAGCAGACAGGAAATGAGTCAGTGTCCTGTAAGCCCTCCTGCTGATCCCTTAACAAGCCATACCTGTCATCACCTGACATCTGGATATGAGTGTGTATATGTGCTGCTGTCAGCAGTGTGACGCAGAGTGTGTGTGTGTGTCTATGAGCATGTGTCTACTTGTGTACACGCATGTGTGTCATCAAGTTTAGTCATCAGCAGTGTAGTCTAGACTGATGCTACAGTCAATATACTGTGTGTGGTTGAGTGTGTGTAGGTGTGTGTGTGTGAGAGAGAGAGTCGATGTGACCAGCTGACTGTTTATGTCATTAGAGAAACTATCATCTCCTCCGCTACTATTTGTAGAGTGTGACTCAGAGCAGATGATGGTGATGATAATAACAACAGTGGCGTTGCAGTAGTGATTGTTGTGGCGAAGATAATAGATTGAATCATTCATTCCTCTCCTGTGTTAATGTTTATACAGCCAAAACAAAAGAAGATCGCGACAGCTGAAGCTCATCTGTGTTTCATGTTGGCAAGAGACAAAAACTTCGTTCTCCTCCAGGTGTAATCATTGTGTTGTTGGACATTGTGTTTGTTTTGTCCTAGTTTTCTTGTGATGGTCATCATTAAACTGAGCTCTTCTACGGTGGCTAAATACTTCACATCACTTGAAAAAAATTTAGCAGGGTGACCAAAAATGACCCATAATAAGAAGGGTGTTAGACTGTTATGCAACTTCACTGACTTCTGTTGATTCTGTGTTGTTGTAGATGAGTCAACTGCCATCTGTTCACACTTTCTGTGGTTGTGGTTGTGAGTACTGCAAGTATGGGGGTTTATGATTGCCTTTATGGAAATAATGACATGGAAACATGTAGCACACAGCTCTCTGGTTTAAAGACTGATGATAATGAAGATAATGTACCGTGCTTTTCACTTTTTCCACTTTTTAAAGTTCCTATGGAGGTTTGCCTGTCAAGCTTTGCTGTCTCACAGCACATATGTAGTTAACAGTGATAGCAGGGGCAGATATACCACTCAAAACTGTTTGTAATTTTTAAACATTTAAAAAAATATTTTTTTTTGTCCATGATTTCAGACAGAAGTAGAAAAAAGCAGGTTTCTTCTTCTAGCTGGCGACTGTTGACTTTGCTGGCTCAAATGACAACTGTCGCTGTAAGATCTTATCGGGTGAAGCTAAGTAGCTAATTAAGCTTAAGTTAGCTTCATGACTCAGTTGAAAACACTCGTTTGACGGCTGCATACATGATATTGTGCTAAAAGGCTGAGGCTAAAGCTACACAGTGGGGAAATACAACACAGTGGATGTGCTACAGGTCTTTTTTTAATGAAACCTGTAACCCCACAAATTAATGTAGTTATATGCTCCTTGGCCTTGGATGTAATGCTAGGTTACTTCTATAGGTAGTTAGCCTGTTAGCCGGACATGCTAATGATTGCATCTCAAGTTACAGGAGATAAACACAATGATTGATTAATTCCTTACACGTTTGCTCTTGTGTTTTTGGTTTTGGAAATGCTAAAGAAAGACACCAAATGCAGAGTATCTTACTCTTACAGTAACCACATGCACACCGTTTCAGCATGTGGAGAAATCCAAAGCTTGACAGATCTGCAGTGCCTAGTTACGGTTGCTAAGCTGTGATTGGACAGTTGCTATTCTGGGGGAAGGGGTTTGGACAAAAGCCTCTGCTAAATGAGTGTAATTTAATATAAGGTAATGATTTACGGCCCTAAAAATATCACACTAAGAAAAAAAAGGTTAAGCCTCAACAGTATGTGAGAATATGTGGGATGTGAGGGGTTATTCTGACTCAAATCTCCCACATTCACATAGTCATGGCCCTATTTACAGCCAGATCAGTATTATGATGTTCAGTACTTTATACAGAAGACCCATGACATTGGCTATTACTTTTGTGTAATGTACAGGTTCCAAAATAGTGTGTCAGCTCACTTTTGCTATCTCCTCAGTCCAACATCAACAGCAGCAGGTTGTAATTGTTAAATTTGTCTTCAGGCTCTTGTAAAATATTACACTTTAGCAAACATCTTCATCAGATCAATATCTTCTTTCTTGTGTAAACACACATTTCCTGACTCTTCTTCTCTAAAGTTATGAGCTTGGAGAAAGTTAGTAACTGTTTGACATCAAGTCCAAAGTTCAGTGTCAATGAGTGATTCTACCTATGCACGTTTCAATTTTTCTTTGTACTTCTATAAAAAGGACCTCCGCCTTAGTTACTGTTCATTGTTCAGTTGAGGGGATATTTGAACTCTTTAAGATATTGGTCCAAATCTTACAAAAAGATGCCTCGAGGGTGGATTTGTAAAGACCTTTTGTGCTGCTGTAGTATCCAGATACCTGCTCAGTGCCTACAAGGAGTAAAAGCTTTCATTCTGCAATCAGAGGGCCCTTTTTCTTCTTTTCTACCTCTCTGCCCTGGTTTGTTCTCTTTCCAGCTTCTACCAATGTTAAACCCTCTACTTTCTCTCCCACAGGCTTAATGAGAGGAGGTTTCTTTTTTCCTTTGGTGCATTTAGTCACCAAATAAAAATCCCCATTAGAGGCATATGGTAAAAAGTCCAATGACTTCAGACCTCATTAAATACTGTTAAAGACCATTAAGTGAAAAAGACATAATGAGTATATAATTACACCTGATCTTATAGAGCGGTGAGTGTTTGTGTGTGTGTGTGTGTATTCATTGTGAATGTGTGTGGTAGACACAACTGAAATCCATGGCTCCACTGTCAAGACCAAAAGCTCTAACACTTCTGAAGAAATGAATTGCCTCATTTCAAATGTGTGAGTGAATGGGGTTGAGTACAGTTAAAAAGTAAGTGAATGGTTTTTAAATATCATCAATGGGAGTGAATGGCATTTTCAATGGTGACTCCAACAGCTGGTCTTTGGTGATACATTGCCATTCAGACGTCTGCATCACGACTGCTGTAACAGCAAGCTACCGTTTCTAAATGAGGTGGAGAGTGGGAGTCACAATGAAAAAGATTTAGTTGTGTCTGTATGGGCATGCTCTCACTTTGTCTCAAGCACCAGCCAGAAAAATGGAAAATAAAATCAGGCAGATGGGGGATGGCAGCCCCTCATTTGGCTCTTTTGGTTTGACTTATGTAACGTCAAACCAGCTGCTTTCCAATGAAGGCTCAAGTAGTACGAGCCATATCCCCTCCAAGTCCTAATCGTGCTTTTGAGCTTATTGTGCAGAGTTGGCCGTGTTGGTGCTGTAATGGAATAGAAACAAGACCCAAGGGGATGCACACACATTTACACACTTCCAGTGTAATGATCACATGGACTCCACCTCATTTATTTTCCCCTCCGCTGGAAACACTTACAGCTCTACTTCTGGGCGCAGTAATGCTGGTCAATGAGTTTACATTTCCTCCCTCCTGTCTTAGTAAATGTTAACTGAAAACAAATCACCCACTAAATATTATGTAGTGTATAATAGCTGTATTTGATTTGTTTTAAGTTTAGTCAGTTCAGAAAGTGGACTGTAAATTTGAGAAGATGGACATGGTGAATGAGCTGCTTGGCGACATAATTGTAGTATCATTTGAAATTCATTGTGTGCCAAGTAAACTTTCCCTCTCAGCTTTGTCCTCATTAGGACGGCAACTAATGATCATTTTCCCAAAGATATTTAATTGATAATGATCTAAAGCAGAGAAAAGCAGAAAGTCCTCACATTTTAGACCCTCAGACCAGAGAGTATTTGGCATTTTTGCTTGATAAATGACTTAAAACAACTAATCAATTACAGAAATTGTTATCAATTAAATTGTGATTAATGCATTAATTGTTTCAGTGCTCTTTGTCACACTCCTAAGTATTAAGTGAAGCCCTGTAAAGTCTAAAGCCAGATTTGTGGTCGATGGAAGAGATTAGCGGGAGTCCTGTGGAGTCGTAGGTTTTGATCTGTAATTCAGCATCAGATTTCTCTCGTTGATAGCACCCCCACAACACCAGATGGATATATTGTACTGATAAGGTTGTATCATGCTTTAATTATATTCCCAACCGTAAACTGTGTTCATATTGTTTCATTAACTTTGTGATACCGAGTCACGGTGGGAAAGTACATCTTGTTTCACTGCTGAATATGGGACTATTCCATGTAGTCGATGTATTTACGTTGTTTCATTCACTGTGATAGAGAGCAGAAATTGTGGTAAGCAAAAGGTTTGCAAGATGTGTGTTACTGAAAAAAGGAGAAGCTTACTGAGCCTTTTTTCAACTTGCTTCATATTCTTCTTCGTGGTCAGCAATCTTTTCCGGCATCAGAAACTTGTTGGAGGAAACACAAGCAGCCCATGCCGACCAATCACAGTTCACAGTTCTTGTGGTCCCCATGTGGTATCTTCGTAGCTACAGTACAGCAGCTACATGCGGAGGTTTTGTAGCTACGGTGTAACCCCTTAACATACAATTATAAATGAAGCAAAACAAATCAAGTTCAAAAGTCCAATATTTTAAGCAGCATAATGTAGTTCACTGACTATGTTGCTACTGTTTGCCACTATCATGAAATGAATTAGTGCATTTGACATGAGTCTAATAAAATGGTGGAAAATGCTTACTAGTGTGTGTGTGTTTGTCAGATCCAAAGTCCAGCAGTAATGCTGGATTATCACTGGCACACACACACACACACTTTGTGGACCAAAGTTATTTCCTTCTGTTTCTTTGCAGCTTCATCATGCTTTGCAGCACAGAAGATGAGGCAGATGAATTAGCTTTTTCCTTTCTAAATGTAAATCCTACATGTTCCATGTTGTCACGTCAGTCTCATGAATGCATGGCTCCTAACAAACAAAAGCATCCAACTGCAGCAGATTCGATCTTTTCCGTCCATTGAATTCCCTTGTTATGATGTGTTTTAACAAATGGATCAGTCGTTCTTCAGTCCTTTAATCTGATCTGACTGTGTGGGTTATTCTACAGTGCAGTTGGATCACAATCGTCACTGTAGGTCCATTGAGGACACTCTCACATCACCTCCGTCTCCTCCTCTGTGTTATGTGTCAGCCTGTCATCTCTCTTCTACAGGTTGGCGGTTAGGCTTGTTACACAGTCTCAAGAATAGTTCACATGCTGGATTACAAATGCCACCAGCCATATGCCAATTATACGCGGCTCGTACAGTGGGATATGCCAATTAAACATCCAGCGCATACTAAGGATTCAGAACATTCAGGACATAGAGAGCATACTGAACGCCCACTTTATCTCTGCCTCTCTATTTCTGTCTTTCACTGAAACATGTGTCCTGTCTTCTCTTTTCTTCTCTCCTTCTCAAACCTAAAAACATGAGGAATTTAAAATAGTTATCAAGCCTCCAGGGATTCAGAGTTTGACATCTACAAGTACAGCTTTCTGTTTTACTGGTTGGAAAGTTGGGAGTTTCTCAGGTACTCGTCAGTTGTGTCTGTCTGAGGGGGGGGGTTCAGTGTTTTCGGGACCATAGCAGCAGAGACAATGTGTGAATCATCAGTGCAGTTGCACACACATTTATTTTAATATGTACCTTATTGAAGTCTACTTAGGTCTGCATAAGGAAATGTATTCACCCTTTCATGCAAACCTGAACCAGTGGACCATAGACTGATACAGTTATTGAACAGACTTCATAGTCATTACTCTTCTCGCTGGAGGCAGACATGTCATAGCCTACCGACAAGTTTCCAGACTATACCCACACATCTCTGTGGCCCTTTGCGGCAGAGTTAAAGCATCATTAATGCACAGAGATAACCTTTCTTTCTGCTGCCCCATGGCAGTCTGTAAGACTTACTGTACCAAATGCCTCAGTGGTGCCATAATTGAACAGTTACTATTTCTGCTGTGTATCTAAACATCTGTGGCATCCCCACATCCTTCATCTGATCTGTTAACTACCTTCAAAAGAGTGAGCATTTTTAAACAGCAAGGTGCAATTTGTTTACTGCTACTACTGAAAGGCTCCTAATATGGGCTTCATATCAAAAGACGGCTACAAGGTCACACATACAGATTCTACTCAGATTTGAATTGGCCTCTGTGTTAAATGATGTTAAAAACAATGCTAATGTCAAGAGACTTCAGTGTGAATACATAAATAAGCATACATTTTCCTTGTTTGCAAAAATGTTAATCCAATTATTAAGCATTTAATGAAACAAGGTTTACAGCATACTGTTCAGTGTAAAGACAGGGAAGTAATTTACAGTTTTTATTAAATGAAATAAGTAATCTACTGAGTGAAAGATTTTCTATACCTATAAATATGGGATGCTTTATACCTGAACATTTATATTTCAAAATGTGCTACTTCCATGTCCCTGTTCAACCTTCCTTACCATGTCTTACTGTATACTGGAAATCTCTCTCTTCCTTTTCTGCCCAGTGAAGTACATGCGCGAGGCCACACCGTACGTCAAAAAGGGCTCCCCTGTGTCCGAGATCGGCTGGGAAACCCCCCCTCCTGAGTCTCCCCGTCTTGGCAGCCCCCCCATCACCTCCTCCTCTTCATCATCTGACCCTCCGAGCCCCCCTACCCAGCCCTCCCTGTCTCTGCAGGGCGACAGGAGGTGCATACCACTCAAGATGTGTTATGTAACCCGAGCCATGACCACACCAGACCCTGAAAACAGGTAGGTGACACACACACACTGTAAAAAAAATACCTGTATCCTCATTCTTGAGCAGAAGGCAGCTCTCTGAGAGTTCAAATTTCAGTTCCACTTCAAGTACACTGCCATTATGAAAAGGGTGCATTGGATATATGTTGCAGTGTCATGTGAGTGTAGTGGCGAACTCGAGTTGACTTCCTTAACTAGCTCACAGGCTTTGCTTCAACATTGTCACTGACACAAATGCTCCAAAGTTCAACTTTGAAACAACCAAAAGATGGTTACCTTAATGAACCAAAGGTTAACCAGTTCTTCTCAACAGTGTGACAGAGAGACAACAGAAAAGTCTTCCCCTTTGTCTGTAGCCTGTTTCTGCTATCCTGAAGGGATTACCCAATACTGTTTTGTCAGACTTTTTTTTTAGGCCCTTTTCAGTTTTTCTTAAAGACAGACGTTTGAAGTAGCACACAGATAACTCCCAGTCAGCGGGGGGTGGTCTGTTAGGAGGTGTTGTCAAGTTAATTGGTTGGTAATATGACAATGGCCCAATCAAACAGCATGGGGGCAAAAAGCGATTTACTGTTTCAACTTTTTCTGGTGTCACAGTCTGTGAATGTACGCTTTCTGTCCCAGTTGTCTCTCCCTCTGTTTCTCTCTCACCATGTTGTTTCCCTTCCCGCTTGTCTTTTTTCTTGTCGTCGCTCTCTCCTGTCTCATATTTTCACTTTCACTTTCTTACTTGTTTGTGTTTTTCTGCCCCTTTTATCTTCTCGCTATCCTCTCCCTTTCTTTTCTTTCATGATCTCTCTCTCTCTCTGTGTTCCCAGCTTTCTCTGTTGTCTGTTTCTCTCTTTGTCTGAATCAATTCTCTCCTTCTGTCTCCATCCTCTTCCCATTATTGTGTAACAGTGTCTCTCTAGCGTTCTGTCCCTCCATCCATTTGTGTCCCCCTCTGCATATGTATGATTTTAGAAGTGTGAGATAGTTGAACCGCACTTCAAAACTTCAAAGCTTCAGACGATGAAGGCGACATCAAAGTCAAGTTGTAACAGTGAGCAGTGATTTCTGAGTTCCTCTGTCGGTATAGACGTTGTTAGACGCCTCAACGTTCAAACCGTAAAATGTAAATGCTCACACACACACACACACACACACACACACACACACACACACAATCACTACAACAAACACTTGTAAAGAAAATGAAAAATAAGAACATCATCCATGGACAGAACAGATGGTTCTCTGTTGGCTGGCTCTCCTTTATGATAAAACTTTTATTTCCCACAAAATAAAAAATAAAAACCCCAAAGATTCAAAAAAGTACATTATTCTTGACAGAGAGAAGTGCACTTGTCACTTTTCCTTGCTGGGAATGTGTCCAGTTATTGACAGAGATTGCGTCCGTGAGCCATTCTCTGTACCTTGCCTGTGGCAGTATGAGCGCCATCATGACTCTTCAGGTTTGATGGCTTGAAAACAGTTGAAATGCTGACCAGGATCTGAGGCCACGCTCACACTATGTATGTTGTATGTAGCTCATTTTTGAGAAAGCATCTTTTTGCCCAGCTGCTGGCAGGATCTAAGGGTGTGATTACATATATAGAGTCGCACTGCTATGGAATTGTCTTTATCCAAAATGTGGTGCAACTCCACAACATGCGCCAAAACGTTTTAAAAATAAAGGGTGAGTCTCAAGCATGGCCCAGTTTACCTCTTGGCGGGCCCCGGGGCAAAAATGAGCTGCGGGTCCCCTATTAATCCCCCGTTCCTCCCCATTTCTAATTGTGTACTGTATTCCTCTGCCACAGTAATACGTGACCCCAGGTTTGCTGTGTAATTAAACAAATTAAGGCATATGCACCATGTTAGCACCATATCAGCTGAAATAATGAAGGTCTTAAAGGAACAGTTTTACATGGTAGGAACTAGGCTTATTTGCTTTCTTGTCGACATAGATTAGATAAGAAAATCAAAGCCACTCTCATGTCTGTACGCTAAGTGTGGAGCTAGAGATGGGAGACGATTAGCCTAGTTTACCATAAAGACTGCCAGACCAAGGGGAAACCCGGCTGTGTTCAAAGTTTTAAAAAATCTGCTTACAAGCACCTCTAAAGTTCACTAATTAACATGTTGTATCTCATGTTTGATCTGGACACTGACGGATATGTAAAAATAACAATTTGTGGTTTTAGAGGGAGTTAAACGCTGAAGCTATTTCTTGACAAACAGCAGTTTATCCATCCACCTGCCACTTCTGTGTCGAGTCTGCGTTGGTTGCCTGGCAACCTCACTGTGACAGCAAGACAACAAATTGTCGTTTTTACACTTCGGTTTGTGCATAAATGAAGCAAACAGTTAATGAACTTTAGAGGTGCTGGTAGGTGTATCTTTTTTATTTACCTTTAGAGACAGGCTAGCTCTTTCCCCTCTCTTCCAGTCTTTATGCTAAGCTAAGCTAATTGCCTCCCAGCTCTGCACACTTAGCGCACAGACATGAGAGTGGTATTGTTCTTCTTATTTAACTCTCGGAAACAGTGCAAATAAGTGTATTTTTTCTTTGAAATGTCACACTATTTCTTTAAAGCTACACTTTGACAGACAGGGCGTCACAATCAGGTAATAAAGCAGATCCCACCTCAAGGCCCTCATCATGCTATCATTGCTGTCCCGTCCACCAGTCTACCAGTATTCAGAGTGAACAATGCTTTCATCAAGTGGCTTGGTTTTTAAATTGTTTCCGGCTGATGATGGCTTCATGTGTGACTGAAGTGAGCATCTAAATCCCTGTTAATGGACTTCTTCTCCCCATTGTCAAATTCAACTTGAAAACATCAGTCTGCCTTTACTGTAGTGTTTTCAGGAAAAACTCTCTTGACTTGGAAAATAGCTTCCACTTCTTGGTGGAAACAGCTTGTAGAAACTCATCTGAAAGAGAATGAGTCAAATTAATCTGTGTAACCAACACGTTTTAGTTTAACAAGTTTTTCCTGAAAATGGGAATATGTTTTAAATAGACCCCCCCCCCCAAAAAAAAACAAACAAACAAACGTAATCATAAATGTCAATGTGACTTTCAGCTGCACTTTCACAAATCTTGGTTGAATTATTAAACCTTTTAAGAGCACAATAGGGTTGAACATTCACTTTGTTGGCCATAACTTTGACTTTATTGGTCAGCCAGTTATACAAGGGGTCAATATCTCATCTAGTGACAAGGTGAGTTTTTGCTTTACACAGATAACGCAGTGTTTTGTGGTTTGATGGAGATGGAGAGCAGATTCACAGGCACAGATAAAGTCAGAGGCCAAATTTACTTTGACCAGCATGTTTTTTTTAACAGAGTTCCTTCCTTATCCTCACGGCCAGGACAAATTCCCCTTTGACTCACTAGTAAATATTTAGTAAATGTTTAAATGGGAGGATACCCAAGTTGAAATGTTTAACCCACGAAACTCACATTTATACTGTAAGTTGGATACTCCTGGTGCTCCTAGATACTGTGCATCAGTAAAAGATTGCAGGGCAAGACTAAACCTACTCTCTGTTTTTCTTATTTTGGGTTCAGCACTGAAATGGTTTAAGAGGCTTTATGTTAAGTGACAGGGAAATCTGGCTTATCTTTTTTTTACTAGACTCAGTGCAATGTTACATCCCTCTGAGGGTTTCTCTCTTCATTTCAGCAGATGCTGTTTAAACTGTGTGTAAGCCTGAGAGGACAGACAGGAGAGGGGGATATGGGAAAGGCGTGACACGTACAGTGATGAGAAGAGATGATAAAAGACAAGAACAGAGAAGTGATGGAGAAGAGAAGAGACTTGATTTATCTTTATTTTCACTATGTAACATTCTGAAGACATTTTCCTCACCTCACTGTAACACACACACTGTATAAGGACATAAAGTCTAACTTTCTGTGACATTGGTGACACCTTAAATTAAAAAATGATAGGATTACACTCTTATCATTTACAGTGCGGATGAACTTGTTATGAGAAGGTGTGGAGAGACGGGATAAGAGGACGTGAGGAGGGGTGGAGGAGAAAAAGGAAAGGAAAGAAATAGAGAAAGAACAGGAAAGGCGGAGATGAGCAAAGATAAGGAAAAAGAGAAGAGAGAGATGCAAAGAGACAAGAGGAGAAAAGGAATTAGTACCTAGAATTGATTAAATCTGTCTCTTTTTTTTCTTTCACTTTTAATCTGTGTCACTAGTGAGGCAACATTCCTGAAAAACCTGCAGTGAAATGTGACTGTGAGACTTGGATATCCACAGAAAACCTGTATGGCTGCGTAAAAGGAGGAGATGACTCCTGGCAGAACCAGCACGGTTCCTCACAGTTTGACAGTTTTCCACAGTAGCTCAGTTTAACCTTGACAAATTTTTGAAATGATGTAAAGACTTTTTTCTCTTACCTAGGTCAGTTGTATGCCTGCATACTATGACATAATTACCCACATACTGGTGCAGGAAAAATGGCCTTAAAACTTGGATGATACAACCTCTTACTTTAGTATCTTTTACTGTTACATGTACTGCACCTACACAAAGGCTCCTGACCCCTTAAATTGTCTCCAGCATCATTGGTTAAATGTGTCTGCTTGTATGTCTGTACTGAAGACTACTTGACTTACTTTTCATGTTGAAATGACTCAATTAAGTGAAAGAAGGAACGTGCAAAATCTGGTAGGTAAAAACTATGCAGTCAGTTCAGAAGAGTCAGAAGATCACTCTAATGTTATGTAATGTCCAAGAACAATGCTGCCATTCCTCAAAGCACTGAAATAACAGTCCAAAATGCGATGGGTGTCCTTGCCTGCCACTGCACACACTAATAACATTGGGTCAGAACCGTAAAGATGGTCAAATGCTTCCATATAACCACTGGGAAATAAATCTGGTGAAAGGGTAAGGTGAAAACCAGAAGATCAGACAATACTGAATGATTGGATGTTATTTGAATCTCAAAGATAGCGTACTTTTGAGAGGAGTTGTTGTTGCACTAAAAATAATAATAATAATAATTATTATTATTATTATTATTATAAGCATAATCCAGGAATCCTGTGAAAAGAGTAATAATTTCCCAGGAAGTAATAATTTTAAAATCATGGGAAAACCTTTAACTCTACTTGAGACTTGACTGCCTAAAGACTTGACTTTGGACTTGAAAGTATGTAGTTTGGACATGGTGAAATTCCAGAACAGTAAAGTAAATTCATTAATAATACAGCGACAGGCAGGCCTTGCATGGCCACACAACTTAAATACTCAAATTATTAGGCCTATGCATTGAAAGGACTCAGCTATGTAGAAACGCTGTTACATAGCTTTAAAAGGAAAATGTTTAGATGTCATGTCATTTTAAAAGTTAGCATTCAGAGACCCAAAAGACCTGCAACTGACTTGCAATTTGCTCACAAATAATTGCCCCTAAGGACTTGAAACGTGACTTGAGTAATGCTTTGCCAAGACTTGAGACTTGTCTTGGCCTTGTTCCAAAAAAAACTTGAAGCTTATGTGTGCAGCAACAATTATTCCATGTTAAGTCATCATCTGGATTTATGCAGAAGCAGGGTGGGCCAAAACAAACAATTCAATTGATACATTGTGAAATCTAACCATTAATCTAACCATGTTATCTTGTTCTCTAAGGTCATCAGTGACACACTTTTAATAGCTTAACTTTAGGCTCATATTTTGTTTTGTTATATCAAAAACATGAGTCTTTCAACAGTATTGTCACGTACTGTACGTTGTTGCTTTAAAATGGATATTTTGCCATTAAAACATTCCCTTCATGGAACTGTTGTGTATAAGTTCATCAATGAATATTTAGAATAAAATTACTGCATGAATCACATCTGTATGCTGGAACAGACCTACCGAGCCTGAATACATATTTGCTATATATAGTGATAATCCAGTGAGAACAACTACCCTTTGATCAAGTGAGAGATTGATCTTCATTCAAGCAGGACCAGGCTTATATAATTCCATACATTCAAGTCCATATAGCGGTCATCCAGTCCATGTGCTGTTCTCCATGTTAATTGTGTCATGCATGCAAGAGATGGGTAATTGAGCCTCAAAGCCACTCACACATCTTGGCCAGAAAATGGCATATAACGCATCCTCTAGGTCTACTATAACTCATGGGAGTCGAGTTGTTGCTAAAACAAACATCCTTAAAGAACCTCCTCTACCAAACACACATCTGGCCCTGGAGTCTCCCCCCTTCCTCCCCCTCTGCTCTCCCCTGGCCTGTCCTTAATCAACTTGCCTTTTACGTCAGCAGTTGTATTTTTAAGAGAAACACCTGGAGCCAGAGAAACACCTGGAGCCGATCTAGATGGTCTCTCCCTCCTCCGTGGGTTTGATGGAAGAGCAGATTCATCACATTCACTGGGGCTTTTCCAGGTCCCCAGTGTGTACTGTATGAATAAAGAAAGCTGCAAAGAAAGCATGTTTGCAGAGTTGAAACCACCCTGGTTTTGGAGTAGCGTCTATTTTAAACCACTGGGAGCACCTGGACAGTGGAGTGCTGTTAACTGACATGCTAGATTGTTTCAGAGCTGGTGGTAAACCCACTGAATCAAGAATGCATTTCCATTTATTTTGTGAATTGAAACTGAACGGGTACTCCCAGAAAATTGCCCTGGGTGCATCCTGCAGCAGTTTAACTGACTGTACTGTTATCCCATTTCATTTAGTTCCCTGTTGACATGCAGTTTGAAATCTCACATCTCTATTTTCTGCCTTACCTTAAACATTTTAATACTACAAATACTGATTGGGCTAGCATAGATTACAGAAGTAACATAAATAAATTATTGAAATGAGTATAATTCCACATACACATTTTGTGCCATTTTTACTGCTCAATCCTCCTGGGACAAACACACTCAGTTCATATTCTTCCAACATGGCCAGATCTCAGCATGAGCACACACTGAAAAACCGTTTACTATGATGCCTTGTCCTCTAAACCTCTGAGTCAGCCATGCCTAATTGTTTGTGTGTCAAAGCTAACTGGAATATAACTCTTACTTTGCATCCTTAGTCTGGACTTGTTTTTTCTTCCTCAAAAAAGGACAATAGACAGTTTACCCTTGCCTTAGCTTACCTGAGTATTTTTACTGCTGTTTTTACTTCACAGAGATGAACACTAACTGTATTGATGCTACAATACGACACAACAGTGCACTTCTTTATGCACTGTAAAGGCTGCAACGTGTACCATTTTAAAATTCACTAAGCACACAATCAAAGAGCCGTTCAGTGAGATCAAGAACCATCCTACAGATGCATTTCTCTCGAGGCCAGAAATACTTCCATATGATATAAGGAGATTAGTTATGGGAATTTAGTGGGAGACAGCATTGTGTCATATGGCCCACAGAGGATGCCTGAGCAGTGCCTGTTTGTCGTGTTTTGAATTGACCTGAATAAACTCAAATTTCAATGCCCTTAATTTCATTGTTCTGACCGAGTGCCCATTTTCAAGTGGATGAGACAAGCGAGCATCTGTTGAGGCTGCAACCTAAATGGATAACATTTGGTTTCAGAATAAGAGTTGAAATTAAATTGAATCAAATTGGGTCTGCCTGATAAGGCTAGCAATATATTTTCAATAATTAAAAATGAATTTATTCACACAAGGTTGTGACCTATAAAAGTTTTAGAACCCGTCCAATGATAACAGAAAGGTTAAAGCTGTTTTAACTTTTCTTATCTCCTCCTCCAGACAACTGGAGCTGCACTCCCCTGACGCCCGGCACACCGTGGTGCTACGGTGCCCAGACCAACCATCTGCCCTGTCCTGGTTCTCTGCCATGCACTCTGTCACATCCACACTGGCACAGGTCTGTCTCTGATTTCATTTATCTTAGAGGTAACTCTCACAATGTGACCATTAGAACGAGATATTTCAATGATCACATACTGTGGCCGTGATTCAGCTCCTCAGAGCTGCTTTGAATCTAATGCGTCCTGAATGATCGTCTCTCCTAAAAACTGTCATCCCCCACAGCGGGCGCTGGCAGAGGTCATCCAGAACACAGCCAGAATGGGGGTTGCTGGCAGCAAAGAGATACGACACCTGGGATGGCTGGCAGGGAAGGTAGGAGTGTGTGTGTGTGTACGTGCATGTGAAAGAGACAGGGAGTGTAAAATGCTTTATTATACCCAACTGTACAATCATATGTGTGTGTGTGTGTGACACTGATGCTTCTACATTTCTCACATTTTGAATGTGTACCATCTCTCTTATTACTGTTTTGTGACTATTGTGTGTAGGTGTATATGCACGTGTGTGCTCTTGTTCTATATTTGTAAGGACCAATTTGAGTTTAATACCTTAAAAAGGGTGGACATTTTTGGAAAATGAGGGCATTTTAGTTGATCCTCTCATCTTCAAAGGGCTGTTTAAAGGTTAAGACTTGGTTTTAGGGTTTTTTTTTGTGTCCACATCTGTGAAACATAGACAAAGATATGTGATATTTGCTTCTTTTCTGAGATATGGGTTGTATTTTTGACATAATTTTTAAGGTTTTGTTTCATATTTATTGTTGTTACAATTGTAATTTATTAGCAGGTCACGTCTTGTTTTTAGGTCACTTATGACTGGCCTTTTATTTATTAATCGATCAATTATATTAACATTGTTTTTTTAATTTAGTGGCTAGGTGGGCTCCTCTTAAAGTCCTCTTGAAATATGTGATGTAAAGCGGCATGCTTGAAACGAGCTACTTTGTACGACGTGTCGCCCAATCATGTCTGAAGGCAAAGGTATTTATAGCTGTTTCAAACAGCCACACTGAAAAGTGGGGTGAAAGAGAGGGGGGAGATGCAATATTGTTTAAATATGGGAATAACAGTGCACACTTTCAGACAATCTTTCCTCAGAGGCATAGTGTTGCACACGTTTGTACATAATAAAAGTGACAGAAGTAATTGTGTAACAAATGAAAAAACTGAGCTTGAGAGAAAAGTTCAAACCTTATGTGCTTTCTCATTTCCGTCACCTGGCCAATCACTGCATGATGTGGTTGTGAATGTCAGATTGTCAGTTTCAAAAAGTTACAGAACTGGTTGGACACAGACCCCCCCATTACGATGTCGGAAAGGTGTCGGGGAGGGGGTTTCTGACCATCTGACAAGCACTTCGGTTGGAGCATACTGACACCTTCAGTGTTACTACTGCTGTGGCAGTATGTCTTTCATATGTTGTCTGCTGTGACCTGTCTGACTTCTAGTAATAATAATAATAATAATATGTATAATATGTGATTGTTAAGGTTAATGCTATGTGGTCAGGGATGCAGAATGGCAATCAGGGTGTAGAATTACGCGTGTGTGTGTGTGTGTGTGCGCGCGTGCACAGGTACCTGTGTTTGCATGCATATTTTTGTATTGTGCATATCTTCTGTACACACACATGCACACATCTTTGAAATTCAAGCACGTACGCACACAGGTAAAGCTTCACTCTCTTTCACACACAGACACACACACCTGTGCAAACATATCCACACACACACACACACACACACACACACATCCCTACCTGTCTAATTTAGTCCTCATGAATTTGCCAATATTTGATCCTTCAAATGCAGTGCAGTACTGTTACTTAGCAACATATTGTCATTATGTTAAAAAGTTGACCCATGACCCTCTAAATCCCACAATATGATTGGCTGAGGCAGAACTTCAAAGAGCAGCTTAGGATTCCATGGCTGAGCTGCAGATAAGC
Organism: Macquaria ambigua; assembly: GCA_008360985.2. Lineage (NCBI taxonomy): Eukaryota > Metazoa > Chordata > Actinopteri > Centrarchiformes > Percichthyidae > Macquaria > Macquaria ambigua. The sequence goes on along the minus strand of VMKM01000065.1, from coordinate 328,410 downwards.
TCTCATAATGAGAATAGTTATGGAGCATTGTAAAATGAAATACTGGGCTGTGTGTGTGTGTGTGTGTGTGCTCTAAGTTAAGAGATTTAACAGTGTGTGTTCTGAAGGGAAAGCGCGGGGTTTGCTCGTTAGGAGGGATGGGTGGGCGAGGGGGCACAGCAAAGCAAATGCGTAGAAAGTGTACCTGTCACCTTTATTGTAGTTAGTACAGACGAGACCAGAACAGTTTTGCCCAAATTAGGGCTTTTTTTTTTGGGATTTTTGGAGCATGTTGGAATGAAATAGGACAGAGAGACAGATGGAACGAGTTAGAGTATACAGTAAGTGAGAGAGAGAGAGAAAATGTTTGCGTACACAGTCTTGGATTAAGTTGAGGTGGAGACTGGTCTACACCCACTGCTGAGTACACACTGCTGAGTCTTTTGCATATTAAACACACACATCATTCCTCTCTCTGACACAACATTAGTCCCATAAAGCAGCTCACTGGCACACAACCATTGATACTGCTGATGAAATACCTGCTTTCATCTAAAAACCTGAGGACGATTTCAGTATTTGTGACAAATATAAGAGGGCATAGGTACATCAAATCCTGCAGCATCAAATTAATCAAGATTGTGCTTGATTCCAGTTCAACATGAGCAATCTTGTAGGATTGATTAATTGCTTATTTGATTCACTCAAATAGATTAGAATCTTAATTATCAGTTGATCAATTCATTTATCAACTAGATCTAAACTTTCACAGCTCCATGAAGATCAGTTTATAGTATTAGAAAAATGAATGACTCAGTCATCAATTTAAAGTCATTACTTCAGGCTCTGGTCATTTGTGCACTTAAAACAATAATCCATTAAGAAAATAACTGCAAACAGCTTCTTTTTTTTAGCAGTCCCCCCATGGCCCTGCACAGGATGAGTGGGTACAGAAAAGGGATAGATGGATACAACCTTCCCATGTCTCATTGTTTATCTGTTTGTGCTGCAGACAGAGAGTGAGAAGCAGTGCTGGAAGCCGGTGCTGGTGGTGGTGACAGACAAAGACCTGCTGCTGTATGACAGTCTACCACGGAGCAAGGAGGCCTGGCAGAGCCCTGCACACACTTATCCACTTTTAGCAACGCGGTAGGTCCACCACCATATGTACAGACATCACAAATACACACAGTATATTTGCTCCATTAAATATTTAAGGTATGTTATATCATAAATATATAAGACAAAAATGTCTTCTCCCTGACCTATGCTATATGACAGTTCATGTGTGTATGTGTTAATCCAGTCTGGTGCACTCTGGCCCTGACCGGGGGTCGCCTCACTCTGGCACGGAGCTGTTCTTTGCCACTCGGACTGGCACACGACTCGGCATCGAGACTCACCTGTTCCGGGCCGAGACCACCAAGGATCTGTCCCTGTGGACCAGACAAATAGTCAACGGATGTCACGTCTCAGCTGAGATGATCAAAGAAGTCACTACGAGTGAGTACTAATACAGATTTAGTAACTCAAAGTACCTTTAAAATGGAAAAAGACGTAGAAACGTACACACTTAGTATAAACAGAGACAGGCACACACACAAACATGTAGCAGTGGATGGAGCGGAGTGAGCAGCACAGGTCACTGTACTGGATTCTGTGATGCTTCCTCAGACGTGTTCAGGCAAGCTGCAGCAAAACATATCCAGAAAGATTTAAGACGTTGCAGGGGTAAGTACTGCCTGAGGTCTTGCATGCCAAAATAAAGTCTAAATCCAGTGCATAAACCAAAATGTATACATACACACATACAGACTCCTACGTCCACTCATACGCTAAGATAGAAGAGGGTTTGTGATGTAATTTGACAGCCACGTGGAAGATGTGAACAAAGCACTTGTTATTTATAGAAAGGAATGCTATTCTAGTATATATGTATGTGTGTGTGCGTGCTGTTTGGCATTGGGTCTTGGACATCCAGGGAATTCCAACAGAATACCCCCCACTCTTTCTCCCTCCCTCTCTCTCCAAGCACAAAATGTCCTGGGAACTGCACTTCTCCCCTGGGTCCCCCTCCTCCCTCCATCTATGATAACACCGTGCCAAATTAAGTTTCACTCCAGACTCCACTCATATATGAAACAGCAAGTATCCAGCAGCAAATCATACACGACCCCAACACTACATCCTTGTTGTCGGTGTTGTTTCCGCATCATTTGTGGCCACCAAATGCTTGTCAAAACTCTCCTAAATCGTGTCTGCACCCACTGCTCCAGGTGTAAATTCACGCTGTGATTAGCATAGCAAGGCTTCATTCACGTCTGCAGAGCGATTCGATTTTAATTTAATCTGTTTAATTTAATCTGCTGTGTTTGATAAAAATCAGATTTTGTATGTCATGGTAGTTAGCAAAGAAATGTGAATGTTAAAAGGACATCTTATTTAATCCCATGACAAAACGCTGTCTAGACTGAAGCAAGCTGCTCATCATCGACGTGCTGTAGCTTAAATATGGCAGTGAAGTCAACAGATAAAGTTAAAGGCCCTGCACGCCCATAATACACCCACACAGGTGATGTCACTTAATTTTGGATGATTAGAGCTCTTCACAGGAAGTGTCCAGACTGTGTCTGATTGACATCTTCCTCACTCATCTGTTAGCACTGTAAATATTACACCATTATTATTCTTATTGGTGTATTAACCCTGCCCTTCAAACTGAGCAGAGGTCTAATCATCCTTTAAAACCTGCGTTAATTGATTTTTGGGCCACATACTATCACATTTTAAGTTGATATGGTGAACTTGTTAGCAAACAGTTTCTTATTTATACACCCAGCAGATATGGAGCAACATTAGTATTAATTTGGACTTGTGTTTCTGGCCACCAGATGAATGTAAGTCCAGTATTAATTTTCATTTTCGCTCTGTTTTTTTCACTACCAATGCCTGAGGGAAATGCTGCTTTAGCTGCTAAATGCTGCACTGCAAGATCTACGCTAACATACGCTAACTTTAGCTGTCTGTTGGTTCTGGGCAGGTAGTATTTTTAGAGCTTTTTGCCAAAAACAGCCACCTGCTGTGTCAGAAACAAAGCAAAATGCTAACGCCAGCATGGCAAAATACTCACATGCTAACATGCTAATGTTTAGGAGGTATAGGCCTAATGTTTACCATGTTCACCATCACAAGTTTAGTGTGTTAAAATGCTAGTATTTGCTAATTAGCACTACAAGTACAGAGGCAGCAGAGGCTGATGGGAATGTCACTAGTTTTACAGGTACAGTATTTAGTCAAATTGAAACGTTGACCTGATGAGTGCTACAGTATAGATGAAATGTCAGGATTCATCCTCTGGGGACCATGACTGTCTGTACAAAATGTCATGGCAATCAATCCAATAGTTTTTGAGATATTACATTTTAGACTGACATCATAGAGCCATGCCGCTACCATGGCTAAAAATATTTGTTACAGCAGCCTTAATTTTGTAGTGTAGTATTGATTTTAGATACAGGTCAGTGACACAGGCCAAAAGAATGAAAAAACAAAAGGAATGGTTTAGAATATTTATTGCTCATCACTATTGAATTTCTGTCTGAAATGGATCCCATAACTTTTCCGAAACAGATTGATGTTAGCACCAAGCCCTTGGTTTCTTGTTATGGAAGTAGAAAAGTAATTTACACTTCCCGAGAAGGAGTGTGATAATGCATACAAAGTGCCTTCAGTCATTTTTCAGCAGTTGCCACCTCAGGAGTTGTTGCGCTGACCTTGTCAGCTTTTCATCTGTGTAACATTCTGATAAATCATCGTGATGGTTTATTCACTGTCAAGGCTCGTGATAAAGATTTGCTCTGAAGAGAGATCAACTCTCGATCACTCACTGGGCAGCAGGCCATTCTTAGAGGGATTTTAAAGGGGTAAGTAATTTGTTCAGCTCTGAAATCAAATTTCACAGGCACTTGGCCTGCTGTAATTTCTGTTATTATTATGTCCAAGGTGACTTAAACTTTTCAGAGGTTATATTGATATTTTGAGCAATTAGCAGGATAAGGCACTGCGTACCATGTACTCACAGTATCAAGGTTTAAACACTGCTTATGTCTACTGCATATTGCATACTGCATATCTGCTCTGGTACACTGGTTGAGAAACCAGTCTCACCAGAGGGTCCATTTAGTAGGTGTTCTGGGGCTTTTGATCGTATCACATGATCTTCATCAGCAGATGGAGTTTGCCCGGTTGTCATGGTATTTCAGATGTTTGTTTAAAAATTATTGAGCACTTTAAGGAAATAGTGAGAGATTACGCTTTAATTTGTTTTCTTGCAGAGTTAGATGAGACGATGGATACCACTCTCATGTCTGTACGCTAAATATGAAGCTACAGCCAGCTGTCGGTTACCTTACCTTAGTTACCTCACCTTAGCTTTACATGTTATGTCTCTCTTGTTAAATCTGTACAAAAACCTTATATTAGTCCTGGTTTTTTGGGGGTTGTGTGCGCAGTGACAGTGATAAGCTACTCTAACCGGCTGCTCGAAAGACCTAGGACAGCTACTAAATGAACCTTGTGTTGACATTGTTTTCTCAACTGCTGTGGCCAAGCTCAAGAATAATCTCTGAACCACAGATTCAAAACATAATTTTATGACCACCTTCAGATTTTTTTGTTTAAAGTCAGCAATCCCACCTCTCCTTCTTCTGCACACCCACAGCCTTCTCGTTAATGTTGTTGTCAAAGGTGACAGCTGTAAAACTTGTTAAATTGTCTTAGAGATCAATTTGGGTCTCCTTAATGAACCAGTAAACAGCTTAATGGCTTAAAAAAGCAATTTTACCTCAGTGGTTGTGGAAAATTGACCTAGTAACCTGCTGTGACACTGTGATGCAGTTTCAAAATATGAAATATACCTGCTGCTAATGTCATAAGTTTAAAACAAATGACGGTGACCCTTAATAACCTTTTAGAGTTTCCACTTTTCGTGATGGTGTTATTGTTAGTGTCTCCCTCCTCATTTATTCAGTTCCTCTCTCTGTCTCTCAGTGTTATCACACATGCCCCTCCTTCCCTCCTTCTGTCTTTTCCACTCACCGTCAGGCAGAAAGAAGGGCTTTTGTTGCAGCCTGAAAAGCCCCTTTCTCTCTGTGTATATGTGCGTGTGTGTGTGTGTGTATTCTGGTGGGAAACCCTGCTTGCCCCACAGATCAAGGCTCTCAGGTAGAAGAGTTGAGTTTCAGGTCCCATTTTCACTCCCGAACACAAGAAAGACCCGACACTCTTTGCCCCATTTGCAACTGTTGTGTCATTAGGGAGATGTTTGTCCTGCCAGATTGTTTATACATCATTAGAATAATATTACACATTATGAGACTCATTTTTCATCATGAATGGGACGTCTTCAGGGTTCCAGGGATATTACACTGTGTATTTGACTGTGTGTTTGCCTCATCTTTCTATTTGATTCACAGTGTCCTTATCAACATTACTTCCTGAAGTTGTAATCAACACACCTCTGTTGTTTTAGTGTGTTTCACATTTGATAAGGGGAGGATAGATTACTGTAATATACCCACACTAGCACTTCCTATTGTACGTGCCTTACTGGTCCCAACACATCACCTGATCAATGTGGTTTGAAGCCAACATTGCTTCTGTGGTATCGCTATCTAAAAATATGTAGAATACTGTATTACAATAGATTATTAATACAATACAAAACAATACATTAATTCTGTTACAGGTCAACTCCTGAGAAAAGTTTCTTACACATAATGAGGGCTTGGACAAAATAAAGTAAACACTTCATCAAAAAGAAAATGGACCTAAACCTTCAAGAATACTAAATCAGCATTGCAAACATGGCTACAAAAATTGATTACACTAGGCTGCAAGATAATTAATAGTATTTGTCAATCCATGATATTCCTATTACAGTCCTACTTGAGAGAGATTCTCTTCTCTTTCGAAGCAGTTTATCTGTGTTTGACAAAGAAAGTTCAGTCAGGGACACTTCAAGAAACTGACCTTTTATAGAAAACATTTAACAGTGAGATCTGGTGGAATGCTGGGAGAATTAAGGGGTCAGAACTGCTTGTCAGATGGTCGAATAGCTCCCCCCCCCACACACACACACACACACACAGACACACACACCTTTCTGACGTCGTCGGATTAGGCCCTTTTCTAATACAGCTGGCTTTCCACTCCACCTTCAAGTGTAGCCGTTTTTGGAAGAACTACAAACACTTTTTGATTTCCGTTGTGGTCGGACAACACTAGTTCTGATCGAGCATACCCCGTCCCTTAATCCCCCCTCAGCAAACAGATACATGAACATTAAATGTAAAAAATAATATAGCACATAAGGAGGAAGAAGAGGTAGCAGATTGAGCTGCAGCAGAAAACTGTGTTTGCATGAAGTATCAGCAGATTAATAGTGAAAAGTGTCAGGTTATAATGGCTGCACTGTACACCTGCGTATGATTGACATAATGAATAAATCTGCAGTTTTATTTTATCAGTGCACCTGCAGTGTGGGCTACGACTACGTGCTGGTTGTCTCATGTTGTTTTGTAAACTCCCATGTTAAAGTGCTAATTACCATACCTCTTTTATTAGCTGACAACTGCTGCTAAATGGCAGTCAACCTAATATGACCCACCTTTGTAGCAGTGTTTCTAATTGTGAATATTATTTTTATTATTTCAGAGTGAGTGAGTCTTTTGTTATTTTGTCTCTCTGCTGCATCACTGTGAGAAAATGTTGTAAGGTTTTCACAAATGGCTAAAATGTGAGATGCCAAGAAATCTAAACAATAACAGAAAATCAAAATCTTTTTAGAATTGGTTTCTATGACTTGATTACATTGTCGTGCAGTACAACCCATCCATCTGCTACTCTGTGCAGGGTAAATTAAACTCACAAGATGTATTTGCAAATTGCGTATTGACCATAGTCGTGTGTGTGTGTGTGTGCGCGCGTGTGTGTGCGCGCGTGTGTGTGTGTGTGTGTGTGTGTGTGTGTGTTACTGTGTACACATTTACCAACCTTCATAATCGCCTTCAGATAAAGAGCCGAACGAGGAAGGGATTTAGCTGTGTATTGGGTGATTAGCATGGTTTGACTGACAACACGGTTAAGCAGTCAGAGTAGAGAATCGTCCTGTTGACAGTCGGACAAAAGAGACTGAAACAGGCCACGGAGAGCGACGACACACACATACATATATGTAAACACACATGCGTAGGTATTCTATAGCCCACAGAGAGAGAAGACACACGCTCATATATGCATCTCCATGTCTCTTTCACATATCTGCAAGATAGAAAATAGACGCCTTTTCCTCACCAGCACAGAGTCATTACACACACTCTCACTGTCATATGTACACACATGCAAATACACACTCCCCTCCCTGTACATGCCACACACACACATCCTGCTCGGGCTGTCAGCAAACAATGGAAAGATAACAACTCTTTTCTCGCTCACTGTGTCTTTGTCACACAAACACGCCGCTCGGTAGATCAGCTGTCGTCAAAAGAGAGGAGCTTGTGCTGTAAATATGAAGTTTTCAGCATGCGGCCTTCATGTCTGCCGGGGGGGATCACTGAAAAATAAGAGTAAATGCCGCTAGATCACACTGTGTGGAGACGAGACAGGTTTGTCATTAAAGCAGAGGAAAAATGATGCGTAAATTGGGAGAGTAGATAAAGATAGTACACTCAGCTTTCAACCAAACACACGCTGTGAAGAGAGAGGAGAGAGAGCGGGAAAGAAAGTGATGAGAAATGTTGTAGAACAGATAAATTACGCTGTGCTTTCAGCGGGTTGGTCTCCACATGGAGAGAGTAGTCTGTCACTGAAATGTGGTAAACTGTAATGTGTAATAGACATGGGACACATGAGTTAGAACAGAGTCGGGCTCCCTTTGATAGATAACTCATGTATGAATGATTGACAACATGACAGAACTGTGTAATATATTTTAATAAGGAGAGCATAAATCTATACTCAGCTGCCAGTTTATTAGGTTCACCTAGCTAAAACTAATGCTGTATAAGAGGTGTCTCTAATATTTAGTTCTACCCTCATTGATATAAATGGGGTGGACAAAATAATAGAAATATTTCTTAGTAAAACGCAGTACAATTCTATGCAGCACCACAAACCACAGCCCCCAAAATGAAGTTGAGACAACACCTCTCTAAAATCTCAATCTAAAAACTGAACATTACATCCTTCATGAAGGAAAGATTTATAGTTATATCATTAGTGTATGATTAGTATACCTCGGTGTACCTAATAAACTGGCAACTGAGAGAGTAAATGCCTTCTGAACAGTAAGAGCGGGGAAATATAGCCAAGAATGTCATCACTATAGTTGTAATTGTGGATGTGGAAGTATTTTCTATTATCAAACCATAATAAACTGAGTTAATTGGAAGCATTAGTATAGTATAGTATACTATGATAATAGGGCTGGGCAAAAATTCATTATTATTCAAAATGTATTTATTGACTTTCAGTGGAAATATCAGTATCATATGATATGGTAAAGTATCATATTACTTTTTTACAAAATTCTGTTGTCAAATGAATGTTTCTAAGCAAATAATTTAAAAAAATTGTAATTAAAAATGAATAGAACAAGTTATTGGTGTTTTTTGTTGTCTCATGTAATGCAGAACAGAGAAACACAGTTATGGCATTGGACATAAGTTTGATTGTTTTATATGCGATTTTGCATGTTTTCTAGCCACATGATCACCAAGCTGAAAAAGAAACTGTATTAATGTCATTCATCCTTTTTGTGTTTATAACATAGCAAATTAAAGCCCTTTGTACAAACATCCAACCTATTAACATAACACATGAATCATACTGAATGGCCCTGCCCTTTCAATACAAGCACACAAACACTTGGGTCATTAGACAACAGAAAATGTATATCCTCCCTAAAAGTAGAGAGGTTTTCCATGGACAGGGATGAAATACATATTTGAAGTCCACAATATTCATTAAAGGTGTACTGCTACTTACATAAATGTCTCTAATTTAAAGTCTAACATTTACCTCTCATCGTAATTACTTATTCTATAAGGCATGTACCAGAATAATGATTCAAATTCTGACCTGCACTTATTTCTGTCATCCGCCCATTATCAATACTGGGAAAATGAAAAACAAGAGGACTTGTTCATGAGCATCTTGTTAGCTAACAATCAAAAATGAAAATATCCTATCTATTTATCTTGCAGGTTGTCTATACCGGGGTCAGGAGTGCCGGCTGGTGATTCACTACGAACAGGGCTTCTCTGTGCTGGCTGACCCCAAACTGGGAGACGGGGAGAACGGGGAGGAGAGAGGAGCACACACACCTAGCAGGCCCCGGGTGCTCCTCTCCTACCCCTACGAAAAGCTAAAGATGTCCTCAGATGACGGAGTTCGCATGCTCTTCCTTGACTTTGGAGGGAAGGAGGGGGAGATTGTGAGTGTTATGTTTTGACACACAAAATGAAACAAGGAGCTCAGTTTTCCTCCGTGTTCATGGTCCACTGAAAAAATCCACCTCGGAGCACTGTAACACTATTTAAAAACAAATTAATAGTTTAATAGAAGAAATGTGAGAAGTGCTTTCTAGACTCACCAATGATAAACAAGCACATGGGTAGAAAACCATCAAAGAAGAGGCTGATATGCCAATGTTTGCTACAGCAGTAGCTTTAATAGACCAGAAACCGTTTTACAAATGTGGCACAGGACTGTTACTTTTTCAAAAATTCAAGTTTGAACAAATCTGAGCTAACACGAAACCTAATCCCAAACTACATTGTAAAACAGCAATCATTTGCGGTGCCTTTGCTGCTTCACTTGAGTTTCATTGTCAGCAAACAATCTTACCTTTATTCATGATTTTTCCATTATTGTGTCAATTCCAAAATGCTTCCACACATTACTTCTTAGATGGTTTGCTGTCATGATTGTCTGTTCAGCATGGCTCGCTAGTTTTCTCCATTTTCTGTTAGAGAAGAGGACAACAGCCTAATTTACTGACAGGATGGGGTGCAATGGGTCAGATGCATTTTAGGAACAGCCCCTGCTAGAGTACAAGGCCTGGCCTGTTGCACTCATAGTCTGTCAATTTTGAATTTGAACTTATCATTACAGATTGAATATTTTATTTTTCCCCCACATTCATACTTTAAATTTTGAATAAAAAGTGACAGCCCTATGTGGTGTGACTCCACGTTTCCTCCACATTTAAGAAACCTGAGAGACAAAATGTTTCTAATATTTAACACAATCCAAACAATTTCACTAAATCATTTCCCATTTCAAGATCATCTGAGTTCAAATGTTCTTCTTTAAGCCTTTAGAAAAATATCAATAATTGTGCTGTTTAGTTTTTGCTTTTCAATTCATACTGATGGGGAAAAAACAATATTCAATAGCAAGCTTACTTTGCTGTGGTGATATACAACTCACAGTTAATAGAACAAGTTCATACCCACTCTCAGGGGCTTTCAGGTGGCCTAATGGGAAATGAAGCAAAACACAAACAGAGTACAAGAGAGACAGGCAGAGTGAAAGTGGTACAGCAGAAAGTAAATTACAGCACTTCATCACAAAATAACTCCTGAAATAAAATGAACTTCACATATACGTAGGTCTTACCAGGTAAGCGCGTTCGAGAGTGGAGTTTTCTTTAAAAATAGCCTGTCACTTACTGTGAGAGTTTTAATCTGTTTACACCACTCAACAGCTCACTGTATGGAGGTCCAGGTGGCTCATGTTTCAGGGGCCACCCTCAAAGTAATCAGGACCAGTTGATGTTTATACCTGAAAATGACCAAGAATAAACACTACCACTCTCACTACCCAATATGTTCGTCACTTCTGTTTTTAAAAGTTTCAGTTTTTAGCCTCTCGGATCTTATTTGACAATACTGATATGAATATCAATGTTGGTGTCAGGAGGATGAGCTCTAGTAGCTCTTTTATTACCTTCCCTTGGCACTTATACAAACTGTTTTTGCCCAGGAAAACAACATTGATGTTTCATCATTCATAAAGCCATAGCACTGATTTACTATATGCTGGAAATAAAGTGACTAAAACTAAAATATTTACTCTCTAGGCTTACTGGATTCAGAAATTAGAAACTGAGATGTTTTATATGTATGCCTCGAACTGTCTGTATAACAGTTCACATACAGCTCCGTATAAAACTTTTGTCAGATACACTCATGTTTGACTGCTCAGATTATGCTGAAGGCAAACAAGCAAAGACTTTGGAGCTTTGATTCAAAACCCTCTGTTGGCTACCTTAGCAGAACAGATTTTGTCTGTAGCATTTCTGAATCCCAACACAGCCATAGACAAGGCTTTATAAAAATCCCAAGGCACTTGTGGATGTGGCTGATGGCTCATTAGCTCAACATTTGAAAGTGGAATCAGCTGGGCTTTTTTTCAAAGTGTTGACTATACTGTCATTAGTTGGCAGGGACTATGTGTCTAATTTTGTCACAGAAATTGACGGTTTATCTCCCCCATACAGGAAATGTATTATGGAGCTTGGACCAAGCCAAACCATTGATTGTGGCTTGGAGAACAAAAAATATATACACACTTGGTTGATCAGCAAGGCAAAGAAAAGAACAAGACTAAGAGTCTACAGCAACGCTAGCAGCTCTGTGAGGCTGTACTCAGGCACATTGGTTAGCTAAATGCTAACTAAATGCTTGAGTCAGCATGCTAACGCACACTGACAATGCTAACATACTGCAAGAATCATGCAAGTACATCAGCTTCATCCAATATGCACTAAACACAAAGTACAACTGAGACTGACATGAATGTCATGTTTTTGCAGGTATTTGGTCTTAAAGCAAAGTATTGGACAAACTGAAATTCTAACGTGTTGTTAGCACTGGATGAAAAGTTGAGGGATCACCAAAGTTATCACAATTCATCCTGAGGGGTCATGAATACCGGTACCAAATTTCTTGGCAATCCACCCAGTAGTTGTCAAGACATTTCACTCGACAACTAATAGCTAAATCACAAATGTCAACCTGCTGGTGGCGTTAGAGGAAAAGTCAGGGCATCACCAAAGTCATTAGGATTCATCCCTTGGCCACAGTTGAAATATTTCAGTCTGGACCAAAGTGGTGGACCAACTGACAGACCGACTGACATTGCCACGTCATTAGCATGGCTAAAAAGCTCACTTCACTTATCCCAGCTCCTGAAAATCTGACTTTTTGGACACACAAGATATATGTGGACCAGTAATGATGTGCATGGTGTGTCTACTCATATTTCATTGCACTGGGTTTGCTGGAGATGAGGTAGCCTCTAAAACTTCCTCAGTGTTAAATTTGACCAACTAAACAGCAATTTAAGTGTGAATTTATAGGTTAAATCTCCCTATAGGCCTAAGGAACAGGATGTGAGTCATAGTGCCGGTGAAATCACCTTCTGTTGATTGAGGCTATGAACAGAGCTTTGTTCACAGTGACATGGTGTTTGTGTGTGTACAGTGCTTAGCTCCAGCTAGGTCTGTCTAATCATTGCCTCATGGGGAACTGTGTTGACTGTGTAGTTAGTTTTGAATATATTTTTATGGTTTTATGTGCTTAACAATCTCATTTTCTTTTCTTTCCCTCCCCTGCCTCTTCCTCTCTCTGTCATCCCTTCTATTTTATTATTATTATTATAATTATTTAATCTTTAAATCATATTCTCTCCTCTTTACCCCTGTCATGTTTGCATTATTCTGTCTTGTTCTATTTTTTAATTCTGTTGTTTTCCCTTACTCCTCCAGCAACTGGACCTCCACTCGTGTCCGAAGACGATCGTCTTCATCCTCCACTCCTTCCTCTCTGCTAAGATCTCCCGTCTGGGTCTGGTGGCCTGATCTATCTAATGGGACATTTCATCTCCTTTGAAAATAGAAATCCACCTTGTTTCTTCACCTCTCTGCAGCCCGCATGCAGTACACCACGTCAAACTCCTTCAGTCGGGGACCCAAGCTGAGTGAATGTAGCCTCTATCTGGAAATTGGCATTTTTTTGGGTCTCCAACTCAAAGTTAAAGAAACACTGGAGAAACCAATCCAGATTGGTTTTGCTTTTAGTGCAATGCACAGACCTCCCTTTAAGGGCTGCATGGACTGAAGCGTTGACTGAAGAACCACAGAAGAAAACATGGACTGGACTAGAAGCAGAAGGGTGATGTATGCAGACAGAGGGAGACATTTAAAGGAGCAGATTGGGCATTACTGTCACGTCCAGTATTGGAAGGACTGGACATGTGCAGCACAGTTGAGATGAATTCACTTTTAATTCAATCAAAATGTAATGGCAAACAACCTTCCATTTACCAATTATATAATTTATTCACCATTAGCTCTGAAAGGACATTCTGAATTTCACTCGGTCATTTTTCTTCACCAAACACTTGACACACTGTGGAAAAACTTTATGCATTTGTCTTTGTTAGTGTTCCCTGAAATGTCTTGTTAGCAGTGTCAGCATTCATCATTGAAACTGGAGGGCACAATTGCCCGCATAGTTTCCCACAATGCGGCAGCTGAATCAAATTCAAAATGTCACAGTATTCTTTTAACAGGTTGCATTCGGTGCATCTGGTGGTCAAAGTTTTTCAGTGTTTGACTGTTTTGACAGTCATCTGAAGTCTTGTCTTCAAATATATAAAAAAAGCATTGGCTTCAATTGACATTATAATATACTCAAGCATTCAGATTTTTTAATTTTTTAATTTAATATATCTTGCTTGACATTTACTGTTGTGTGTCTGATACGTGCAACTTTCCACAGAAATAACAGTATTTCATATGCATGGCAGTTTATGATAATGATAAAGATGCATTAATTTATCATTATAATATGCATTATAGTAGTACCATAACCAAATAATCAGGTACTATTCAGAATACTTTGGTAAAAACATTTTTTAGCAATAAAGCAATAGTTTGATCTATTAGGGAAATACGCCTTTTCACTTTACCCAGAGTTAGATGACTGTTACATGTGAAGCTACAGCCAGTAGCCGGTTAGCTTAGCTTTGTTTAATAACTGCCAACAGAGGGAAACAGCTAGCCTGGGTCTGTCCAAAGGTAACAAAATCTAGCACCTCTAAAGCTCACTAATTAACGCGTTATATCTCATTTGATTCATCTGTGCTGTGCTAGTGGGCAGATTTAGTTAAGTTTGGACAGAGCCAGACTAGCTGGTTCCATATAAACAGTTAGCCTGTAAACAGATAAATAAATAAAAAAGTTCATTCTTAACCTTGAAAACAGCAGTTGAGAAAACAATCCCACCACCAGGTTCGGTTAGTAGCTATTCTGGAGATTTGAAACAGCTGGTTAGCCTAGCTTAGCATAAATACTGTCACTATCAATAAAATCACGACTTGACATTTCTACTTGACGGTTTTTGTATAGATTAAACAAAAGAGATGCAACGTGTTAATTATTGAGCTTTAGAGGTCCTGGTAGGTCGATTTTGTTACCCTTGGACAGAGCCAGGTTAGCTGTTTCCAGTGTTTATGCTAAGCTAACCAGCTACTGGCTGTAGCCTTATAGAGTGACATCAATCTTCTCATCTAATTCTCGGCAAGACAGCGAATAAACGTATTTCCCAAAATGCTGAACTATTCCTCTAAGGGTCTCCAGTCTGATCTGACATCCTTCCTCCTTTATTTCAGGGTGGATAGTGAACTGTTCATGATTGTAAGCCTGATTTACCGACTGAAGTCCTTTGATACTCTGAAGAACTGATCTGCCTGGTTAACTGACAAACTGCGGTCATGTTCTGCCCCATTAAGCAAACATCTGCCATGAGTACTTCTAATATTAATTTTGAAAACTGAAAAACGCAAGGTAGCCATCATAGGAGTCTTCAATCCTGCTTTAGTCCTGCAGTTGACAGTGCAGGTCATTCATTTTTTTTGGATGTTATGTAGAAGATCAAATCTCTGACATGGCTGGCTGCCAGGTCTTTCCTCGTGCCTTCAGATGACTGAGAGAGAAAAAACATTTGAATTTTGAAAGAAATTAATCATAGAGATCACACAGATGAGCATGGAGCATCCATGATGGCTACTTTCCTTTTGATTATGATCGCAGAAATAATCAACCAGCAGTAATTTTGTGTTTGCTCTCTTCTTTATATCAAACACACATACACATTTCCAATGACCATTTACACACACACTGTGAACAATGATTTACACATTGTAATCGTACCACTCTCTAGAAGAAATATCATGTTTTGTTGATACTAAAAGATAGAGGAGGCATTGTAACACTTTTGTTCAGCCAAGAATCCAGCACTTACTGATAACCTCAAGTGGAGAGAAGCTCTTTGATTAAAGGCTGCTTTGATATGTAGAAAACTCTGATGCCTTCGGTAGCAACTGTACTGTCACTAAGAATGATAAAGCTTAGTTTTGAACTCAGAGGGTGCACATAAATCATGTATTTAACAAAAGTGACATGAGTTTGTTTTTATTGTCTTCACTTGTCATTTCTTCATTTCTCATCGACAGCAAATGCAAATCAACAGAAGCAGCTTGGGAAACGTGGGCTTGGGAGAATTTCAATTTCGCTTCAATCGTATTAAAATGTAAATCACATCTACAATTTGTTTGCTAATTATGCTGTTTCTTAATTCTTTTTTGATATGATATTATTAGTAGGATATTAGACTATACCCCTCTTCCACTGTCAGAATTGAAATGAACTCTGCTGTAAACACACACACTCTCTGCAGTGCAACAAAAGCAGGCAGTATTTTATTTTGGGGACAGTTAAGAAATGTGGTGTACTAATTTACTGCGTATTAGTGCCACTTCAGCTTGATTTGGGAAGTGTTTTATTGACCAGCTCAGAAGAAAGAATTCTTGTGTCTTTAGTTGAAGAGCTTGAGAGTAATTGAGTTTTAGGCGGCACTTAACACAATCTTTCACAATAACTCTTTGACATTGTTTACTTGGCTGCTAGGTAATGAGTTGGCATCCTTTCTCTCTCCCTCGCACACACACAGATGGATAGACACATTCATGTTATTGGGGGTAAGGAGTTTAGACCTCAAACACAGTCATAACTCTTGACATTGTTTACCCGCAGATTTTCCCACCTTTTCACTCCTCTTTGTGTTTATCACCGTTTCCGTTCTGTTCAGGTTGTTATTGGTAAAGTCAGACTCTCGGTGGGACACTAAACGTCTGCACATAGCAACTGTTGCATCATGTGACAGAAAAACACAAAGAACTCTCTCCAGGTCATCTTTCCCACTGAGACAGACAGAAAGCTGTGTTTGTGCCAATCTTAAGACCTGCAAACACACACAAATGGACCAACGCTGTTACTGTTGAAATCTGAACACACACACACACACACACACACACACACACAACCACACGAACATGCACGCTCACTAATAGCCAGCTTTCAGTGAGGAAGGGCCATATTGACTGAGACTGTTTTCATTTTGAGGGGCTGGACAAGGGCCAAATCAATTAGCAATCAGCCACAAACTGTGTGTGTGTGTGTGTGTGTGAGTGTTTGTGAGTGTGTGAGAGCTAATAAATGTCCAAAGTTGTGTTCATGTGCACACAGTGGATATATCTCTCAGTGACATGCAAATGCATTCTGCTAAGGTTTTTTTGTTTGTGTGTGTGTGTGTGTGTGTGTCTGTGTCTGTGTGTGTGCAAAAAGGGGCACTGAATGAATAGCTTTTTTCTTGGCTCAGCCTCTTGTTGCATTCCTCAGCTGTGGCAGGTCCTCACAGGTTCTGGTCTGGCTCTCTGAGTGTGTGTGTGTGTGTGTGTGTGTGTGTGTGTGTGTTTGCATGTGGTTGCATACGAGCGTGCATACTTTATTATGTGCTTGAGTTTACATTACAATTGCGTAGGTGATGGGGGAGGGAGAGAACACAATGGGCAAAAGAAAAAGGAGGATGGGGAAAAGTGGGCAGCAAGAGGAATGGCAAAGCCAAAACAAGTCCAACTTAAACTGAACACACATTTAACATTTAACAATAATTTGTTTGGAACCATCGTCATTTCCGGAGTGTTCATTGTCCTCTTCACACCAGAGCAGTACTCATACTGAAAGGGAAGTGAGGTCACCCATTGCAAGAAGAAGTCTCTTTTCTGGGTTCAGATACATGTTCAAAAATCTTGCATATTTTGATTCAGGCATAATCTCTCTCTTTGTTTTTGAGTCTTGATACTTACTAAATGATCAAGAGAGAGAGAGAGGGGGGAGAGAGAGCGCACAAGGAGACAGTTGGTGAGCACAAAACAAACTAAACAGAAAGTGAAACTTAGATCCATTTGGTCCCCATTTCAATGTAGAAATTGTAAATTAAAGAAATTAAAGAAATGCAGATAAAACTGAGCAACACTGGGGTTAGCAGTGCATCACAAATATCACACGTTTGGAGGAGGAGGACTAAGGAGGGGGGTCACTCCAGACCCACTGAGGGTATGCTAATTGTTGCAGGTTTTGCCCAGCCTATGTTCATTTAGTCCAATTCCGGCAGTCTTGGGATGCAGTGAGAGACGGTGAGATGAGCTCCAAGTCGTCCAACCCATGTCACTACTGCGCTGAACTCCAGTTCCAGTGTGGCATGGTGGAAATGATAAATTTCATTTTCACAAAAACTTCTCAGCTACTACAGGAGACCGATATTCTGTGTTCCAGATAGCAGAGCACTTGGCCATGTACTGTGTACTGCCATGGCACTGTGCTTCAGTTTGTGGGTGGCTCCTTGTGACGTCTCTCTTTGGAGGAAACTAGGTTTAGCGTGCCTGATGCACAGTGCAGCTGGTCCTCGCTCTACTAGTCAAGCATCACACACAAATCCTCTGTAAGCTGTACAGACTCATATAAATATATTCATCTTTCTCATTCTGACCAAATTCATAAAGGCTTACTCAGAGTTTTCAGTCAAGGTACACTAAACCTTTCTCTTAATGTGATGCGACCCATGAATCTCACAGCGCAGTTTATAGTAGCTGCAATAACACTCTGTCTGAAAGGCGTCCCTTTATCGTGGTGCAGGGCTGCAGACGCCCACAGTAGCTCAATTTTCTTAATCAACTTGCACTCTGGGCTGTCCAGCTGTGTGCAGGTGTTCAAACATAATTCTCTTGCTCAAGCTTTTTTTCTAAGATGCCGGTGTTGGAGTCATGGACTCATTCAGGGCATAACAATGGGAATAGAACATGCTTGAAGTTTCTCATTATTCCACACAATTAGCCAGTTAAACCACCTGTAGCTATAGCACTTAAGTGTAGCCAGGCTACGCAGCACTTTGGCTTAATTCTGAAAAGTAGCAATAAGATATTTAAAGGAGTGTTAATAGATTTTTTGGCCACTTGGGGGCAGCACAAGAAGCTGTAAACACAAAACTGACATATTGTCATTGTTTAAAGTTGATATGACAAAAACAACCGGAGTCAGAGAAACCAACCTTTAAACCAATCCAATGAACAAAATGTTAAACCAAACTGTGTAAGGTAAGTAACTTTACTGTTCTCTTTGATGTAGCAACATTTTGAGCTCCTAAAATCCTCTAACTTACAATCAGAGGCATTAAAAGTAGCCACCTGTTTTCCCTTATTCTAAATGTAATTGCTGTGAAAAGTCAGAGAGATAATCATTTTTTCTTCAATTATTTTCTAGTTTTGCAGTTGTCTCATAATTTGTGAAAATGCAGATATTTACCAATGTGTAATTGAAAATTAAGTCTCAGTAAGCTGACAGGTTACGAATGCACTCAACCAGTACTCCCATAACACAAAGCTATTTAGGAATATGCACCATGTAAATACCAAATGAATTGTCACAGGGTCCCTACAGTTCAAGACAGGGCCTCTAGATTAATAACTAGGACCCAGTATCCATTATTATTTCAGTGGTATAGTGCTTTACTGGTGCATATTCCTAAACACATCTAGAAACCTATTTTTGATGAGACCTCAAACACTCAGGTTAACACTTATGTGTAAATGGAGCTAAATAGATTAAAGACTCTTTAAAAGGAATAAAAACAACTAGTTCTTCTTCTCTTTTGTCCCCATTTCAATTTCAGGTGTCTGTGAGAAAAATACATCCATGGACAGTTCAACTTCATCTTCATCATCTTCCCCTTAACCCCGCTATAGACACTGGCTCCCAATCCCCAGGGATTATAAATTCCTGAAAAATCTGGGTGAAGGTAGTTTTGGAAAAGTGGTCAAATGTGTGAAACAAGGCACTGATCACACTGTGGCCATAAAGATCGCCAAAGACTCAGATCTCAGCCACGAGGTAGGACACTGTTGATTTTGGTTTCACAGTTGCAAAATAGACATTTAAAAAAAACGAGGCAGGGTAGGGTATGTACTAATGGTAATAATAACAGGACTACATACTGCATAGAAAACTACACTAATAAATCGTTTTTGCAAGTGGCAAGAAATAGCCACGTCCAAGTTTGAAAGCCCCCTTACACTCTATACTACTAGAAGCCTGTGTGTAATTCCAGCTGTTTGACAGCAAACTATGCCAGATAATAGTCATATGCCAGATGTCTACTCAAAAAACGAAATTTTCTCCAATTTTTTCAAGTGTCTCATAAGTGACCTTGTTTTCCTAATATTTGTGGGTAGAACTATTAGTAGTGATGACTATCCTAGGAGTCTATGCTAAGAGTCCTCATGTCCCACAACCTAACTTTAACATCATCAAGTTTTGTGGCAATTTAATCCTGCAAGGGAGGATTAGCCTGGTGTTTGAGGCGTTGGACATGAGCCTTCAGGACTATGTACTGGATTTAGAAGGCCCAATGCGTCTGGAGGACATCCGAACCATCATCCAACAGGTATGGCACCAGCTAGAAACTAAAAGCTCAGTCAGTTTTTAACTGTGGTTTGCACTGACATTGTACTTATTTTTATCTTATTTCATTGTTTAAGATTTAAGCACTAACTTTTGCTTAGAATTCTGTTTTTATGTGGTGAAAGTTTCCTCAACAAAAGTTTTCTATAGATACATTTCATTATTGATATTATTATTATTACTTGCAGATGGCCACAGCATTAAATGCCCTGAAAAGGATTGGCGTGGTCCATGGTGATCTGAACACAGACAACATCATGATGGTGGATCATGTGAGACAGCCGTTCAAGGTGAAGCTGATCGACTTCGGCTTGGCAATTTTCAGATCTGAAGTGAAGCAGGGCAGGGCTCTAGAAACACCCCACTATAGGTAATAAGAAACTGATCATTTTTGAAACTGAGAACTCTTGAATTCAGGGCTGCATACTTCTTACCTGCAGTGAAAAATCTTATACTGCTGCTATTATTTCATTTCTAACTTTGAGTTAAGCTTTGCTTTAATTATTAAATTAAGACAATGTTTCTAATTTCATTTAATGCTCTTCAGGGCTCCAGAAATTATATTGGGTCTCCCATTTTCCGAGGCCATAGACATCTGGTCCCTGGGCTGTGTGATGGTGATCATGGTGTTTGGCTTTATGCTCTTCCCGGGGAGAATTGAATATGACACAGTAAGTAATTGACTATAACAGGACTCTGCATGTTTTCCACTATTTTCTTAATAGATCAAGGACTGCTGCATCTATGAACCCTCCCCAAATGGCCAGTGTCAATCTTTAAGAAAGTTAGCTAGTTAGTTAAGTGAGCTAACATATGGTGTCACATGGACTCGTACACAGCTTAGTCCACATGGAATCATAGACACACACACACACACACACACACACACACACACACACACGCACCTGTAGTCCAAGTATGAAACACTATATTTACAGATAAAAACAAGAAACAAATGTACAATTAGTCTTTATCTGAGTGAATTTGTTTTTTCATATTTGGAAACTGGACATTTGTAATGAGGAGGACAAAATTACAACAAATATGAGGAGATGAGGCGAGTGCTTTTTTTAAAGCACATCTTTATAAACTGAATTTTATTTTTAGTTTTTGACTCATTTTAAGTATGATTATCTATTGTGTGACACTCTTTCATTCTTTATTTTTGGCAGTTGTAAAGCACGTACAACTGCTATGAAGGGGCAGAAATCCAGGGTGTTTTTCAAGAAAACAGATTCTGATCAGTGGATGTTCAAGGTACAATACCCATTCATTGATTTTTCCACTTGTTATTTCATCTTTAACCTTCCTTCTCTTATTAAGATACCTTTTATTTAACAGTCATTACACTTAATCAGTGAAATTAATTGAGATATACATCAATCAGCCATAACATTATAACCACTGACAGGTGAAGTGAAGGAACATTGATGACCTCGTTACAATGGCACCTGTCAGATATACATACATACATATATATATATATATATATATATATATATATACAGTATATGTATATAGTATATGTACAGTATATATAGTATATATATGTATACACATATACAGTATATATATGTATGTGTGAATCTATATATACATATATAAGTATATATGTATGTATGTATGTATATGTATATACATATGTGTGTATATATACACACACATATATATATACTGAATATATATATACTGTATATATATCTGACAGGTGCCATTGTAACGAGATAATCAATATTCCTCCATTATGACCAGTCAGTGGTCATAATGTTATGGCTGATCGGTGTATGTGTATCTCAAATACATTTTAACCTTCTTTTAGACACCTAAGGAGTATTGAGGACCAACAAATTACTCGGCCGACGACAGGTTCTACACGTTACGTTCGCTGGATGAAATAAAAACTAGCTGCTGAAAAGTAACTTTCATTCATTGTCTTGTCATGATTTAGGAAAAACACTTGACCGCTGTTTTCCAATTGTTTCCTAAACTAGATGCGTCTGGAGAAAAATAACCCCACAGAGGCTTTTGAAGGCGATGCTCAAGTGGGATGAGAAGGAGAGGATTACCCGCAGTGGTATTCTCAACCATCCGTTCATTACCAAGAGCTACCTCAACGTAAGCTCCCACCTCAGCTCCTGGTAAGTGTGTGTGTGTGTGTGTGTGTGTGTGTGTGTGTGTGCGTTTGTATGCATGCATGGTGAGTTGGGAGTTCTTGCATTACTGCTTTGCACATAGGTTATCAGACAATAGTAATCCCAACAAGGTGGGAATCCTGTTTGCTGGCCATTAACATAACAGTGTGGGTTTTCTTTTGGTAGCAATGAAGCTTTGGAGTCTACAGCAGCTGAACCCAGCACTAGCCAGGTCCAGGCTGATGGCAGGCAAGTGTTGACTCATCCTTCATCAGAGTTGGGTGTGATGGGGTAATGCTCCCACTGAATTAATGCTATTGATTGTAGGCAGAATTTCTTTTTAAATATGTCATGACAGATGATGAAAACAGGACTAATGTACAAACTCTTCTGTGTATTTATGTGTTTTGTCACCACCCTGCTGCAGCTCCTGCCACCACTGTGGACACCACCAGGATCCACAAGGACAACACCAGCTGTCATCCACCACCACTGGTAAGAAAATTTCATCTTGTCTCTAAATTGTTATTATCGCAACCTCTCACCCTCTGTTTCATTTACATTTACTGTTGGAGTGCCAGGCGGCGACGCTGTTTGTCAAATGTGATATCTGAGCTGATAAGTCAGACACAACTGGTTTCTGCTGTGTTATAAGTAAGACTGGGAACATTCACGATGAATCTGTGAGACAAAAGCACACTTTGTAGGCACTGCAAGAGAAAGAAACTGGGTCATCTCGCTGTCCCTGTTATTATCTGTTAATAGACAAGAAGAGGATGAGTAATCTCAGCAACATACACATACTGTACGCAAACACACACAGGAGGGAACACCTTACACACTCTTACATTAGAGGACGGACGGAGGCATGTTTGTGAGGTGATGTCGCTGCTGTGACCCTCCCACTAACAAGCGCTGTACTTCAAGCTCTGTTACTCTCAAAAAACAACCTCCCACACGTAACCTATACCCATATGCAGCCTCAAATCATGAAACTATGTACTCCCACTGACTATACACAAACTACCCTTTCAGTTAGGGAGAGACACCGTGTCTCCCCCCTGTTTTTCTCCTTCTCTCTCACACACACATGGAAATACAAAGTACCAGTCTCTGGGAACCTGATAATAAAAGAGATGTGGGGTGAGGAAGGGGTGTGTGTGTGTGTCTGTGTGTTTGTTTGTGTGTGAGAGAGAGAAAGGAATGTTTCAGGATGCCACTGCCAAGTCCCTACAGTACCCCTGAATGCACCCCCATCTCTCTCTCACACACACATTGGGAGAATGGTCTTTGTGTTCTCCTCTGTCCCATGAACCTGTGCACAGAAGCACAGGGATTGATAAATGTGTAATAAGGCAAATCATTACACTCTTACTGTGACCACGACAGGATGCACTGCAGTAAAAGGCTTCAGAAGGAGCTTTGGTCGACTTAGTGGGGTAAAACCCAGAAGAAAGTAGATTGATAATTATTAAATTAAAGATGCACTGATCAATATCTTTATATTAACAATGGATCAAATGACTACGTGTAATGTGAAAAGTGTTGTTTGTGGTGACAAATGCAAATGAGAGTTATCACCAACTCTGCAGTTCCCCTTTAGCTCTACGGGGGGTTTTAGCATCGTTCAGCTCCAGACAGACAAAGTTAGCAACTAGCCGATGAACATAATGGAGCATTTAACAGCTAAAGAGTCAATGTGACACACATCAAATGTGCTGTTCAGCATAATTACTCTATATAGTTCTCTATTTAGTAACTTCATGACACGTTTACACTGTAGCTTCTGAAATCAGCGGTGTACTGTCACTAAATACATTTACTCAAATGCTGTACTTCTGTACAATTTTTAGGCACTTGTATTTTTCTTGAGTAATAACCATTATGTCACTTTATACTCTGACTCCACTAAATTTCAAAGGAAAATATTGTACTTTTATATATACATATATATATATATATACAAAGATTAACATGCTGTAATATCAATTTAAACTTAAAATATGTTGCATTGTTATAGGTTAAACTACTAAACAGTATATAAAATAGTTAAAACTAACTACTTACACAATAATGCATCAGTAGTAAAGGTCCATTAAAATAATATAAAATAATGTAACACTGACAGCAGGGCATTTTTCTGCAAAATGAATCATTTTACTTTTGATATATTTTCTTGATGTTACTTGATTTTTTTGTTTATTAGACCTAAGTATGGCTTTGAAGGCAGGATGTTTAATCGAGTTGTTGTAATAGAGTACTTTTACATTGTGGCATTTCTACTTTTATTTAAGTAAAGGATCTGAATACTTCTTCCAGGGCTACCTTAAATATAAAAGACATAATTTGTAAATGAATCACGACACAGCCTTGTGAAGTCTGTAGGTTCCCAATTTAACAAAGCAATGAACAGAGCCAGGCTAGCTGTTTCCCTCCGCTTCCAGTCTGTATGCTAAGCTAAGCTTATTGTTTCCTGTAGCTTCATATTTAACTGAAAGATATAAGAGTGGTATCAATCGTCTCATCTGACTCTTGACAAGAAAGCGAATCATATTTACCAAAATGTCTATTCCTTTAAGTAACTTTTTTTTTTTAATTAAAGCTTATAAAAACAAGTAAAGTATAAATACCTGCTGTGCATCAGACGTTGGTGACATCATGTTGTCTGGTCACGGTCAGGCCGGTCCAGTAGCATCTCTCAGAGGAAAGTTTTGGCACATGGTGTCTGGCTGTGCAGGTTAGGTGGCAATCATGATTGTAATTTTAACTTAATGGCTCCTCGTTTTCATCAAGTCTTATAAAACGTTTGTTGATGTGTATTTTTGCGTTACCATTTTTGTCACCAAAATGAGCTCTGTCACACACTGATGCACCTGTATAAAATCAGCCACCTACCCATACTGACACTCACACACACAGTTACACACTGTGGCTGCTGGAGTGGCTTCCTATAGTCTGTTCAGCACTAATTACTGTTCTATAAAATGTACAAACGCAGCAGTCTGTGTCAGCCTGTTTCTCTAGGGACTTCAGTTTTTTTTAACTTTCAGCTCATTACTGTTCCAGTTAAGCTATAGAGTATCAATCATCACTCTGGAAATGTTCCTATGTGAGGTCAAACATCAACATGGCTGTCTAAAGACTACAGCGGGTCCTTCTGATTAAAATGTAGGAAGCATCAGTGCCTGTCCAAGTCTCTTATTGTAACACTCAGTCTTGGCACTGATTGTCACAACGCAGGTTAGTATTTGTACTTGATGCAACTGAAATTATACACCATCAACCCACGTAAAAACATACAGGGATGCTAGCCACCACTGAGGACACAAAGGTCCTCTGTAATATTTCTGAGAATTTGGGAGGTTTAATGGCTTGAGAACTAATGACTAAATAATTTGAAATGTCACTGTTTTAGGCAAAACTGAAGCAAAATTTAGACACAGCACAATTGCATAGGTCAATGCAAAGACCTAAGTGATGTGAAATTCACTGTGGGTGAATTGACATACAGAGACAAAGGAGGCAAAAACGGTAGAGCAAGTCGTCCATTAATCTCAGGGTTGGCGGTTCGATCCCCGGCTTCTCATGTCCACATGTCGAAGTGTCCTTGGGCAAGACACTGAACCCTAGGTTGCTCGGTGTGTAAATGTGTGTGTGAATGGGTGAATGAGACCAATCTGTAAAAGCGCTTTGGGAACCGTTAAGGTTGAAAAGCGCTATATAAGTGATACTGTGTACAGTTTTAGGTGAGTTGCATTACACTACAGCAATTTTGGACTCATGACCTCAGTGTTCCTGGCTTAGGCCATGATACAGTAAGTTCAGTATGTACAATAACCAACAAGAAAGTTTCCCTGGAAATTCTAGATTTATTTTAAAGTATAAATGGAGATAAAACAGGACCTTGTCAGGAAAATAATGTCTTGTCAAAAATAAACCCCTGCTTTTTCACCATCACTGAATTTAAGACATGGCATTGACGTTTTAGAAAATATTTTGTGTCTTGTGCTAACACAAACCAGACCTCTTTATGCTTGTCCTTGTTTTGCCACTTCTGAACTTGTCAGTGTTCACATTGACTGTGTTATGTGTTATTATTCTGAAATCACTGTCATTATTTGATGTTATTCCAAAAGCAAAGACATTCATAAAATAAAACAGCCCAAATGCAAGGGGAAATACAACTTTTATTGCTGATTTCATGGTTGAGAAGATGCATTGTAATACAGTTACATTATCAAGACTACTTTGGCAATGGATGGGTTTACTGAAGGGCCACACAACAAGGTGGATAACAGTTTTATACCATACTGTATGAATTAGCTCTTCAGTACACAGTACTGATCTGAGGAAGTACACTTTCACACTGAATTAGCCTTTTACACCTGTTTTAATGAAGACAGATGTTCTGCTTTTCTCCCCACACTCGCACAGATTAAACTGTCTCCCTGGTGAACAAGAAACAGAGTGGCAACTGGGCTGAAAATACTCGACACATCTTGAGTTTGTCTAATGAAACAGTTTAGCAATAAGATACAAGACTGTCTTTTCCTCTCTGACCCCTCTTTAGTTGTAGAAATCTGCTTCAGCCTGTTTTTTCCCCCATGTTCCTTCTTTTCTTTCATTTTCTCATCCCTCTATCAGCCAACAGACAAACCTCAAGTCCCCGGAACAAGAACCTCCCACGGCCATTAATAACATTTATTTTACAACAACCAGCAGCAGCGATAACAGATGGCCAACTCATCTAATCAGTGCTGTATTAATTTAATGAGCCCACAGAACATGTCTGTAAATCATTTAGAGTCCTGAAATTAAAACCAAGAAACCGTGTCTACAACAACATGATACATTAGATGCCATAATATTTTATCTGGCATTGTCTTGTGACTTAAATGTGTACAAAGTCTTAGTAACACAGTAAAAATCCATACTAGTAGACTAATGCGGGGTTATCCTTATCACGTTATACCAAGGACTAGTGATAAGTGGCACCATTGGATGCCTTCTCCTCTGCACAGCCACATAGTATTTTCCTTTTCTGGTCATTTTCTATCATGGATTTTGCATGTGACGCAGATGTGTGAGGTCCAATGTCAACTGTATTATCTCTTCTGTTGTTCCACTGCGATACAACCAACACATGCAGATAATACACTTTTATTATCTGCACTCACCCTGACATTCAGCGGTGCTCCCACACACTGATGGATACACACTCTGTCCATTTCCACAAAAAACCTGCGCACTAAAAACGTCAGCTTAGGCAGTTTACGTGCCCTTTAATAACCTCAAACTGAGTGTCCCTGCTATGAAAAACACAGACACACTATATTTGGATAGTTCTCAACTATCAGCTTACCAGAAAGTAGCAGATGTTCAACAAAGTGTCACTTGCCTATAGCAGTACTGAAAGAATCACCTAGAACTCTGAAATCTGACAGTAACGTAAAAGTGATTTCCTAATTATTACCAACATGTTTCTTGGAAAGAAAGATGTGATTTGATATTAAATTTAGGAAGTGTTCAAGTGGGTCAGCTGCAAAAATGTCAAATTTGTCTACAGGCAAGCATTCAATTCAACAAATGTGGAGAATAAAGTTTTCGTATATAACAAATTAATATTTGCTTAGGTTTAAATAGAGCAGTTCTTTCAAGGAAATTCCTGTTTTCACTATAATTAGTACCAAATTGCATAGTTCTTTCCAGGAAACGTTCAAAGAAATGAATACGAAATGACTGACTTGTAAAGAGTTACCGTACATTATGATCCAAATTAAGTACCAAGTTCATAGAACGGTCCACCAGCTATCCTCACCATATTTGGCTAAGCAGAAAGTTGCTTCTCATGCATAGTAATAAAACCGTCTGTGTATGGTCATCTTATTCATCCAGGTAATACACTGCCAAGTCAGAATAAAACTATCCACTGCTGTGAAGTTGACACTTAAATGTAGATCATTTGATGTTGTCTTGGCATGGTGGAGAATGTTTTTGCCAGACACCTGTAGCCAGCTCCTCTTGGAGAAAAGACAACATGGTGCCAGTAGTTAAACGACTGGCTGCGAGAAATCATAGCAGTGTTCCTGATCAGAGTGTACTGACGACAAACAGGACAAATCCGACTGTCAGTGATAATCAGCGCTGCATAATGTGCTGCACTGCTCGTGGCTTTGTTTTCACTGTCTGAATAACAGCTAGCATCCAGACTGGGCTGTTAGCCATCAGCACTGATACTGTAGTACATATTTCTTAGAGACAGCACACACTGCTCACAGTGTACTCTTTTTCTTCACACACATACACAAACACTTGCTTTCCCACTGGCTCGGGTTGTAATCAGGAAGTTAGACTGTGCACAAAATAAGATTCAGAAACAGTTTATTGTGTAACAAACAGTACAAACAGTAAAAAGATAAAATATGTACATTCATAAAGCCATAAAATTAATATTGTATTTAGAAAAAATGAACAAGTGGGAAAGGATTTAAAATCACATTTGATAACGGCTACAAAAAAAAGACGACTGCAACCTGAAGCCAACATGGAAGCCCTCGTGGCCTCTCAGTGACTGCAGCCAGAGTGTACTTTGTCGATTTTGTCTCAGTGTTTCTGTTTTTCTGTTTCAAGGCTCTGGAGCAGTGGGAGTATATCAGAATAGATGTGCACACACCACACAACCTCAAAAAAAAAACAAAATACATCTGAAAAAATGGTATGTTGTTTTATGATTGCCTTAGTGAAAGAAACAATAAAATTAAATAAAGGATTAAGTTCATTAAAACAGGCTTTAAAACTAATCAGGAAGGCTTAAAAAGCAAACACTCTTATAAATGTGGGAAAATGTAACACAATGCAGTTTTTTAAGGTGGATCCCTCTTTTACCTATGAAACAAAATCACATAATCAAAAGAGACATTTTTTCCACTTATTCTTCAAGACCATCTTTACTTCTTTGAGGTCTTCTCCAACACCCAGTCAATGACCTACAACAACAGAATATATCATTTAAAGAGTGGCTTTAGGAGGTTCAGGTTTAGAAGAACTAAACCATGAGGAGAACCTTTGGTGTTTGGTGGCGTTACCTGTTTGACGTTGCTGCTGGCTGCCTTTTTCATCTCGTCATGCAGACCCCGAGATGTCTTCAGATCCTGGGATCAAACAACAGAAGAGGAGGATCACTCAAACTGACGCAGTAAGGTACATTCACGTGGGCTTTACATCATTCAAATCAAACATTTTAGGTCACAAATGAACACATTTTATTAACCCAAGAAATAGGGTTATTTCTAATCCTAACCCCCTGCCCTCCACTACATTTATGGGACAGTTTTACATACAGAAATTATGATAAATATAATCAAACCATAACCAAAACCAAAATCAAACACTTGAAATCAACGGGCCACTGATGCACCACAGGAATAAATTATCAGCAGGCAAAAAAAGTAAATTGTCCATCAAGACATTTTTGTGTTTTTCTTGAGGTTTATTTGCAGTTGGCAAGCAAGCGAACAGTTTACAAAGAAATCACGGTTCCTTCTGCCTGTCTTGCTCTGTGAAACACCATAGACACACCCAGGTGCATGCTGGTCCTATATAAACCTGAGGTTGCCTGCAGTGCTGCCCAATTCTTACAAAACAAAGAATTAGCAAAAGAAAATACTATCTAAATAAAGAAAATATCTAGATCAAATCAAAGACTCGAAAGAAATCATATATAGATCCTACACTACCCAACAGCATATAAAGTAGATACAATTAGCTCCTCCTCGCCCAGCTATAACATCAAAACACACGCTAATGCATCAGTAATAATAATCAAATTATATAATATATAAAGTATACTGTATAATAACACTCTGAAAGGAGCCATTCTGCATAACGAGTACTTTAACTTTTGATATGTAAAACATGTTATGAATACTTAGGCAGTTTTGCCTCAATAATTACATTCTAACAAAAACACCTGATTACAATTTACAAGGAGGCACAAAAGAAAATAAATGAAAATGTGGCTATTGGCAAAAATAGCAAAAACAAGACAAACGGTGTCTTCAAACTGTTCCTATTATCATGCTAATTTGTTGTGAGGAGCTAAAACAAAAACACAACATATGGTCAAAATTGCAGTACAAGTCCTGGATCCATAGAAACACACAAATAAAGGAACTGTCAAAGAGAGGACAGCTCTGACTGTGTGTGTGTGTGTGTGTGTGTGTGTGTGTGTGTGTGTGTGTGTGTGCAGTAAAAAGACTAACCTTGAGATAGAATTTCGAGATATCAAACAGTCTTTTGCTGCAGGCCTCAAAGCACTCATGCTCGGCAGTGATCCCGTGGTGTTTGAGGGTTTTAGCTACTACCTCCAGCAGCATCTGAGGACACGAAAGACAGACAGACAGACAGACAGACACACACCCAATTTAATATTAGCCTAATTGTGAAAACATTAAATCTAGTTGTGTTTATTCTCTAACCACCAGACGCTAACTCGGTTCAGAGAATTTAATTTTAGCACGGCTCCCTTTTTAAAAGGAAGGGATGTCAAAATGTCTTGACTTTGGGGGACGTCCTTGCACAGGAGTGCACGCCTTTACATTCACTGTGTGAGCTCGCAGGTACAAACATACAAATATTCTACTGGTAGAGTTGACAGGAAAAACACATTCCTGAAATAAATAGATCTGCCTTTAATCTTGTCACAGCGACTGTTCGGAGAAAACACCATCAATTATTGTGAGGAATCATCGGTGCCATTCAGTCTCATGAGGAGTAGACAGGCAGCTTTTAATCTCTGTCCTGAATAAACTGCTATCATTATTTCTGAATAGGGCCAACTGTTCTTTCCTGTACTTGGGTTTGGACGATAAGCCTGTTTGCATAGTAATCACAAATCAGAACAAGTCAAGGTCGGGATGCAGATTGTGACAGAGGAAACGGTGTGTGTGTGTGTGTGTGTGTGCACTCGTGCATTTGTCCACATATGTGTTCCTGTCATTGCACACACACTGTGGAAATACGTGACAGATGTGAAAGTGAAAAGTGTGTGTGTGTGTGTGTGTGTGTTGAGGCAGGCAGCAGGTGATATGATAATGGTATATTTGTCAAAGTGCTTCTGCCATGACATTATAATGCAGCCCACACATTCACAGTGATCACATGCAAAAATTAAGACATTTATCTTTGCTGGAGCTGTTGCACAACTCACAACTTTGGTTTATCACAACTTGGATTTTATTTTCGTGGCTCCATCCATCGCTTCTATCTGTTATAACATTTTACTCACCAAAGTAGCTGGGATCTTGCAACATTGATAAAAATGTGTTAAAAGTTGGAGCAATACTGATACCATACTGATGGTAACAACAAACACTCACCCTGTTGTGTTTTTGGGAGCGTGACTCTTTGGCAGATTTGTCCTCCGTTTCTCCATGATCCGTCTTCTGCTGTTGAGGTTTACGTTTGTCAGCAGAGGGAAGAGTCACCAAACCTGGGGAGTAATGTCAGGAAAACGAACAATAAGGCATTACCATCCATGGCAGTACAAATCCTTAGCATATGTCTGAGTAGAACAAGACTCAAAAGAAAATAATCCATGAATAACAAATTAGATAAAGATTAGATAAAGAAATAAAATAATATCAATATAATTGCCAATGTGTAAAGAGTCACTACAGTCAGATCCATTTATTTGTAGAGTTTTAAGTATTTTAACAGGTCTTCAGAAGTTTTCACCTAATAAATGTAAAGGGCTTATAGTATAATTGGAATTTGCAAATCCTCTCTAATATGAGAGGATTTGTAGGTGATACTTGGATAGCTTAACTGGTAGCTTTTTCATGATATAATCACCTTTCAGAAGAAATTTTAGGCCTCTAAAATATACCATATGAGGATATAAATTTGTTGTGAGAAGAGTTGATGGATAAATGTTGGGTTCAATTTTCCAGATCAGATGTGTTCTTAGCATCTTCTCAGGCCTTCTTTTCCCCTACTCCATACACATAAATGACATCCTGTTGAATTCCATGCACTGATAACAACACTGATTACATTATTGTGTGGAAAATGAAGTACCTACTGTAGTCCTAACACCTACTGTAAAGCAGGATCACTAGTCCCTTCCCATTTAAGGTCCAGTGTTTTTGTTTTACCTGAGGGTGTCCGCCCCGCTGCTGAAGAGGCAGAAGGGCTATTGGAAGAGGAGGTGGACTGGGATCTGCTCGGCTGTTGTCGTAGAGACCTAATGGCAGGGTGTGGCCCGCTGCTGCCACTGCTCTGAGAACAGAGGGAGTCACTGCTCTCTGACTTCACCAGCCTGGATCGTCCAGACAAACAGACACAAACGTGGCGAACATTACTAATTAGTGACGACATTCCACGTACCACAACCTCAAGATCCACCCATCAGTGTATCCATCCATTCATACACTAACCAGGAGCCACATACACCATTATCATCATCATACCTCTTGCGAGGATAGCCTCCGATGATGTCCGTGTCCCACGACTTGCGCTTCAGTCGTGCTACATCAACGTTCTGCAGAGTCTCTCCGTCAGGCACACTTCCTGGTTCTGACATCACAGCAGGGGAGGGGGCGGGGCTGAGGGCGAAGGGGAGGGCACAGGGCTCCTTGGAGCAGGTGGTTTGGGTCTCGTACCGAATCAGACGGGACTGGAGTTTTACAAAGGCCTGGTCCCGGTCTAAGGACCGCTGATTGTCCAGGCAAAACCTAAATGCACATATAAAACAAATTAAAACCTGTAATAATAATAAATAGAGAAGTAATGGAGGCTGATGTGGCTGATTACTGTCTGAGCTTCATAACATATTTTTCATAGCTGTCTGTACTGTAAAATACCAGTAACTGTAGCTGAACTGCCGCTGTATAGTTTGCAGAAACTTACTCTATGCCATGGTAATGCGAGGCTGAGGCTTTGTTGAAGGGCATCTGACTGACTCTCCTGGGAGAAAGGTCTGGTGACAACTGAAACACATTATTACTGAAGAGAGAAAGAGTAGGGGGTGGGGGACGGAGGAGAAACACATAAACAGTTTGTCAGAGAAAATGAATCAATTTAACTGTCTCTTCATTAAACCACAAATACAAATGTCACTAATTAAAACACACACAGTTTGGCCTGACAGAATTATTCACACTTATTAGAATAATGTTTTTTGTTTTTTTCAACTCAATATTTTTTCTAGAAAGGTTGTAAGCTCACTGTAGCAGGCTAATGATCATAATCAAATCCACATTATGGCCTCAGTAACTGTTTGTCATTCTGAACCATCCTAAAACAGCACAGATACTGTTTAACTGACTACAGTATGTGCGTGTTTGTAAATCTGTACTGAGTCATTTGTCTTGTTTCATGACCATTTTTGTGTCTGCCACTCTCAGCCTGTGTCTGTTTGCCTGTGTGAAGGCCTGAAGCATGGAGCCAGAAAAGATGACTGAGCCCACCCTCTATTGATAGCCAGTGGTTGCAGCTCCGCAGTAGGCAGGCCATCAGATGTAAAGTGTTTTAGAAGTTCTCTGGCGTCCAGCAAAGCAGAGGAGCCCTTTTGACTGTCTTTAGGACCCAGCAGACTGTCACTGGAGGCTGGACCTAACAGACCAAATCTATGACACATAAAACACACTGTTGATTTGATCAAAATACAGTATATTAAGAACACAGAGTTGTCATATGTTGGACCATATTTACCTCCTCTTCTGTCGTCTCCTCTGCAGGTTCTCCATGTTGTGGAGGACGCTCCTCTCAGGCCAGTCAGATTGCAGGTGGGAAACGGTCTGAGAACCTACAATTACAAAACAACAAGGCTTAGCTGGTAAGAGTTGGCACTCCCATTGATTAATTTGGAAATTCCCTTCGAGCAAGAACCAGTATCGTTCTCTCAATATCTGTCCTGCATGAAACACTTTTGTTTGCCTGCAAGGCAATGAGTGAAAATATGACCAATAGTTGAAAAATTGACACTCCTTCTTATTCAAAGTCTTAATAGGTTACACTGTGCCCCCAAACAGTTTACTGCTAAATGAGCCTTCAAGTCTAAATAGAAAGATACTTAGTTGTGTTTATCAGTCTTTAGTTGTCTGATATGGACCTAAAAATACAAAGTTACTGCTTGAGCCAGGTCAACACACTGAACTCTTGGCAAACAGAAACCTGAACAGATCAAATCTCAGCATCCAAAATATGATCACTCTGCACTTTTCTTGTGTTTGGACGGGAAGATGATATGTTTATATCTCACAGAAATGTGATGAAACTGTAAACAGCAGGTTCACCGACGAGATGAGGGTGTTTTAATGCACAGCAATGGCCTGGGGTTGTAAGTGTGTTATATGAAGAGACTGATGCTCTCCGCCAGCGGTTTGACAGCCCACACAAAGTCATTCACACCTTTAGGCGATGCAGATACACAAACGCAAAAAAACACAATATTCCTAACGGACTGCAGAAGCTGTTTATTGCTGTAAAGGACGTTCCCGTCTCCAGAGCAGAGGGTGGGCAAGAATTATGGGAAAAAATAACCTGATTTGCACCTTAGAATGTATGTCTCTGCATGTTTACACCTATCATCACTTCTGTTTTTGAAGCTTACTGGCTCACCTCTTGCGAAAGGCAAGTACATCCTTTATGTGAGGCGCTGGAGAGATAAATACATGTAAATGGCACAGAACATGAAATCGGGAGGATACACACAAAGACAAGGCCATTAAGTGGACTGTTTGAGAGAATTAGACCTGTCTATTCCTGTCTATTCTAATACAATTACACTTGCTGAGACAACGCTGCAATCTAGTAACACGGAAACGCCAAAAATAATAGGCAAATAATGTCACAGCATTTATGGCATGAAAACTGCTTGACATGCAGGTCTATTAGCCCCACAGCTACATTTTTAAAACAAGCCGCACCACCCTCACTGTGCACATTTAGCTCTAGCTGCAGGCTGGGACTTGCTTTATTGCTTACAATTTATTTGCGTATGATTAGATGGAATTGTTTCCTAAAACTTCATCCTATGAATGTGCATGAAGTGAATACTGATGCACTTCTGTGTAACAATTCACGGGCAAGTCAGAATATGTGTTTTGGTAAATAGGTGAGCAGACATCAGTTTCCTTGATGTCATGTGTGGATTTTTGCACACTGTGTTGTGAGATATACATTGTGCTGTTCACTCCGTGTATATCTTTAGATTGGCTGAATAATCTAAGGACAATTAACATTTGTAAATGCCATACTTTTAGTACGAGCTTTATATATGCATAACTATCATTATAGAGGTCCCCAGTATCATATAGTCAAGGCTCCCTTTACTCTAATGTCACATGGTCTATCATACAGCAATGGTTAGGTTAGTAAGCTTACAGCAAGTAACTGCTTCTTTCTGTCTCATAGTAATCTTGAACCTCATGGTTTACAACATAACTATTGGCTTTTGCCGCATTCAAGTCATATCGATCGGACTGTAATTACAAGCAACAGAGTCAAAAAAACCTTTCATGTCACCCTCCTTCATCAACATTAATTCCGAGGCGGAGATATCAGGAAATTCTGACAATGAATTGGCATAAAGAACTACAGGAAGTGGCAACAACCGGTGGTAAAATGGCTACAAAAGACAGTTGCATCTAAATAAAATCCTATATTAACACATATACAATCGATTCAGATCATTTGAAAGGGCCTATACTTTGTTTATATCTGGTTTCACTTGTTAAGGAACTGCTCCAAATAGATAACACAGCAAAAGTAGCTAATTTGGGCTATTTAAATGCCCTGACAACAAGGCTAGCAAAAGCGGTAACCATCTTGGAATAATAAAGTCTCCCAAGTCGAAATAATGGCAGTTTACATGGTGTCAATGCAGCATTTTCAAAACAGGCCTTTTGGTGCCAATTTGAAATGTAATGCGTTCAATAATAACGTTAGAAAAGTGGCATTTATTCACAACAAAGAAAGTGTTACTTAAGGGGGAAAAACAGAGCATTTAATGATATGGATGATGTAGGAAAAGGTGGTCTGTGAGTGGTAAGGGTTTCACTGTGTCTACATGAGAAAGTTTCCACTGTGTATGTATCTACTGTAGCTTTGAATGGATGCGAAACTACTGCTAGCTTGTTTTTTGTCTCTTTATTAGTCCATACCCGAGTTCTTGGCGGCCGTGTCCTCCTGCTCGTCTGTCAGACAGGTGGCAGCAGAGGGCAGAGTGGAGTCAATCATCTTCAGATACTGCTCCCTGGCCAGACTCAGAATGACCTTCAAGTCATTGACTGGTATTGAGGTTGGGGCCGATGCTTCTTCTTTCTGTCCTGGACACACAAACACAGGCTGGTTTTCATTTTGGCAACATCTCGGATTTAGTTTTTGGCTCAATGGTAAACTTGTTCAACTTGGTAAAATGATGGAGGAGTTTGGCTTCTGTGTACTTAATGAGTGGGTGGAGAGTAATAATAGTGTATTCCTTTAATTCGTTTTAGTTTTATTTCAAAGCAGCACTGGGTAATAATACATGTTGGTAGTCCCAAACAACAGCAAAGCATATGGCTGGGCAATAAATCAACCGAAACAGACATCCTCACGTACCTAATGTAGTTTGATTAATTTTATTGTTGGTATATTTGGTAAATTAATTTATTCATAAAGGCATACCTCCTTCCCAAGGTAAATGTGACAATTAACCACTATATGGATTTCAGGCAATACTGCTCAGCAGAAAAGTCCATTATTGTCCTACTAGATCTGACATATCTGTCAAATTTGTGAACTTTACTTGTTGTAGAATTCACTGGATCTTGAGTATTTTTAACATTTGTCAACAAAATCTGCAGAGTGACATGGGCGTGATGGTCAATTTAGAAAAGTTTCACGTTACATTAGAAATGGTTGAGAGTTACTGACTCTCTATTATTATTATTTTTTTTCTTATTTATTTTCCTTTCTTTTTCGCCCTCATCTTTTTCTTTTGTTTCCCCTGTTCCTTCTTAATGTAATATTTTATAAAATTATTATTATCAATATGTTACTGCAAGTATTATGTTATTTTACATTTTCATTATTAGCTCATGACAGCATACTGATGAGACAACCATCTTGTTGCTGTAAATATTCTGTGTAAAACTGAATAAATAAAAGTAAGAAAAAAAAAGAAATGGTTGAGAGTTAGATATCCAGTGAAATGGAAACGTGGAGAAAAATGATAAATGGAGTCCTTGGCACGCACATGCATGAGCTTTCATACTTATCACGCAGACTGATTACAGCCTATACGACAACAGACAGACAGACACACACACACACACACACACACACACACACACACACACACACACACACACACACACACACACACACACACACACACCACAGAAAATCTGAAAAACCTCCAACAGTACTTCTAACTTCTTCAGCTTATAAGGACATGCCTTTTCCCAATTTAATGCCAAGTCGGAATATACTGTGAGGAATTTCATTAAGCCTGTGGTCTGTCAGGACTCTTCATTCTGCTCACGGCCTTTTCAAAGAACAGCACTATTGCTTTTCCTAAAGTCTGAAGAATTTCACTCCACTTCCTTTAATCTGGCTCCACTCCACTGGTGTTTCACTATCTTCGCCTGCCAAGGAGACATTATGTGTGTCTGTAAAATAATGATATTTCAACAGTGTCTTTTTATGCACCAGCCTGTGCTGAGGGCTGAAGAGAGCTGAGAGTTCAAACTGACGACAGTTCAGGAAGCTCCGAGTGGCCCCCGACAGTTGATACCTCTCTTCCGTCCATTTGGCTTTGTCTCGGATATAAATACATATCTTAAAGACTGTCATTTGATCTCAATTGAATTTATATTAGGAGTCAACACCGAGGACTAAAATTAAAATAAAATTAAATTTCAGATGGTTTCTTTTTTCTACCAAACCTTGAAGACTCAGATTTAATATTAATATTAGGAGTGCTTGAGTGAGTCTGGATAACATGAAGATGATGAGGTGGTGAAAAGGACTAATTAAAGAGGGACGCGAGCCAGCAGCCATCTCAAGGGTCAGGAAAGGGTTACAGACATGAGGTTGGTAACCCACATCCTTCTCAATAATCCCCATCATACTGTAAAAACGATTTCTGAACACTGTGCTATGTGCAGCGTCAACCAGGTTAATCTATGCGTGTGTCTGTCTTTCAGTCAACATAAAGTGAAAAATACCTTTGTTTTTTAAATTGTCAAACAATGTTCCTGATCAGAAGATACACCACAGTTACTAGACAGGTAAAAATATGTTATGTGTGTCTGTTATGTGAAAAATCTGTTCTCTCCTCTATTGTTCTGTGAGAGGTCGCTTCCCCATCCTGCTTGGGGGCATAACATTTTGATTGACATATCTTAGTGAGCTCACGGTGCTGTTATGAGGGCTTGTCTTGGTTATTATCATACATTAGCATGCAAGTAATTAATAAAAGCACAACGGTTGCGCTAAAATACAACAAAAATGGTGATGAAATCTTTTTGACTACAACAGTGTGCAATCGTTTTCTGCAGTGAACATAATGTTCAACTTGCGCACCTCCTACTTTATGTTCCCAGAACTATGTATATATTCTCACAAGTGTTTTCCATTACAGGAGCTCTTTAAATGTAGTACTTACTGAGATATTCTTTGAGTACCAGTGTCTGGACCTGAGTCACCTTCCTCTCTCTCTTCAGCAGGCCGTCTCCTTGGAGACAAGGCAGAGGGCAGAGGATGTTGCCCACAGCTCCTGCTGGTCAAAGAGAGAGTTTAGTAGTGAATGGAAAAAAAGAGAGAATCATTACATCATTTGCAAACCTCAATTGTGTATTGTTTGGAGTGGAACTCGTAGAACATTTTGATATATCTGTAGTGGGATCAGGAGCAACAGAGAGCTTATGGGGCACTGCCAAATTTTTTACAAAAAGGTTAGTTTACTTCAAAAATTGTAGAAAACCTGCATTAAAAACTTAGGGCACGGAGATTTACCAGGCAGGGAGAGTCTGATGAAAGACGCCATTGAGTTGCATTATGAGAGTTGAAGGATCCAGTGTTTTTGGAGATTGACCCATAATAGCGACTGAAAGTCCGGACTTCTCTGCCTTTGCTGCTTCGATTTTGACCTATTCTTCATCTGTCGTAAATCCCCAGACTTTATGGAAGTACAACACATTGCTGGATTACCCCTTTAAGTATCTGTAGGTCAAGACCTTTTCAACAGGGATCACAACATTTGATATTGTGTATTTTCTGTAATATTGTGGTTGTAGGATCAACCCAAAGTCAACTCCCTCACATGACAGTGAAAATTAAAAAGGTTTGTATTTTTGCTATTTTTGATTCATTGATTTAACATGGCTGACAAAAACTAAGACTCTACTACCTTTTCAACTATTCCTCTTACAAATATACTTATCGAAAAGAGTCTATGGATTAGTATAGTGGTTCCCACCCTGGGGGTAAACCTCAGAGGTCCTGAGATGATGGACAGGATAGGAAAGAAGACAAAACACGGTTCTACTACACAAAATAATGTATTTTTTCCTGACTTCTCTCATCTTTGCTTGTTACTTTCTTATATTAAAATGAAACAATCTGAGGGAGAGGAAAAAATATCACTATTGGGTGGAATTACTCACAACTCATAGACATGATCAAATGTTACAAGGGGTCACATGTAGACCATATTCCATTTCAAGGCGTCATAATGTAAAAAACACTGCAAATAACAAAAAGATAAAGCTAACATTGCTGCTCCAATACTTTGTGGTAAACACATGGTTGATGAATCTAATTTGTAACCCCTTTACTGGCAAAAGAGACTTGAAACTCACCCAGAAACCTTATGCTAATACAGGACACAAAGATATATTGAGTATTTCATGTTTTTGTTCAGGTGCAACAATTCTCAGGTGTGCATTTTAAGAGAAAGGATTTTTACTGAAAACTGCGCTGTGTCATTGCAGCAGTTAGGACACCTTTTATAGTCTCGCTCTGCATTTAAAAGTGTTTTAAAAAAATGTCTCCTGAAGGTTGCATGAAAGGTTAAAAACAGCAGGAACTCTCGGGAGGAAACAACACAGCAGGTCTCTTGAATATCATATTAAAGCCCAAGAACAATGAAGGATATTCATAAGAAGAAGCTTTACGTTTAGGGAACAAAACAAACAACAAGTGTCTGTCCTGCTAGTCAGCCATAACCAGCCCAAGTTTTTGTTCAATCATCCATCCAGTTCATCCCCCATCCATTTATACATTCACTCCATTCCTCCTCGTCGCCTTCCTTCTCTCTCCGCCTTTCCATCTGTCCCTTCAATACCCTTTCTTCTTTAACTGATTGAGATAAAGATGAGGAAATCGTTAACAGCAAAATCACAACTTTCCAGTGCTGTGAGAGAGGAGGGAGGAGAAACAGTGAAGAAGGTGGCAAAAGAGAGACATGTAGCCCAATAAAGAAAATCTCTGGAGTCAGGATGGCCAAAAGCGGCAGGCTAGCATGATGAAAACTGACAACCCCACAACTTCTGTCAGTGAAGCCAGAAGGGCTTCTACTCCAATCAAGCTGAGGAGCTGCTTTAAGAGAAACTGCGCACTTGATTTCTTTTACAATATGGCAGAAAACAAATTACTGCTAGATGTTCCCAAACCTCCAAATGTTGATAAAATACAAGAGCGCCCTTTAAATGTGATTACAGTACAACAGAGATTTTCAAACTGTGAGGCCCCTGAAGGGACGGAGGGAGACAC
This sequence comes from Macquaria ambigua, assembly GCA_008360985.2. Taxonomy (NCBI): domain Eukaryota; kingdom Metazoa; phylum Chordata; class Actinopteri; order Centrarchiformes; family Percichthyidae; genus Macquaria; species Macquaria ambigua. The sequence continues at coordinate 287,610 of VMKM01000065.1, read as the reverse complement.
ATGAGGCAAAGATACTGTGCGGGGTGAAAGGGCCAGGTGCATGCTGGTGCTCTGAATACAACGGGAAGTTAGTTATTGTAGTTTGGACCGCTGATTTGGCCCACTCACCAACACTGTCAGCAGTTGGAGCTGCAGCGGTGGCTGTGACACACAGCTCATGGAGGCAATTAAGGTACTTTAAAACCCTTAGCATCAAAATTTGTTCTCCTTCTTCTTTGAGTCATAACTCAGTGAAATCTGAACACATAGACGTGATTCACATATTTTTAGATTCAGTGTGACTAACACTTGTCGAGGAATTCATTATCTCAAATGTCTATCGCGAATAAATGTCCATAATTCACTGAAAATGGTAGAAAAAAAGACGCTCTAATAATAGAACTTATCTGAGAATCATTATGTTTTAAAGCTTTCTTCAGTATCAAAGTAATCCAGTGTTAGCTGTCTTTACATCCATGGGTTACATCCAAACAGGAACTATATGCTAAAAAAAAAAACAAAAACAGGGCTCAAGTTGTAGCCCACTGATAACTCGGAATTACGAGCACGATTATCTACCAAAGAAGTAAGACAAAGAATAATAACAGGAAAGACAAAATCCATTAATATATTTTTTTCATGTCGCACTACCAATATTTTTTGACATTACTAAGGCAGGATGGGGAAGGGTGATTGATAGGCTCAAACAGCCTATCAGGTCCAAGATGCTGCCATTCAAGGGTTTAGCAAATTAAAGTGACAATCACACTGACAGTGGCACATACAGAAATGCACACACACACACACACACACACACACGCTCCTCTACGAACATGACAACATAATATACCTGATGATGACAGAGACTTCTCTCTCAGCAACCCGGAGACAGTTGCCATGGCAGCCGCTCCATTAATTTGACTGTCCGAGTGCATCACCCTGACCCTGCAGGCGCCACAACCAACATTGTCTGAGCCCTGGACCAACAGGAAGTAGTGAGCGCTCTCACCTTTCACCTCTACGTCAGGCACTACAGGGTACAGACAGAAGGATAGAGATAACATCCAGAGTTAATTCATTTTACAAACTTATTTTATTATAATATCTGCTGCACTCTCAGTATGTTTTTTATTTTTTTATCATCCCATTTTGTCCTATGCTTAGCTGCTGCAATGAAACATTTATTTCACTTTTTATATTATGATTATTTCACCCATACATTTGTACTTAATCATAATTATATCTTAATATATATCTTAATATACCAGGTCAAACATATTGTATACCTAATCTCTGCTGTCCAATTCTTATTTTTATTCTTTACTGTTTGCTGCAGGAATCCAATTTCCTCAAGGGTACGGTTATATCAGTTATATCTTGTCTCATGAATTTTATTTTTCTAAATTTTTTCCAGTGGTGTTTTTTCAAATTGATTCAGTCCCGCCTCCGATTCTGCTTCCCCAACAGCCTTTACTATCAATATCAGTGGAGTCCTAGTTATCAATTTATTCCCCCACAGAAAGTGATACGGCTCCTCTCTGTTGCTGCCAAGCGGTCATCCATTTAACGAGGGCTTGGAAATAAAAAAACTGTCTTACCAGGTAAGGACTTTGGTCTCCTGGCAATACACTCTCTCCAGCGCTGGGAGCTGAGTTGGCTGGCTGCGGGCTGGGCGATGGGGGTGATTATACAGGACAGGCTGAACAACGCTCCAACCTGGAGATAGAAACAAAGCAGATAAACATAACACATACACACAGCCCCTCAGTCCCATGAAACACATGGAAGATGAGTCTTATATGCATCTTCTACTGTATGTCCTATGTACATTTGACTGGGGACTAAAGTAAACAGAATTCCCTCTCAAGCAGAAATCGCAGTTTAAATGCAATTAATTTACTTCATTGGAAATTAGTTCTATGGCAGACGTTTTCCAATATTTGTACGCATAAGAGCACAGCTTAGGGGCCGATACCTTCCCACGCAGTGACCTCAGCTGGTCCAACAGAAGTTTAGCTTTCAGTGACTTCCCAGACAGGCTTCTGTTTGTTGGTGGTTAAGGAACAATACTGAGGAGTAGGTGTTACCATCCACCTTTTCAGAAAGGAAAATTCCTAGGGGGCTGCAGTAAAAACAGTAGAAGCTGCATTATATAACACTTATTTTATCAGCGTATTATAATCTATATGTATGGTATAATAATAAAAAGATCAAGGTTGATTTATTATTATGACCACTCAAACAGTTTGCATCTAGGTAATACTACATGTTAATATAGTGAGGTTTGAACATACAGTCTAGCTGTTTCAAGTGGGTCCATTTCAATACACACACACACACACACACACACACACACACACACACACACACACACACACACACACACACACACACACACACACACACACACACACACACACACACTTCAGAAATAAGGATACAGTTCAAACTGGGTTCTGGACATCAGAAAGCTGGGCAGGTCTGACAGATTAACCAGCTGAACCAAATCTAAAACTGGTGTGTAGTAATGGAAGACCTGCAAACACAGAAGAGACAAACAGAGGGTGGTGGAGGAGAGAAAGAAATAAAGAAATAAAGACAGAATAAAATAAATAAAGAAACAAACAAACACAGAGAAGAGGACGAAGAAAAAACAACATGGTTATCACACAAGAAAATAAACATCACAGTGGCTTGTGAGGCAACAGCTTCAGGAGTTGGAGACCATCCATCAGTTGGAAGATACAACTGAAGTGTCCTTGAGCATGATACTGAACCCTGACCAGTTCAGAGGCGATGTTATATAATCGATGCTGAAATCTGATCTCCCCTGATCCCAAATCTGGATTTGGACTTACAATGACAATGTCAGCAGAATAATATTTTACTGTTTGGTTGATAAAATGTCAGAAAAAGAGAAAAATGTCCATCACAAGTTCCAACAGTTGAAGTTGAGGTCTTCCAATGTTTTGTTTTGTCCAAACAAGAGCACTTAACACAAAGATAATCAATTTACAATTATATAAAACAAGGAAAAAAAGACGAAAAGTAGCAAATCCTCACATTGGAGAAGCTAGAACCAGAAAATGTTCGGCAGATCTTTTTCAATAAATTACTTAATTGATTATCAAAATTGTTGATGAACTTTCTGTTGACCAACTAATCGATTAATTGACTACTCCTTTCAACATTAACACATTAACACCAACCACCTAAACACACAGAATATCTTCTGTTTTTTGTCAGGACACCATCAGGTACTCAACACGCTGTAGCTCACATTTAAAAAAGGCCTACGTTTCAACAGTCTGCAGTTGTCCTACTTATCTAATGAGCTCATTATGTTATGAGGAAATCAATAATGTATAAATCATTTGTCAAATTAAAAACAGGTCGTTTGCATATACAGAAAATTACAAGAATACCAAGGAAAGCCTGAAATCTCAATCTCATAATTTATTGATCTGGAACAAAGTGCCGACCTATTTCTGATAGACTCCTATAGATTAAGAGCAGATGGAGATTTTAATGATCCCGGGTTGAATTCCCAGTTTCGCTGACAAGTTGGGAAAGTTCATTACTCCCTTGTCCAAACGACTGAAGAGAATGACTAATGCAGTGACCTGAAGAGATGATCCAAACTGATCATTAAGACCTCCAATATTAAATTGTCCTCATTACTTGAAATCGTCCTTTGTAAAGGTTTAAAATTGCATATGCCTGTGGTTAAAATGTCTTTGTATGTTTAAACATGACTCTGAGTGATTCAACATGTACTTACTGCAAAGTGACTTTATTCTGGTGTTTTTGCAGGAGCATTATATATTATTCTTACTCATTTCTTGTACATAAATTGCTGTAATCTTCCCCTGTGAATAGCTGAGCAGTGTTCAGCAATAGTAAGAGCGGTTCATTAGCCGTCCATTGTTGTGTTACATTGTGTAACAGTCAGCCAAATATAACAGGCTGCTGTGAAGGCACTTCGTCGACCAACACTGGCTCTATTTTCACAAATACTACAGAAATCTTATACGTCAATTTCCACGTCCACAAAAACATCAGTAAAGTTGTGTTACACTGTAATGTCAGCGATCAAGTCATTAGAATCGCATATTCCGTGTTTATTTTTCAAAGGCCGAGGTGAGGGTAATACATAATGTCTTCGGTGTAGCCTCAACAGATTAGCCATCAACAAGTAGTTGTTGCAATGATGGAGACAAAAGAAATTGAGGAAGCTTCCAGCAGTGACAGACTGATTCATGACTTTTACTGCAGGTTTAAGTGCTCAGGAGTGGGGGGAGTGTGTTTGAGTGCAGATTTTGTGGCCAGAAGACTGTTGTTTAAATCCCAAAAGCAAATTGCAATGCGAAGCCGTTTCCCTCCCTTGACAAACAGGGTTGAGGCGCTTTTAAAAAGGACACTCCAAAAGACTAAATGTCAACATTTGAATATGCTGTAGGGCAGCTGGATCTGTGGGTGAACATTAATAAAAAGTTTCTCGTATACAGCTCCCTGGGGAATAAAGTTAGAAGAATAAAAAAGGTGACTGAAATGACTCAGAGGATTTTCCTCCATATGCTCTGAAAATGTGTAGAATGGATGCTCAGCTACCTTTTTAGCAACACTTCCATTACTGTCCATTTTCCCTTTCACTTGATCTCTTAAAGAAACAGCCTTTAACTGTTAGTATCACTGTAGAATAAAGCTCTGTATCCCTAACAACGAAGAACCTATTCTTTCAATATCTTTGGCATTAGGCCATTGTGGGCAATGCTGAAATCAATGAGCAGGACTGTGTTATGGCAAAATTTACATGCATGATTTTTGCATCAATGTGATGAAGCACCTTGATTTGACAAGTATTTCATCCACTACAGATTCTCATCTCGATATTTTGTCTATAAACAATGTCTTTATTGAATTCCCCAAAAATGTATTATATAATGATATATATCGATACCACAAGATAAAATGAAATATACCATGATTGAACATTTTATCCATATAATACACAACGATATTAAAATTATATGACATAAGCATGCCTATACTTCATACCTGCCTGCAAGTTATTCCTAATGTGCAGTACATTTCATAAATCTTACTGCCTCCCTGCCCGCTGAGGCAGAGCATGAGTGTGTGTGTGTGTGTGTGTGTGTGTTAGGCCACCTCACTGTCAGGAGTAACTGTAGTGATAATTACTAATAGTTTTTGTCTGAGCATAGTTTAGATTGTGTATGTGTGTGTGAGTGCGAGTCATTTTACACTCAGTTATCCCAGCAGTGTCGAGATGTGATAGTTTTGTTGTCCTCAAGAGTCTTTTTATTTGTTTTGGTTTTTTTTATTGTGTGCCAAGACAATCACCGCCATCTGCTTCTCTGAACAGGGATCTGATGAGATCACACACAAACACACACACCGTCTCACTCTCCACAGACGTGTAAATGAGTAGCATGCACAAACACACACACACACACACACACACACACACACGCACCTTAACTACGGAGCTCTGTTGTGTTAACTGAATAATCAGCACACACACAACACAAACACATACTATTTGTTGCCAGACATAAACTCACAAAAGCAGACAATGGTTAAGATAAACACAACACACGCATTAAACAATATAAAACTTACAGCTACTCTGTATCACTACTTGCACCTAAAGAGCTAATGATTCTTTTCAGTATTTCTTTAATGTGTACAACAGGCATCCTTTCAAATGTCTTTAATTCTAACGCAAAAATGCATTAATGCTTATAAAGAGCGCCTGTGTGTGCATGTGTGTGTGAGGCCATAACTTCTTGGGCACAGTGTCTGTGTGGGTTAATTGTTATGGTTATTAATCTACATAAGAAAACTCATTACAGAACTATACTAGGCCAACTGTTATAAAAGACCTTGTCTCACACACAGAGTGCACTCTAATTACGCAGCCTTTACACTGCACACAACCACCACCAACACACAAACATACAATCAGAGTGTATCTTCTATCTGTACGTACACACACTCAACACACACAACAGATTTGAACTAACGCACGCTACAACAGTTAGCTGTGGATTTTAAGTCTGTGTAAAGGAAAAATTCAAAGATTTGTTTCTAAACACATTATACATGTTAGAAAATAATTGATATACTGAATTGTGGAGTTGGACCGTTTAACTATGTTTTTTTGCCATTTTCGTGTTCAGGATTTTTTTTTGGCGGGCCTGAAATCATGGCTCGGTGACACGCTGAAGCCATACTGTCCATGGCCCCTCCCCTAAACACTACATAAAAACTAGAGCTTTGTGCTACTGGGTTAGCTCACTACTGAGAGTCTGTCGCTGAGCAGTGGCTCTCACTCGTTCTTCAGCTCAGCGGTACAGTAAAGTTATCTAGCAGCGCCATCAGCGGACACGACCCCAGCGTTTCAGAGCAGAGAATACTGCGATTTTGAAACCTAATTTTGAATACTATTTGCAATTTTTTTAATCATTCAAATTTGGCTGGGTGGTTAATAACACATTTTAAAAAGTTAATGCCAAATGAAGGCGAGGTTTGCCCTAAAAAGTATATAAACTCTGGAGAAAGATGGATGGACAAAAGATGAGCGCAAAATCTAGGAAGTAACATATGACTTCAACCTACATATTTCCCTCAGTTAAACCTTTGGGCAATGGCCTCCCGTGGTGAGATGATACATTTATATTTGAATACTGTTTTCTGGCTATGACGTCATCAGAGGCGCTCATTTGGCAGATAAAATACATTTGATTTATCTGACTGATGGTCCTTCTGTCACAGGTTCCTCAATGTGATTAAAGGGGAACCAGGAAGTGACCCTTCTGAACCCATCTCCTTCTAGCCACCAGAAATCATTAGGAGATGGGCCTGTGTGTGCAGCTCATTCGACTCTTTAGCTAGGAGGTAAGATGTGGGCTGAACTGAGGTTAAAGGAACAGTTCTCCCCTAACTGAAAATGCAGTCATTATCTACTCAACATCCTGTCAATCAAAACCTCCCCTAAAGTCTGTAGCAACATGGACACACAGACATAATTTCATCATAGTCTTCTTTCAAGCTGCAGGAATGAACAACCTCAGACATGTTACATTTCTCTAAACAAGGGTTCCTCACTGACAACATTTGGATCAAGTGCAGGGCCTGCAGCACTCTGGCAGAAGATTCAGCTTGCTACTGTGGGGCAACTGCTGACACGTTGGAGAACAAATCTTTGTCAGAGAGGAAGAAACAAGAAATAATGAGGCGAACAATTGGACTTTTGAAACCACAATGCAATTGTCTGGCAATAAAACCCATACATTTAGCTGCCTGAGGCGTTTGGAAACATTAAATGAGAGGCAGCTGTGACATAGCCTTGTGCCAGACCTCTGAATCGCTGCCCACATCTCTGATTTGTTCAGTGATTCAAATAGATCTGCTGTTGGGCCCAGTGATGCTATTTTCCCAGTTGGAGAAACATTCAACCTATCAGAGCCTTGTAGGAGGGATTTAGTGTGGGGACAGCTTCTTTCTAAATACTGTAGCAAGCTAGCTATTTAGCTACACCCATGAAAATGGCGATAGAAAATGGTGCAGATGAGATAGATGCAGCTAAATGGGTTGTTGTAAGTGAAGTGAGGAAATAATAACTCTTTAATAATCGGCATATTTATGTGATCATTGTGAAAAACATTTTAAAGGAACCCTGTGAAGTTGTTTACATTCAGTTTTTATCTTGTGGTCTTATTAAACGTGTGGAATGCTTCTCCTTCCTCATGAAACATTTGCAAAGCCGATTTTTTAAAAATATTTCAAATTGTGCCTGGTTTACAGTCTTATTCTTCCCTGCCTTTGTTGGCACATTCTTGCGTTTCTTTGCGTGTTACCGCCACCAACTGTTGATCAGCGGAATAGCATAAAACTAGTGGCAAGAGGTGAATCGCACAGCCTAGAAACATTAGTCAAAGATGTGAGAGGTAGTGAAGAGCTCTGGAGGACTTACCTCAGACTGCAGTTTGTGGTCTGTAGTGGTGTATGGAGCTTGCAAGAGACTGGACGCCGATATCTGATGCACTGGAGAGCGCAGAGAAAAGCCATCGAAACGGAGCTCCGACACATACTGAGCCAAACACACACACACACACACACACACACACACAGGAGAGAAAAGGTCACATAGCAGCAAATGATTCAATTATTTTGATAAAATTACACACAGTGTATCATAGTCAGTACAACTGTAGCTGGAAATGAGTTGTTGTACAACATAGAACCGTTCTCACACAGATTGCTATGACGTTACAGTATATCATGCGGCTATCAAGTGTTTCTTCTCAAATTAACTCACAAACATTGTCACGGTTTGCTTTGCCACATGCCTGCATACTTGATGGTACACGTGCACATACACACACATATTAGTTATTATGCTATGTATTACACGGCTGTAAAGTGGTGGCGGTTGTTCTCAGACAGGGTTTTATTCCTTTGGGAATGTTCCTTTGTTCCACCGCTCTCCAACTGTGAAGCTTTTACTGACTGCCGGAGCCCACTCACTTCTGAAGGCAGCAACTTAGAAAAGGTCACTTTAGCGAAGGAGAAGCTGCGTGCTTGCCTCAGCATACTCAGAGCTCAGAAGACAGAGCAGAGACGACTGGAGAAAACGTTTTTAGCGTCGCCAGTTGACTAGGATAAAAATTCAACTGTTCAGATTATAGTGTGACCGTTTTTTGAGGCCAGAACGAAGAGTTTTGAAAATCTGATTACGATATATCGGCCTATATTTGTTATAATAAACATTTTTGATGAGGATCCCTTAAATTTGTTTGGATTGCCAAGTTGCCAAGTGTCAAAACTCTTCAAAAAGACATTCTGCACTTTCAAATCATTTATTTCGTAAAAGTTGCACTAATCAATATTTTTTAAATGAACAATGGATCAAATGATTATGTATAATGCGAAAGGTGTTGCTCGTAGTGACGAACCCACAGGAAATTAGCGTCTTTCAGCTCATTGATTTGGTTTTACGGCCTACGACTTTAGAGTTTAGAGCTTGTTCCGCTGCTCCCAAATGGCCCAAAAATATCAATTAATGCTGCTTTAAACTTGTTTCAGGGTAGAACACAATCAAATATATTAAACACAAACAGCACTGGATCAATGAACTAGAACTTGGATGAAACTAAAAACCATATGTGGCTTTTGCTACAGAAAGACATCAGCTTTATGAGCCTCTTGGACTTTATTTCCACGAGAAATGTTCATTTGAATGGAAATGTTGCTTCAACGTATCAATTCTGAGGTTACTATATCTCCAATTTCGGTGGTTTTCACTTCAGAAGAAGAAGAAATACCACTTAAGAACATTTCCAATCTCTCAAGCCTAAACCCCTTTGAAAACATTTTGGGTTACGTTTAACATGCATTGTCATCAAGCAAAAAAATTGGTTGTTTAGTTCTTAAAAGGTTGATATTTACTTTGACCTGACAGCGACAATACACCCTCATTTGACATTCTTTGCCAAAATCATTATTTAACATAAAGATGTAACTTTTGAGCCGTTTCAAGATACCTCAGTTAGCTATATTTTCAGATACAAGCTGATCAATGTTTAAAATGATCACAAAATGGCAACTGAAAATCTCAGCCAGATTACAAAACCCCGACAGTATGAAACATGAAGGGAAACGCCACAGCGAAACAGATGCTGACTCTCCCCAGAGAAAAGTGGAAGAATAGCACTAAATTGACCAATTCAGACCGAAAACTACTGCACCTGCCAGAGTTTCTGCTTAATGAGAGTCTCCAGAGTAGCAACAATGATTCCTGTCTACTCACCTCAGCCTATTCACTTTGACACTACATGGCAGTGTGTGAAGCTACTTGCAGGAAAGCAGGAAATTAAGTACACTGCATGGCCAAAGGTGTGTGGACACTACAGCAACAGGACATTACAGCAATATCTTTTTGATTAACATCTTATTTCAAACCAATGGGCATTAATATGCTGCTGTAACAGCTTCCACTCTTCTGGAAAGACTTTCCACAAGATGTTGGAGCCTGGCTGCAGGATTTGTTCCCGCTCAGCCTCAAGAGCATTCCAGTTCACCCCAAAGGTGTTTGATGGGGTCGAGGTGAGGTCCATAAAGAAATGGGAAGACCACGTTTAATTTGACATGGTTTCAGTTTCACACTTCTCTCTGTCTCTCTCTTGATGCTGTCGGTGGTTCTGACACATTCATCATGACAGGTCAAACGTCGCAAAAACACTGAGCTAGCAAAGGGATCAGCTTACTTTTGAATTAGAACGAAATGAATGAACCTATTTTTAACTTAATTCGTCGATTTATTTTATATTTTGACAACTTATCTAGACTGAATGCACTTGTTTGTTAAAGTCTCTCTCCAGTCAAGGATGTGTTTTTCTTATTGTAACTTTGCTGTGATGTTTGAGCATCACTGTGCAGAATGATGGATGTGTAGAGTTTGTTTTCACGTTCATCAGCTTAAATCTCTCTAAATGTGATGTGGAAACTTGAAGCCTGCAGCTTTTCAGTGAAGACATATTGTTCCTACATATTTGCATATTGATGGATTATGGATTTTTGAATGAGGGGAGAACAATGTGGAGAACCCATTCATCAGACGGAGAATGTCTGAGAATGCCTGGAGAGGATCTTTTAAAGTAGACTCAGTCTGGTCTGGCCCTCATCCCCACCAGTCCACAAGACCACTCTTTACCAGCTTGCCGGTCCAAAACATCCAAAAAGCTTCAGAACCCCTGGTTTAAAATATCTTTGTAGGCTGTAGCACGACGATTTCCCTTAATTGGAAGTAAGGAGTCCAGCCCAAACCAGACCAAACATGCAGAAAAGCACGTGGGCATGGGTGTTTGTATGGTTTTGGCCATATGGTGTGGTATAAAAACTAAAGGTAACAGGCACAGATTACACTGTAGGGACTTCCTTCATCCTTTTAAGAGAATATGAAGACAATGAGGTTGAGTACTTTTGCAATTATTTTCATCTAAATGTACTTTTACACTTTAAATTCCTAACAAGTAAAAAACAGCACTGTACCTGCAAATCAATAACACCAGCGCTGTCCTTTAAATACAGACAGAAACTGCCCGGAGGCGTTCTCTAACACTTGTCCTTTGCTTAACCAACCAATAATCCATTGCAGCCAACTCCTCAGGGAGCGAGGTCGAGTCGGAGCAGGGGCCATGCCGGCATAGGCCAGGCCAGGCCGGCTCTGCTGTGCCAGGGCAATGCCAGCAAGGCAGAGCCATTTCCCATGACCCCTCAGTGACCTCCAGTAATACCTCTAGATTCATTCAGCAGCAGAGAAAGACTTATCCCCCACTGAGTCAAAAATTCACTCAATTTAAAAGGAAATATGTGGAAATTTCCCCTATGGCCTTGTGTGCAGTGCATGAGTAATTTTATATGAAGATCAAGGAACAAACACAGAGGCATGAATCAGGTCTCCGAATCATGATTAGCCCTGGTACAGAAGGTTCTTAAGGAAACACAGTTTTCTCTGCCATCTCTCACTGCGCCCAGCTGGCTGTGTGCTCCTGCCGACAGAGAACACTGCTCATAATAAAAGGCCCTGGGCAAGCAGCAAGCAGGTAAGTTCAATAGGACATAGCCTCTTCTCATGCCCTCTACAGTACTTGTCCAGAATATACACACACTCACAAACACACACTGACAGACACACAGAGTTGAAAGAAGTTCTTTCTCTCAGCAGCTAGTACTTCACACACATATTTTACCTTCATTGCTGCTTTTAAATGATCAATCATGCCTACAGTACTTCAATGTGTTAAGATTCATACAAGTAAAGACTTACAGAGAAATCTTTACATCTGCTCTCTGGCAAAACAGCTGTCACACACATTTTTCTAAATGTCTAATGACAAACAGCTTTATCATACTGCTGAGGCATGCACATATTGTACACACAGACACACAATCTTCTTCAAAAAAACCCTTATTCTTCCTCTCTCTAATAAGAGACCCCCCCCCAGGGTCCTGTGTCACCAACACCCTCTCTTCTGCATTTGTAACCATTACATTGTGTTTTCAACACAAACTAATACTGCTGGGCTGCTCTCCTGTTGTACATGGTATAGGTTCAAGTGAGGTAATGTTTTCTCCACTTCCTCCTCCAACTTTCTACACTAAGCAAAGAAGAGAAAAGTGAAATAAATTACACAAAAAGAACTGCATCTTGAATGTTTCTTCCACACTCCCACCTTCTGAGGTCCTTACCTTCTTCTCTCTGATAACCAGGCCGCCCCTCCATAGTTCTCTATTGTCGATACAGCTGTCTAGCTCGGCAGGCTCCACCAGACTGGCACTCAGGTAGGACGCTGCTTTCTGCCACCTGGGCAAGAATAATACAAAAAGACATCATGCGGTGACCAGCACAGGGGAACTTTGGGAACTTTTATTCTTGATTCCTATAAATTAGGAATAAGAGTCCTGATTCGTATTAAATCACCTATTTATGCAAGTACAGCAGCAAAATATTGCTGAGGATTTAATGCAGCTATTTTGCCATTAACTAAAATGTGTGCTTCTGTATAAATGTTGCTCAGATTATTCACCCATTACTGTAAATCTCATATTTACTCTTCCAACTCCCCCAAGTGGTGAACTGGGAGCATTTCACAAATAATAGAATCCGCAAATTCACACAATACAGCTGCATTTCCTGCATTTTGAGCCATCTTTGCAATTTCTCACCAGCTTTTCATGTTTGGCATACCACAATGAACTAATAGTTAATATAAATATGTACACTTTGACTTCAAACCCAGTGAATGTGCAGGTATCCTGTTAATACAATGACTTTAGGAATGTTCTTGTGTTAGTGTGCTTGCATTTTATATAAGTTTCAAAGTGTATTTATCATTTGCTTTGTGCAACTCAAGAACTGTAATGCATGTGTATTTTTCGTCTCCTCACCCAGTGGTGTGCTGTGTGACTACAGAGATCTTAGCAGCATGCCAGCAGGACATGTGTTTGAGTGCTCCCAGCAGAGGCAGCAGGTCTTTAATAGGAGGGGGCTGCTCTGCAGAGCCCAACACCAGCACATCCAACAAGGCTTTACCTGAGGTGGAAAATGGGACAAACCAAAGAGGAACTCATTAGACATCTTCTTTCTTCTTCTTTACATACATGTCTCAATAGGATTTCATGAGGGGGTCACTGAACTAAGCTGGTTGCTCCACTGACACCATCTTCTTAACAAGTAGGTAGAATTGCCTGTTTGCAATTCTGAATATCAAGATCGGTGGAAGAAAAGTTGGAAGCCAGTAGTGACTCCAGCTCCTCAGGGCAGCTAACGATGGAGGGTGACTGTTCTGAACTCCTGTGGAGGTGGTGAGCTAAGAAAGTGAAATATCACTTCAGGAGGCAGACTTGCTAAGAAGTAGTCAGAGCAGAAGTATCTCATATTCCCAGTGGTGAGCACATATTTATGAAGTACAGTAGGCAACCTTTTCTACGAGGCTGCTGCAGGCAGATTTTCAAAACCTAATTGCTTGAAATTGGACTGGATCCTTGTCACACAGCTGAGGAGTTTGGCTTCAGTAGGTTTTAATTCCTCGTTACTGGAAGCTTTTGGCAAAGACAAAACTCTCACTTGAGACATAGTTTTGTGCAGTGAACTAACTTCTTGCTCTGTTGCCCTATCAGTAAGCTAGACGATTGTTGTTCTCCTCCTTAAAGCAAAACGTTGGAAACTGGCGAGCTGTGCTGTACAGACAATCCTAACACCTAAAATCATCTGAGAAGTAATGTGTGGAAGCATTTTGGATTCAACACCATAGATGGAATAATTGTACATCATCACAAATGACAGCTACGAAATGATAAGATGACTCACTTTACACTGTATATAAAGAAAGTGCGTGCTATGGATCGGTCAACAGTACCTGGAGGTGGTAGCTTGTCTGACAGTAGATGCAGTCCTTCTGAAGCCTCCTCTAACAGCCTGCTCAAAAAAGATACTCAGATCAGATCAGAAAGACTTGAAAATGTAACACTTAGTCTTTGATTCTTTGAAACACATGAATAATAATAATAATAATAATAATAATAATAATAATATTATATTAATAATATCTTTGTACCCATTTGTTTCTTTTTTTACCTGTACATTAGCAAATTATCTCAAAATCATTGTCCTGATTCAACTGTATAAAAAAATGTGTTTCCTTCTATTAACTCATTAAAGGGACGAATGCAGTTCTATCAATGATGAAGTTTGTTCCGATAATATCAACTTATCATGAGCTCATGTAGATGTATCAGGCACATATCTGCAACACAGGGCAGAAAAAAACAAGCATCCTTATTTATATAAAGAACAGAAAAATAGAATCTGTCGCTCACTCCGTCAGTGCTGGCTGGTCAGCCTTTTGGTCCACTGCCTCCTGATTACTCAGAGAACTGAGACATGACTCCACAGCAGTGGGCTTCTCCTCCTCACTGTCAGTTTTCTGATGGCCTGTCCCCAGCTCTTCCCAGTCTGAGCTGCAAAACTACAAAACACGCGATACAGATTTAAGTATAAATACAGAATTCCAGGCCATTTCCTTCATCCATGTATCAATAGCTCCTTAAATGTCATATCCCCTGAATAAATAACTTGATACTTTATCAGCATCTTTTACACGAGTTCAGCTGGTCAGCACGCAGATTAAACATGTTATTGACAAAATGTACAGCGACACCACCAAGTGGAAATCAAAATGTGATGGGGTGCAGTATGTGGATGGCATGTTGCCAAGCTTCTATAAATAATAATAATCTTTATGAATAAAGTTGTGTGTTTTGTAATTTTGCTGAGAGTGAGCAGTTTATCATGGCTTAGGCAATATTCTATGAAAAACACTTTGTGTGGATACTTGATTTGTCACCGTTTGAAGACAAAGATGAATTAACAGAATTCCTTTTAAGTATTTATTTTTTATAAAATTATTGAAGACACTAACCCAACAGCAGCAACAACAGCAGTGGTATATACAGTATTCTACCTCTTTCTGTAAACTTGAGGTGAGAAAAAGGCCAGCACTTCTCCACATTCACCTCCTGTTTTACCTTTCTAGGAGACACTTATTTTTTAGGATTGTGTTGCAGCAGGCAATTATTTCCAAACATATTATACTATAACCTAGGAGGATAAGCTTCAGCCTCATAAAAATCTAGCAGTGAGAGGATTCACAAGATTGGTTTATATGTATAACACTAAACTTTTCATGACAGGAGCTCTCCATATGATTAGGACCAAGAAAAGACTCAAAACCAGCCCACTTAGTGCTGACTGAAATGCGTCAAGTATTGAAAACTAATAACAGGTACTAAAAGTTGGCACAGAATACTTGGTCAGTTTTCTTGGTCTTTTATTTATTACTTTAACAGCATTTTCTGATCTATGGATGCACATGTATGAATACGTGTGCCCAGTTCCTTTGCAAAATAAGCCTTGTGTATGGCAAAACTGTCTTGCATCTTGGCAAATGGCTCACCTGTGTTAATCCTTGGCAAGCCTGAACAGCAAAGTACCACCTCTGAAGTGATGGGCTGCCACTGAGAGAACAAGCTGGGAAAACGTGCAGAGGGTAAGAGGTAAGGAAAGTTGTGGAATAACAGCAGTCAGTGTCTTTGTGAGAAAGATGCACATAGTGCCCAAATTACTGTACCTGGAAACAGAGAGATCCCTCTCACTGATTCCTGAGCCGAGATGTCAACAAGTCTGTCATATATCTGCTTTACTGGCTCCAGACCTGTGAACAAATGACAAGTGAGCTGTCATGCTCCATCACAACCAGACTAGTGGTTTATTTAAGATTAAATGACATAAATAGCGACTCCTGTGTTAACATGTTTGAGCCCATCATCAATTTAGATACTCAAATCTCAGAAATAAAAGCACTGTATGCAGCTAACATCTTATATCCTTCAAAGTCCTGTCAGTTACCAACTTTTAACACTTAGCAACAAATAACCTTCTCTCTTCTTTCTTCTTTTTTTTTTTACTGTAGAGTGGTTTTGACTGGGTAACTTATCTGAAGAAACAATGTCATGTTAATAGATATTAACTGCTCTACACAAACCTCACAAGTATAAAATTAACCTTTATGTGAATGTGGGTACCGTAAGTGTATCCACACACTTTTTAAACCACTGGCTAACTAAACTTGGTTTAGCAGCCTTGACGTTAGCAGAGTAACTTAAGTATAAACTGTTTCAAAACAGGAAATTAAAACTTACATTTATAATCCTCGGTCACGTCGTCATCAGTTTGACAAAGGGATATAACCAACACGTACCGGTCCATGTCGTGTTTACATGAGTAAATTCACGGTTAAAGTTCGCTTGAAGTGAAATATCGGTCTCTTGAGAACAACAGACTTTCGCGCACTGTCAAATTTCCCACCGGTTCTTCTTCTTCTGTCATCTGTACAACGTGTCGGCGCTTGGTAACAGACCACAAAGCGCGTTACCGCCACCTACTGGACTGAGACTGAACTACCAGATAGACCCGCTACTGCTGCTCAGAAATCCCAAGAGTCTGCCTCTGTGCCTCAGATCGGATGGTGATACAAACATCAAAGTCGTCGCATTCATCTAATTTCATTCACTCTAGGTCTGCATCAGTCTCTCTACCATCCCCCCATACAATACACAGTGCATTAATATATGCTTTCTTGACAGCAATCCCATCTAGTCATTCTAGATAACATAGCTGTCTAAATGATCTTTCTGTCTTAATATTTTTTCCCAAATAGTTCTTTATCTTGATGTTTTAACTTTCCAAGCTTTGATAATATTTGGTAATCAGTCATATAGATTCATGAGTACAGCACAGGCACACAGTTTTACTTTCTATATGGTATAAGCTACATTTTACAGTCTGTGGTTTACAAGCAACGTGTAAATATAGTGCAATTATAACAATGTACTGCATGAAAGGGATTTTTAAAACTTCTTTTGCAGTGTATGTTCGTATTATGTGCGTACTATGTGTGGTATTTATTTTCTTATACTATCTTTTTGTGTGCTATACAGTACATTGTGACATCTGTTTTCAAGCTACAAACAAACAAAAACCACAATACTGAGATCATAATGCAAGAGCCATGTTTTTTCATCTTTAATTTTTATTCAAAATGTTCAGCACTTTCTCCTATACTGCTTTTAATTTACTTCCAGAAAAAAAATATATTTTGTCATACTTTGGAAGTACATTGCAAATAGTCTGTGTTGTTTTATCTCATGTTATATGGCCACTCATGTCAAAAGTGTGTCATCATTTGAAAATTGTACCAAACCTTTAATATTTTTTGATCGCAAAACACTGAGCAGCAACTGAACTCAAATCAACAACTTGGAGATTTGTTGTTTAGAAAATGAAGCCACTCTAGTGCATCAAGCAGTGCAGGACGGGGATTTTATTTAAATATACTTTGAAAATACAAAATATGTCACATAATCACACAACCAAGTATTGCACTTATTGTTTTCATAATTACCAAGTGACTGAAATCTAAATCTTAATGATGTAAATTCTTCATGATGACAGGGAAACATTCACTGAATCCTGATTTTATTGCTTATTGGTACATTTTATGTTACTTCACTTTCGTAAACTGATCTACTAATAATCACTGATCCTCTCAACACTGATGGATCAACAGTCTCATGTTAAACACTAGCATTACTAGTTGATTTCTACAGTGTGTTCCTGGACGTAGACGATATAGTGGTGAGTGTTTTCTCCCTGAGTGAGGACCGTCAGAGCTTCCAGGCCGTGTGCATCCTCCACCAACATCACCTGGTTACCAGTTAGACCCCCATCTGCGTTCACCACCATCAGCTGGTTGCTGCAGTCACCAACTTCCTGCTCATCAGCCACCTGCAACTTCAACCACAACTCAACATCAACATATTGTTGCAACCACTCATGATTTCCTGAGTAAGTGATGTGATGTTGTTTACCTGTTGTACGACGGTGACAGTGCCTGGAGCCATGGCGACCATGGAGGTGACGGCGTCGTGAGTCTCTGAACTGAACTCAGTGATCTGCTGGATATTAACTGAACACAAAGGACACACATTTATTATGAGTTAAATAGGAATATCCTAGTAGTCTGTTGGTTTGTCTGAGTCAGGTATCTACTGTATGTTTATCAGTGTTGCTGTTGTTACCGTTGTCCTGCAGGGCTGCTACAGGTGCTTCTGTCAGCTGCTCTTCATCCTCCACAGACACATACTGGGCCTCTACTGCCTCCCCCACCTGGATATTTATACATATGGCAGAGATTGTATTATCCTGAAAATACTGGCTTTGACGAATAAAAACAATTGATACTTATTCTATATGCTAACATGGTCGAGCTAGCCAGTTATTCGGTGGGATTCCTGCTTCTGATATATTGGCAGCGGTTTTTAGGTACTGTACTTGAGCTTAATGCTAATGTTAGCATGCAAGCATCATGTTGATCTTTAGCAGGTATAATATTCACCATGTTAGTTTAGCATGTTAGCATTTGGTAATTAGCGCTAAACACAAAAGAAGAGCTGAAGATGATGAATGTCATTAGTATTGGAGTGTGAAGTAGTGACAGTGATTACAATTCATCCTCTGGGGACCATGAATGCAATTGTGTGCCAATCCATCAACTAGATGTTGAAATATTTCATGGAATAAATGAATAATTTGACCCAATGGTGGTGAAGGGAAAAGTCAGAGATCACCAAAAGTCATTAGAATTTATCCTCTGGGGACCATGAATGTCATAGCAATCTATCCAATAGTTGTCAAGATATATCAGTATCAGAACCAAAGTGGTGGACTGACCGACAGACCATCACTGCCATCCCTAGAGCCATGCCGCTTGAGTGCCTAAAAATAACCCAATGCCCTTTTCTAGTCTGTGTATATGTATACTGTTTACCTCCCAGGTGCCTTCCACCACTTTCAGGCTGTGTTTGCTCTTCAGGTGGCGGTTCAGCTCCCACTTGGTGCCATAAACAAATTCACATTCAGGACACTTCATACCACCTAAACACAGGCACACACAAAAGCTATGTTAGGTTATCCTGAACGCACTTTTTGTTCTGTACAAACCCCACATGTCAAATTTTGCCCAACAGTAACTATACTTGCAGTTACTACAATAATTTTATAGTAATCGTAATTTTATACGAACTACGCACTCTATTTTATCAGTTCTTAATGTTATTACAACCTGTCAAGTGCCATCCCTCTAAAGCAATATTAAAAGGTTTTTCTCCTAGCACCAAATCGAGTCTTCGTCATGTCAACCATACTTCTTTACAAAATCTTTACAGAGTACAAACGTCCTACTGTAAAATATTACTTTGAAGAATATGAAAGGTCTAGACATGACAGTATGAGAGCAGAGATCAGACCTTGCTGTTTCAGAGCATCAGGGTTAGGTAGTCCAGGTCCGGCATTCTGATATTTCTGGTCTGGGTGTTTCATGTTGTAGTGTCGCTTCAGGGGACCAGCGATGTTACAGGAGTAGTGGCAGTGGGCACAGCGAAATGGCTACATAGATAGACAAAAACACACACAAGTTAATGTAAATCAAATATCTGTAAGACAAGACTAAATTTGAAATATTAATTGATTTTTCTAAGCAACGTTTCAATCATTCTGTAAAAAAATGACTAATCATGGGTGGAGCTTAGTTTAGCTTTATGACCCATTTGTTTTGCTTAATTTTGGTGGAGAAAGTGGCAATACAACAGCAAATGGGAGTTACAGTTGTCTAATTTTTAATATTTATAATAAAGAAATAATGAAATTAAAATAATTACAGAATACATTTTAATGATTAATGAGCTTTTTAGGCAATTTCTTCCTATTGATAGTTTACCATTCACACAGACATAGTATAGTATAGTATAAGGGTCTTTCTACATACTGAGGCTATAAGCTGTGTGTGTATCCTGACCTTAAACTCAGCGTGTTGCTCCATGTGTCTGAGCAAAGAAGGTTTAGAGACCGAGGTGAAGTCGCACTCCGAACATTGAAACCGTTTTCCTGAACAAACACAAAATAACTTTATATAAATGTCATTTATAAAATGGACAATAATAAATAACCAGTAAATTAGCAGTGACAACAAGGGCATTACACAGGGCAGAGTGTGCGTACCTTCATTGGTGTGGCTCATTCTGTGGCTTTTCAGGGTGACTTTAGATTTGAACTTTTTACCACACAGATCGCACAGGTGACGTCTCTCTGTGTTGTGTCGATTCATATGAGTCTTCAAGTTACTCCTACTGCGGCCTGCATAGTCACACACGCTGCAGACGTATGGCTTCAAACCTACACACAAGGACACACACGTACAAAACACACACTTAAAAACCAGCAGACAGCAACAACATGCTGAAAAAAAAAGACTTGTTTTGGAGTAAAGGGATATAAATGTGTGAAGAAAGAAGACGGTATTTGGCAAGGTGTTAGATTAGTGGTTTGCTGAATGGCTCATTTTTCAACTTATTAACATGCACTATGTTGAATGAAGGTACTTGTTGCCCAAAATAAGAGGACAGACCTTTTGATGATAAACATTTTGTTTCGTTAAATAATTAAATGACATGTAGTTTAATCAAATAACATAAAGAGCTACAAAAAGGGCAGTAAAATAACTATAATAAAGAAGGATATTTTTAGTCCATCACCTTGTGAGTTATATGTGCCTATACTGGCTTTTTAGTTGTATGAGTGCAGCCAGCAGCCAGCCAGAACTGGACTGACAATCTAAAGTGACAAGGACAGAGCCAGATGAACCTGCTGAAATATGCAATGCATTGCAGGGTTTTTTGGTAAACTGGCTGTGTTCACGGAGGCCTTCATCGACACCTGTGCTGGATTCGTGTCTGCCAGCTACCTCAGCCTCAGGACAGATGTAACTTCAAGGTAAACCGATCATCAAGGTAAGCGAGTGCTGATGCAGGGACCGAGGGGAAGAGGATTAGGACTAACGATTCACTTCCTCAAGACAAAACATTGTACATTATAGCTAAAGTAGACATGGTTTATGGATTAAATAATTTCAGCTGAACAACCATGTATTCATCAGCCGTGCAGTGATTTTAGCAGTCTCTCATTATTCATTAGATTCCCATAAACAAACATATAACAGAGCAAAGGTGACACATGTTTTGCAGAGATCAAGAGACCTTTTAAGTGCTTAAAACTGAAAACAAAAAAACATCTCATAACTTTTATGTAACTTCTGCCAATCTTCATTGCCAGATTTCAAATCTTTTCATCTTTGAGATAATGCCAGCAGCATATAAGTGGACGATTTTGTTTGTTTGTGCTCTCATCATCTCACAACGTCTGCAGTGTGTCTTCAGTCTAGTCGTCCTCCTGGAGGGCAGCAAGGAGGAAGAGAGACAGATGGAAGCTCGGATCACACAGTAATCAAGCAGTGAAATACTGTGCATGGACTCTGATGGGCCCAGATGTGTTTCTCCACACCCTATCTGTGTCTATGTGTTTGCCTGTGTTAAAGGTAGAGGAATATCACACCTTGGTGGGCCCAGATGTGCCGCTGAAAGTCACTGCTGTTCTTTAGGAAGTAGGAGTCACAGTAGGGGCACTTCTCTGCGCGCTGCACCATCAGTCCTTTACCCTGCACAGGTGGTGTGTCTGTCCAACACATACATGCAAACACAAACGCAATCTTGGAACTGTTCGTGAATTTGGCTATGTATACGTACATACAGAGCAAGAAAAATGGCAGAGCTGTCAGTTTTCTGAGCAAACATTAACAGCTAGTAGTGTGTGTGTGTGTGTGTTTTGTCTGTAGATATATTTGTGTGTTCTTTACCAGGGTGGGCTGTTTTGATGTGGTGTTTTAGTCTGTGCTCTGGATAGCTGTGCTGGCAGACAGGACAAGTCACACTCTTCCACTGTAAACAACCGCAAGACAAAGACATAAAGAGATCTGACAAACCTCACCAAGAGAAACCAAGAATCTGTGTTTTGAAGGAGTTTTCCAGTAGGGTGAAGGCTGGTTACCTGTTCCTGGTGAGTCCTCAAATGGGCTTGAAGCTTGTATTTGTCAGGTGTGGTGTATTTACAGCCGGGATTGGAACAAGGCAGCAGCAAACCGCTGTGCTTCTGGATCTGGTGCCGCTTTAAAGAGCTTTTGGTGATGGACGAGTAGCTACACTTTGAACAGTAATGTGAGTGCTCCTTTGTGTGTGTGCGTACGTGGACGTTATAGTGGACTTTGTACCAGAACAGTTTACCTGTGCAGCAGAAAAAAACAGGATTAGAACTGGCAGACACTATTTAACACTCAAGCCAGTTAGAGAAAAGGCTAATAAATAAATAATAATATGTATTATAAAGTAAAATTAAAAAGAAATAAATCAAAGAACAGGACAACAACAAGGGGGTTTCATCATCTCACCACAGTATTGACATTCCAGGTCTCCGTAAATTTTCCTGAGCCGTTGGAAAGACTCCATATTAAGCCGAGTCTTCTGAAGAGACGAGAACACCTGCTGGAACGCACTCTGATGGAAAACCTCCGACACCTACCAGGAAACAAAGATCAGGTCAGACAGCCAGGAGCAAAGCTACGGAGGAGAAAGTCTACCTCAGGAGAAGATTAAAAGTAGAATTCCTCTAAAATGAGTTGTGTATTTCACATAAATGAATTAATAAGTGATATGTAGTCTAATAAAATAATTTGATGATACTGTAGCTGAACTTCCTAAAAAAGGGTGTGTGTGTATTGATGATTATTATAATCCTTTCTGTACATACAGAAGAACGTTACTCTGGATGGATAATCAATAAGTCAGATATATCTGTCTGCTGATGCCAAAATAAAAGTATTATAATGTAAAAGATCACAGAGGCTCTAATTATTGGCTTCTACTGAAGAAGTTAGTGCTGACATTAAAGCCGCAACAATTATTCGATTAATTGATTGGGGGTTATATGTGCCTATACTGGCTTTTTAGTTGTATGAGTGCAGCCAGCAGCCAGCCAGAACTGGACTGACAATCTAAAGTGACAAGGACAGAGCCAGATGAACCTGCTGAAATATGCAATGCATTGCAGGGTTTTTTGGTAAACTGGCTGTGTTCACGGAGGCCTTCATCGACACCTGTGCTGGATTCGTGTCTGCCAGCTACCTCAGCCTCAGGACAGATGTAACTTCAAGGTAAACAATTATTCGATTAATTGATTGGTTGATCGACAGGAAATTAATCAATTAATCGTTAAGTCATTTTTTAAGTAGAAAATCCCAACATTCTCTTGTTTGAGATTCTTAAATGTGAAGATTTGGTGGCAGATTAATGAGAAAATAATGGTTAGTTGCTGTCCTATCTGACACTATTGTCCCTCTCAAGCACCTGTAATTAATTTACCTTTTCTGATTGTGGAGTTTGTCTACCTTCCCCCGGAGGCGCTGATGACAAAGATGTGTGTGTGTTTTTGGCTGCACGTGTGTTCTCATCAGCTGGGTGTGTGTCTTCTTGAGTCCTGTCCTCCAAGAGAGGGGTGTGAATGCTCTCTGGTGATAAAAACGTCTGTGTATCGTCTGCAGGGGTGCATGCGTCCGCTGTGTTGTCCTGTGACTTCTCCCCAGCTGTTACTTCATCCTGATGGAGCAGTTCTTGGGAACCTTGCTGTGCACCTCCGTTTTCTAATCCTCCTTCTTTCCCCGCCTCTCCCTCTCTCACCTGCACTTCTTCTGCACTTTCACCCTGAGATTTAGCTCGTTCTTCCTCCTTCTCTTGCTCCCCATCTTCGCTTGCTGCTACTCTCAGCTGCTCCCCTTCCCCATCTTGCCACTCCTCCCCTCCTACACCATTTCTTCTACCCTCCTCCCTCGTCCTCTCGTCTTCACCCTCCTGTTCTTTCCTGTGCTCTTCTCTCCTCCCTTCCTCTGTATCTTCCTCGTCCCCCCACATGCCTCCTCCAGGCTGTATCAGATAGTAGCTGTTGTTGATACAGTCGGTGAAGGCCTGCTCCTGGTTCAGCTCAAGGTGAGACTCGTTCAGGTGGCTCTTCAGTCTCTGAGAGCTGACAAACTTCCCGTCACACACACAGCACACGTACAGGAAGAGGTGCTTCCTGACGTGAGCAGCGAGGGCCGCCATCTTGGTTGCCGCGTGGTCACAGAGGAGGCAGGCGAAGGGACGCTGGGGCCCGTGGACCAACAGGTGCCGCTCCCGCTCGAGCTGGTTCTTAAAGCGTCGGTTACAGGTGGGACAGTGATAGAGGAGCTGTCTGAGGCCCTGACGAGTCTTTAACCTAGAAAACAAACAGATTAGAAGGGCAGGTGTGTCGGGTGTCAGGTAGATAAGAAGGTAAAATGTTTAGATAGTGTAGATCAAACCTGAGTTGTTGGTAACTCTGGTGGACAGCAGGGTCTTTCAGGTTATGTCGTTTCTCCATGTGTTTCAGCAAGTTCTTTACATCCGAGTACTTTTTCTCACAGAAGCTGCAGTGCTGCTTCACCTTCAAATGGACTCGCTCTATGTGGACCTGCATTACCACAAACACAGAATTACTGTTGCAACCAGAAAAACAGCGCAGCTCCACCCTGAAAATGGATCCAATCTATCTGGATGTGGAAACCTGAATCAACAGAGAAACTCCTTCTCAAAGTGGACCAGTACAAACAAAACATAAAAATACAGTTAGCAGCTCAAAATCACATGCATAAAAATAAATCCACTAACCGTCACAATGAGATTTACCCTATAGGTCAGTGGACTGCTGTATTGCAGTATGAAGACAAGTGATAACATTTAAAACAACAACCTAAGCCTGATAAAAGCAGCACAGTGTCTTGAAGCTTACATGTTAAAACTAATTATACTAAGGATATAACATTACTACTAATAATATCAATAAAAGTAATAATAATAAAGTAATAACAACACCTTGAGGTGTCCTGGGCTGAGGCAGTTGAAAGGACAGTGCTGACAGCTGAACTTCTCTCCTGTGTGCTTCCTCAGGTGAACATTCAGGTTGGCTTTGAAGGGAAATCAAGGCAGAAGCTTTTACAGGAATTCAAAATAGTTTGTAACTGCACGTTTTATAATTCTGTTATTTAAAGGTTGCAGAAGTTACCCTGGTCTGCTAAATGTTTTACAAATACTTCCAGTAATTTCATGTTGCTTTCCAAGTAAAAGTCTTATTGATTATAATAGTCATTAGCAGTAATTGCAAAGGTACTTGATTATATATTTTCAGGAGCAGTTAAGACAAAAGAACTCTCCACATGTTCTTCTGTGTGCCAGTGAGACTGGTTTTACCTTTGATGGCTGATGCGTAGTCACAGTGTGGACACTGGAACGGTTTCTCCTGGGTGTGTGTCCTGAGGTGGGCGATCAGTGAGTGTCTGAATTTGAAGATCTTATTACAGAACTCACAGGCAAAGATCTTCAACTGGCTCTGAAGTAAACTGGGAGACAGAGAGTGACAATATTACATTTACCAGTTGACCAATATCATTGTAGTTGCTATTGTGGCGGTGGAGATTGTTGTCGATATTGCTAATAAAATAGATGAACTTCTTCGACTGGCAACAACATTACCAATAAGCAAACAAACTAAAGAACTTTTAAATCATCAAAAAATAGGAAAAACAAAGCCAAACATCTCTTTTCTGTTTAAGAAAAGTATAGAAACCAATTTATTTACAGTAGTGTGGAGCTTGTAGTTTACACAGGAGCATTCAGCTATGCTTTACCTCCAAACAAAGCTACAACTTCTATAAAATAAAATCAATGTAAATCCCTTTAATAAAATATTCATACAGTACTTGGTAGCATCTTGCTTGATAGAATATTCCTGGAAGCCTCTGCTGCCTGCTGTTGTTGTTGTTGTTGTTGTAGTTGTGGAGGTCAGGTCAGAACTAGGAGTAGAAAACAAAGGGATCATTCATAGGTCAGACTGCTACAAGCAGAAAGTAGCAGGACCTTTACAACATTATTTATGTATGCAGTTGATAAGTCACCTTCCATTGTCAGATTTTATATATCAAGCTTACTGACAATTAGTTATCATGACCATCAAGTATGTTTTACATTCAAAGAATTATAGGCGAGATGGACATTTTCTATTATATTACCTTGGCTCCTGATCTGTTTTAGGGTTATCTTCGCAGGCAGTGGATTCACCTGCAAGGTCTTGTGACTGACTCTGTAAGACTGCAGACTGCTGACGGCCCAGACAAATTCAATAAATAAACCCATATAATGTTGGGATTCACAGATCAATTCAAATCACATTAATATTAGTTAATAATTTTTAAAAAAAGACAGGAAAACACACACTGCAACTTTTTATCACAGAATCTTCACATTTTAAATTCAGATGAAACCCTAAAATGCTAAAACACACAGTACATTTAAGTAATTAAATGTTTTTATTTTGCTTCTGAGTCGGCATCCTTGTGTGATGAACACAGTGGTCAGTAGGAGCACTACACAACAGTTTTTATAGAGCCTATGTTTTTGGCAGAAAGTAGTTTCTTTATAAACTGCTCACAAAAAAGTTTGTGCACTATCCTGAGTAACTGGGACACCAGTTGTGAAAAAGAGATCGTGCTGCTTAATTTTCTAAATGTAATTTTTCACCATTGTGAGCACCACAAAGGAAATTCAATACACCATTATTATACTGGGGTGGAGGCACAGATCTCAGAGATAAAAACCTGGGCAAATAAAACCCAAACTGTCTGCTAGGCTAGATGCTAACTAGAGGTAAGTGAGAAAAGATATTTACAGATTTGGGTGAAGCAACTTTTTAATGTTCCTGTGTAATCCTGTGCTTACCTGAGGTTGAGCTTGGATGGCTGCAGACTCTGTTTCTGCTGAACTGTCCTCTACTGGAACCATTTTAGAAACACCTGTTGAATTAAAGGTAACACATCTTAAATATGTTTTCTACGACAGTCAAGTCAGTTGTTAGCCAAAACGTAAAAGCTAGCACAAAAACAAGCTTTTTACGACTAACCTGGAAGTGTTTCATCTTCTGTCAGAACAACACTGATGACCGACTTTTTGTTTCCTGTTGCTAGGCCTCCTTCTTTGGAGATGCGGCTTCGGTTGGTTCTCGGGGGTCTTAAGCTGCCCATGTCTACAAACAGAGAACAAGAACTGTTTTCATGTGATATAAAGTAAATACAGCACAATCTTTGCTTTCACAATTCATCACAGATCACATTTAGTAGTGTTTTTAAAGCAGCAATAAAGTGTCTCTCCTGGTAAGAATTAAACTTACCCTTTTCTCTCGCAAGTCCTGGTCTTGCTGAGTTTTGTTGCGTCTTGTTTGGATCTGCTGCCCCAGGATCCAGACTCCCAGAACCCTCAACTCCTCCTCCACCACAGATGCTCCCTGAAAATGATTATGTCTATTAAATAGATTCACCTGAATCGCCAAGTACAATAAATGTATGTAAATTATATTCTTCTGTACTTTTTCCAAACACCTGTAGTTAACACAGAGGCATTTAATAATCTATAATTATAGTAAGGATAATTCCCAACATGCTCCCTTAAGCCACCGTAACTTACTGTTCGTTTGAATGCCTCTTTGGCACATATTAATGTTTCTATTGCTGGTTCGTTTCACTCCTCACCATTCTCCTCTTCGTCCTCCTCCTCGTCCTCTTCTCTCAGGCAGATGTGTTTGAGGATCTGTCGTCTGTTGCTGAACGAGCGATGACAGTCTCTACATTCCAGCCCCAATATCCTGTCATGGCTTTCGCCTAGCAGAAGAAAACAAAAGTCAGATTGCAGAGTGCAAGAAACACATTGTTTACAAAAATCACTAACAAAAACTAATTTCAAAAAGAACACTTTTAAGGCTAAAATGTTTACACATTAACAACTTATTGACTGTTAAGCAAAGCTAGGTTACCAGCCAAGGAAAAGAAAGCTGCCCAAAACATTGGCAGTAGATAAAACTGTGTGTGATATCTCATTTATGTCAGTTGGACTGTGTTACTGTCACTCAACCAGCAAGGTGATATTCACGACTGGACACATAAATGGCGACAGTAGTACCTTCTATTACGCTACATTGTCTCTCTCCCTTCTCCTTATTCCTGTCTTCTTCTCTTTGAACATTATCCTCTGGAGAATGGGTGGAGTCAGCCTCGCCCTGTGTCAAATCTGTGCGCGTCTTCTTCGTAGAGCCTTTTGGTCGTCCTCGTTTTCTCTTCACTGGGCTCTCTGTGGGCCAACAAGACAGCAGAACGGGTAAGAAGGTAACGCAGGTTTTTTCACCTTTTTATTTTTATTAACAAATCCCCCTAGAAGACCAAAATCAACAATGAGCTTATCCTATAAACAGAGTCCAATACATAACTATTATAATAGTATTTAAAGTCCAATTTACACGATCTTGTGATAGTAATTCTGGCAATGACACACTAATCTGACCTGCCAGCATCTCCACAGGCTCTCCTGCAAGGGGCTGCAGTGCAATGATGATGTCATCAGGAGGCTCCTGCTGGGGGTGTAGCTGGGAACAATGGGCCAGCAGCTGAGAGCGACTGGGAGAGAAGAGGTTGCACAGCCGACACATAAACACAGAACCAGCTGGAGAGACAGGGAGAAGAAAGGTGGCAGGTCAAGAGGCAGAGAGAGGGAAACAAACACAGTCATTTAATGGAGAGAGTGAGAGAGATTAACGTAATTTGCCTGCTTCACAACAGTGGAGCAAATTTTGTTATTTGGAGTCATTGTACCCCATTTCCTCATCCTGATATTCCAGACTCCACCCATCTGCAACATCTCATCTAACATCTTTGTGTTAATTAGATATTGAATATCAACATTTCATAAAAACATTTGTGGATGTCGGATTATAAGTAATAACATAGGATCTATATTATCTTGAGCTTGTCTCGTTTTTCATGTGATAAGTTGCTTTTCTTTTTTTGTGAAATTAACCACCATCGTGATTATGGAAAGAACCAATGAAAATATGAGCGTTCATTTTGGATACTCGTTGATGTATTTCATTTTTAAATAAGGACAATATTGTGTTTTTGTTCACACAATTTGGTGCTGTGTCCAAACTTTCATTATTTATAATCTAACGGTCAGAGCCACATCACTGCGCTTGAGGGCTAACGTTACTCAACTGACACTTTAGTAAACACGTCAAACTCTCTGTAAACTACTTGTACCTTTATTTCAAAACAAAAAAATGTAAATAATGTCTACAGCGTGAATAAAAAAAAAATAAAAGACTCTGAAAGTCAGTGCAGGCACACGTTTTAAACTAAACACGTTTGTTTATTTTGATTTGGCCCAAACTAACATGAAGACCCGACAAACATATTCGACTTGAAGCTAGCCACAATTCTTACCTGCCTTTCGCACATCCATTTCTCCAGAGTCTAAACGAGAAAAGAACAGTAATTTATAGATGGGTTTGAGGCATCATACGGCCAAATATAATCCCTGAATTTGGATTTAGTGCCTAATTTTACATTACGTACATAGAAATTTCTGTCGAATCTGCCACACAAGTCCTTCCAACCTGCGGAAGCGGACAGGGCCTTGATACTGTAGCTGACAGAGCAGCGCCCCCTGTGGTGGGAGGACTGTACTGCGGTTGAGAAGGGAACTACAGCATTCTCATGAGTTCAGTTTTCCTCAAAGAAACACCTTTGGCCAAGGATTCTTCTCACTAACATCTTTAATTTGCTGTCCATTGAGTCAACAGGGCTCAGCACTGTTGTCACACACTGTTTGTTTTGATGCTAACTCTACTTAATTGGTGTCTCTTCCACAATCAGCAAGGAACTGAAATTGTTTAGATTTAGGTGGGAAAGTATGCTTCATACAGTCATATTAGATGGGTAATCAAATGAATGAAGGCTTTGGTATTGTTATAATAACACAGTGAATTATTTATCATCAAGCTCATAGACTGACTTTACTTAAACTTAAATCCATTAGTAGTGACAATAGTGTTTTTTATTATAGAGCTAATAAAGAGCTAATAAACCTACTGATCATTCAATTTGCTGTTTTCCCCTGGTGCGTTTTCTTTTAATGGCATATTTATTCTCAGTAACAGGGTTTAACCAATTCCTTGGTTTTGCCTACATTATATGTTTGTGATTTTATGTTTTATAATTTCCAGCAGAATGGAACTATGGATCCATATAGGCGCTGTAAAACTGACAGAGGAATTGATGAACAACTGTTAAAATATAGGGACAATGACAAAACCTTTATTAAACAATGATGAATGAGAATTTACAGACATACAGACATTTACAGCATTTGTTTTTTTACATTAAAAAAGTGTCAACTCAGGCCAGTCCCAATGATTAACAATAGCTAAAAACTACCAAACACACGCACACATATTCAAAGAAACACACACACACACACACATCATATGAACAAGTAAACTGTAGCCAGTTTGTTAAAAAAAAAAAAAAGGTTAAGCTTTCAGGTAAAGATCTTCTTTCCTCTCTAAATCTCTATGGCTTCTTTACTTTAATTTTACACCCTCTGCTCTCATTTCTTTCTCACAACTTGTTGTACAGGACATCAGTTCAGGTTGAAGATGTGTTTTTACAACATACTAATACATATAAAGTGCATGCTCTATCATCAGCCAAAAAATGAAAAATGAAAGAAGTGCCAGAAGCAGGTGGTTACATGCATCATTCAGGAACAATACACATGAATAAGTAAACTCCACCCCACAAGCAAATATGTGTAAGATACTGTAACCTAGTCTAAAAGATGTGATGATGCACAGCAATATCTGTGCTAGGATAAGACCAACATCTCAATTTATCCATATGTCAGGTCAAAATTGGCCTTGGATTTAAACTGAGAGATTGTGAGCTGATAAGATGAAAATTCCTCCCTGACACAGGAACAAAAAAATATATATATTTGTAATACCTGCAATGATTTAATTTTCTTTGCACATCTGTGTAGTCAGTGAATGGGAGGAGTGGTTCAGCCTGACCTCTAGGAGAATAAAAGTGATAGAGATACCTCATTTAATATTATTTACAACTAGTTTACATCTCTCCATCATTTTAGAATGTGTGTGTATCATTACTGTAGAATTATTAACATGTATTTATTTTTTATAACACATATGTACTTTAAACCTGGCTTGAAATCAGCTGCTGCTAACAAAGATGTTTCCTTCTGTGGGTGTCAGTAAACAGAGAATAATATAATGCACACACTGATATGTAAACACATAACTTGAGCACAATGAATATTGAAACAGTGATTGTGACAAAACCAAACGAAGGCTTTATTTTTTTACCAAAATGCTTCATATATAGCATCTTAAAAGCTGAAAATGAGCCCTTATATCTCCAGTTACATTGAGAACAGACACCAGCAGGAATAATGTAAAAGAGAGGGTCAACTTAGAGTATTGACACTAATTTACAGTGAAAACACTGCTAAGATGATTTTATTCCTGGATTTCAGTGTTTAAGTTTTATACCAGAATTGCTTAAAGATTGTCTCAAGGGTTTTTCATGGCATAATACAATCTCAAAGACACTCACAGAAAAACTGCATGTAATTTTAATACCGAGATTAAGTTGAAACATGTTGAACATGTGTACAAAATAATAAAAATTCAGCTGTATTTTCACAAAATGTCCGGTATGATTTGAGGTTTTGAAGACCAACACATCAGGAATATATCATAATAAATCAGTCCTACAACAAATCTGTCCAGGTGTCCCCATAGGCGCATACTATGGATTTGTTTTGTTGAAAATTTGAATGTGATTCATCAACATCAACACATTATCCCATAAGAACTATCTAATAAAGCAGATGTGCCTCAACAATTAGCTACAAAACAGAGCTTTTTATGCAATTTTCTCTCCCTCGCCCACCTTTCTGCACTGTAAACTATATTATGAAGCAAACATGCCGATAAAATAATCTTTAAAAGACAAGAAATCATTACAGACAAGGGAACAAGGATGGGTTCTAATAAGAAATGCTGTAAAAACATTCAAAACAATCCCAGGGTACACTTGAGCTAATGAAGCCCGTATATTGTAGTGTTTGTGTGGTGTGACACAAGGCTTGTATGGTTGGATTCCTGAGAGCATTTAGTTGAAGGGTACAAGATGTCTTTGTGCGTGTGTGTGTGTGTTCACATGGTGCAACACTTGTTCTTGTGTGCGTGAGAGTTTTTGAAGCGGAGTCTCTGCTTGGATCGATATTTCTCCAGGTAGGTTAGCTGTTTACTGTTGATGGCTCCACGACGTTTCCTGAAACACACACACACAAAGACCAACAGTGTGTGGAGGAAGTCAATGGTATTACAGTTTAAAATGCTCTTTTGAAAATATTACATATTACATTATACTTATTATGATTAAAAATAGCACTCTATCTCATCTCTTCATCTGTATTTTCACCCTGTGCTGGGTATAGACTCATTATGAGACATGAGGAAATCCATAATGCATTTTCTCTTCTTTGTTGTGGTTCCTCTCTTGCATAAAATAAAAAGGATCCCTAACATTTTTCTTCATTTAGCACTCTGCATGTGCTCTTCAATTGGCAGACACATGTAATAGCAGAGTCTCAGTGTGCATTGCTATCTGCTGCATTGTCATCTTTGATATCACCACCAGATGGCACCAAAGAAAGAAAGTTTAAGTAGTAACCTGAGAGCCAGTTAGCCACCCTCCATGTGCTATACTGTTTTTTTTTTTATTCCTGCTTTAACAATTTGCAATGGCGGTCATGATTGAGGAAGAGATGAGGAAAACCGAGAAAAGATATTAAAGACATAGTAAAGAAATAGTAAAGAAATAGTAAAGACATTATCTCTATAGAACACAAATGCACATGCATAAATTGTGTTTGTGGTGTAAAGATGTATTCCTAAAGCATGTCAAGCATTTTACATATTACACAAAGCTTTCTTGTGTACAGTTTATTAAAATCAGCTATCTGTGCATAAAAATAATATTGGAGTGTATTATAAAGACACTTCACTCTAATATACTGCACTTTTTTTTGTTTAATACTCATAAAGCATAAGTGCTCTTACACCATGATATTTATTATTTCTGCAAGATGAGGATGCAGTGTATAAATGTACTTACTGTCTGATGAGTTGAATGGCATCTTCATACTTCATCCCACTCTCTATCAGAGCCAGAGCAACCAGCACAGGAGCCCTGTGTGCATGCATAAACACACAAACACACACATAGTCATGTCTGTGTTTCTTGAGTCTGATGTCGGAGTAAAAATAACGGCAGTTCATATGCATCTTTAAAAAAAGTCTCAGAAATGCTGTTTAGAAATAGAACGATCAGGTTACAGCAACTGTTTTTGTCTCGTGTCGTCACTTTTGCTAACAGTGAAGTAAGTAAGTGAAGTGTAAGTGAAGAACCGGTCTGAGCTAGTTTTACACCTCAAACCAGTGTAACCGACTTCATTTATTTCATTACTTTTCAGCTCTCTCTGCATGTTATCCCCATGAGTGTAAATGTATGTGTGTAAGATTTGGTGTGTCTCTCACCTCCCCAGTCCAGCCACACAGTGAACAGCCACGCAGCATCCTGGATCCTCCTGAAACTTCTTCTTCAGCAGACTCAACCAATCATCAACCAGCTTACTGGGGGGCGGGGCTCCATCATCAAACGGCCAATCCTGAAAGAAAAGCAGAACAGTTGCAGTACTTCCGGCACTCTGTATTTTGTCATAGGATGACTACGTTTGAGTGTAAATGCTGTGTGTGTGCTCACCACCACATTAATGCCGTCTTTCTCCAACGGTGTTTTATCATAGGTGATATCACAGACTCGAACAACTGTGGTGGCACCGAAGCGCTTCAGGTCCTGAATTCAGTTCAATTAAAATGTCTATTAGTTGTTTCAGTTTACATGTCATCAGCAAGGAAAACAATACCGTTTATATATGAGGTACAGTATATGTGCATGTGTATCTGTCACGTTTCTTACCTCTATGAAGGAGCTGAGTGTGCTGTCTGTGGGGTTGTGTGTGATAAGAAATCTCATGTTCTTGTGGCACAGTTCCACTGGAGCTGGACGGTTCATGGTGGCCAGTGTGACTATTGACATCCCAGGATGACCTCTGACCTTTATGAGAGAGCAGTTAGTCATTAGTCATACGCCGAATGACAGGGAGAAATGTACATAAGAAAATATTTAACATGATTTCAAATATTTGAGCCACATTTGGTGCACCTTTTTAAGCTTCTTAGACTTCTGCTTACAAAACAAAAACAATTACACCCCATGAAAATCCCCATAAGGTCTTTAACTAGTTACCTCAAGTTAAAATCTGTTTTACTTGCTGTTCTCTAGAGTGAGACTACAAAACAAGCGATTTTCCAGATTTGTCTCAACCGTTACCCGTTAAGTATCATTATCATCTACTGTATCTTTGACACCAACAGGCCTTTTTCACAGAAGACATTTTGTCATTTCTCAGTAGGAACAGCACAGATGAAATTAATAAAATTAATGATGGCTAAACTCCATTTAGCTGCTTTGGTTTCAGGATCCTGCTATTGTTCATGCCAGCTCGCTGTCACACTGGTTTTCTGGGACACTTTGACCCAGCCATCGTTAATGTTATTAGTAACACCTGTGCTTTTCCTACAAAATGTCTGCTGTAAAACGAAAAAAGGCCAACCTGCCCACACACCACAAGCTTGACTCCTCTGGGCTGCATTACTGCATCTTTTTTGAAATGTTTTCAAATGGTACCAAACCTGTTACAGTCTGAAGACATCTCAAAACTCATCACAAGGTCACATATTTACAGTAGTTTTATGTAAGTCTCATGCAATGTAGAGTGAAAACAAGCAAATGTGGTAATGTGACAACCGTGTTCAAAGAGGAATGTAATACTGCAGTTAAAGGCCCTACACCCCCCCACAGCTGTTTTCACTTATTTCCTTGATTAGACCTCATCTCAGAACTGTGTGGGTAGGTACAGATAGTATTTTATACTACTCTCCCTCACTCTTCGGTTACACCTGTTAATGTGGGACAACTCACGCCTCTATCTGTTATTACATTGACTTTTGACCTCACATAGTTCCTGTCATAGCTCTGGCCAACTTCAGCCTGCTCTAATCAGCCAGAATAACTGAAAACACCTGTGTGGGTTTGCAAAGAGAAATTCAGTGAAACATGAAACAAAATTCAGGTGTTACATATATGACTAATCTAAACTTTTACTGATAAGGGTGCATTTTATAATTAAAATACATGAATACTGCACTTCATACAGTATTGTATGTAAAACAAAAACAAACATGACAGTGGGGCAGCTCTTGCTGACTGCCATTGCTCTTGCTCACATTTCAAATAAGATAACAGGGATGAATTGTATGAGTTTATTTTAGGATGGCATTTTAATTTCAATAATCTTAATTCAGGCATGCCTCACATTCCCCAGAGCATACACAGCCACTATTTTAGTTAGAGTACTGATAAGAACTATTTGGGTGCCATCAGAGTCCTCACATGCTAGTAAACAAATGAGGAAGGCAGCAAAGTAAATGTGAATAAACTAAGCCAATGGGTTAGCCAGTGATGGCTTTGGGCATAACTGTCTGACTCAAGGAACTTGTCATAGCCAATACTGTGTTTTCACATCACAGTATAGTATGCAGTACAGATGTTTTGCAGCAACAGGTTTACACTTCCTAAGAACACAGGAGCGGCATATCTAGTCACTCCTCTTCCCAGCAGCATTGGCACTGGCTGTATGTTTTCTGTTTTGTCGATGTGAGCAGGGTGCTAGAGCTCCTTATTATTACATTATTTTATTTTCTTTCTCATCTGTTTTATTACTGTCACAACAACTTCTAAAAAACATGAAATAGCTCTGAAAATGGGGAAGGAAGTGATTTTTCTATACAAGTCCTGGGACATAAAAACATCCTTGTAAATAAATCTTACACCCCTGGAAAGGCAAGCCGAAAGTTGATTTCAGACTAAAAAACTACCACAGAATGCTATAATAACCATCCACATGGGTAATGCAAGAACAAGTCAGTAAAGTGCGGGAGTTAAAACATGTTAGTGCATCACTATATTTAGCCAAGATCTGGTGACCAGTCACCCCTCACCTTTAGCTCCAGCTGTAGCAGCTGCTGTGTCTTCCACTTATATCAGGTGTCCAGGTGACTCTGGACTTCCTGTCTCTTGTGGTTTTTAGCCGTTTAAGGTATTTTCCCAATTCTGAGGTTCTGTTGTCTTGAGCACTGTTTTACCCCATCAGCTGATTATATCCTATAGTCCAGGAGGCTACAGAGTGTCAGCTCTCTCTCTCTGTTTGTCTCTTTGTTTTTATCTCTCTGATTGTCCGGTCCTTTTCGCTCTTTGCCTCTCAGTAGCTCTCTCTTGCCTTCTCTCTCCAGTTAGCTTTCGGTGTCGAGGCTCCACTTGTTACCCCATGAGCTGGCTGGTTCAGAGGGCTAAAGGCCAATGGTCTTTCAGGTTTCAGGGCCGCAGGACCGCATGGTGCACCTTCATCCCAGATAGGGTCTAAATGTGTTGGGCGTGGCAGTAGTCACCACTCCGCCGCACAAACTCCATCAACCAGCAATTCTAAAGTACAAAACATACCAAAAAAATCAAATTTCAGAAAACAGTAATGAAAATAGACACAAATAAAATTTCAATAAAACACGGTACAGTATCTGCAAAATCAACCCATAATGTATGGCAAAATATACTGACAGCCTTCATCAGTAATGTGTAGGCCAACAGGAGGGCAGTATGTACATAGATAAACACACAAATACACACATGAACATGTGCATATATATACAGTTTTTAAATGCTTTGCTGAACCCACTAACAAAATCATAGCATTAGTTTCACATATTTAATACAATAAATTTGCATGCAAAAAGGTCAGACCTATAGACTGTCTATCACTGGTGAGCCTGAGTGGACTTCATTTAAAATGAATTTTTAAAAGAACAAGCCAACGTCTGCCAAATACCAAGACTACTGACTTATGCATATATTCAAGACCAATGATATTTGCATGTAATTCCTGATTCAGCTTTGTCAGAGAAGTCAGTTGTGTGCATATACACATACGCATGTGCACGTACAATGAGTAAAGTATCACCTCACGCAGTAACTGAACGATGTATAAAAGTGTTCCTACTTGCATGGAATGAACAAGAAAGCTGAGAAACAGACGGATGACAGATGCAGCATGAGCTAGAAAATCTAATGCATGATGTGGCTCACAAAATATGGAACATTTTATTAGATAAGCCTGCACAGTATCAACAAAATTAAATTTGGTCTGAAGAAAAAAAAAGAGATATAGTCTGAAAACTGGCAGTCTATGTAATGTACTCTAGGAGGATTGTAAGAGTAGAATTTGACGGCAGTTCCTCAGGCTTTGGGACAAAAGACCACGTATTGGAGTACAAACTGTAAAACAAAATAAAAAGGTAGATTAGCTCACTTGCTACTTCAGGTAGAGCAGATCCACCTAGACTAGGGCTGCAAACATTACTCCATTTGACAATTAAATTGACATATATTGGCCTTGGATTAGATCATCCAGCTCCAATATAAATTTGGAGTTCACTGGTTGCATCTTTAATGTATGTCAGATCACTACTTTGTGAAAAATGTAACAACAGCTATTGACTTTGGCATATTTTGTCATGCAAACTGTTGTTGTTGATCAGATAGAGTACATATCTGCAGTATTTGTAAAATGCTTAAATGGTATTTAGTTTGAGCTTAACAAAGATACATTTAAAATGATGGCCTATTTAGCCAAGATAATATTGTGTCTCATTTCCCTTTATGCTCTGATGTAAAAGGCAGTGGACTGAACTCCACCTACACAATGTGCTTTAACATGCAAATACAGTACATTTGTAGAAAATTCACATCTATCCAGGTAAATATTAACCACGCTGGCAGCTATAACCAAGTCTTGTTAGAATTTGATTTTGATACATTAAATTACGACACTTCAAAATAAAATAAAAAATAGATGGTGAAATTTTAAAATGGGTCCTTTAATGTCGTATTCTGCAGTAATAATAGTACCTGTTTAGTAATGGAGAACTGAGGTCTATGTTAGGTGTACACATGATAAGGCAGAGATTATGGACAACGGGTAGAGGTAGTGAGGGAAGTAGGAAGGAAGGTGCAAGATGTAACCCTCCTCTCACTCACATGCCCAAACGTTCAGACAAACATCCAGGGAAAGCCCCGAGGTACTCTGGGTAATCTGTGGTCACCTCTTCACCTCAGCTCTGACAACACACACACACACACACACACAACCTCTCTCTCCCTTTTTAATCACATGCCGACTTACTCACTAACTCTTCCAGAAGAGCGTAGTCTATTCCAGGTTGTTGACTATCTATAATTAGGAATTTATCCTGTGTTACCGCTAATCAGGATAGAGGTCAATAATTTTCCATCCAGTCAGTTCAAAGCGTGACTTTGAGATTTTATAGGGGTGTCATTTCTGTTTTTAAAGCCTCATATAGCACAAGCACAACTGAATTAAAACTGAGACAAACAGGATAAAACTCATTTGTATCACACAAAGCAACATGACTGAAGGCACAGAAGACAAAGCAGTGAATTCACTGAAACTGAGAGACAGACTAGGTATAACAAAAAGCTCTGAAGCATCTAAACACGAAACAAATTTAAGTACCAACTGTTCACAAGTATCGCAGTCACTTTAGGCATTTAGCTGACATCTAAAGCTAAGTGACTTAATATGAAAACAACATACGAAAGCATAAAGGAGCATGAGGGAAATGGCTAGACGGCAGCAGTAATTCCAATTAAAACTGTAAAGCCAATCTTCCCTGTTACCTTAGACAGCAGTTTGGTTTGTAAAAACAGGTGCGTCCCCAGTTGGTCATCTGGCTGCCTGGCTGTTTCCCTGTCACAGGCTAGGTCAGGATCCAAAGAAGTTAAAAATGGATCTCAATATTATTTTAGAGCCGCGTTAGGTTGCCAAACTTTCCTACAGTACCTGCAATGTGAGGCTGAATGAGACTCAGTGAGCTTGTAGGTGAGTAGTAAAGACAACAACAAGGCAGGTTAGTAGTAGCCTCAAATAGGATAAGTCCTGTTACAGCACATTCACCTCTACTTCCACTGTAGAGGAGGTTTTCTGTAGCGGCTCCAATCACAAGTCACTCTGAAGAAGAAGATGTGCTAAATGCCTACATTTGAGTTGTTTCTGAAAGCCTACAGTACACAGCCTTCCCTCTTACCACAGTGGACTGCTTGGCTGCTAAACAGGGATATCCACAACCGATAACCATAAACTGGCAGTTACACCAAAGTCCTGCAGAAGCAGCAGCAGCCCTACAACAGTGTGAGTGCTGACAGACAACCAGCTGACTGCCTGTTATAGAAAACCCCTGTAGACACTGAATACCCTGCAGCTGTATTTATAGATGTATCTGTACTAGCAGCTGATTCTATGACACATCAAATCTTTTAGGAAGCAACAGTCTCCAGTGTACACCGTGTGTCTTCCTGCTCTCAGCCAGTTCCAGTGAGGAAGTGTGATTGGCATGATTGCTATCTCTAGTGACACTACTGTGGAACTGAAAGTTTATGGAAATTATCCATAACTGCACCTACCTTCCTTGTCTGTCACATCAAGTTAATGTTCTCAAAAGTCACAAAACGTGTTGTAGCAGGGCTTCAGACACGCTTCTGTCTGTGTGACAGCATCAGGAACCTTTCCCAAATACTATTTAATTATGATATCTTTTCCTGGAATTAACGGCAACAAAACAAACACAATATCTGTTGAGTGTTTGTCCTTACCTGCTCTTCAGTGTCATCTCCAACCCCAGACTAAACACAGACAGTTCTTCTGCCTCTTCGCCACAGTAAAGTCCACCTGCTTTTTGGTCTTTTTCTGCTCCTAGAAGCTGAAATGTCTGGCAGTCAAGCAGCAGAAAATGAAGTCTTTCTGCAACGACCTGTAGCTCTGCCCCGCTCTCCCACTGAACTCTCCACCTCTCCCTGTCCCTCCTGGCCTCTCAGTAACCGCTGCGGTGTACTGTGTGTGCCAGATTGTAGCTCTACCTCGCTGTAGCAGTGCTGTGTGCTGGGCTGAGGATCTGCTGTGAGCTGGTCTAATCAGGCTGAGCAGCCATCTGACCCTGACAGCCCTGTCACCACCAGAACACTCTACAGTTAATGCTCTTAGAGAGAGAGAAGAGCCTCACTCCCTCCTCCTCCTTCTCTTCTTCCTCCTCTTCATCCACTTGACTCTTTTTCCAGGGTAAAGAAGAGGTGCTGTTACCCCCCCTCCTTCTCTCCTCTCCTCTCCTCTCCCTTCCTATAGGCTGATGATTAAAAGGTTCAGTCAAGGAAGTCTGTGGTCTCACATATAGCTCAGTGCACAGTAACAAAATAAATGCAGATCAGTGTTGTCAGTTCAAGCTCCTCTCAAATATAACTAAAAGAATTTGTGGAATTGCAGGTCTAATGAGCTTTTTCTGCTCTGACACGTCTGTCTGGACCTTCTCTTGTTTTCCTTACCTCCGTCTCTACCCCCTTCCCTTCCCCGAACAAACTAAAAATAGACAGTCCTTTGAGCTACTAGACAGATTGGACAAGTCAAACCTTTGAGTACCAGTTCATGGAATTATTTTTCTCCTTAACTGACAATAGTCCCACGTTTGTTGTTGTTGTTGTTATTGTTTTCCTACAGCCACACTACTGGGTGAAAACACTGTAGTTGCCACAGCTCACCAGCCAATGTGTTTGTCCAAAATAATCAAAACTGACACATTTTCTCAACCAATATCCAATGAGGCATTCTTCCAAGAAACCCATGCAGCTTTGGGTTTCTGAGTTTTTAGGATTCACTTTTAAGTTGTATGCTTTATCCAATTTGTTTACAAGGTTATGGTAAAGATATGTGAGAGAGTCACGAGGCAGAACAAGCTGGTGCCTCACCTCACGATCAATCACTTTGAGTAGAGGTTAACATGACTGTTCACCCATGCACAGTTATAAAACACCTCGTACTAGTTAAAATTAGCTGAAGCATTACTTGAAAATGTTCATGATCATGACTGCTGCTTATAGCTAAAGTAATGTTCTGTGTGTATGTATGTTCTCAAAGCTGGAGCTGTGTTTGTTGCATGCATTGCACATCTGATTTTCATTATGGTGACCTGTCACCTTTTTTATATTCTGGATAAAATGTGTAAATATAGTGGTGATTAGCAGGTCCCAAACACAAAGTGACACAGATGAAGACCTTCAGAAAGAAGAAGAACAAGATAGAAAAAGAGACTCTATTTGCCTCGAAGTCCCTTGACTTTGACTGCAAACAGCATCTAAACATAGAAGTGAATATGGCTCGTTCTCATACAGTACGTGCATTTTACAACTTTTAAAGTGCAGGTGTCACCAGTCTGTGTGTAAACCCAGTGCAGAGAGACAGGAACATGGGGGGAGAGATAAGGGCATCACATGCAACAAAAGGTTCTAGTGGGACGTTTGCGATATGTGTCTGAGACCACAAAGCCAATTACTTTAGTCTCAGTTGAAATGTATTGCCTCAACAGTTTATACTATAAACATTACCTGAGTTGTAAATACAATCAGGGTTAATGAGGCTGACTGACTGCAGAGCCTTAATAATCAACTAAATAACAAATAATTACATTAAGTATCAAACAGGTGATCAGTATGTCATAGAAAGTATGGAAAAAGTTGTTCACAGGTTGAGTTGTAAATACAATGGAAGTCTATGAGGATTACTGTGATGTGGTAGAATATTCACCAAAAATCCACATGTATAGATAACATAACACAGAAATGTTGTCAAATATTTTCAAGAAGTTTGATCAAACATTTGGCAATGTTCTTTGTACCACCACCAAAACCCTTATTATTACCGCAGCCTCAACTGTTCACATATTTACACCATTGTATGTAAAAAGTGTCAAATCTGTGAGTCTTTTCAGTATCATTTGAACATATCCTTTTAAAGTTATTGGACTTACTTTTGTTCAGCATAGTCCTCATGTGTGACATTTGGAGAATATGTGAAGGCTGGAAAGGACCGCTCTACCCATTGGTGGTATCTACAGTCTAAAATGGTCCAAATGTTTTGCACTGAAATGTATTTTATTCAGTTACTTTTGAACCTTTCAGTAAAATATACTCCTAGGACATCCATGGTGTATACATCCAAATAATTGTTCCCCAAATGCATATGTTCTTCCTCTCAAGGCTTCTGCTCCAGTGCGACCATCTGTTTTGATGCTACAAACACCGGTGCACCGGCCTAAACATGGTTGCTGCAATGGTTTCTGGAAATGTGAGCTGACACCTTGTAGGTCAGCCCTCAGCTGGCAGTCCCGTGCTTTTTGAGGAGCCTAAAGGACACTTTGTGCGCCGGTTGAAGCCAGATGAAAGCAATCGGCTGACCTGAAAAGACTTCAGCACTTTACCACAGCTACAAGGAAATGCCA
Source organism: Macquaria ambigua (assembly GCA_008360985.2). Lineage (NCBI taxonomy): Eukaryota > Metazoa > Chordata > Actinopteri > Centrarchiformes > Percichthyidae > Macquaria > Macquaria ambigua. The sequence continues at coordinate 245,051 of VMKM01000065.1, read as the reverse complement.
GGGAAGTGTTCAAGACTTATTTTTATAAACACTGCTGATGGTGACGATCATGGTAATTATGAATCATTCTGCTCAGGCTCACCTGCCAGAGTTGCACAAAAGCAGCAACTATGAATAGAGATAATTTATTACCTTGTTTTTTCATATTAAACCTTTCAGTGTGACAACTCTTTAATCATAGCATCACTGATAGCGCGGCTAAATAATGTGATGTCTCTTGATCTTGAGTCAAGCCCCTAAACTTATTCTTCATTTCATATCTTGTCAAAGTGTGTGCATGTGTATATTTTTGTGACAGCGAGTCTTTTATTTTGAAATTGCTGATAAAAGTAGTGCTTTTGTTTACCTGTTGGTGTTTAACTAGATTCTTCTAGGTAAGCTATTCTTGGCATTATGTAATGATTGGTGCTAATTAAACCTCCTATCGCCTTTATAGAAATCTCTAATCTCGCTCAGAAGCTTCTCGTCTCACTCTGTTGTATTTGTGTCTGAGGAACACAAACAGAGCCTCCATTAAAAAAAAAATTGGCTGAGCTGCTGTGGTATAACCACAATACATAACTTACCGGTTTGTCAGCCAGCCTATTTAACAATGTTGTTGGTAACTACCAGTGGTGGAAGAAGTACTCAGATCATTTACTTAAGTAAAAAAAAGTATTAGCATCAAAATATACTTAAAGTACTAAAAGTAAAAGTATTCATTATGCAGAATGGCCCATTTCAGAATAATAGCATATATTATATTAATGGATTATGATCATGATTAATGTACGTATCACTTTAATGTTGCAGCTGGTAGAGGTGGAGCTAATTTTAATTACTTTCTATACTGCTGTGTAGCTTAATCTATAATAATTAATAATATTTTATTTGTTGATAATATTTTGATTTTAATAATCTAACTAAATTTATCAAATAAATGTAGTGGAGTAAAAAGTTTAACATTTCCTTCTGAAATGTAGTGGAGTAGAAGTATAAAGTAACAGTACTTGAGTAAATGTACTTAGTTACTTTCCACCAGTGGCAACTGCAACTGCTGCTACTACTTCTACAACAACTACCACCATACAAAGTTACTGACACTACTAACAGCAATGGCTTTTATGTTACGAGGTAATTACAGCTGGTAAATCCTTGTTAATAACCCACGTTTATCTGCAAACTACTCAGAAATGAGGTTAATCTTTCATAAATCCACCTCCTGACTACTGACGTCTACATAAGTCTGGTTCTGTGTCATTCACTCCTAATGAATGGCTGAAGCGGGAGTGCAGGCGAGCTTAACATTTACACTGATTTACCCCGTTGATATATATAATTACACAGTGCGTCCCCTCCTCTGGACTAGTTTGTAATTCGGTCCTTCAGGCTTACTACTCATGCATCAGTGTGAAATAGTTTGTAATTCCCAGAGCAATAAGAGGAAATTGGATATGAAAAGGAAGCGTAGTTTCTCCCAGCAGTCATATCTTTCATACTGTAAGCAGCCATTTCCTGTTTCACACACAACAAGTAAATGTTAATGACGACTAAATAGCACACAATCACACAGTGTCTGATTTCAGGTTTATACCTGTATTTAGGGGATGTGATATAGCAGCAGGTGTTTGCTGGAAAACTGATCCCCTCATTGGCCAAGAGAGGATGGTGGAGAAACAGCAGCTCGCTCTGTGTGGGATCAAATTATATTTCAGGGGCATTTCTAATAATTTGAATTTCAACTATTAGTCGAGGAAACAAATGTGTGTCAGTGTTACCTACGGCATATCAGTTTACAGTTGCATGCAGTACACCTTGTTGTAGTTGAGATAATGGGGTATTTGATGTGTTGCAAAGTGGTCTATATAATATAATACAGGACAATATGATAAAATGCGATACAATACAGTGCAAAGAGATATATGATAACTTTGTAATATTTATTACAGTGGTTCCCAACCTAGGGGCCAGGAGAGGTCACAAAACAATAATCTATCCTACACAAATTTACATTTATATATATCACATCGTGATCATATCGCTTTTTTCACTCATGAATAACTGGATAGTTTTATCTTTTCAAGCCTCTAAAAATAATTCAAATAAGGGAAAAAATACCACTCTTTGGTTGATCTGGTTATAACCTATAAACACACTGAACCGGTGATGATGGTCACAAGTAGATATTGCTTTGTTTTAAGAGGCCATAAGCCACAAAACGCTGAGAACCTCTTAGGGGATTTAATTTACTTTACTTTTTACTTTTAGAAAACAGAAAAACTTTTAAGCTAAAACTCCACAGCAAAACAGTGCACTGAAATCTCCTTTTATAGCCAGGCCATGGCAATACCACTACATGCTGTACCCTTATAGCTTATCATACTATACAAGGACTCGTGGGAAGTGTGTTTTTGCACATAAACACGTACATGCCCTCAGAAACATGCTTACAGGAGAACTCACACACATGCACGTACACACATTCACAGAACGAGGTTCAGAGAAAAATCCTACACATACATGCTAACACACACACACACACACACACATACAAATAACAACAAACACACACATACACACACAGTCAAGCATGTGGCAAGCAGCAGCAGCTGCTGTGTGTATAATTAGAATGTTTTGAAAGCTGAGAGTCGGACAGCAGGACCTTCACCTGCTGAAGAGTTACCATGACAACCAGCTGTCAGCATGACAGTACAACTTTACTATACCAGCTACATTATATATGTATATGTACGTCATGTGCCCTGAAGTGAAGAAAGTATATGCATTCCCTCATGCAACCAGTTGTTACAGAAGCATTAAATGAGATTCTTTCTCACCCACAGCACAGAACGTCCATAACTAATGTGGAGGTATCAATACTTAAACTCAACGATCACTTCACCATATGCTGAGATTTCTGGCTTTCAAAACTCACTTTCCATCTCACCGTCCATCCCTTCTGTTTTGAAACAGACACACCCACATGGGATTTCAAGACAAAAAAAAAAACTCCAAATGACCAAATTAAACATCTTGTTCAATATATTTAATGCCAAATTATATGTGAAATTCAAGCTATGTGAAAGTACAAAGCAAAGTGAGTTCATATTACACATTTACAAAATCATCTGCATAGTTTAGTTAGTTGTAACCGTTTGTGTGCACATAGCAGAAATAAAAGAACATCATCAAAAACACAGAAAAATGTAATATTAAGTGATAGTAATTCAATAAAAACAAGGTTTGTCAAATGAAAAACACTTTCCTATTGCTGCCAGTCCACAAGCTGCATCCAGAAAGTTGACATGAAGCTCCATCTAGTGGACTCTGCTTGAAAATGACACAAAGCTTGGATGACACTGGAATCTGACTATCTCCTCCAAACCAAATGAAAGGTTTGTCTTGGATTTATTTATTGGTTGCAAGCAGCAGGAAACACAGAAATAAGTAACTTTTTAGATTCATTGTAGCTTCAAATGGTTAATTTATGACTGTGAGGTTTGTTACTTCAAGTGATAATACGACTATAATGACCAATGCTGCACTTACTTTGCAATAGTTTCTTAATTGATAATGTAATATATGATACAGCAGAGGTTTTTGGGTGATATCTGATGTAGGCTTAATTATCCTGTTTTATGAAACATGTAGGTTTCCTGCTGACACTTGAATAGAACAGAGCCATCCTTAATGTTATTAGTTACACCTGTGCTTTTGGTGATATGACAAGTCAAAATGTCGGCTGTGAAGAAGGCCTTTGTGATTTTATTTCTTTTCCTTAAAAAAAAAAAACAGTTTTTCAATACACCAAATAAAGATTTCATACACAGGATCACATGAGCTAGACATAAAAGTGTTCTTCATTTTTTGAATTAGTGTAAGTTATTATTCGACCCTTATCTGCCTTAAATGCTTCCCACCTACTGAGGAGTGACTTCAGAGCAGTATTTAGTTCAAAATATGATTCTATTAAGTAATGAAATGTCGGTTTTGCAGCCATTTTGTATCAAATAACCATCTAGCAGTGGCCCTTCATTCTTAATGTTGAAAAAACAGCACTTTTCTCTGTGGCTGAATGTCTTTCTTATAGTTTAATCTGTTTCACAAACTCAATAGGGCTGTTTGATCAAGTGGCAGTGTGTCTTCAGTTAAATACCAGCAGCAGACATACTAAATGTGGGAAGAAATATTTAGAGCTATAAGAATTATGTATAAACTGTTGTCATACTAGACAGGTATGGCTATCAGGGTGTTTTAATATTAATGGTGGCACTTGTGCTATTATACATACAGTCACTTCAAATGTCAAACACACTGTAGAACAAAATATAAGCAAGACAAATACAGGACAGTGTGGTCAGTTGTGAAATAGGCTAGCAGGCCAAAGCTTAGTCAGGGTTAGTATGCTGTTAAAATGGCTTCAGACTGACGTGAGGCTGAGTAAGACCCATCTGCTGCCCTCTGCTCTTCAGCCACCACTAAATGGATTAAATCTGCTGCACACACAGCTCTCATCTATCTGTGTGTATGTGTGTTCAAGGCAGAGGTGGCATTATGTCTTAAAGAAGGTGTGCAGTCTGCTGTGTTTCCACTCAGCCAGCTGTTACTGTCTGCAGTGTAATCCACCTGTAGACCTCTAATTGCGTGTTTTCATTTGCACAGGGAACGCCCTGTATGCCAGTGACAGCGACTGTTGTATATGTAGTGTAAATCTGATGCACGCTGACAGTTGCAGACATTCACAGTGTTGAGGATTCAGTGTTTTTGCTCAGGGCCACGTGACTGAGAGGAGACCACTCATTCATTTACCCACCCTGATTTTCTGCAGCTAATCCATAAACCTTTGACCTTCTGGCATCATGAGGGAAACGCCATTTCATTTAAGAGCAATTACATTACCTTGGACAATGCAGTGCAATTTGTTGATGTGTGTCTGCTCTACCCTAACCACCTTTAAAAGCACCACTCTATTTTAGTACTTCTGTAAACCTGAGTCATTTTTATAAAGAAAGCAACGTTACAGAAAGACAGTATCCAGTATCAGTAGAAACTGATCAAAATCAGTTAAAAAAAGAGTAATAAATGAGAGAACTGCTGAAAAACATGTTAATAATTGTAAATGAGTTGTTGAAGTCACGTCGCTAACTGGTCTTTTCTGTGTGTGTGTGTGTGTGTGTGAGTTCATTTTATCCGTAGCGCTGTAAAAGAGCAACATGACATACAGAGAGTTCAGATTAGCTATCCAAATTAAGTTCATATACTAAGTTAGCAGGAGGGCCAAGGTTACTGAACTGCAGAGACAGATGGCACGCTGAGATTAGACAGCTGCCATGCTGATGGCTTGGATGAAGGTGATTCCCCTGACACCACGCAGCAAAAAATAACAAGCTTTACTTGTGATTTTAACTTCAGTTCCCACCAATTAAGTTTATTCCAGGTCAAATGTATGATTGGTTTCAATACATTTCAGTTGTTCTGCATGAGACATAAGAATACATGATTCAAAGCTGATTTTAAGAAAAATCTGAAGTTTAATAAATGCCTAGAAACAAATTTCATAACCATAACTCAAGTAATCCAGAAGGGGAAGGATAGAATTATCATTTATTACAGCTGGATATTTTGCTCAAAGCATCTTAAGATAACTTCACAGTGAAGTTTCTTCAGTGTAGATGTTCTAGTTAATTCCCTGTAGAAATCCAGTGCTGTCTCTGTGGGAATGCAGCAGCCTGAGGTCAGATTAAAACAGGAAGGGGTCAGTTAGCCACGTGTGAGCCAGTTTGGAGTTAGGGCTTAGAAGCAGATCAGTGTTGGAGGATATATAAACCAGCTCAAACAAATAGTCTGTCACACACATAAAGCACTGTTGCTCGCAGGTTGTTTCTTACTGTAGGACTGGCAGAGTCCGGAAAAACAATTAATTTGCTCAAAAAAATCGAGGAGAGAGTGAAGAATCAAAGATCTACACTACATACGGCACATCTGCTCTGCATCTACTGCACATCTCCTTTACTCCTGTTGTGGTCTACTCTGCATCAGCAGCCATGGTCCTGGAGGACAACGAGTGTGACTCTGTCTTTGAGCCCCAAATCACTGTGAGTATCCTATCACAGAGAGCTTAACTTAATCTTGAGGCTAGATTCACTGTTACAGCTGTAATCCTTGTGCAAAGTTAAATTACTTTTACCTCGATATCACAGGGTTTTATACCAGATGGCTACATATACAGCCCTCAGTCAGTTGGGTGTAATATTATGAACATCAGTATCTGGTTTAAGTTCACATTAAAACATATAAAGCGCTTAAAACTTACACTTAAAATTGTCTGTAAAAAATCATCTTAACTTTGTATTCAGAAGCTGCTTTCCCTCAGAAGCTACTTCTGTTCAGCATAGTTTAGTGTCCTGCATTTAAAAAAATAGGCAAATGAAAAAAATGCAAAACTGGGACTGAGGCATGGTTTATAGTGAATTGATATGTTTGGTTTTGTGCAACACCTGCAATCAATTGTCCTCTTCAATACATAGCATGTTTGTGCAACAGCAAAGAAATTTACAGAACCACAACGCCAATGAACGCCGCTCTAATCTGCAAAAAAAAAAAAAAAAATACAAAACCTCTATTTGTAAATGTACGTCTTCAGCCACACACACAAACAGCAGTATGTATTGATTATCTGAAGGTGTGATTGAATCGGTGTGTTTGTTTTAGGAGGAGCACATAGAGACTCATTATGGGAACGTCCACTGCATCATGACAGGAACTCCAAAGGCAAACCGCCCGGCCATCCTGACATTTCATGATGTTGGACTCAACCGTAAGTCCCAGCTCTTAGCCCCACAACAGCATGTTGTATGTTGTGTTTATATCCTGCACACAGATATATAATATACCTGTATATATGTGGGGGGGGAAATTAATACATTAACAAAATGGAATGAAGAAGAAATACAGCTTGTTAGTTCATTATGTAAAACCTTGTATCTCTTAGTTTGCATGGATGCATCAAAATATCCTTTCTTATATTTTATTTTCCTCTAAACAACTGTTTCTTTTACATTTTAATCCAATCTTCTTGTACATTTTGAATAATTCATATCCCACACTTTCTAAATAAATATTAATGAGTTATATACATTCTCATTTTCTTATTATCTTCTTTATGTTTCATATTCTGATCACCTTTTATCACCTCACTTCAACAGAATTTATGTAATTTTTGTTTTTTTCTTCTTATAGACAAGTCGTGTTTTGAGACACTGCTCAACCACGAGGACATGCAGGAAATCATCAGACATTTTCCTGTTTGTCACGTTGAAGCACCAGGACAACACGAGGGAGCCAAAACTCTGCCTACTGCGTCAGTATACACTGCCTTTATTACTCTCAGTCTCTTTTTCTGACTCTCACTGCATTTATATCAATATTTCATGCTGTAATTATATTATTTAATATGAGTTTGATAGTAAGTGAGTGGATCCCACACCTGCTGATGGTTATGTTGACTTTTGACCCCTCAGATATACCTACCCTTCCATGGACCAGCTGTCTGAAGCACTGCCCGCTGTCCTCAAACACTTTGGGTAAGACAGACCTGAAACTCAGTGTTAATCTGAAAGTTAAACACTTTTCAGTTGTCCTTTCATTAAAGGTTAGGATAATTTCAACACGTTTATTCACACAGCAGACGCACTAGGGTATATCTCAGTGTTGACCTTTTGACTGTGTGCTCTGCAGGCTGCGTACTGTGATTGGACTGGGAGTTGGAGCAGGAGCCTACATCCTGGCTAGATTTGCTGTGAGTTCAAATCTCTTCTCTAAATCCCATTTGAACTGGAGACATACAGAGAGAACGTATAGTTTGCAAAACTGTTTAACGTTTAAATCTTTACTCTTTTCAGCACAGATCTTCACTTGGTTGTACTCGGGCATACGTAAATCAGATCAATGCCAGAGTTAGCGATCAGACCTCTGTATCCTAAGTCCCAGAGGTGGGATGACACTCCTATACAAAAGCCACTGATAAACTTTAGTCTTTGCAGTCTCTAACAGCAGCAACGTTACAGAAAGACAGTATCCAGTATCAGTAGAAACTGATCAAAATCAGTTAAAAAAAAGAGTAATAAATGAGAGAACTGCTGAAAAACATGTTAATAATTGTAAATGAGTTGTTGAAGTCACATCGCTAACTGGTCTTTTCTGTGTGTGTGTGTGTGTGTGTGTGTGTGTGTGTGTGTGTGTAGCTGAATCACCCTGATCTGGTGGACGGATTGGTTTTGATCAACATCAACCCCAGCGCTGACGGACTAATGGATAGTTTTGCAAACAAGGTCAGCAGTGTGTGTGTGTGTGTGTGTGTGTTGATCACTCACCCTGTATGCTAAATGGGAGCAACATCTATTTCAAATATTGTGTTACTTTCAATCTATACAACCGCCTGTATTGATAGATATTAAGACAGATTTTGATATTATAGATAGATAGATATTGATATAGTATTTATCCCAGTTTTACCACAAGAAGAGTAGTGAGAGTGGTTTTCCTTGTGATTGATTCTCCATTTGACGATTACTTTTAAACGAGCCTAACATACATTATAGGCTATTATCTGAATGCAGCTGAATGTAACTGTGTGTACGTTTTGTGTGTGTTATAGATCACTGAATGGACCCATACTCTCCCGGACACAGTCATCACACACTTGTTTGGAAAGGTAAGTTATCAGGCTTACCCTGCAACGATTGGCTTCAGTTACCATGACAACAAAAGTGGGAACATGCGTCTTAATAAAACTTTGTTAAATATCAAGTGAGTCTTACACATAGGATACAGAATGACACTGTCTTACCTTCAAACTGATTTTTCAGGATGAGATCCAGACCAACCATGACCTCATAGCTACGTACCGTCACCACATCACGACGACGATGAACCAGTCCAACGTGAGTCAGTTCTTCCGCTCGTACAACAACCGCAACGTTCTGGAGGTGGAGAGGCCTGTTCCTGGAGGACACATCACTGCCAGGACCCTCAAGTTAGTACAACCATTGACGTTTAAAGAGGGTAAATCTGCAGGGTCTTGAAGATGAATAGTCTGATGTTTGTTTCACATATTATAATGGTCCTTGTTCGTGGTAGAAATTGTATTATTTTGCTACAGTTGAACTGTAATAACAATAAAAGCTAGTTCAATCTGTGTGGTTGGTTTGTGATTAAGACAGCTGAACTTGCTCTACTCTAAGAGGTGGCTACTCACTCCAGTTGTGTTCAGGACCAGTATGTCAGTCATTACTGCAACAGGCTCTGTCAATCCTCATTATTAGTCTTAATATTTCTGCCTGTCTGTTGGCTTACAGGTGCTCCACCCTGTTGGTTGTAGGAGATAATTCTCCAGCTGTGGAGGCCGTGGTCGAATGCAACTCTAAACTCAACCCCACAAAGACCACACTGCTCAAGGTAACCAAACAACTGACTGATTCAAAAATGAAACAAACAAAAAAAAAAAACAATTTCCATATAACAACTGATATGATTCTAATGTGATGTGTATTCAGAGAACGTGTCTGTGAGACAAGTTTGGACAACATATAGTCAAGGCTGCAAACCTGTGAAAAACTAAGAGTGATCTGTTATTGTCAAATATCAATTCACAGTAAAACAGCTTTTCCTTGTAATTAGTCCATTAACCTGACGCCAGGTAAAAGTTGTATCGCAGACTGAAGCCTACATCTGACCTTTGCACTTTACTCTTCTTCTAGATGGCAGACTGTGGAGGACTTCCTCATGTGGATCAGGTAGGGTGTGACATTTTATTGGCTACTCTGCCGGCAATAATGTAGAATCTGCACTCCTGATTGGTTGTAAATGTATTAAATTCTTTTCATCTCTCTCTCCACAGCCAGCCAAAGTGATTGAAGCCCTCAAATATTTCATCCAGGGCATGGGATACTGTAAGTCACTACTACTTAACCCTAAACTATCTTTATCTTAAATTGGAACTATTACATCTCAGAGATCAGCACTGAAAGTATTTCCCTTCAATTTCTCTGCAGGTGCCACTCTTTGTTCAGTTATGGCAGCTACTCATGATAACTATTCAAATCTTTATTTCAAACAAACCACTGTTAAACATTATTTCCTGTAAATAAGAGGGTTATTGTAACCCCACGTGGGTGTTTAGAACAGAAAATGATAAAGGCATTTATTACAGTAAGTGAATTTACCATTGACCATTGAAGGCCGATGCAGAATAGCACAAACCTGTCTCTCCTCTTTCTCCAGTATCCAGTTCCAGCATGACCAGACTGCGGTCACGGACAACCTCCAGCTCCAGCATCACGTCCTTCGATGGCTCCCGGAGCCGCGCACACACCGACGACTTGCAGCGCGGCCGAACACACTCGCACGGCACGGAGGAGAAGCGTGGGCGCTCGCACACTGATGTCACCATGGATAGTATTTCCAACAGCAATGTGGAGCAGATCATCTCAAAGTCCACTCAAGTGGCATGCTAGAGTGCACTCAGCCCTAAATCCTGTGCGCTTAAATCAAATCATACCTCATTATATCCACCCAGACACAGTAGCTTCCCTCCTCTTTAACTTCGTCTTTCCATCTCCACCATTCATCAATCTGTCATGCCCTTTCATCTGCACTATCTCTAACTGAAATAGGTCATACCTCCGTGTCTTTGCTCCATCCTTCTGTATCATCTCTCACTCTCCCTATTCCTTATTCCTTCATCAATTTAACAATCCTTTCCTGCGTCTCTTCCTTTGCATTCTTCCTAATCTCTCCATCTCTCTGTATCCTGCCCTGACATGTTACAGTATGCGTCATGTGTCTCCCCTCTGATGCTGATCTTCTCTGATGTCTATCATGACATACACTACATGAGGAAATCATGGAAGCTGAAATGTATTCTTTGAAGAGTTAAGAATAAGCTATCATGTGTTTTTGTAAAACTCAGGTGTGTATTCATGTATAATTGCATAATGTATTGATGTACAGTTAAGATGTAAAGATACAGTATTACTAGTGCAAAAACTGGGTGTTCATAACTGTAGGAATGTGTATTGATCATATGCAACTGTGACAGCTGCATGTTATTAACTGCAGGAATTTGTTGTGGACATTTTAGATCACAAAAACTTTGCTTTGGGAATTCTGTGTAAAATAAAGTCATATAATTACTGTAAAGACTTGTTACATTCAATCATTAAAACAGATGACTTTGTGTAAGTATCTCTTGTGCTATCAGTGATTAAACATTTTACTGTAAATAATCATCTTGCTGGCCCTCATTTATCCTAACTACAGATGAAAAATGTGTCCACCCTCACAGCTAAATTATATCTCTGACAGACTGCCTTGTACTCCAAAATGCTTAAAATGTTACATTAAATGACACATCAAAGACCGTTTGCAGGTCTTGGGAGGTACAACTACATATGTTAAAAAAAAAAGCCTCGGTTGGGGCTGAAGACTACAAGTTTGAAAATAAAAAAAACCTTTGGAGCGTGGAGTTAAAAAGAAGTGAGTTTACCAGACCTCTGTAGCCCACTCCTCATCTCTGCTCAAGGCTACATTAGCTGCTACTAGCATAACACACCTGAATCTCTGATCGAACTGTCGGCGGTTGCATTGTGGGTAATGTAGGCACCAGGTTTTGACAAGAAAGAAGAATGTGTGGAATGAAAAAAAACAATCTCTTCAGCATCGATTTTGATCCTTTTTTTTTTGTTTAAACAAAACTGCCCATCATGAATCCAACAACTTTATGTGCAATGGTAAATCGGTGGAGTGCTCTTTTAAGTGACAAAGATGACATTTGAGATTAAAGCTGGAGAGATACAGGTATTATTTCAGATAGTATTTCTATCAGGAGCAGCAACCCAAACACAAGTAAATGTACCAGAAACTTTTAGTACTTTGTTTTCAAAGAAAAGGCTAATCTACTAATGTTGTTACATCAGTCTTTATATGTGTCATGCCAAAGGTTAATGTTGTCAATCAACATTGTTTTTGTCTCTTTTCTGTGATTCAATTCACCACTTGCCAATTACTGCTGCCGTGATAAGAAAACCAGCTCAGTCGTGATGGTGGAAGGCTTTTCTACGGTTTCTTTGTCATCACAACTGATGATATGTGCATATTCTCAACCACATTAGACTGTATAAATCCTAAATAAAATCATGTTCATTAAGTCATTTTGCAAAGAGATTGTAATTTATAAACGCTCTGATGACGTTATAGGCTGACCATAGTGCACCTCTCCAAACTGTCCACTAGATGGAGCGCTATAACCTCTTCTGGGGATCATGTTATGTAGCCATATAACGTTCAAAACACACTTTACTCAATCCAAACTGCTTGTATGTACACAACTTAATTCAAATCACACAGAAATCCAACTTATTCCCAGCTCAGTTTTTAATATCCCTCATGTAGCACAGCATTATATATCTTTTTAATATCTCTTATGGTTTATATTTGTCCTTGTCCTTTCCCAGAGGGCTGGATTAAAGTGCATTGTATAATAGTTTGTTTCAAATCCCTGTTTTTCCTACCCTTGCTCATGGTCCCTGATATGCACACTCACCTACCATGAGAGATTCATTAATTTGTTTTTGGTTTTGTTTGCTAATTCTGATCCTGTTTAAGCTATTTAACTACTTTTCTTTGTTTAAAACACATCTAATTCTCTGCCAAGCATGTGACAATAACTGGTCAAGAGAAAGTAAAACAAGAAATTTGCAAGTCTTTGGCAAATAAAGGTGGAAGCGTTGAATAAAAATCTAAATCTGTGAAAACAGGAATCATTCCAATTGATTTCCATACTATAAACATGCTTCCCCTTTTTTAAAGTGTAAATTATTGAGGCATCTGAATTTTTAATTCCCCCTGCCAAACAACTTCTTTGGCCACAACACCAACCTCTCTACCTGCAGTATACAGTGAGCTTTTACTGCAGCTGGCTCAAGGTTGATTTACCCTTTCCTTTCTCTCCCATACTGTTTAATTATATAGGACAGCTTCATTTTACACTAAACATAATAGGTTTTGCCCAATAGCTGCCAAGCTGTGTGACTGCCAAATGTGTAAATGTGGGGTGTACTAGTGGCCCGGCGGATACCATGCAACTATGACGTCGTGAGTTTTAATCCACCTAAGTGTCACCCTCCGTCGCACCACAATTTGCATCACTCTTCTGTTTGGATAAAAATAATGTTTGAATTGAGTGTGTGTCTGCATTTGTGTGTATGGATATTAGCTGCATGCAATGAATGTACTGTATATGTAGGTGGGACTGTGAGTGTAGGCCCGTCAGTAGATGGATTGTTTTGGGCTGTGACTGCGAGACAGTGGAGACACACAGATCCAAGACAGCATAATTGCAGCCAGCATCAAAGTCACAATAATTTTGTTTGTGTGTATGCGTGTGTGTGTGTGTGTGTGTGTGTGTGTGTGTGTGTGTGTTCGGGGTGCATCTTTATTTCAAAGCTTCTTTTGTTACATTATGATGCCATGATGAATAATGTATGACAGAAATCTCTGAAGATTTCATTTAAACATGAGACATGAGCTCCAGCACAACTGTGGGTTCTTACATGTATCTTCAGTTTCCTTTAATTTCACTGAGCTTTGGTGCACTGGGCTGCATCACAAAAACACTACATCCTGCACATTTCCATCCACTTTGGTAGACATTTGTGACTTCTCCTATAAGGTGGATCTGACGGCTGATTACTAGCCCAGAGTGGGGGCGACAAAGTGGAGAGCGATTCAATTTCAGCTTCACTCAGTAACGTATTACACAGTGAGATAATGACTATTTTGTAGACGTAAGTGCCCCCCACTACTTGTATCTCCTTACCTACAGCAAGGATGTTTTGATCACTGACTGCAACTCAGTTTACCCAACTTTTTATCCAACTCCATCACCAGTGAGGCGAAAAGCCATTATTATAGACAAAAAAATTGGTAGTTTGACAGTGGCGATGGCAGTTTCACTTTCACACCGTGCAGTCTGTTGTGAAAGAACACTGCTCTGACAACCCCATCCAAACACACACACACACACACGTCTTAAAAATAAAATCAAATAAATGCATACTTCAGTATGTGTTTTTTAACATTTGAAATAATTGTGTGTTTAATTTGTCATGTTTATATCTGATATACCATGTGATATGGTCACATATAGTGCTTTTCATATGTTTTCTCTTGCTATCGCATGTTATTTTGTCATGTAAGCCCATGTGGGCTGAAGGGCATTCATTTCATTTCTGCTTTGTTATGCTATTGTTTAAATTGTTCTTTTACGACTTGTGTCCTCTTTTTCTAAATAATTTTAATTGATCAGGAATATAGTTTTATGCTGTTTTTAATATATGTTTTGTATTCTATGGGTATTTATTCATTTTGTTCTGTAATCAGAATTGGTTTATTATTATGTGAGCACTGTAATTTCCATGATTTTACCGATGAATAAATTGAACCTTGACATTTCTGACTATTGGGTCTTTCATTTGTGGACCCCTAGAACCTAAACAAAAAACGATCGACCTGTAGCCATAACAATAAATATTCATACATTCAGAAAAGCATTACTCCCTGTTTAACCACTATAAAGACTATAAACACAATCATCAACTTGATCACATACTGTACAGAGTGAAATAATGAATTTGTGTAAACTGAGATTGGATAGCTTTACCCTCCATGATATCTTTTTATATAAATCCATTCCTCAGACATCACAAAATAAACGGAGGATATTGTGAAATCGGGGGTCTTACATAAAACCATTTGGGGACCCTTGCAGTGAGCTACTGGACACGTAGAGCCCCTCTCCTCAGTGAGCCCCGCCAGCTGCAGCCATGTTGGAAGAGCTCAGGCTCCGGTAACAGCAGCAGCAGCAGTGCTAACAGCTAGCGTCAGTGGACACCGACTACCGGGCACGGCGCTGTTGTGGACAAAAACAGACAGGGAGAGGGACTCATAACGGAGAGGTACAGCCTCCAAGCCGGCTCTGATATCAACGGGTATACATATATACAATTAAAACTTAGTGGCTGGAAAAGGTGGCCGGGTACGGAGAGTAGTTGCGGCCGGGCTCCAGGTCTAAAGCGGGTGAGTATTGATCCCTCTGGGGGGCGGATTAAATGGGAATAGCCCACCGTTAGCCGAGCTAGCTTAGCATTAAAGGGGGTAACACACACACACAGACAATGGGGTTAACGCAAAAGCAATACGCGAGAGTGGGGGTTGTTTTTAGGAGCTGGTGTTAGGATTTATGGCAAAATATCAGGGACTAAATTATGTGAAATACTGGTCATTTTGACACCGCGAAGTCATTTGTATTCCTAACAGACAGACAGTGGTGCAGTGGCCGAAACCACCCCTCTCTGTTTCTCCGGTTAGGTGCAAAGGTCTAAGCCAAGGAGGATTTCTGTCATGCAGAGCAACAACGCTGTGGCAAAACATCTGTTTTTTGATGAATAACGAGTTGCTCAGACTCATACTTATTGTTGCAAGCAACGGTTTAGAGACAAAAGGGGGCAGTTCTTACTTAACCTGTGCGTCTCAAGTGTTTTGGGCTGCTTGCTGCCTTGTCAACCACAATATTGTATACTTATCGCTGTGGTAGGCCGAGTGAAATGTATTAACATTTAAACCAGGCCTGGGTTTTAGGACCACAAATCATTCCTTTAGCATGCTTGGTGGGATAAAACTAATATATTAGGTGAAATACTAAAATGTACAGAACTAAACGTCGTGCGCAGCCTGGTGCCCAGCAGCCCTGTGGATGTGATTTGTCTGTTTTTCTTTTGGGTTTCAGGGGTTTTGGAGTCTAAGCTGCCCTGTCATGTCTCCTACAGATTTCGGTTTTCCTGCCTTTTTTCCCCATCTTGTTTCCTGCCTTTATCTGACTCTTGCCCTACCCTGATCACAGCCAAACTGGAGGGTCAGGACCCCAAAGAGTATCCTCGGATATTTTGAGAACATTTAATATTGAATGACAACTTGCTGAGGAAGTATTTTTTGTCTTTTATACTTGAATTAGCTCACTTTTTAGTAAATAAAATCAAAATGTGATTCAATTTTACTAATGACAGCATCTACTTCCCGATGTTCCTGAAAAAGGGATATGACAGCATTTTTTGCTGGTGAATTATCAAGAAATATCACTTCATTGCATTTTCATGAAGTCCCTTCCCTTCCAGTAAATGAACAGAAGCTGTAACCTTAACAGTGTAGATATCATTGAAAGTCTAGTTAATGTTTGCCAGATTGCATGTCCAGTCAGTGCTGCGATTCATGGCTTTTTTTTCAGTGACGCAGATCTGCAGTCAGATATATAAAAACCTGACACATGCATGTCAGTAATTTTTTACCATCTGCCTTAACATGTGTGATTTAAATTGAAATGTCTGATTATTGTGCACATATGAAGACTCTTTCTCGCTTAAATTGTTAGTAGAAATCATATTTTTTTATACACTTGTTATTCATACAACAGATGAGCAGGAGGGCTTGCACTCTGCTGTGGCTTTGTTTCTCTTCTGCTTGTCTGTTCTCCTAAGCCTCCTCTCTCATTACTTCCACTAATCCGAAGAGGCAGGGATGGGGAAAGCAACACTGACAATGTTAGATTGATCTTTGCACCTGTCTGTTTTCAGTCAGGAAGAGATAAAGCTGAGAGACAGAGTAGTGGACAAGATGGGAAGCGAAGCTAGACGTAGTGGGAGGGCAATTAGAAACGAAAGTTTAGGAGAAGGAGGCAGCTGTTTGGAAATGAGACTCAGCCCCCAGGTGTGTCAGTCCAAAACAATCAGTGGGCGGGTGTACAACTAGGAAGTGGAGAGACAGAACAGGAATATATACAGGCGTCTTTGATTTAGCGGAGGTTCAGTCCTCTCGGTGCCGACTGCCAACATGCAGTTCTGGGATTTCCTGGGCTGCACCAATGGAGGTATGAACGTGTGTAGTCATACTGATGGCTCAGGGAGTGTGTTTGGCTGTGATTGGACTGGTGTATGGCCGGGTGCTCTGTGCTAGGCAGGTAGAGAGGGTCTGGCAGGCTGAGGGCTGGAAAGGAATTTGTGCGGCTCACCGCTGTGCAAGCAGTTGCATGTGAAAACCCTCACAGACAGGTAGAGTGTGGAGCATAAACAAGGACGCTGAAGGCTCTGATACAGTGTCTGTCAGCCTGCTCGGTTTTCCTGATAAACCCGGCTGGTTGCTTCTGACAACAGACCTGACAAATGAATAAATTGGCACAAATTAAGTGATTGTTTGTATCTGTTTCCTCGAACGTTTTTGCATTTTGCTCGCTAGGCTTGCCTCCATGAAACATAGTGAATGTGTGCTGTTCTGTTCGTATGGAGTATTCATGTTTTTGACTTGTCTACCTGCCGTTTTATGTTTCTGTTATAAGATCGGTGAACCATTTTAAATTCCCGCAAACCTAAAGATGGAATATAACAACCGCTGCTACCACTACACTATTGCTCCAGCTGTTCCTTTCTATACTGTCTGTTCTTACTGTGACTTTCACTACCACTGCAACTACACTTCCCAAAAAGTGGTGTCACATAGGCACTATAACAATGACAAAGACAAAAGATTGACAGCTATAATTTAACAACCCACTCATTCATAGGAGTCAGTTTAACTGTAGGTAAGACGAGCTTTGAATTTATCACCCTCGTAGGCTTCTGTCATGGTTTGTTGTGCCCTGACCAGTTAGTCTTTAAAGTCGTCTTTCTGTTCACCTAAACCTGCATTCACACAAGCAAAGAGGGTCTATATATTTTTAACCCTTGTATGTGGCTCACATCTGATTTTTTTTCATTGTTTACCGCACAGAGAAACTGCATGGAATCCGATCTTCTTGACGATTTTGGGGCAGCCATGTCTGGTCAGACCTGTACAACAAAGAGTTAAACATCCGATTTTCTGTTCTTGTATAAATGCAGCTAAACAACCACAGGCCACAGCTATCAAATGTCACTTTTCTTGTCCACAGGGCTATACATAGGTGTGCAGCTGAACTGACAGCCGTGTTCGGGGTGGGTGTTAGTGAACAAGTCAAGAAAAACAAACATGAAATGTCTGACAAGTATAAGAAATGTTAAATATAGTGAACAGTTTTATTTTTGTTATATAGAGCTTGTTATACTCTAGCTTTAATTACCTTTTCAACAAACCCACATATATGCCTAGGTCCTCAGACCTATAGAAATAAATGCACTGTGTGTTTGTGTCTGCAATAGTTAGTATATAAAAACACATGCACCCTCTTAATCTAAAAAGGATGTGAAACTCTGCCTTATAATGTCAGTTAAGTTGTGTTGTCTCGTGTCTTGCCTCAATTGTGGTTACGTTATTGTGCTGTATTGAATTCCAGGACAGTTAGACCTCCAACACCCATCCTGTGCCCCGGGCCATGTTTTCTGCTATTGCACTAATAACTAAGATACCTGACGGGTTGTGTCATATTCACCCCACTTATATAGAAAAATATAGTTAATGCAGATTCAGTTAATACCTAAGTGAGTGTCTAAGCTTTGTAATACAGTTACATTTGCGCTTCAGCAATTTAGCTGATGATTCCATCCTTGAAATTTTCCTGGAACGATTAGTTGTCAGATTACAAATGGCATAAAATAATACTAGATCTTGAACTTATGTATGCCTGTTTGTTGGTGGGGGCTATGGTTGTCATTTGTGTGGGGACAGTGCAGCAGCAGGCTACCTGTTTAGACCTGTGAAGTGAAAGTATGACTGGAAACACGTGCTCCTGTTGTGTCATCATCGGTCTTCCCCTGTTTGCATCCATAGCTCACTGTTTTGTTTAACTCACTCCATGTGGTCAGCACTCACTGTCAGATACTAATGTGAAATAACTTGTGTTACACCTCATCAGAATATAAATTTACTGTTTAGGTTTACATATAGTTCAAATGCATGTTTGTGTGACAAATTTGACACTCCCCCAATATCTGAAATAACCTTTAGGCTGGGCAATATGGAAACAATCAATATCACAATAATTGGAACACCTGCTTCTAAAATTCATATATAGCACACCATCTGTTTGGGTATGGGAAATCACATGTCAGGTTGTCTAGTTGATATTCAAACATTGGGCTGCAGGGTGATGGGAAGTCAAACTGAGCATTTCAGCAATCAGTATGGGAGAAATCTGACTTAGCAATTGTCACATGATTCAAATTAGGAACGAAATCCCATACAGTTTACAATGACAGGCAATAATTGATGAATATCAGTATTGTCCAGATCTAATCTCCCTTTCCCTCCATAATGTTTTAGTCTGTCAGTAAGGCATAAACACATTTCTTTACCTTACATTTTACTTAACTTTGCATTTACTGCAGAAATGCTTCTAGAAGTCGTGATTGAGTAGCTGTCAAGTGTGTATATATAGATATATATACAGTACGAATACACACAAGCAGCACTGGATTCATTTTCAAATTTGACTAATGTTTCCACTTATGAGGTTGTTTAAGTATATTGCACCTCAAGTGTTTTGAAAGTGGGAACAGATCCATTAATCCATGGCTGGACAGCTCTGGCTGTAAAATGTAATATCACGGTTTGAATATTTTCTCTTTTCATACCTCAATTTTTTTTGTATCTGACAGCAGACACATTTTTTTTTCTAAGAAGCTTATATTGAGAGGAATTTATATAAAAACATACAATGGCAAAATGCCAAAAACGTGGGTGAGTAATAGCAAAATCCTTCATTCTCAATTCCTGGAAGAATTTCGAGATGTGAAGCTTCTGTGGGACCCCAGTGGTTTGCATCAATGTATTTGTGAAAGTCTGAACGTTAACTTTGGCGCAGTGCACTGCACACTGAGGTAGAGCCATAAAACGGCTTGTAAAAGAGGCTTATTTGTGTAAAAAAAAAAAAAGTCAAACTATAAATCTGTGTGTTCAGGGTAAAACAGCCATAATATGAGGCTGCAATCCTGCCCTGTAAAACTGTTGACTTTATATAAAGTCAAAAACATTTAATCTTCAAATAATGTCACTCACAAATGAATGATTTTGTCATTCTGTCACATCTTTGATTTGATTCTTCATAAAGACATAAATCTATCTTAGACACATCATTTACTTGAACAAACTAAACCTAGAATGACTTGAAATAGGAAAACTAAGAGGGTTGGGATCTGATACCTGGTCCCAAGATGGTAAAATACCTGGATTTGTTAAATGTAGTTTCTGAATCTCTGTAGAATCTTCTTTCTTTTTATTTTCAAAGAGCAATGTAAAAACATTCAGGTAGTAATGTAGATGAATATCAAGTAAGTAATCTATCTGGCGAAAC
Organism: Macquaria ambigua; assembly: GCA_008360985.2. Classification (NCBI taxonomy): domain Eukaryota; kingdom Metazoa; phylum Chordata; class Actinopteri; order Centrarchiformes; family Percichthyidae; genus Macquaria; species Macquaria ambigua. The sequence goes on along the minus strand of VMKM01000065.1, from coordinate 224,701 downwards.
ATGGGTTTGACAGTTCTTTAGATGAGTTTTAGTTCTTAAAATCTTTTTTTTTTATTATGTTAGTTTAATTCATCTAATGTTATATTGTATCAAAATATAGATTCAATTAGAAGAAGAGCGTGTGGTTCAGTGTGTTTGTTGTTAGGAGGAAAATAATTGACGACAGTGAGCGGTAATGGGCTGAACAGATGTGAGGGATGTTACAGACTTTAGAAAGGACTTGTACTGCTCAACTGTCTGAATTGATATAGGAACACTGGAAAATGTAGTAGTGCATTATGTTCGAGCATTATTGGCAAACTGTTCAACAAATTGAGCGTGCAACTTCAATTGATTGCGTGTGCACAAGCAAATGAACCTACAGGATGGCCTCTCCTGAGTTATACTGTAGCTGGCCTTTGAAGGTTATTAACACACGTGTTTCAGCAGACAACATGTGAAAATGTTTTAGTGACGTCAGCAATTCTGTCAAACATAAAAAAAATCGGACCATTCTCTTACGTCTTACTTCCCCATTTCTGCAGTAGTCCCAATACTACAATAATGTTTTTATAGCTGCTACTTAAAACGAAAGCTACCCCATTAAATCTGTAGCTCCTGCTGTGGTGACTTTATTCTACTCTCTGATGTTGCACTGAGTCCTACTCGACTCTGTTGTGCTCTGTTTTGACAGGCTGATCAGTGCAGAGGAGCCGCAGAAGGCTGTTGTTGTTTTCTTGATGAGAATGGAGTTGTGCAATGCCCTTAGCGTGGTGTCAACTGTAGCATAGCCTCTGTGGTTTACAGCCAGAGGCAATAGTTTTCTACTCTGAGTGGGAGAGAGAAAGAGAAATGGCTGAGAGCGTGAGTGGGGAGGGAAATGTGATAGAGTAGGAGGGAGAAGCTCTGAGGAGTGTTTATACAAGTGAAATATGTTATAAGCAGTTCTAGTGACAGATGTTTCAGTACTGTTTTAATAACAGGTTCTAGTTTTGGCTCATTATTTGTGGATGTGAAAGATTAAAGTTGGGTTTAAAGCTAGGTCATTTCTGTGGAAACTGAGGAAATATCTCTGCCTGGAGGTTTGTTTGAAACCAGAAAAGGCAAGTCTGTTAAATAAAATATGTATGTGTGGTGCATGTCGTCATAGGTAGCCTATTTGAAACATTTGAATGTACAGTAAATGTATAAACTGTGTAGGGAAAACGTGTGGGAAATTTTCAAGGGCAATAGTGTTTCAGCATTCTATTTATGAGTATATTTTAAGAAACATTTCAATACATGCTTAAGCCTTCTTTACTGCACTGCCAGTGCTGGCTCAAAATTGCTTAGTGTATCAGTGCCGTAAATGTTGCTTTTATCAGTTGTGAATTTTAGACGCAGAGTGAGGGAGAGAGAGAATAATGCCAGGATTGGTGTTGGGTTGCTTTTGTTAATAGCATCCTACTTGTAGCCAACGTTTTTGGACACAACTCTGCCAGGAACAAATTGGATTATGTGATTAGAGGACATTATGTGAAGTGGCAGAACGCACGCTGAGCAGCAGTGAATGCAACCGAGTGAAATGTTTGAGTCTAAGTAATAGCCAAAATGTTATGACTTAATAACTTAAGTGTGTTTTATATATATATATATTTTTTTTTTTTTTTTTTTTTTGGTGCTAGCATTGGTGCTATATGTATAGCAATTATCAAAAAAAATCAACTATCTGTAACAAGAGCCTACTCTTTGAACATTGGTATATAGCACATAATGTACGGTAGCAGTAGGTTGTATGGAATTGGGACACAGCTTTTATCTTGCATATATTATAAGACAAAGCTTCTGCATCCTTATTAGCACGACAGACAGTCCTGCTTCGTGTATGTTGCTTAGTAACAGATGTCAGCATAGCTTCAGTGTGTTGGACATTTCGTCATATTGCTCCTTTTGGTTCCATTTGCACATGAGAAGGCAGTAAAGAGTGAGTGAAAAGATGGGATGGAGGAGTGTGGTGAGGTTATGAGACAGATGTGAGAGTTGAATGAGGCCAGTGGATGAAGTTATTACAGTATGACAGAGCAGATATATTCTGCCAAGTCATGGTTCTCGCCTTGCTCCGACTGTCTGGAATGTAGCTCATATTAAATCCTCCTGATTCATCAGAGCTGCTGCACCGTCACTGGTTGGTCAGTGCTGACATGTAAACCAGTGGATGCGCTTAGTGAGATTAGAAATTGACTCCTGTCAGTCTAATAAATTTAAGCATTGTAAACAATCACATTGGACAGTTGAACTTTCCAAGAGATGAAAGTCCTCTTTGATGTGTTGGTTAGTTATAATTGAGGATAATTTTGATAATTGGTTAATTATGTAAGTCATCAGTGTTCTTCCTGTCAATGGCTACATTTCTCAATGATCCTGTGATTTGATTTCCTCGTCTGTTGAGCTCTCTTGTTATCATACTCTTTTCTAACTTGCTCCACCCGTCTTCTTCTCTGCTATTGCCTCCCTCTACGCCTCTTTATTTATTCTTCTTTGCACTCCCTGTTTCATCTTTCTCTCTGTTGTGTTTTCGAGGGATGAGGAGAAGCTCATGAAACTGGACTTGTAAGGAGAATATATACGAAAAGCAGTGGCTCATTACAAAAACATACAAATAGATACAGTTTATCTGTGCATGCATGCAAGACAAATCTGTGCCTACCAAGTGTCTGATACTTGAAATGAGTGCATCAGTCACATGGACAATTAATTGCCACAGAACAATCTTACTCAGCTACTATAGTATCCCATCCAATCATGCTGTGGTACAGTGGCTCTCATTGATTAATCCATTACATGAAGAAACTCTGATTGTGGATAAATGTCTGTAACGCTGTGTTATATACACACATTACACAGTAAAATCTTCTCTTTTCCCCCTCACCCTTTTCTGTTTCAGATATTTCCAGAATATCATACTACGCTGGTGAGTACAATTTCTTTAAATACAGGCTTATATTGTTCAATTAATGGTAGAAATTCAACTTTTACACTATTTTTAAAGTATGTAGAAGTGTTTAACATCCACCACTAGATGACAACTAGTGCACAATGCATACCTGTGAGTTTGTGTGTGCAGTGTGTGTGAATTCTCGTATCATAATAGTTTCCTTTGCAGCCTTATTGAATATAGCTTTGTTTTTGGTCTGAATTTAAAGCCTGATGTAATTTTTCATATGAATATAAATAAAATCAACCACTTAATGAAAATGACAGTATGTTTTCAGTTTGGTTTTTCACAATAGTTAAGAGAACTTCACCCTTCTATTTTATTTTTCACAAGGCATGATGTCCTTTCGTCTTAGTCCTGACTCAGACATAAAGAGGGATGGTGTTGTTGAGTCATGGAGTGGATCGAGGTAGAGCTGAATAATTTCATAGGTATAGATGAGACTTTTTATGGCCCTTAGCTCCAGTCTCTCTCCATGGCTGTTGCTAGGTAACTGTTGATCCTATGTCGTCAGGGAGGATGTTATATATTTGGAGCTGAGAACTTGTCATTCCTGAAAAGGACAGAGTCATAATTTACATTTCTTGACCTTAACTTTGGCAAGTCTCCAGTGGGAGACGTGTTGCCAAAGTTGAGGTTGGGGTTAACTGAAACTTACAATGAGACGATGCTAGAAAGTAACAGTAGCATGGCACACAGTGTACAGACTGGGTAAACTGAACATCTGTGGCCAATAACAGCCCTGGGAATACTCTTATTCTCAAGGCTGCTGATAAGGATCACACGTTCGTATTTAGTGGAGAGCATACTGAACATAACATTCAGCCTCTGTAACTCTCTGTATTGTTCTTGTTTGGTGCAAAATCTAAAATAATTAATAAATATATACCTACATGTTCTACATCAGTTTTGTATCACAAAATAATTGTCAGTGTTTTGCAGCTGGAAGCTTATCTAGAAAGTGTTCACGATCATCTTCTTGTCCTTTTGGCACGTCCGAGGCATTAAATGTCAGAGTGCTTTATTGCCACTGAAGAGCTGGCATGCTGCAGGAGCAGGTGAAATATGTTTGAGAGTGAGGACAGAGGGCAGTAGAGATCCGCTGAGGGCAGACAGACAGACAGACAGACAGACAGACAAGGGGGATGGATAAAGAAAAGAAATACAGAGGGAAAAGTGTTGTAAGGGGTCAAAGAGTGGAATGTATGTTTTCAGTGGCTAAGCTCTAATCCTGGTAAAACTGTGTGTGTTTGTGTGTGTGCGTTTGTGTTTGTGTGTTCATGGGAGTGCCTGTTTATTAAACTTGGAGTGTTGATTAAGAGTGTGGTCCTATTAGCATATTTATAAGTACCATCCAATCAGCTCGCCTATTTACCACTGCATCAAGTCTCAATTACAATATTTCTATCTCTCTTTCTTCTTCCTCCTGTCTCTCTCCTTCTCTGCCCTACACACACATACACACACACACACGCATGCACGCACGCACGCGCACACACACACACACACACACACACACACACACACACACACCCCCTCCCTCCCTGGTTCTGCCTGTTAGTGAGCGGAGCAGCTTTTTCGCAGCGTGGTCACAGCAGCCTATACCGAATACACAGCAGAGGAGAAACACTTGGCTCACACATGCACACACTCACTTTGAGTATTTTGCGCACACACTCCCTTTGCTTTGCTGACGCTCACACACACTTTCCCGCGCGCACACACGCACACACACGCGGGCGGTTTCGCCTACCTGCTTAGCCACATGCACACGCACTCTTGTATACGTTCACCTTCTCTCTGGCTTCCACACATACTCTCTCACTCTACAGTCTCTTTGGTGCACTCATTTCAACTGCTGAAGGATCGCGTTGGATATACAGTGTGTTTGTGTGAGGCTGCGGCAGTGTGTGTGTGAGATTGGGAATGATGTTGTGTTCTAGTTGCTCTTCCTCTGGTCTAGAAGAAAGCCTTTAGAAGCCAGACAGAGCGACACACAGCTGACTGACTTCGAAACAGATTTATTGCATCAGTTTTTTCCTCTCCAATCCACTCCTGCAACATAATTTTCTCTTCATGGTCCTACTTCCATCCTGCCTGGTTTCACATCACAGCTTTTTTTGTTCCTGACTTCTTTTTTTTTTTTTTGTTCCACCTTTCCCTTCAGGTCTCTGTCACTTTATGTCTCTCTGACATCAGACACCTGCTTTGACCTGGTTAACTCCTGCAGGCTCAGAGCATTGTGGAAAGCTTTGGAGGATGTGAGGCTGAGCTTCTCCCTGGGGTTTCTCCGCTTTCTCTCTTCATCCCGCTCTCTTTATTTCTCCTTCTTTCTCTTTCTAATTCATATCTTTCCTTTTTGATCATTCTGCTCAATCCTGCTCTTATTCAACTCATCCTTTAGTCCCTTCCTGTCTCGTCTTTCTTCTTCTGTCTTTATCCTTCTTCTCCTGTCTTGCTCTCCTTTTTCCCTCCTGCGTCGGTCACTCTCATCCACCTCTCCCTCACTATGCTCCATTTCTCTACGTCCCTCTTTGCCCTACATTTTCGCCTCTTCTCTGATGCCAGTTTCCTTTTCTTTTTTCTACCATCCATCCTGCCGTCTCCTTTGGACAACGTTGTGGATTTACAGAACAAAACTACTTCCTTTCTTTGAAAATTATACTTTGACGGGATTATATGGGGTCTTACTTTGCCAGCAAGGGATGTCGGTGTTATTTTGTAACCTGGATGTTTGACATACAATGCCAAACCCTGTGAGTTAAGATTTATGGCTGCAGGGAAGCCGCTATCTTTGAATTTCACATCAAGGATTGATTAATTGGATCAGCAGCTCCGCACCGAAGACCTGAATTTGATCTTTTGTGAGGATTAATTTGACTGCAGGATGGCCTAATGGGTAGAGAAATCATCCCCCAGCCACAGAAGCCAGGCTCGAATGTCTGTTTTGGGAAGCCTCCACCCTGCTGAAGTGTCCACTCACCAGGGGCTCTGTCTCACTGACATGAAGGAGCAAAAAATGAACTTCCTTACAGGGATCATTACCTATCACATTGCATAATGCTAAATGTATTTTGCTTGGTTAAAGGCCATGGCATGTATTGGAGGGATTGATTACTAAGACCTGGACCCCAAGCCGCTTCCTCAAGTCCTGAAGTAATATGTTTGAGCAAGCTTTAGCAGAGTGACTTGCAGTCTTGTGATCAGTAGCTTAATGTACCTGATACTGTACTTTTTATTGACTTTCAGCTCTTTTAGCATTAGATTGTTTTTGTTGTTGTTGCAGAAGAAGGTCTGACTTCCAGATTACCTTTGACTTGGACAGATTTTGCATGCTCGGCCACTCTGGATGTGAGAAGCTGAGTCAGACCTTTATTTTGGCGTTAATTAAAGGTGAAAACATTTGGAGCATCTCTATCAGCTGGACTTGGACCCTGATGATAGATGTCGAGTGTAGTCGCTGCTAAAGTATAGACTGTCACGGACTGGTATATTCTCTACCTCCTGTGGGGATACTTGATGTGTCATCAGATTTTACAGTACAAAGGATATTTGACATTGTCTGTTTCCTCTTACTGGAGCTACTTACTACCCTGGGACACTGGCTTTGATTGTTTTTTTTTTTTTTTATTGTGTTTCCTGTGGCTATCTTGTGAGGTGGCTAAACATTGCACAATGGATATTATCACCCTTGTAACCAATGACAGCCCACTTACCAGCACAGCAGGTCTCAATTTCTAAGTTTTTGGGGGACATTTTAGGATATCTCCATTTGCTTTTCCTTGGCTTATTCAAATTTATATACCAGGAATTTTTGCAAAACTTGCGAAAAGGCAGGTTAGGAGCCGATCCTAGTCCTAGGCTCTATGCTGTTTTTGGGCCCCAGCAGTTTTGTCTGGGCCCTGTGGCCAGACCTTGAACAGCCCCCCCTACAAAACAAATGGAGAACAGCGGCTGCATCCCTCTCTGCTGGAGCAAGGGGGCCTGCATCTACGCACAGCATCCCCTACCAAGTATGTACTAATAGAAACACCACATACAAACTGAATGCAAACCTGTGTACTAACAAATACAGATATGCTCTTGTTTACTGTCAGCACTAAATTTAACTAAATCCTTATGATTCACAACTACATAGTATTAGATCCATATCATTGCTTATCAAGTATAAAATATTCCTTTAGACAGTGGACCTTTCTCCACCTTGGTATCATTGTTTACAATGAAATATATAAGTAATTTCATCCTCATGAATCCCTGTGCTTGTTTGCCATCTCTCACTCTGCTTGGAGGTATCTTCTTATTCTGCTAAACATTCAGTATTTCATCACCCAGGTTGGATTTCATTTACCTGAGCTATGTTTTGTGCTTCGTGACGTCTGACGTGGCAAAACTGATTTGTCTATTTCATATCACCCTGGGCGTTGGGAGAGCTTTCTGTTGTAACATTATCACAATGCATTACAAGACACCTAAATTCTGTCCTCTGTTTCAGCTGTCATTATTTATGACAGATGAGGTCCAGTTGCGGTCATGCCTAAGAACTCATAACCAGCTTTAACTGCGTGAGCTGTTTGTAGCCACTGAAGAATGGGAAAAGTGCTGCATGAGCAGGTGTCAGTCACAAGAATAAACATTGTTTTGATTTTCCCAGCAGGTCCATGTAGCGATGCAGACTGACAGGTCACCAAAACTGTCCACTGAATGAATTAGTCCTTATAACTCATTTTTACAGCACTTGATTTGATTTAATAGAGCAGTGTGAAGATGAAACATACTTATTTGAATGGCAAAAATATATCTTTTTTTTTTTTTTGCTTTGCTTGAAGCCTTTGTCTGAAAAACCAACTGAACTGTGGCTGTGAATTGTTATAAGTTCATTTGCCATTTGGGTTACAGTTGTACTGAGCTGCAATTAGGTTGGTGAATAAGAGCGTGTGGGGAGATGGTGGTTATAAGTTACCCTGGTAGCTCTGATGTCACTGGGACAGCTCAGAACGAACACACACACACACACACACACACACACACACACACACACTCTTAGTGCTGGTCCTTTGGTTCTTTTTTATTTTTTAGGTCGGCACGCCATCGAAAAACTTTGTATTTATATAGAAGTGCCATTTAGACCAGTATTGAACAGTCACGTATGGATAATGCGCATCCTTGGCAGAAGACGGAAGAGAGGGTGTAGCAGTGTGGGGGAGGGGGAGGGCAGGGGAAATTGTTTGAGGATGAGAGAAAGATGAGAGGGAGGAAGGAAGAGAGGTGGTTCAATAGGACAGGAGGATCAAATGGAGATGTGAAGGCAGGAACTAAAAGGCCTGTGAGCATGTGAGATGAGCGACTGGAGGAGATTAAGGGAGGGGGAGAGGAGAAGAGTTGCAGTTGAAGGGGGAAAGGATGGAGAGAGAAGGATACAGGAGATTTGGCTTGTGAGGAATGAAAGGGGAAGGACAAGATGAAGACTTTGGAAAGAAAGACATAGAGACAAGGATAAATGTGAAGAATGAGCAACTGGGGAATAAGAGGGAAGAGAAAGGGATGGTAAAGAAGACAGAGAGGCCCAGGCTCCCCCAGGATTGTGCTAACCCCAGTAACCCAGATACCAGTTAGACGAGGAGATGAACTGTCCTGCTGCTGCTGCTACGGGACAGAGCTGAACTCCAGCCTGCTGTGGTTTAACAGGCTGACTGTCATTCACTGGAGCCCCACTGAGAGAGGGGGTGGTGGGCCTGGCAGCCGCCTGCTCCCCTCCTGGCTGCCTGCATGGCCTAGTTGATTTGATTCATCTCCTTTTTTCGATTTGAGAGTGTGAGGACATGCATGTGGGGATTTTGTGCAGTTATGTTGAGTAGAAATTGGTGCAGTGAGAAATGGTTTCATTTGTCCTGTGCTGTGTAGTGCACCTATTTTAAAACAGTAATTTTATGTACTGTGACATCCATATTTTTTAGTGCCCCAAATCTGATTTTGCAAGCTATAAAGGCAGGCAACCAAAGGACAGCCTTTTGTGATATAAAGGCCTTCATTGTCTGTATATATTAATTGTTTGTTTTCGTGGCAGAATGCACAAGAGTGCTGTTTAGCAGCCAGCGTGAAGGTCTCAGGTGTCAGATCTTTCCATGCTACATAATATAAAAAAAACTGAAAAGTATCTGATGGCAGAAACCCTTGATCTGTACCACAAACTGATGCTTAGGCCAATGACATCTATTTATAACAATTCCAGATACTTTGCTGATAAATGGATGAAACATAACCTCTTTCCACTTCTTTGTCAGAGACAATTAAGCAAAACAACTAACTTTAACTACTTGAGGTATTAATCATTTATCACAAGTGTTTTCTTCAGCCTAACCTTTAGTACATGACATGGATTCATTCACATAGTGGTTGGTAGCTTCAGTATTTAGCGGCTACGTTAACACTAACCTCTTTTGATAAATGCTACTGAAAAACAGGTAAACATGGTCCATTTCCCAGTAATGTGTGATGTAACCGTATTTACAGCGTAAAGTAGCTGTATGCATGCACCAAGGCAAATGTAGGTATGTCTACTTCCCTAATAGGATTTCATCAAGCTGTATGCAGTATTTAGGTTAAGGTTACGTGTGTGTGAATTTGTGTCGCTATTGTGTTTTGTGTCAGTGTATGCAGTGGTGTGTTACAACATATTTGTGCTTAATATCTAATCTGATTACTGAGTGAGGGAGCAAACAGCAGCAGATGGCTGAATGTGGTTTGTGACTCTATAGCTCCTCTGGTGCAACTGCTTCTATTTAAAAATGAGTTGCAGTCAAAATAATGCCCCCAATACATTTTTTAAGCGTGGCCCTCTGAGACGAGGCATGAAGGCTGGATACAAAACTAAGAGAGTAGCTGTTATAACAACTGAAGGTATGTTGTGCAACTGTATCAGGGTTTTCCACTGAGCATGTTTTGATATAAATTTATCATGAACCCCCAATAGTACAGCAAACACTGGTGTACTTTATTTAAAAAAAATATGCTGTGACATTTGTTTTTGTGGCACCATAGTTTTTAGTATACAGTATGTGGTCACATTTTCAGTTACACTATTTACAAGAAACAACAAAATATTCTGATGCCGACCCAAAGGTCCAGTTTGGGCACAATGTGAAACTTAAGTGATTGTTATTGGAATACCTGAATCAAATAAAAGGTTCTGCTGTAGACTGTATTGTATTAGAATGGTAAATCAATCAGAAAAATAATATATGTATGTTTTTTCTTTGCAGAGTCATTTGAAAAGTAAATAAAATGCAGTGAGTGTAATGTGTGTGTGTGTGTGTGTGTGTGTGTGTGTGTGTGTGTGTGTGTGTGTGTGTAGTTCAGAAAGCTTTGGAATTTGAAGCATTCCCAGCAAATACACAGAGCCAATCTGTCTCTGCCTGTTTAGAAAGCTTGAAATTGCAGCAGCCATCGAAGTAACAGAGGAGTGACTATACATGATCGGCACAGCAAAACCTCACTCATGTGTTTATTTTGTGCAAAGAGCCAGTATAATATTACCTTTTAATGTGTCCATCATGGTGATAGTTTTCATCATATAGACAGGGTCACTAGTTATTAGCTGGTATTGTTATAATGAGATGATATAGTGGTATTATAGCGGCATACACTCTTTAGGGATTGTAACAAGCCATGTAATAATCCAGTAGTATCATAGCCACAGTGGTACCATTTTAATTGGATGATGATAGTAATACTGTGAGGGGGACATTTGTAATCTGATCTTCACTAATCTGTTGTATTAAAGCTTCGAGGGTCTGTAGAGTATGTGGGCATGCCTGTGGCCATTATACACTTACCTCTATTCATCACACCTACAGCATGAGCTCACTTTTAATTTTAACAGTGCACACAAATCCATACAGTAGACTTCTTCATCTGCTGAACCAAAAACTGTCAACTTTCACTCTTTAGCTAATAACCAACTAATCTCCATTTTGCTGTTTCTTAAACTGCAGAGACTAGAAAGATAATGCTAAATAATCTAAGATCTAGAAACCAAACCAAACAGCAGTTCTAGAAAAAAGATATCTGATTTACAAAAAAAAGCTAACTGTATATCTACAAAGCATACATGTATCTCAATGGGAGATTAAGGAGAATCGCAATAACAGATGATTGATTCATAGACAAATAAAAAAATAGTAACAAAAAGGTTCATAATACCAAGAAAAGGTGTAATAATGTGATTAATAAGTGAGAAGTGTTCATGTCATAACAATCACCACAGTAAAAACTACAAAAAGGAAACCAGTGCAATGCCTCTCCATAGATACAGACAGGATGTAATAATGTGTGTTGGACTTGTGCACAGGCCACGCACACGCGCACACACTATTGATACAGCAAGTTCTTTAAAAAGAGTGCTGAGTCAAGTTATCAGATGCATAATGTCCTCATTTACACTTCTGTTGCAGTCATTGTGCGCATGCACACACAGGCATGTATTTCATTTGCTGTCGTTGAAGAGGCAACTGCAGGCCAGCGTGCTGAAACAACTTTCCCCGGATCAGTCTCCATATTTCTGCCTCTCTGTTTCTTTCTCCCATTTTTATCAGTATAAAGTGGTCTGACCGTGACCTGAACACAACATGGAAAAATGCTGAATGTAGTGATTTGATGTTAACAGTAGTGATTTTGTCGCAGGGTTAACACTCTATGAGCCCTTTTTAACCTGGTAAATGATGATGCAGATCACATTTTTAGACAGCTCTTTGGAAAAGGATTTAGTTCCCCAATACTGGAAATGGGGCCATGAAATCAGTCAATCAGTCAGATTCAGTTTACTTACTTTACTTACTCTTTTGTCACCACATGATAGCCAGAATTCAGCTGAAATCAGTCACTGTAGTGATGATGACTCAACAAAGCCTGCAGGGATATCCAGGAAGCGACAGTACAACACACGAAGCAGCAGAGTGTGTCTCGCGCAAGAGTAAGATGTGTGAAGATGAGCTGACAGTAGAAAGGTGGGGGTAAAGAAACAACCTTAAAGAGGGTAAATAGATGAAAGAGAAAGTCAGAAACAAAAAGGAAGAACCTGTGGGAGTGGATGGTTTGTACTTGTGTTGTGCAGTATGAATATTATTCCTGGCTGTAGCCTCATACTGTGGTAATAGAGTAAATGTGAAGCAAGCTGTAGTTTGTTTTTAGGTGTTAGAATTTAAAAGTGGGTTTAATTGTTTGCTCCTTTTCTAAATGAGACATCACGTGATTCTGTGGGCTTTTCTGTAAACTCATCATTAAGAATATATCGAAAAGAATTCATCCTGCTTTTACAGCCACTACCACTGAACACCAGTATGTCCAGAACAATTTCCTAATCCTCCCACAGCAGACCTTAGCATGTCAAGCCAGATGAGAATAGTAAAAATGTGCTTCACAGAGACTCTGGTATGGCTTGGACCTGTTGGCCATTTCCACTCTACGCTGCAGGTAGGACTCAATGGTCAGATTACTGACAGACTGGTTTACCTGGTGTTTGAGTGGCTTGCTGTTAAAACCTAGTGCTTGACAAGACTGATAGCAGTTGGCTGTCCAGGTTGACCACAGTCTTTCCCACTGGTTGAGAATTTATTTATTTAAACTCATCTGATTTATGTGAGTCCAATAGGTCCCTCTCTAAAAAGACCTTGTGTCAGTGTTTTGCTGGTTTATAGTGACTCTTTACTGACTGACTGGTTGGTAGCCCCACTGAAACGGGTAACCTCTCGTCATCACACATGCTCAGACACGAGCTCAGTCATCGGCATGTAGTATGTGCAGATGTGCATGTGTGCATAAACACAAACATGGATATTTCCCTGCTCTATTTCCACAGTTATTTGTTGTCTCAGTGTTGCTGTGTAATCATAGTTTTTGGATTTGTTCTGCATGAATTCTCTTTTATGCCTTTAAGATTGTTAATGTAACCTGTTTTGTGTCATGAGAAATGTATAAAGTTCAGTATGAATGACAGACTGGTGAGCAGTTATTTCAGCGGGTGTTTTTCTGTCTCAGCTATTCTTTCAGCAGTGTGTTTAAAAGGGTTGATGAAGCAGTTTTCTTTACATACCCTAATTGCCTTTTTTTAACCTGTTGATTTTTATTATCCTCCATTGTGTAATTCTCCTTTCACAAAATCAGATCATTGTACGTATTTCCAGTGACAGTACATAAAACACAGATCAACTATGAAGTCACATTTTGACCTCTCTCCTCTGTTTGTCTCTCTCTCTTTTTCAGAATATGACGGCCAGTTAGCCCCAGCAGGAGCATCTGAGTCAGACATGGCGTCGTCTTCCTACTTGGAGCCCAACCACAATCACTCCTCAGCGGGTGGTTGTGGGGTTAAATCCCGGTCTGGGATGCCCGGTGGCACCGGTGTTGGCACCAGCAGCTCTGCCGGAGGCCTTGAGCGGCCCCCAGGCTCCATGGACCGGGTTCTGAAGATCTTCCATTACTTTGAGACAAACAGCGAACCATGTACCTGGGCTAGTAATATCAGGCATGGAGATGCTACAGATGTCAGGGTAAGACACACAAACATTCTCTTTCTTAGCCTTACATCGTCATCATTTCTCTGATTCTCAGTCTTTTCTCTGTTCATCTTTCCACTTGTTTCAACAGGGTGTTATCCAGAAGATAGCAGAGATCCACAAATTGCGCTGTGTGTCCTCTCTGGGCCTCCGTCTGACCCATCTGCACTCTGATGCTCTCCATTGGTTACACCCAGATTTGGGCGTGTCGCACGTCAGGGAGAGATATGAGAAACAGCACCCCCAGGAGGAGTGGAGGTAGAATTACAACAAGATTCAACGTTCAACACTCACTGTCTGCTCCCACTCCCCATGTCTTCCCTTCCCACTTTTTCCATAAGGGGCACTAGAGAGTAATGTTTCTGTATGCATGGACTGGGTGTTACAGTCATTGACAAATTGTGGTTGCCTCTGTCTGTAGTTTAAGTAGCTGCAGATTGATACTCCTGGGTTCCTTAATGTTGTGCTAATATCAAACAGCAGGCCAGTAACTTTACTTTATTCTCCTCAGAGGAGGACAAGAGGCTGATAATTATGACAAACATGTCATCTTTACAAGTGCCCTTTGGACTATGTGGAAACTATACTTGTTTAAGCTACAAACCTGCCAACCAAGAGTATTTTATTAAGCCTGCCATACAAGCTGCAGCTACATAACATATGGTCCCTATTTTATACTGTCAATAAACCACAGACAAAGACCTGAAAATTTCTTATGTGAACTACTGTGTACAAGCGGTACAAAATATTACAACCATGTATTTAGTATTGAGTTGCTCCCTTTTACCACAGTCCCTGTTTTGATTTTCTTGAGATTTAAAAGTCCTCATATAATGTGTTTCCTCAGTGATCCATATCTCCCATTTGTGAGTACAGAGGAGTTAATAGCCAAAATGAATAAAAGGTTTACCTAAATTCAGCTGGTCAAGGTTGACTTCATTGCACAAGTACAGACTTGCATGGAATGAGTAGTTATTGCTTTTGTTGCCCATTATTAAACTATAATTTATAGAGCCTTTTTTTCCCCATGTATTTGATGCAGTAACCCAATATGCTATGAGGGAATCTTATTTATCCGTCTCATCTGAAAGAGGCTCTGTCCATTTTAAACCTACATTCAATCTGTTCTAGCGCTTAGCCATCTGCAGTTGATATTAACAGCCCTCCTTATAATTCAGTCCGTTGTCCTGCAGTTGATGCGTTACACCCAAAGTCATTAAAATTGAAATGAATTCAAAATGAACGAGTTGTTGCACACCGCGGACATGCAGCCGAGCAGCTCTGCCAGTTGTTGCAGCTCTGCCTCGGAGGGCGGCAGAGCTGCGAGCCCCCAGGAGCTTCTGCTGCTGCCAAGCTATTGTTAGATCAGCAGAAGTAGCCCAGGGGATGGACTGACTCTATCTCACTCCTCGCGCGTTTTCTCTCATTCTGTCTCGTGCGCTCGCAGTCGCTGTTTTTCCCTTTGATCTTTCTCTCATCTCTCACATCTGTGTTTTCCTTCTTATCCAGCTCTCTCTTTTCTCTCAAACATGCATCATTTTCTCTCTTCTCACGTGCTCTTTTTGTTTTGGTTCATTCATTATAGAACGACGATGATTTATTCATTTTGTCTTCAGCCTTGATTTACTTTGTTGCCTAACTACAATCCTGTAGCATCACAGCAGCTCGGAGCTCACTACTCTCCTGACCCATTTCTCTCCACTGTAGTCGCTGCAATATGTCAGTCATAAAATAATATGTCACTATAAACAATGATGGCCCATCTGGGTACTTCTGTGACACAGCTAACTGGCAATTGTAACAGCAGGAATCGCATTAGGCTTTATGGTATTACAAGGTTATCACTCTCAGTTAGTTCACTGTCACCAAAATATGAAATCATGTTTTACTGTGCCACCAGGATAGTCATATGGTGAGTAGAAAGGGCTTCTTTCAACTTCAAGACTTGGTCTCAAGCCACCCTGCTGAGGTGACTTTGAGCAAGACAGAGAAGTTACTGCTTCATGGGTGCTATCATGTAGCTAACATGGACTTTAAACTCCCTGTGAAGGTAGAGCAAGAGGAATGAAGAAAATAGTGCGGGAGAAAAGCACAAATAAACGCCTAATGTTCTAGCTCCATGCAGTGAAACTTGTGTGTAGTAGAGCTGTGTCATAAAGCTGAAAATGTCTTGTTATTTTTAAAGCCTTTTGATGATATACAGCATATATCTTCTTTCATTATCTCTAAAATAGATTTATTTAGAGGGGTTCTTCTAATTTGAAACATGTCGTGTGCTCTACCAAAATTGTAAATCTGCAAACTTTGGTGTAACAGCAACAGGATTTTGTGGTATCCGCTTGCATAACCAGTCTTTGACACTGGCCAATCAGATGCAGAAATATTTGAACTATATTTTTCAGATCACTCAATATGATGGGGTGAATTTTTGGTCACATTGTAATATTTTACATTTTTCTGAATGTTTTAAACTGTCGCATTATGTGCAAGTGAAGAACACTTCATTACTTAAATAAAATGAGGCTCCAGGTTGTTCAGACCAAAACCAATTTTTTTAGGTAAAAACAGATCTATTTTTGAATATTGAGATTGTCGTGCCCGAATCGGGGCTTTAAAATGTACTGAGGTCTGAGTATGCGTCAGCTGTATGTATGAGTAAGCATGCTCCTTCTGTCTCTATGCCTCAGACAGGAGTTGAATTTGGATGCTACATGTTATGTCATTTTCTGTGTGTGTGTGTGTGTGTGTGTGTGTGTGTGTGTATATGTGTACTGACTGTATGGTTATTCAGCCAAATCATCTCTGTCATTCTCAGGTATGAGTTGCGGATGCGGTACCTGCCTAAAGGTTACCTCAGCCATTTCTCTGAAGACAAACCCTCTCTCAACTACCTCTATCACCAGGTGAGGCAACACAGCAGGATCACATAAAAACAGGAGACGGAGGTGTCCTCCTTGTGAAATAATACTAAATAAAACACTAGTTTTGTTTTAACTGATATCTATCATTTTCTTGATCATGTTCTCTCATACATCATCTGCTTTCCTGTCACTTTTACGCCTGACAATGCAGACATACCTTGAAAAAGATAATTAAAAAGATACCTAACTGAAACACTTCACTCTGCTCTTACATGGGACTACTGTACAAGACTGCACATTTCACATTTAATGCTTTAACTTTAAGCTGCTATTATCTTTACAGCAGTGTTGTTTTAAAGAGCTGTGCTGTCACACTGTGCTTCTCCAGGTCAAGAGTGACTACATGCAACACATAGCTGATCAGGTGGATCAAGATGTTGCTTTGAAACTGGGCTGTTTGGAAATTAGGTGAGAAACACACACATATTAGTTCTTATGCCACAACCATCACAAAAATCAACAAAATTACTCTGCTCAAACAGGTTCTGGATTATTGGTCATTGCTTATATCAGAGAAATCTAGTGATGGCCATTTAATACTGTGTCTACAAACTGCATCTCCTTCTCCCTGTGAATTAAACAGGAGGTTCTTCAGAGAGATGCCAGGCAACGCCCTGGACAAGAAATCAAATTATGAACTTCTAGAGTAAGATTGGTTTTATTTCGTCCACACTGCCTCTAATTTAGATTGAATGTATTTTAACAAATATAGTTCAGCGATTCAAAGATAAATGTTGTAATGCTGTTGTTCTTAGGAAAGACGTTGGTTTGAGAAGGTTCTTCCCCAAAAGCCTGCTGGACTCCCTCAAGGTGAGGCTAAACCACTGTTAATGTAGAAACAGCCACTTTATCTCCCTGACTAACTGGCCAGGGTCTCCCATTTAAGTTCCAGATAACAGAAGCGACAGTGGCAGAAATTTCTTTTTGGGAATCCTATCCCACTTAGTCAGCTGGATGAGCTAATGGTTATTTGACTGAGCGACCGGCTGACTGGCAGGGAGACCGACTTGATGACTGAATGGATGTCTGGCTGAATGTCCGATAATCTGATTGTCTGCAATTAAGTTAAACCTCCTGTTGTCACTCGCCTTGTCAGTTGTCTCTTGTGCGTTTCCTGGCTCTGAACCAACTTCCTCCCAGAAAGACTTAACCCTTGGAAATGTTTTTTTCTCCCTCTCCCCCCTCTCTCTGTCAGGCGAAGACTCTTCGTAAGCAGATCCAGCAGACCTTTAAGCAGTTTGCTAACCTCAACGACGAGCAGAGCATCCACAAGTTCTTTGAGATACTCTCTCCCATCTACCGCTTCGACAAAGAGTGTTTCAAGTGTGCTTTGGGGGTAGGGCCTCACTCACTTCATAGAGACAAAAATCCATACTAAGCCAGGAGGGTGGGAGGTTGAGCCTATTTAGCATGTAGGGTAGAAAACATGCAGAGTGGAGTGTCATCTTTAATTTAAATGGCTTGACAGAAGCATACAACGTGAGGTTAGCAATTGCAGTTATTGCATTTGTTCCACAGTCCTGCTTCGTATCAGTATATTGTTCTTGTTATACTGAATGCTAACCTTCTTCTGTCCTAGAGGGCATTTAATGTCAAAAGTAGTTAAAACAGATGAGAATATTAAAATAGTTTTATGCTATCAATATTACATTTTTGTCAGTACTGTTTAGTTTATAAAGCAGATCATATGATGAAATGTGATGTCTAATTTAATGCTGTATTTCTCCCACTGTCTGTCTCTCTCCCTCTCTAGTCTAGTTGGGTAATATCAGTAGAGTTAGCTATCGGACCAGAGGAAGGAATCAGCTACCTCACAGATAAGGGCTCAATGGTGAGTTTGCACACGGAGAGCTCATCTCACAAGGTCTAACTTTGCACTCGTAGTTTTCAGTAAAAGTGTAGTCATTTCAGAATTAATTTTCTTTCAGATGTCATCTGATTCATTTATCTATTCCAACTATAGATGATCCAGTTCAGTATTTTTTTATGAACTTAAGAAGGCTTTTAACACTAATGTATACTGCATGCTTTTAATTGGAAGGCCAGAGTGGCAATCCACCATACTGCCCTCTACTGGTTTGCTGATTTTCTGCTTACTTGCCCAAGTTGAAATGAGTCTTGAAATGCCAGTGGCAAGGCAGTTTTTGTTACAAAACAGATAATATGAGCTAGAAAAAGCCATATGTGTGATCACCAGGTGATGTGATTAAGAGATCTACACAGCTGCATTAAGGAGGTGTTTGCTACAGTGACAACTCCGTGAACAGCTGCACACCCTTAGCTCCAGTGCTTAAATTGAGTTATTTAATTTGAACTTAATGAGGACAGACTGCCTGTCAAAATGTCCACAATTAATTTAATAAGATGATCGTTGCATGAAAATGAATCAGAGCTTGTCCTGTTCGGCCTTCATAAACACATTAAAATTTGCTCTTGATGACACATGTCTTTCTAGTGCTCAGTGTTAAAAGACTGTGATTACTGTGGTTGGCATTGTTGTATGTGAAAATAGAAATACATGACTAACTGGTACTATGGAAAAAATATGTCTCAACCCTGTGCATTCTTGCTTGAATGCTATACAGTTCTTTGAAAAGATCATTTCCACTGAGCTAAATAAAGGGCACCAATTTGTATCATATGTGATTTTTAATATTTCTGTGTATCTGTTTCTGTCTCAGCAGCCGACACACTTAGCTAACTTTAACCAGGTTCAGTCCATCCAGTACTCTGCTTTGGAAGAGAAGGACAGGAAAGGCATGCTGCAGCTCAACGTAGCAGGAGCTCCAGAGGTGAAAACGCACACACACACACACACACACACACACACACACACACACACACACACACACACACACACACACACACACATACCTGGCTTTTCCTTTGTAGAGCATTTTGGATGTTAAGTTTGGAGTAATGTCTCATTTTGTATTTAAATTTTGCCTCAAAATGTAAATAACTGTTAAACCATAAAACTTTGTGTATGTTGTATTTTTGTTGGCTCGTAGTGATATCAGGCACATCATATTTTAAGAAATGTCTGCTTTCATTCAATTGTTAAATAGAAATATACATTTTTACATGTGTAACAAACATTGTATTTTAAGTTGTAGTAACACACAATCTACAGGAAAAACAGGAAATGATGTAGGGAAAGAGGGTAACAGCATGTGGGAGGGTGAAGGCGGGTGTTACCATCTGCACTTGAGTGTCGGCGTGAGTGTGTCTGTCGAGAGTGGGTGTGTGTTTGCAGCAGGCCTTACTAGTGGAAAAGCATGTGTGCATCAGTGCTTGTGTGTGTGTGTGTGTGTGTGTGTGTGTGTGTGTGTGTGTGTGTGTGTGTGTGTGTGTGTGTGTGTGTAAGACTGAATGTGTGTATGTGTGCACTGGTAGAAGACGTCCCTAATAAAGCTCTCACTGTGTCACTGTGAAGCAACTCTCTGTCCCACTCTTACACTTGTGTGTGTGTGTGTGTGTGTGTGTGTGTGTGTGTGTGTGTGTGTAGCCCCTCACAGTCACCACGGCATCGCTGACTACGGCAGAAAACATGGCTGACTTGATTGACGGCTACTGTCGGCTCGTCTCCTCAGCTACTCACTCCTTTATTGTCAGAGTCCACAAAGGTAAGACGCACAACTACTCTTATATTTATTTTGTGTTCACTATAGCATTATAGCATTATAATTAGCATTATAATGGTACAGTGCTGTGCAGCTAAATGACGTCTGTGGTCATTTTTGTGTTGCTTAGATGGTAACCGTAACTTGAAGCAAAGAAAAAATTCACTTATACTATAAATAGTACTCAAGGTTGAAATTGCTGTCAGCCATCTTTCAAACAGTAGTCAAGTCTGATCGTGGCTGATGAGGCTTTAAGCTTGTCACTTTGAATAACCAGCCTGTGTTTAGCTGGTCTTTTCTAAAAATAACTATGGCTACAAAGAAATGGTTACAGTGATGTAGCTCTAACATGAGGCCAGTCTGTTCTGTGTCTAATTCATGTGTTCATTTCGTCTCTGCAGAGGGGGACAGAGCTCTGCCTTCAATCCCCAAGTAAGTCTACGGACTCCTTTTGTCTCATTAGTTGCTTTATCAAGTAAAAACAAGGTGTCACTTTCCTGTGAGACATAAAAGAGGTGTAGTGAAGGTTCTAGTGATGCATAAGAAAACATCATCCAGTTTCTTTCCTTTTAGCAGCACAACTTTGTTTGTTGTCGTAAGTGGTTTTTATTTAGTGGTTTCACTCATTTTGTTTGGCACTTCAGATTTTGCTTTGAGGGAAATTTGAATGGAAATTTGTGCTGACAGTTTTATAATAACATTTTTTTCAGTCCCCGGCTCGAATCCAGAACAACATCTTGATCTTGTTGATAAGCTTTTTATAAAGTCCTTGAATTGCCCATGTAGTGAATATAATATTCTTTATAAGATATAGACTCTTTTGTGTTCTTAATTTTATAATGTTCGACATTGTAAAGCAGCACACATGACTTGAGGTGGACGGATCCTCTTCATAGCCGCGACTGGAAGCTTATTCAGAATACATCGGCTTAGGTTAATGTGAAAAATGATTTTCTCATCTCTGGTCCAGAGTTTCAAATCATGAGAGGCGGATGGAAAAACGGATGGACGGAGTACGGACTAGAGCTGTCTGTGTCTCAGGTATAACTCCCTGTCTCGCGTTCTCCCTGCCTGTTGGTCTGTTTCTCCCCTGATAATTTGCCTCTCTGTCTGCTGCTCTAAATGTCAATGAATGACAGTGACTGCTGAGAGTTAGATAAAGGGTTCATAGATATGTGAGCGTACCCTGTTTCCCCTATAAAGCCTCATCTGTGTGTGCAGTGAAGAGTCCTTGTCTCGCCAGATGTCCCCATGGAGAGCTTTAGTCACTGTCACTCTGCCTCTGCTCTGACTGTCTACTGACCTCTGACTAACTCACAGTTACACAGAAATAAATGAAATTTACCGTGAATATAGTGTAGAGTCATTAAATATCTGCGACCTCGTTTGTTTATCTTATAACAGTAAAACTAATCCTTCTTTCCCTTTCTTTCCCACTCTGCGCGTGTGTGTGTGTCATGCTGCATGTGGCTGCAGGTCACACTAGTGGCGATGGTAAACAACATTCTTTCTACTAACCGTCCTAAATCAGTAACTCAATCCTGCTCTGTGTTTACATTTAGTGATACTGTATGTGTGTACAATATCTCTCTCTCTCTCTGTATCTGCCTGTAACTGTTTTGGTCTTATCCATGACTCAACATGTTATTCTTCAACTTGTTTCTGTGGAAAGAACGAACCTTTCCATCCCTCCCCTTTCCTCTCCTCTGTGTCTCTCTCTCCCTCTACATCTCTCCCTCTCTATTGTACTCTACTCTCTTACATTCCTCCTGCGTGTGTGTGAGCTGTTATAGTACATGAAAATTTAAACTGTTGGGCACGTGTTTGGAATCGGTTATGGTGACGGTGTTTTGGAAAGGTACATCTGTCTGATGATGGTGTGTTTCTGTTGCTGTTGGCATTTTCACTCGTCTTTTTTTTTGTTTGTTTGTTTTTTTGTCTGTGAAGGTGTGTTCACAGAACGTCTTGAGCTGCATGCAATGATTTTATGTGTTTAATTGTTATATTGGTAGTGGTGAATCTAAGTATTTTACATTGACAAGGGTTATGATTGCAGCATTTCTTTAAAATCCAGATCATACAAATCATTTTGTATTGATAATGGGACTTTTGCTTTGTGTCATGTCAAAGAAGCTAACCTCTAAGTAATCTGAATGCTGTCCAGGGGGCTCAGCTTGTTATATCAAAGTGGAGTTTTGAACTCTTTTTCTTTTGTCTTTCTTTTGTGTGTCACCAACTGAGGCTTAATGTTTCTTGGCTCTTTTTTCCCCTCCCCACCTCGCTCTGGCTCGGCAGAAACGGACGACTATGCTGAGATCATAGATGAGGAGGACACCTATACCATGCCTTCAAGTAAGTAGACACAAACATACACACAAACACTGTAGGCAGCTAATGTGACAGGTGTCTTTGTTCAGACTTGTGTAGATTACTGCGTGTGTTTGTATGTGCTCTGGTGGGAAGGTTGGTGGTGTGATGAAGGGAGGACTGAAGGTCTTTAGGAGACATGAATGTGTGTGTGGTGGTACTATAGATGATTTATGTGTCACTGTTTGTGTGCTTGGAGTTAAGTTGTGTTCAGATCAGAGTGAGGAGACTCCTCTACTGTAATATTATTATTATCAAAAAATATTTGAATTTGATCTGATTTGTCTTGGTATTATCTGGACTATTTTTGTGTCCCAAAACCAGACAATAGATAATTACTATTAATTAAATACTTATTAATGTGCATTAAAGTCACTTGCAAAATCATATTCACCTTTGAAAAAACCATAACTTTTCATCAACAGTAAATTATTTAATGAGCTGATGGGCCTTGTCAACTCTACATGTGGAACCCAGAAAACCAGATCAACATTATTGTATAGCAGAGCCTGGAAATATTGCAAATGAGATGAGCCATCCTCCACTATACAGGTGGATTTAATGATACATCAGGCCTGATTTAAAAATCTCTTCAGATTGCAGCTTTGAGTGAATATCTTTTTAGATTGGTTGGTAAAAGAATGGCTTACAATATAATGACTGAGGTTTGAATGAATCTACATTTTCCGTGGTCACATTTAGCAATCTTGTATAAAAGGGGAAACCACTTGGACCACATACTGCCTGTATATTAATAGGCCTCCAATCTATATTTGTTTTAGTGAGTTGTCACAAGATTTAATGAGAATCAGAGCTTACTCAGGCTGCTTTGAATCATCTCGCCACAGCGTTTACATTATGGTAAATGGCTCTATGTCCTGCTAATCACTATAATGATGATACGTGTTCATCTTGACAGTTACATCAACGTAGAGGTTTATCTGGCCTGTAGGATGTCTCTGCATTATTACCTGAAAAATATGATTCAGTATGAGCATAAACATGTAGAGGGCCTGCTGTGCTGCTGTTGCTGCTGAGTAGTGCCTGTTCATCAAGTTTAGGATTGTTGTTCATATTAAGCTCACTGCAGCGATAAATGGTGATGCTACATAGGCAACATTTAGAGGCAGTGGAGATGGGTGATACCGCTTTAACGTGCGATCTTGAACGTTAAGTGAAAGATTTTTACTGACAGAATTACCCATTTAAAACTGCCTCAAAATGTTGTCTGGGTGTCATAAGCACATGTTGTTCCATGCAATCGACATGGCTTTGCTTTTTGACCATTCATAAATTATAGCTTTCCCCATAGTCCTGTGGACAAGCTGTAAACACACATACAGAGAGAACAAGCCAGTCAGACAGCACACAGAGATAGCTAGACGTCCACGCTGTACAGTAAATGACCAAAAAGACAAACCATTACTGTCTGTCAAACATGCTGCATGACTGATATGTAAAAGACTGCTTTAGTTAGAAGTTATCTAGTTAGATTAATACACTAACATCCATAAGCCAGCCAAGG
Source organism: Macquaria ambigua (assembly GCA_008360985.2). Taxonomy (NCBI): domain Eukaryota; kingdom Metazoa; phylum Chordata; class Actinopteri; order Centrarchiformes; family Percichthyidae; genus Macquaria; species Macquaria ambigua. Next base: position 200,759 of record VMKM01000065.1, on the reverse strand, counting down.
TCACGTGTAGCTGTTCATGTCTAGACTGAACAGTTTCAGTGTCTCTTATTGTTTTGTTAAACGGCAATAAAAGGGGTCCATTTGATGTATAAGTTGTGTTTGCGTTATAAAACACACCATTCAAGAATTGTCCAAGCTAGGTAGCGGTGACCAATGGTTTGTGTGCTTGTTTCCTTCTTTTGTTATTTGTATGTACAATTAACCTTCAAAAGGCTTCAAATATCCTAGAACAAGTTATTTTATATGATATGGGACACTTTGGTGATACCTATACAGTCACTGACATTAAGTACCTCTAACTTAGCAGCATCACTGTCACACCCACAATCATCACGGCAATTAAAGTAACATTGACATAAACATATATAATAAAGACTGCTGTAACAATTTAAGGATCTCTGTACTCACAGCTAGTTATTTCTGTCTCCTATCACTAACCCATTTTCCCAGAATACTATGGACTAGATCAAGGTAATGATTGGAACGTACCATAAGTCTGGTTGTATTGTGATGGCACTTTGATTTGGTGGTTGCGTGACCCTTATTTTACGTTTGCTTGCAACTCTAAAATAAAATTTCTGGATTTATTTCTGTATCTGTACCCTGTTGATTTGACCCCCCTCTGTTGATGTGTGATGTGCTGCCAGTTTTGGGCTGAATTGATGGTATCTTCAGAACTCAGAGTCCCACTTGTTGGATAATGATTTCTGTTGTGTATTTTAAATGTTTAAGAAAAAAAAAAGTATTCAGTTCCACAGTTGTAAAGATCAGTTTTTATATATCGTTTAACCAGGCAAGTTGATTCAGAGCATGTTCCTATTTATAACTGTGGCCTGGAGGAAGTGCAGTGAGAGCAAAGGGTTTATATATATATATATATATATATATATATATATATATATATATATATATATATATATATATATATATATATATATATATATATATATATATATATATTTCTATAACTCTCTAATATTGATAATATTTCATTATATATATGCATATACGCTTAATATTGTGTATTGACTGATATTGTATATATATGTGTGTATGTATGTGTATATATATGTATGCATGCATACTATGTATGTGTATATGTATGTATATATATACATATACATATATATGTATATGTATATGTATATATATATATACATATACATATATATGTATATATATGTGTATATGTATATATATGTATGTATATATATATATATGTATGTATATGTACACATATGTATACTGTAACATTTTAAACCCAAACCACTAACAAACAGGGTAGTCTCACTCCATTGTTTAACCATAATGATTGACTTTTTTAAGATCATGTTACATGGGCGACATTTAGAGGCAGAGCACACAGGCATTAATTATGGCCAACTGTATATTTTTGTTACTGTATGTTGCAGCCTCATTTAGTCCCATTCCCACTACGGGCATTTTATAATAGTTGTCTCTAAAGGTTGCACATGTGCTGCACATTTCACAACCATGAACAGTAAAACAATAAAAGAGAAGTCAGACATTTGTCAGATCCTGTGAACTTATAGCGCCATGTATGCTGTATTCATATGCTGGTTTCATGGACAAAGTCAGGTCAACAGTGCCATGCCTGTCAGGCAAAGCAAAACCACCAGCCTCTCAACAGCCAACATTTCACAGACCTTTTGATTCTTATTTTCTTAAAACTAAATATAAAAATATACTAGCCTCACTTGACAAAAAATACTGAAGAAAATTGACTGACTATAATAACAGAGATACAAATTCCTTTTGGACCAAGCAAATGTAACACTGGTCCTATGTCAGCCTGTGAGCTTTGTATTCCTGCCCATCATGTCTCACTATTATACGATCCACCTGACTTTATCCATATTACATTTGATTTAATGTGGAACATTCATGTTCATGTATACTTTGAGTGTTACTGGCTGTTGTTCGTCTGTGTTACATGGCATGTCTGGCTGTGGTTTGCTGATGCTGTTGTTGCATGCTGTTGACATTGAGCTATGCTAATTGTTATAAAACTAAGCTTGTCAGAGTAGGAAGTGGGGTTAACTGTATTCATTAAATTCAGGATAATTAAATTTTAATGCTTTATTCTGTTTCTAATAACCGCTAGTAAAGATGACACCACATAATGTTGCACACGTGAAATAAATAAGCTTGTTTTACACCGTGTGGTCCGGTCTGAAATGTTTCCAGAGCTGCGTCTCCTTTAAATAGTAATAATAGTGTCACATTTGTATAAATTTGCTGGAAAAATTGTTTCAAAAGTTGATAATCTACAGAATCAGTTGTACATTTTCTGCAATTAAAGGCAGATTTAAACAAACCCTGCACACTGTAAAGCTCTCTGACAAGCTTGGTGAATGCAAGGCCTGACTAAGAAGAAGTGTATGTGTGGGCACTGATGTGTGTGTTTGATCTGAATGCCTACTCTATTTGTCCTCTTTTGTGTGCGTATTTGTGTGTGTGTTCATGTCTGTGTATGTTGTGTACTTAGCGCGGGACTATGAGATTCAGCGGGATTGTATTGAGTTGGGACGCTGCATAGGTGAGGGTCAGTTTGGAGACGTCCACCAAGGAGTCTACATCAGCCCGGTATGTAGTCTCTTTCTCACACACAGGAGCTTTTAATATCTGTAGCTGTTGATTTACAGTAGCTTTAGATCTGAATAGTCTGATTAATATAGCCTACTGTAGATGGTCTTTTACCTGTAAGGGGATGACAGGTGGCAAAAATGGAAATCCATGCAAGTTTTGAACCATTCACTTTCCTGCCTGTTTATTGAGTTATGAGCACACTGAATGTAGGTGCTTCTGTTGTAATGCTGATTATGTTGTTTGCGTGGATCTGTTTCTCGCAGGAGAACCCAGCCCTGTCTGTGGCAGTGAAGACGTGCAAGAACTCAACATCAGACAGCGTCAGGGAAAAGTTTCTCCAAGAAGCATGTAAGTTCTTCGTGTGTGCGTGTTTCTCAAATGTTAACTGCCAACAATTAGTCACTCTCAAGAATTTACAGAAAACCTTGCAAGCTGTTTGTGAACTGACCTTTGCCCCCCTCTTGTTTCCCTGCAGTGACCATGCGTCAGTTTGACCACCCCCACATCGTGAAGCTGATGGGAGTCATCACTGAGAATCCAGTCTGGATCATCATGGAGCTCTGCACCCTCGGAGAGGTAGGACACTGATGACAATTTGTATAAGGGTGTACAGTATCTGTTTACATGGATGTGTTAAAATGCTTATTAAAGTCATCAGAGAGACTATACATAGAACATTAGTTTCAAACTATAGTTATTGTTACACTCTGAAACCACTCTGTCTCACTTTCTCCCCCTATTTCTCTTTGGCTCACTCGTTATATCTCCGTCTACTTCCTCTGCTTTTCCTGATTTCTCTCACCGTTTCTCTATCTTCTGTTTTTTCAATGTCAAAATTGTTGCTCTTTCCCTCTCACTCATATCCCTTTGTGTGTTTTTTTCTCTCTTTTCTCCATAGTTACGGTCATTTCTCCAAGTGAGGAAGTACAGTCTAGACTTGGCCAGTCTCATCTTGTACTCATACCAGCTCAGCACGGCACTGGCATATCTGGAGAGCAAGCGCTTTGTACACAGGTATGCACTAGGGTCTCCCAATACACCAGAATGTTTTAAAATGATAAAAGTTAATACTCCACTGCAAAATGAATAGGCCAGAGCCAGCATACATATGAAATAGTGGATCAATGTACCAAATAATTATTGTTTACAAATTATTATGTTTAATGATCTGGGGCAGTCGGACGTGAAAGAATATTATTTTATGGCAAATAGATGTTTAAGGTGTTAGATCTTAAGCAATGAAAAATGTATGTCCTGCTAAAAAAAGAGGAGACATATTGTGATCCTGTTTTGGCGGAAGCTACATGAGAGATGTAAATGATTACCTCATGTGACAAGTTTCCAATCAAAGCAGATTAACAGAATAAATGTCAAAGTGTCTAGGACTTCCTCTCATTTTGGTTTTGTTGTCCTCAGGGACATCGCAGCGAGGAACGTGTTGGTGTCTACAGTCGACTGTGTAAAGCTGGGGGACTTTGGGTTGTCAAGATACATGGAAGATAGCTCTTATTACAAAGGTAAATGTAACATCTCTGTACACGCACAGTGTTCCCATAAATGCTCACTTCACCGCCTCCTTTTAACTTTCTTTAGTCTGTCATAACACACAGAGGAAAGCACCATTATTATTCATAAGACTGACATGAACTGAGTGCAACACGGTTCTCCTGATTCCTGTTTTTCAGCGTCTAAAGGTAAACTGCCTATTAAATGGATGGCTCCAGAATCCATCAACTTCAGACGATTTACCACAGCCAGTGACGTCTGGATGTTTGGTAAGTCCGCGTTGTTTTCTTTCCTTCTTCATTGCTGTGTCATTTTTGTCCTGATGTTTTGTGCTGAAGCAGCAGGTGTTTAGTTATAAGTCTGCTTCTGTTTTACTCTTTGCTCTCTGCCTTTGCAGCATTTAAGAGCCAGTAGGTGGCTGCCTCACAGTGAGCGAGTTTTTATGTTTTCCTGTCTTCATAGGCGTCTGTATGTGGGAGATCCTAATGTTCGGCATCAAGCCTTTCCAGGGTGTGAAGAACAACGACGTCATCGGCAGGATAGAGAACGGCGAGCGACTGGCTATGCCCCCTCAGTGCCCTCCTACTCTCTACAGCTTGATGACTAAGTGTTGGTCGTATGATCCCAGCAAGAGGCCACGCTTCACTGAACTCAAAACACAACTGAGGTACTCACTGGAGTGTGGCTTGAGAGTGTGTGTGTGTGTGTGTGTGTGTGTGTGAGTGTCTGTGTGTCTGTAAGTGTGAGCCATTTGGGGTTCAGTGTCTTGCTCAAAGACACTTTGACATGTGGACAGGAGGAGCTGGGGATCAAACCACCAACGCTCTACCTCTTGAGCGTTGTGAGAATGTTAAATTATCATTTCTGTATAATGCCTTACCTCAGCTGAGGAAGCATAACATGTATGTTTTAAGTGTTAGGAGTTAACATCTCTTGGTATTGTTGCTCCGCTCTGTGTCCATTTGCACCAGGCATTTTTTTGTCTTTCATTGTAGGGTGTAATACATTGAGTGAAAGAAGCTCCAAGAATGATATGACTTGTGAAAAAAAAGATCCAGTGGCACATTTATTACATTACATTTATTAAATTTGCACATAAAAATTGCAAAAATTAATGTTTTTACCTAGACAGCATCCCAATAAACCACCCCCGTAACACAGCCCATCTCCATTTCTGCATAATGGTAATACCAGGTTCAGTTTTCAAAACTGTATTTATAAAATGTCTGTCCATATGAATCCCACTGCATGTTGCTGTTTGGTATTTTCCCAGTTGTAGAATGTGCTGCAGTAAAAGATATTTTCCAGAAGTGTTTCCTTACACCTTCCCAACAGCAGGTGTCACTGTCGGTCTGCTCCATTCATCTTGTTACATTACTATGATTAATACAGACAAAGATCTACAGCCAATATTCTAAATTGAAAATGAGGCAACATGCTTTGGCCTTTGTCTTTGGCTGCTGGTTGGACATCAGACCAGAATGAACCGTTAAAGATGGTTGGACCAGACAAGCAGATTAAATTTCTGTAGACAGTCAAATATAAGCGAGTAAGCAGAAAGACAGTGATTTTATCCTGCTGAGTTCACATTTACACGCCTTCTTATTTTCATTGAGATGACAGAATGGATCATTTCAGTGTCTTGGCAGGGAGGTGCTCTTTGTCTGCTCTGATTTAATCCAGTTTAAAATACTACATACATTTTTCATTTTTAATAACAGACATGGAGGCAGCGGGGAAATCATTTCCTGTGAAAAACCTGTGAGTGGTGAGAGGATACCAATATAACAATGTATATTCTTGCTGTGGATTTCTGACAACAGTTACTGTATGTGAAGTATTAAACTGCAGCAGTGTCATATACAGAGCAGCCCTGAACTATTTGGACAGTTTTTCTTTGTTTTGCTCTATTCCAGCACACTGGAACTCTATTATGATCACTTTCACCTTTAAAGGTGTTTGGTGTTGTTCATATCCATATTGGACGGATAAAATAGGAATCCTAGCACATTTTTACCCTATATACAAAGTATGTATACATGGTTCAACGTCCTCAAATTAAACCTAAAAGTCTGCACTTTAATCTCATAGTGACTGTTTCTTTTCAAATCCAGTGTGCAGGAGTACAGAGCCAAAACAAAACAGTCCAAATACTTGACAGAGTGCCCTTTGCATCCTGTTTTGGGCTGATGATATTATGGTTGGCATGGTAACAGAGATGTGATGATGACAGAGATAGATTAAATGAGATATCTCGGTCACACCCTGTCTCCTTGTTAAATGATACATCACTGCCTTGTTACTAGCTTTGCCTGGAGACAGATTTGCAAAGAGAGAGAGACCTTATCTATCAAGAGACAATATCTCGGGCATGTTGTGATCAGATAAGGCAGAGCCAGACAACACTGGACGCAATTTCAAAACTGGCTGAGTAAGCCCCAGAGTAAATCATCGCTGTGATATTCCCCTTTAAACAGGAAGGGTCCAACCAATTTCTGAGTCATATAATAACTAATAACTGGGCAAGACAATTAATCATTTGGGAAATGTTTTATCAAAGGTACTGAGAGTTGCACTCATAAATCCCATACTTTAAATCCCATAACAATGGGGTGCGATGTCAGTGGTGAAGAGAGGGAAAAAGAGTATATCACTAATCATGTAAAGAAAGAGACTGGCTCCATAAACCTGGCATGTTTTATGATTTATGCCAGCCAGTGTTAGGTTACAGTATGTGATTATATATTATGCTAATCATAGGATGCTGACAGCCAAAATGACATCACCAGCACTCAGATCATAATTTTGTTCTAGTACACACGCACAAAAACAGGCACGTGAACAAGTTAAATTTAGTTATTACAGATATGTCATGCATGATGATGCTCGGTAAGACCTTTTACTCTGCTTTGTGTAACAGAATTGGGACTGTTAGGACAGAGATACCCTCCTTCCGACAACCAGTAAAACTAAAGTGGGAAAAGCAATTTTTGAAATTTCTCGAAGACAGAATTGAATGAGCGTAAGCACTATTTCTTTTACATCAAGGCTCATTGACATTTTCTTTCTTCTTCATGATATACAGCAGGGGTAAGTAGGGTTACAGTAGGAGTAGAGCTTTTCCCGGCCGCCATGACTCAACAATTCATAATCAGTCAGACATGAACAGACCTGTAGTTTTTTTTTGGAAGTGATGTATCGCCTCTGATGGCAAGATTGTAGTAAAAGAAGTTGTGCTGGTGGTAATAAAAAAAAAAACTAGAGTATGAGTTTTAGATGGCTGCTGTAAAAGTTCAACTAGCAGAGTGCAAACTGAAACTCTACAGTGGAAACAGCCGATGACGCTTATTTGTAACACAGATTTGACATGAATTCCACATTATGTCAGGGTCTGAACCTCCTCTGAGACACTAGTTCAACACTGGGACTTGATGTAGTCATGTACCAGGTTAGCTTCCTCTTTTATTGCTTAAACATGACCTTGTTATTTCACATGTCAGCGGTGTCATTTATACTGACTACTGGCCACAACAGATTCTGCAGATTAATGCACCAAAGATGTTTCCCCTCTTTATTATTATTATCTACTTCTGTCTCTGTTCTGTTTTAATGTCTGTTTTGAGCTGCTTATTTAAATTTGCAAAGTAAAAACTGATGTCAGTCATTTAGTCTAGAAATACCACTTACTGCATATGAGTGAGGGCAGTTACCTCAAAAGATGTCTTTTGTGTATTTGTTTTTACATCATATTGTTAATGTTGAGGCTTGAAACATTTTTCTACTCACAAACTCGCATACACAAGCAGAACAACGCAGGTTTGAGCAGCACAGCAAGAAGCCATCATTGTTTCCTTCAACATGCACATTCTCTCTCCGTCTCTGCTCCCTTTCTCTCTCGCTCACACAGAAACGGGAAAATAAGAGCGCATATTTAACTCCTGTGGTTTTATGAGTTTGCTTAAAACCAGCATGACTCACACCTTAAATTCCACCAGGATTACACTTCCAGCTCTCTCAATGTCAGCTTTCCTCTCTCCCCCCCCCAATTCTACTCCTCTTACAATCTCTTTTCCTCCTTTTTCAAACTCTACATTTCTCCTCCTGACCTCTTTCACCTTTACATTGTGTCCTCCTGATCTCTCATTCTTATTTTGGCTCCAAACGAGTACTGGCCCCCGCATCGTGGAGGTCGGCTCATTAGTCTGACACATGTACAGTGTGTTTGTGGTTGTATGTTTTAATGGGCTGAAAACCCAGTGTGGAAAAGGACATGTGAGCTGCATTTGAGTGCTAATCCGACAAAATTAAGCACATTTATTTTAACTGACTGTGATATGTTGGCATGAAGAAATAGAGAGGAACCCTCAGCGTGCCTCATGCAGTGTCTTGGAAACCAAGTCAATATTGACCATGTTAACTGTGGTCACTGGCTATTAATAGGGGAAAGTCATGCCATATAAGGTTATACAATTTGGTTTACTTTCGGTCTGGCTGGCTTTTATATCATAATATCAATTATAGGTCTCTCCTGCCAAATATGCAGCTCTCAGCTACTACTACAGTTTTCCTAGACGGCGGACCCACATGAGTGTGTGTGTGTGTGTGTGTGTGTGTGTGTGTGTGTGGGCAGCTGCCAGGATCTACAGCTTTCCAAAGAACAGAGAGGGAGAGAGAGAAAATAGACAGAGAGAATGAAAGAAGGAAGGGAAAATACAACAGAACTACTGCAGCGCTGTACTCCCCTGGTTAAAACTAGCAGACCAAGGCTCCTAACTCTCAGATAATATTGTCCTGATAGTGAAGTCTATGTGTGGTGAAGCGCTTTAGCTTGTAGTCTATGGAGGTTTTGTTCAGCTGCAGCCGAGCATGTTTGAGTCATCCTGCCAGGAGTACTAGGTTTTATCCTTTGGATCTTTTGCAGTTATTCATGTTGACCTTGAGTAGCGTGTCAGTGCTGAGTGCCACTGGCCCTTCATCATTTTAGTGGCTACATTATTCTGCTAGAAGGGCTGGACTGGATATACTCCGCTGCTGCTGGATTGGCCTGTTGTTAAGGTAAAGTATCTTCTCTTCAGGCTTTCTAAATGCCGTGGTGTCATTCAGTGGATGCTACAGTACCAATGGGTCCAATCCAAAGCTGTTTTGGAGCAGCCATTTTGTATGCCTCTTAAACATAATTCATGGTTGGTTGTTTGTCTGTCCTCCGCTGATCCTCTGGAAGAAATGTTTCTTTGCATGTCCAGGTTCAAAGTGATCCCCTCGTAAATCGATTTCAGTGTAAGTGATGGAGAACAAAATCCACAGTCCTCATTCTGTGGCAAAATGCTTTCTGGAGTTCAGCTGAAGACAAAATGAGGTTTCAGCAGTCTGTGTTAGACAAATCAAGTGGGGATCTTCCGAAGTTACAGTTTTCACAGACAGCGTTTCCTTGCTGCAGTGGTGGGATAGTGGGAGTCCTAGATCTGTATTGAGGCACAGAACGGCACCTGCGGAGCTGGAAGGAATTTAATGTCTTGCTCAAGAGCACGTCAGCAGGGTAGCTGCTTTCTGCCAAAGATTTCAGCCTGATTTAAAGCCACCCTGCTGCCCATTGATTTGTAATGTTGTATACATAAAATGTGAAGTCGGTATCTCACTTGCATCTTTTAAAGCATTTTTGAAAACATGCATACATTTATGTCAGATATTGATATATTATTTCACAAATGCAGAGGAGTGAAAATTATATTTTTGTACATCCTTTTGGAAAACTAGTGAATAATCTTTCTACATTTCAAACTTAAGAGACAACATTCAAGTAGCTTTCAGCAGTGACATGACTTATTTGTTGGCCCCCTATGGACTAGGAATCAGCCTCGATCATTTTTGCACTGATCCATCTACTGGTCAGATTTTGATTGTATGCAAATTTAAAATAAAAATGACATTGTTTATATTAATGTGTGAACCTGCCTTTGTGACAGCTTTAGCGTACACATAAGAGAAAGCAGTTGCCCCGGAGTGTCCGGTTTACATCTCAGTGCGCTTTAACCCAGGTACCTAAATCGTGCTGCTCAGTTTCCATCAGTAGCGGTCGTGCCAGGCAGCTCTCAGGTGAGAAGTACGCGAGAGTAAAGCAGGGCGTTGTTGAAAAGTCCCAGATTGTGCAGTCAGCCCAGCCTGAGTAAATAGACTAAACAGGCCTTGTTATTCCAGGTGGTGATGTGGTGTAGGTGGGGGAGGAGGCCGTCAGTGTTGATGTTGCCAGGTGTTGATGTTATCGCCATCACACTTATTCATACGTGATGTCATTTACTGTTGAACTGTGAGGCAAGTCGGCAGATTTATTCATGACTGCCTACATTTCAATCAATCTGTAGTAACTTGGCTTGTGAAATAGACGTTACAAATACAAGCCAGGGTTACAATACAGTTATGCTGTTAAAAACATAGAGACAAAAAACATTTAAAAGCAGTTAGAATCCCTTTTTGCTATTTTGACATAAACAGTTGTGTGTTTTAATGTTGTCTTCATTTGTTCAACTCACAGGATTAATACAATTCAGCACAAAAACACAAACTTTTAGAAGAAATGAGAAAAACATTTACAGGATTTATCTCAAAGGTCTGATCAAGACACAGAAAAAACTTTTAAGTAAGCCAAAAAATTTAAAAGTGAAAAATTGTAAAGGTAAACCGAAAGAATAAGAGTGATTCACGTTTTAGAAATGCTATCCATAACAATATATGTTATCATGACTGTCAGGCTGGGTAAATTAAAAAATAATGGATTGGCTCTACTGTTAGTGTACAGTGTTCATCCAGACAATTTATATTAATATGAACATAAAACACACAATACTACTAATACCTGCCAGTGATTTCTCAATTCAAGCAAAAGTTACAACTGAAAATTAACTACTAAACTATAAAAATATAAAAACTAAACTAAAACAACCAAATTCTTTTAGAAAATTAAAAATTCAAATGGACATATAATAATCAGTTATTATTTTTTAAATTAATGTAAATCTTAAAGCAAAACTAATTCAAATTGCTGTAAAGCAAATTAATATATCCAGAAGTGATGAAAACTGATAGATTACCTCTTCACAGCAGTTGATGTTCAAACCAGTGTTTGTTCAGTGTGTTGGACCTGTTTTCACATCACCTCAATACTTTTGAGTCCTGATATTAATGTGTGTGAATGTGGGTTGTGTTGGAAAAGAAGGACTAGACCTGACAGGAGACCGACTTAGACAGGTGCAAGAACACACACACACACTCACTACAGGAGACAACAGCACAGGAGGGTAATGATGTTACTAGAAATAGCTCTTACCCTTGTTGAGGAAAGGAGGGTAGAAGGAGTGTGTGACTGTGTGTGCTGGATTGTTCAACCATTCAGTTTGCAGTTTTGTGGAACCGTCGACTCCTCAGCAGCAGCTCCTTCCTCTGGGAGTCTGGGTTTGGTTTAGCAGCATTTTTCCCAGGGAACAGGTCAGTGGGGGTAATTTTAGCGAGTAAGTTCAGTGTGGTATCTTTGGCTGCATTAGAGCTAAAAATGTTGGGTTTGGGGCGTGGGACGTTGCTCAGCATCCAAGTGATTCAATTTGTTCTTGAGCAATATTACCCAAAGATTTACTGCTTTGTTTGCTGTAACAGATTTGCCTCACACAGCAAAGAGATGGTATCAGTAGTTAGTGTGGATATACAGTGAAGGGTAAAAGTTGAATCATTAACTTTGTTCAAATTTAGTCTTTTTTTAAGACATAATATTGAAATTAAAGTAGATTACAGTAGATTAAAATTGCATCATAACAGCCGACAATCCCAGCACTAGGCAGAGAGATTCAAAATTTGGTTTCCAAACATAAAGCCAGAACTGTTGACACTGGCTTGAATTATTACTGTATTGGCTCACTGAATATTATTGGGAGTTTCTTGAGTATTCTGGGATGAACTGTAATGGTAGTACGAGACTGAGTAATAAGACATTTCATAATAAAATGGAATTTGTTTTCCTTACGACTATAGTTTATAGTTTGTGTTTTGATGCTCTGTACAGACAGTGTGAGGAATTCTCTGTATGCACGAGTTTGTGTGGGTGTTACAGCACACAGAAATGAAGCTCTGACATGCACAGTGATGTGTGTGTGCTTATGGGGTTGTCAGTGACTTTTCATATTTCCAGCAGGAGGTAGAAAACCACTTAAGCTGACAGTTTACTTCTAAAAACAACTTCTCTGTTGAGAGAAAACCCTGTACTGTGGGATGTGTGGGAGCATGTGTTTGTATGAGTTTACCTGCCTGTATATTAGGAGGTAACATTTAAAGTACTAAATGCAAAACCTAGTACCTCATATTCTCTATAGCAAGTGGGTCAGGTGGCTGCTGGTCTGCCAGTTTCATTAAGTACACACAGATGGGACCTGACAGAAAATGATGGGCAAGATGGAAGTGGCTTCATAATGTGTGTTATAAAGATGTTATAAAACAAGTAGTTTCCTCTGACTTTCTTCACATTGGTTAGGGGATATATTTTTCAAAAGTAGCCAGACTGTAGGACATTTCACACCTGTTGTAATATCCAGCTGGTTAATTTCAGCCATTATTCACTTTATACCTGGCCTAACAACATGCCCGAAAATGCTGTATCACAATACTGTATATAACGATAACTAAAGTGTTAAATGTCATATGTGCATTTGTACTAGAGATGTTGACAGCAACAACATGGGAATATGAGATAATATTATGTTTCTCTATCTATTTATTTATCACCTACCACCTTTCTTGTTGCCTCTTTCCAGTGCTGGATTCAATGAGGTGACAGTCCAAACAAATAAAAATATCAGTACCCTTTTCTGTGTTACATCATCTTGTTTTTCTCTCCTTGTTTCCAGCACTATATTAGAGGAGGAGAAGCTCCAGCAGAAGGAGAGGAGCAGGATGGAGATGAGGAGACAGGTCACGGTTTCTTGGGACTCTGGAGGGTCCGACGACGCACCACCAAAAGTAAGACGCTACTACACCACATGTGTTTGTGTCTCTGTCTGTCTGTTTGTGTACGTGTGTATGAGTGCAACAGGTGTAGTAATAAGGAGTATCTGTTTGTGCTGTTTGCAGTGAGACACCCTGATCATTGCAAGTCCCATGCACTCTTCAGTTAGGGATTACAGCTTCTCTGATATGCTTTCATGTGAAGTTAATGACAAATTTTCTGTTGTTGTTGTTGTTGCATCACGCATGATTCCAAGTGGCCACCATTAATATTAAGGCATTGAAATTATTCAACTGGTAACTCATTTGATTTAATGTTTCCTCTGTTTGTACAAGTTTGACTCTTTGAACATACAAGGTTTCTGCAGGACCCTGGTGACATGCTTATTGAAATTATTGCTAAAGATAGTTGACAAGTGGGGTTTGCTCACTGTGATAAACAAGGTCAAGAAAAACAAATGTGAATGGGTCTGAGCTCTTGAATCCAGGCTTTTCAAGAAGGAGTCTCAGGTGCGTGTAGCTAAGTCCTATATGAAAAAATGCCCTCACAGAAAAAGAAGAGGAACGTTTCGGTCATAAGACCATTAACCATATGACCTTTATGTCATATTTTTACACTTTATGTCAGCTTTTGTACATGTAATAAATTGAGCAGCTTCTTTTTACGTCAGGGTGCATTCGTTTTTTTCTTGCGATATGTCAGTTGATATTACAGTCTCGTAGATTAGAACAAAGAAGACTTGCTGGGTTTGTGTAATATACAAGCCCTTGACCACGACCAAACTCTTTTCCACATGCTATGGAAAATGATCAAACACATGTACCATCAGAACATTAGTGTTTTTTCACATTTTTCATGTAACATTAACTGCTTCCTTCAAATGTGTAAAAAAGGTGAATTTCCTGAATAATTAGCCCATAAACCCCACCCCCACTCCCACCTCCACTAGTACCATCCCACCTCACAGCTTGTTGCCCCAGCTGCTGTCTGCTTCACCCTCACTTACTGCCTCCACGCCCCTGCTTTTAGCATCTGTTAACTGCTTCTTTAGGTTACAACCAAAGCCATATGTCTTGAACGGTAGTTCATATGACTGAGAGATTATTTTTCTAAGCCTTCAGTGATGCAGTTGTCCTTTCCCTAATCTAAATTTGGTTGCAGGTCTCAGTGAATGCTGTATTTGTTTCATTTCATTGACCGCAAAAGGAATTAAAATGTTTTCTGGGAGGTAAAAGTCTTTTCACTTTAACATCTTATTCTCTTCAGCAGCACAGTCACTGTATTGCTTTGGTTGCAGTTGTGCAGATTTCTGTCTGTGCTTTGGTTCCTCCCTGTCTTTCTCACCTGTCTACTACATGTCTTTGTCTTCTATGACACCTTTTTTTTTTATTTCCATTTGTCCCTCCTCTACCTTTGTCTTTCTGTTTGCAGCCCAGCCGTCGTCCTTCCCTGCAGCCCACCTTCAGTCTGGATTGTTTGTCTGCTCCTTCTCCTCACCACCATTGCCATCCAAACCAGCGCTTTGCCTCACAGCTTTCCCTCTGCCTTGGAAACCCTCATCCTTCATCTCCCTGCACCTCTCCTCACCTACCCACTCCTCCACTCTACTCATCATCTGTGCAATTTCCCCACCACTTTTCCTCTTCTCCTCTTCAAAACACCACTTGCTACAATCACTCTTTCTCTCAGCACAACACCGAGTCCAGAGCTCATCCCAGCTTGTCCCCACAGTCTCATGCTAACTTCTATTCTCCACCTCACACAAGTTCAGACAGCATGTCCAATGGCAGCTGCCCCCACGAGATAAATCCCCCTACTAACGGCCACTTGCTCTATTCATCCCAGCCAAAGTCAAACACCTCACACTCCCGTCCCTGGCACTTCTCCCCACTCCTTTCCCAATCTAGTCCTATCCTTAACCCTCTGCCATCCAGCATGTCGTATGTTTGTCCCCACACCCTCCAAAATATCCAGTCCAAGTCAAATTCTAATCTTAAAGCCCTGCTGTTGCCCAGCTTTCACCCTGACTGCCAAACTAATCCCAGTACCCCACTACAGCCTGACTCTGACCCCCAGCACCAACACCCTGCTGTGGAGTCATGTGGGAGGCCCCCCGCAGCCCCCCTCACTTTTCCACACACTGAGAGAGTCCTCCCAGCTCCCTCTGCCTGCACTCTGTCCTCCACTAACCCCCATCCACCCAGTCAAATGCCAAGCCTCCCTGTAACTACCCATAGACCTTTTCCCATCCCCTGCCCTGAAAGACCCATGTCCAGACCCTTGAAGGCAGGTGGTGTTCTGTTAAACTGCACTTAAGCTGTTTTTAGTAACTGAAACAAACCTGTGTGTCTTTATCAAAAACAGTTGCAACATTCAGGATTGTGGCCCTTTTGACAAATGTCCAGGGGGACATCTTTGAAAGGAAAATTCAAAGATTTGCAAGTCCAGATAAGATCAGTCAGGCCTCTCACACAAAATAACATGATATTGAATCTTGATCTATTGAGGCTACTGGTGGTGGAAACATTTCTGCCTCTTTTGTACATGTATGATTGTTGAACATTGGTATTGGTGATGCTGGCTTAAAGATTCTGAGGAACTGACACTAAAAACTGATTTTTATCTTTTAAAATAAGATTTTCAACTTTAAATATTTTTATATTTTCCTCATGTTGTCTGCATGTGGCCAGTCATGGTGATAAGAAAAAATGTGCCATCCAGTAACTTAATGGCCGCAGACAAATTACATCACTATTTTAAGGTAGATTTTTCTTTTAAAACCCCTGATAACTTAATTTTATCTCTATTTTAATAAATATTCATGACTAAACAAGCAACAAATAAACAACAATTATTTATTAAGAGTTTAAGTCTCAGAAACTGAGCTAATCTGTTTCATCAGGACTGTGGGTGTGGTTTGATGAGATCTGATTGACAGTGGCCCGGCAACATAAGCAAACAACAGTTGTCATCACATTTAGATTGAGACCTGCTCACTTCGAACCATTAATACGAGCACGGACAGAAATCTCTCATGTGAAATAACCAAAACTTTTTCGCTCAGATAAACAATGTTGCAACATTTTTTGATTTTTGGCTTTAATATCATGTAGGACTAAACTCAATCTAGTCTTTGAATCATTGATTACAACTGAATGCAGTGATTTCTGATGCAGTGCTTGCCAACACTAGTGACTGTAAATGAGCATGTTTATGCTTAGTCTGGCAGCATGCTTTATCTATGCTGTACATGCTGTTGAATGTCCTCTGTCGTGATTGAATGTAGTTACAGAAATATGTGTTTGCGTCAGGCATTGTGTTGATGTGTCCTCGGATTATTGCTCCCTATTTCTAGCCTGTTCGGGATGCCTGTCATACATCCTAAATCCACTGGCTAACAGTAGGATCCATCTAACACACGTGGAGCTTAAATACAGCACATCATGGATAAACCAGAAAAAGCAAATATTCACAGAATTGACCAAAAGAAATCTTGTGGTCAGCTTTTAAATTTCATTTGAATTTTAATGAAGTGGAATGAGCTTAAAACAGATGTTAAGAACATTTTTTTACACTAGGTGGAACCCAAAGTCCAGAACTAATGCTGCTATGTAACGCAACAACTTTTCCACTCCCCGGCTCCAGGTCTCAGCCATGTCTAAGAGGAAAAAGCTTCTACTGTAACATATAGTATAATTCATTATAATGCTGTGGGTCTGCATTCTGTACTGAATTCCGTCACATTGATTTATTGCATTTACTACTGAAGCTTGTAAGAATGTGTGAAGCCTAGGATTGAGAGGTTACTATAAATACAGAAAGAGCTAGCTAAAAGGCCTGTCTCTACTTAAGCCTGTTTACACAGAGCTGGCTCTCTGTCACCTTGACCTAGCTGTTGGGTGCTGGCCAGTAGGACTACACATGAGCTTGTTTTGGTAGGTGACCCTGTTTTTGAAGTGAGCGTTTAGTTCTCCCACTGAGCTGGAACATCACCTCACCTCCCACATGCCCCTTTTTTCTGCTAAGAATTATGACTTTCAGTGCTGGGAAAGTGCTTAAAACATGAGCGGCGTGCTTGAAAATGCACGCTTTCATGAATAAAAATAAGCAATACTGTTACAATCAGAGATACTTGTGGAAACAGAGAGAAATCAATGATGGAAACATGACAGAAATATAGTCGAGCTGTAAGAAAGACTTACCATCAGTCAGTCTTCTGTTTGGCCCTCAGCTGGAGGACAGCAGCCAGAATTCAGTCCTGTTATAAGTCTCTGTGAGACATTCCTGTTACAGAGCTGCGCTGTGACCCTTGTGGTGTTAGATGTGTCTGTGGGAGTCGATGATTTGTGCCTCAGAGTGATACATGAAGTAAAAAGAAAATCTTAATTACACTTTGCTACTCAACATTCCTAAAATTCTTCATGGCTCCACATGCTTGTAACGGGTATGTGTCTCACAACAACAGGTTCATTTAAAAAAGAATCCCAATTACTTTGTTATTTAAAAATGCAACAATTTCAGGGCAGGACATGTTGTACACAATCTGCTTAAATGCTAAAGGTAATGAAAAATGAATGTCAAATAGAAGGTAAATTGACACGACCTATTTGTTTGTCAAGTATGTAAGCATGTTTCTCTTACAGCCCGAAAAGTGACTTTCCACAGTCACGTTTTATCTTGTTACATTTACCTTCACCCAACATACAGTAAATCTGCTAGACTATAGTAGTCTATTCTGCCCACATCCCTGTTTTTATTCTGCCCACATACATTTTTATCAGATGCAGAGCACCTCATGAAAGGAGGTTGTAGCAAACTATTTGCACATTCATTTTTTAAAAAGCAGAAACAGCTGTAATGCTGGTGACCTGCAGGTGGCGCAAGGTGTGAACTGCTGCAGCTGTTACTTGTTTTGCCTATAAGTGGCGCAGCTGAGATTGAAACTGACACTGTAGCTCTGCAATTAGATGATAAAGGCTGGGCCCATTTATTTGTTTGGTCATTAATTCTTACGTTCAAATATCCATCCAAAAGTCTCGAGATTGTAACCAATTTCTTTCTTACCCTGGTGTGACTACCCTGTCTCATTAACCTCACCTTCCAGTCTGTCTGCCTGTTGTGTTTATCTTTCTATTTTTAAACTGGGTAGACCTCCCTCTACATGGACTGACCACCACAGGGCTGTGAACCTGTTTGGGACAGATTTAAACTTCCAGGATATAATTTTGTTCTTGTTAAGGAAGCTTGTGTCCTCCATGTGTGGGCATGTTCACAACATGCTGTGTGTTTCCCTCTCTGTCTGCCTGTCTGAGAGTTTCTAAGCTCCTGTTTGTCTCATCCTCAGTTTCTTTGTCTTGTCTGCTTCTCTTTGTCTTTCCTCCCTCCCCTTCTACTTGTATCCTTTTTTCTTTCCTTGTCTCCCTCCCTCCATCCCTCCCTGTCTTTCTTCGCTGTCTGTTTCCCTCCCTGTGTGTCTTTGTGTCTGTCTCGCTGTCGGAGGTGTGGTCCAGAGAAAGCTACTATGAGAGGCTGTGGAAGGTAGAGGTTACACCACTGTTGTGCTCGAAATGAGCTCTGTGTTAGAGAAGTTTAAATCATGAAGAAAAATGTCTCCAGTCATTCTAAGATGGTAAACTGTTCATCAACTTCCAACAGCTTCATCTCAACAAATCAACCGAAAACCAAGAGAAGAAACAAGGCTGTGGGTTCACCAAGCACTTCTGTTTTTAGCTACTGGTGCCCAACAAAGGAATAGAAAAGAATAGACTAGAGACGAGAAGCAGACTCACTCTCCTCTCTTTCTTTAGGCAGCAGCATTCAGCAGAAGCTTGGATTAAAAAGTCTCATTTCTCAGGAGAAACTCCCTTTGTTATGCACACTGAAAAAAGATTACATCACATTTTCTTATTTCAACCTTCTCAGGTGCAGCACATCCTTTTTTCCCCCAAAATTAGAAAAAGCCAGTGCTATAAAGAGAGGTCTTTGGTGAACATGCAACCATAACACTTTATATACACCTGCATCACATCTAACCAGAGATTCTTCTGGTCGATAGTCCCCGACCTCGAGTATAACATAGTTCATACCGGTAATCCATGGGTGTTGATGTTTGTAACAACTAACTAACAGCTTGCTGGACTTGCAGCCCAGTGGGTGTTCCCTGTTTTGATTGACAGCTAACCCAGCCACACAAACAGCTCCTAGGGGTTTGTGTGTTGATTGTCTGAATGACCCGGTGTCCCGTCTTCTAACGTTCAGTTTGGGAAAAAGATGAACAAGCATTGCAACTGTATTTTTATTTCTCTCTCTCTCTCTCTCTCTCTCTCTCTCTCTCTCTCTCTCTCTCTCTCTCTCTCTCTCTCTCTCTGCCTGTCTGTCTGTAGCCAAGTAGACCAGGCTATCCCAGTCCTCGCTCGAGTGAAGGTTTCTACCCCAGTTCCCAACATCCTGGACACTACCAGGTACGCAGACAAACTCCACAGACTGCACAAGACTAAATACTCTTTTGCAACTGTTGTGCTTAGTATATAGTTACATAACTCTAATTAGGATACAATTGGATCTTTTTTTTTAAATAGGCATTTGCCAGTCTGCAGCATTTGGGGGTTTGGGTCGCAGTAAGGCAAGACAATTGTATTTGTATAGCATGTTTCTAAGGATAGAGGGTGTTGACTTGACATCATTCACAAAGGTGATTCAAAGTGCTTTAAATAAATTATTAAAACAATAAAGGAATAAAATATGAAAACACAAATTAAAGGATAAAAAAACATGTTAAGAGAAATTAAAAGGATAAAAACAGAAATAAATACAAGATAGGTAAAGATGTAAGGGCATTAATCAGAAGAAAACTGATAACAGACTAACGGTGTGTGTTTTTCTCTCTGCTCACTCCCCGGCTCAGATGGCAGGGTACCCCGGTCCTCACACCCTCCCCTCGGTGCCCAGCGCCCTGTACCCCCCACCGGCTGCGATGCTGGACACACACCACGCGCACACACACCCCCGCCACCACGTCCACACACACTCGCACGCACAGCTCCTTCCCCAGCCACATGGACACGACATGGCGCTATGGGGCTCTGCGATGGAGGTAAGAAACCAATTTTACATATACACACACACACACACACATATGCACACTTGGGTAAGTCATGACAGGATTGAAACGCATACGTATTGTGAACGAAAAAGAACCACATACCTAACAAGTCTAGTCCCCAAATTAACTTAATTATCCAAATATTTAAATGGTAAAAATCAAAGGCCCATTGACACCCATTATTTTTAGTGTGTGTGTCCATCACCTAAGTTCAGCCTCTCATCAGTCTGGTGTATGTGTCTGTCCTGTGTGTGTGTGTGTGTGTGTGTGTGCGCGTGCATGTTTCTCTTCATCTGTGACTGTGCGTGTGTCCCTGTGTTTGTGTGCACATTTGCTGCTATGCTTGTCTTTTGTTGCGTGTTTGTGTATTTGTTTGTGTTTGTGTGTGTGTGTGTGTGTGTGTGTGTATGTATGTAGGACAGGGCAGTAGACATGCAGCAGTGTGTAGGCCAGCAGTGCCTGTTAATGGAGGAACAGCTGATGATACAACAACAGCAGATGGAGGAGGACCAGAGGTGGCTGGAGGAGGAGGAAAGGCTGCTGGTAACACACACAGCGCACACGTTTGAATATACACACAGTTAATACGTACACAACACTTAGGACGTAACAGCACATTTAACTTTAGATTTCACTTGATATATTGTACTCCGTTAGCAGCTCGGTATTGCTACTGTATTTTAGGCACGACAAATAAAATCAATTTCTATTTCAGAGGCAAATAAACAAAGGTTTGCTGACATGTTTCTGCAAGTTAAATATAAGACCATTTGGATATTTTAATGCTACTTCAAATAAAATATAAGACCAGTTTCATACTCAAATTAGCTTAAACATGACAAAACACTAGAGTGTGTACATATAATCTGCATTTCACTGCAGAAAAGTAGAATATAGAGAAAGAGATACATTTTTAAGACCACTGAGTCCTTGTTTTGTGTGATGTTGTTGTGCATGGTACAGTGTTATCATCACCTGTAATGCAAAGCTGTCCTGCTTAGTTTCCTTTGACTTTTCAGTTGTGTTAAGGTTTTTTTTTTAGTTCCATGATGCATGTTGTTGTGTTTTTGTAAATATGTTAATGGACTCTCTGAAATTCATCACAATCAATAAATTTAATAAACGTAAAAACAAAAAATCTTTAGATGCGTAAGCTAAATAGATCTCAAATCACTTCAGTCGTTATAGGATCAGAGTCATGATTGCAGCAATTCTGATGTTCATCCTCAGCTGCAGTATTTGTGAAACTGATAATACGTTTAGGGAAACACTTGATATTTGGATCCTGTTGAAGTGTACTAGAGCAAGATATTGTCACCTTACCCCTTTTTAAGGGTGACTGTCATGGTGACCATGCTCTGACCTTCAGCGATGAGTTAAACTAAAAGAAGGATTTTCTGGGATCAGTTACGAAATACGTTATTTGGAAGTTAACCACATGTTTGAGAATATTAGTTGTCTCCATCAGAGGTTAAGAGTTTTTACCTGAAGGTTTTACGTTTGTTGTTTTGTTTGATTGATAAGATTTGATACGTTTTGCACAGTACCTAAGTCTTGTTAGCTTACATAGCTTACGCATTTCTTCTAAATTGGAGCATTAAATTCCTATTGTGACCATAGCAACACAATAATTAGTGACCAGAGATCAACTATGTTTGGTTACACTGTTACCAAGGACAAAAACTTTTTTAAATTGGATGTGATTTTCAACATAATTGGCTTTAGCTCTGGATGGCATTTCTCCAGACACTATTTAACATAGCATAAAATAAAATACATAGTTTTTTAATAACGTATGTACCTACTGCCCAAAAAGATGGTATTTCCTACTTCCTGTTCCTTACTCTTTATTAGGAAATGACCTACTACCATTGCCATGGTTAATTCATTATGATGGACTTACTATTCTAGTAAAACTCACACACACAAAGATAAATGAACGCAGTGTTTGTTGCTGTCTGGTGTGAAAAATGTTACTTCTGATGGAGAGACACAAAGACGGGGGCGAGAAGGAGGAATGTTTCATGTAGGATGCATTTTTCTTTGAAGGAGCTGTCTGGGGTTTTTTGCTCAAGAATTTTATTGTGCGTGCTTGCACGTGTGTGTGTGTGTGTGTGTGTGTGTGTGTGTGTGTGTGTGTGTGCGTGTGCGTGTGCGTGTGCGTGTGTGTGAGAGAGAGTTTGTAGGCAGGTGTGGCCTGTTCGAATTCCAGGCTAATGATAGGCTTAGAGAATCTGACAGCCTAGTCAACAGTCTGTCTTTGACCCACAACCACTAACTGACAACACACAAGATTACTGAAAAGCTGGGAAGTGTGTGTCTGTGTGTGTGTGTGTGTGTGTGTGTGTGTGTGTTTTGCATGCATGCTGGTTTTTATAACACTGTCACTTCAGGGAGGGGCGAGAGAAAGGGGGGAGAAAGGAAGAATGGTTTGGGAAAGAAGGGTAGACATGCACGCACACTGACGGCTCGTTGGCAGCGTGCTCCATCCCTCCTCCTTCTCGTCGTCGTCGTCCTCCTCCTCCTCCTCCTCTCCTTCCCTCTCTCCGTGCGTCAGCGTCAGATATAAGTGTGCTGGAGGCAGGAAGCCGGAGTTGAATCTGAATTCTTGTCTTGATGAAACTGCTGGCACAGACGAGGATACAGGCTCGTAGACAGACAGACAGGCAGACAGACAGACTGTGACAGTCAGTCACAGAAGCAGACAGAGTTATAGAGAGAGATACAGTAAGATCAGAACCAGATAGCAACACAGACACAACAACTCGGACACAAACGGTTCATCAGACAACTTTGATGAACTCATTGGCAATGCTGGTCTTCAAGTCCTGTCTTGGAAAACTGGTAGGCGAGGACGGGCGTGAGAGAGCGCGGCTGCTGGAATGGGATGGTTGGTTGTGTGTGTGTAGAGGTGTTTGTGTGTGGTTTTAATTTGGCTTTGTGGGTGTTTTGGGGCAGCCAAATGTCAATCTGAAAAGTTGTGCTCGGGTTGGAAAAAGTTTGTTTGTATGTAGGAAGACCTGCGCTTGTATATCCTGCAGCTTTGTACAGTGTGTTCCTGTTTTTATTTGAAGTCTCGTGCAGGGAGACGGTGTTTGCATGTGTTAGGGAGTTTTTTTTTTTTTAGTGTGAGCTTCACTGCTGTGATTCACTCATTCATTTCCTCATTCACATAATCATTGTAAGACTTAAGATTAAACTTGGATTTGGAGAATTGGAGTCTATTCACTTTCACCTTAGTCAGATCAGTAAATCTTTAGTGAATCAGTAAAGCTGCTAGTTTAAGCAATCCAGTTTGCACCATGTAATGCACCAGTCTGACAACAGCATGGGATGTAGAGCTGATGCCACGCTATAATAGGGTATTTGCCTCAGTGAAATTCCCAGGAATCAAAATCCAATAATGCCACAAACAGAAAGGCAAAATGACTTACTGTTCATTGAAAAAACAATCACAATCAGTTTGCATAACTATAAATACAGAACTTTTAATCTTTTAATAGTCTGGCAGAAAATTAGAGTTCAAACCAGCCCTGATCTTCAATACTGTTTATGTATGGAGATATATTTTTTATGTTTATTTGTGTGTGTTTAGAAACCAGACTCTAGAAGTTCTAGAGGGAGTCTGGACAGAGAAGAAGGTGGACTCCAACCACCGGTAAGTTACCTTTTCTTTTTTATCAATAGCTGTTTTCTGTCTCCATCCATCTCACTGTTAGTTGGTGTCATTCATGCACTCAGAAAGAGTTGAACTGTGGATGGATGAATTCTACTTCACATAGCCTCTTTCTAATTTTCACTGTCAAATTCATGACCATTTCCCGCTCCCACCGCAGAAAACTAAGGGGAAGTTATTTTTCTGACCGGTTTGTGTTTTTAAGAGAGGAGGATGTATGATAAAGACAAACGTTGTTCCACATTCTGGTTGGACTCGCTGCAATTGGCTGCAGCGTGTGTTTGTTTAGATTAGAGCTGAGGGGATTGATCCAGGGACAGGAAGTGACCTGTTGTGGGGGGTGGGGTCAGCAATGAGGGGGTCAGTGGATTCCCACAACATCACCAGTTATTAATAGAACGATGTTGCAAGACAACAAGTAGCCGTCTTTATTCATCTCTCTGTCCCGGTGTTGCCCACAGTAACTCAACATGTCTGTAGTTGACTGTGCTCTGCTCAAGTCTGTCCATCAGTAATTTAGAGTAAAACTTTAGAGTGTCAAAAGCACCATAAGAGGAAAATATGGTGGATCTGGTCATGGTCATAGAAAGTCATGAGTCATTTAACAGGATGTTGTTTTCAACATGTTAGCCAGTGTTGGCAGCCTCAAGGTTGTTGCTATAACATACAGGCTGATAATTTGCCCTAAAAGTGAATATGCCTCATGTAGAGCTTAAACAAGTAGTTGAATAATCAATTAAAAGATTAGTCAGCTGGCAGAAGTGACTATTTTGATTTTTGATTAGTTGTCTAAGTAATTTTTCAAGGCTAAATGCCAAACATTCCCTTGTTTCAGCTTTCTCAAATGTGAGGATTAGCTGCTTTCTTTGTCTTATGTCATAATGAACTGAATATCTTTGGGTTTTGCACTGTTGGTTGACATTCTCGTGACGTTTTAGAGAACAATTATTTATTCAATCAAGAAATTCATCAGCAGATGAATCGATAACGAAAGTGGTCATTAGCTGTAGCCCTAGTCACATGAATATCTGCACACATGCTGCAGTATTAGTGTTTGTGAAAGAAGACATTCATTTCTTGACTTTCACATTTGTGATCGCTTAAGAGAGCTAACCACATCATTTTTTACACTAAGCGCTGTGGTGTAACTCTGAAATGATTTGCATGGTGACAGATGCACATTTTCACTTAGCAAACATAACGGTGGTTATATGCTGTCGAAACATATTTTAACACGGGTAGTATAGGTAGAAAGGTAACTTCATCTCTTTATCCCTCCTGTAATGGTTTTTTTTTACTAGAAGCTGGAGTCGTCATGTTTTTCTTGAAGCCTCTCTGTGATTACGTTTCTTCTCCTGAAACTAAATGATGTTGTTGAACAGAGCTTTTGTGTAACTTTATACCAAAGTTGGAATCTCAAGAGCTGAACGCAGAGCTGTATGTTGATGTCTGTTATGTTCTTGACGCCAGCAGAAGTAAGTTGTTGTAGCAGTCTGAAGTTGCCATGGGCCAGATATTTCTGTCTCTGTAATTCATCTCTCTGCTTGTCCTCCTCCTCCCATTTGAATGGCTGTGGTTTGCGGTGGGAAAATCTCCCTCGTGTGTGTGTGTGTGTGTGTGTGTGTGTGTGTGTATGTATATGTGTGTGTGTTTTAAAGGCTGTAGTAGCGTATTTTGGGGTGTTAGTGGTTGTCAGACCACAACACTCTGATGGCACCGAGGCTTTCGAAGCCCTCTGTGCTGTTTTCTCACACAGAGAAAACAAAAGGATTCAGTAATAATACAACAAAGTAAATATGTAACATGCCTGGCACCGCTAGAGTTTTGTGGCATCATTTTATGCTCACAGCCATCAAATCATAAAGACAAGGCTTCAGGGTTTTATTTTCCGGTTTTGAAAGGGTAGCACCAACAAAGGAAACACTTTCTTTTTTGTTTTCCCTGTGTAGCCAGACAGATTATTTTTGTTAACATAAGTAACACAGTGCTAGACCACACACCGCAGAAAACAGAAACAGCTCCTCGACCAGAGACGGCTGTGAACTCGCTGTGTTTTATAAGAACAAATTGAGACGCGGTGTCGTGTGACAAGAAAATTAAATTGGAGGTGGTTTTTGCCTGTGAAGTTCTAATTTCCTGTGAAGCTTCTGAATATGTGTGCGACGGAGCACTTGCTAACCCAATGTTTTGTTGTTGTGTTTGTTTGTTTGTGCAGACAGGAAACCAGCACATATACCAGCCCGTTGGCAAACCAGGTAATAGACAGGCCCGTAACCGTCTGTAATTACAGCCACACAACCATTATTGTTTTATTCTCTCTCCTCTTTCTGTCTCTTAATCTCCCAAAGTATGTAGCTCACACATATAGCATTGCGCAGCTCTGTTTAGCTCTGTATACAGATTCTGTATCTCCAACTACCAGCAGACAGAGTCTCAGTCTGTGTGTGTCAGTGTCTGCTTGCAGAGTTTACAGTCTGTTGCCACAATATGGCAGATCTGATTGTGAACTCTGCAGCCTGTTGGCCTCTGTTTACATGGACTCAGACAGCATGTCAAGCTCAATATGTCATGTGCTCGAGTGTGAATATGCCCACCCTGCAAGCAGTCGAATACAGAGAACATAGAAACACATTCAGCTTCAAATTTTTACGGTCTGGAGATTTTGTTTGCATTTTTTTTATATCAGGAACTGCATTTTTCTCCTGTACTCGGGGGTGTTTTGATCATTGAATTGTTCATACAGATTGTAGATAGAGCTGAAATAATTAGTTGATTAATTGATTAGTCAATCTACAGATAACTAATTAGCAACTATTTTGATTTTTTTCAGTTTAACCAAGCGAAAATGCCAAATTTTAACTTTATAGCCTCTTAAATGTGAGGATTATATATATATATATATATATATATATATATATATATACATATATATTTGGTTATATTTGGATTTGGACTGTTGGTCGGAAAAAAGAAGACATTTGAAGACGTCATCATGGGCTCCTAGAACTTTGAACCATTGTTTTTACTTTTTTGACATCTCATAGACTAAACCAATTAATCAAAAAATTAATTGATAATGAAATTAATTGTTCATTGCAGCCTTTTACTGATTTTGACCACCACTGAGAGTGCAGACTCCAAACTGAGAGCTGCTGAGGGACCAAAGTACAATTAGTTCAGAACTTGTATGAGACTCTAAAACTGAAGAAATAATTTTCACTTTTACGTCTTTTTTGTTACCTGCAGAGCATGCAGCGCCCCCAAAGAAACCCCCTCGACCCGGGGCCCAGAGCCAAGTGGGCAGTCTGGCCTGTCTAAATACTGGAGACAGTTACAACGATGGGGTCAAGGTACACGCACACATATACACACACACACACACACACACACAAACCCAAAACAAAAATACGTGCACACAAACATGCATAGTGACATACTAATAAAGAAGAACACTTAAGCATGTATAGAAACAACCAACACCTACAAGAGCTGACAAGGATACATTCACCAAATATACAGGTTGCATGTTTTTTAATGCTTTAATATTTTCCTTTTATCTTCTTTTCCTTTGGCTGCTCCCTCCCCTCCTCTCCCTCCTCCTCTTCTTCCTGCTCTACTCTGCCTTACTGTTGACCCCTAGCCCTGGCGGGTAAGCAGCACACCGTCTGTGTGTGTTTACTGTGCGTCTTGTCTGCTAGTTGATCACACATAAATTCATTGGGTTCCTTCTTCCATCGGCTCTTTGATTTCTCTGTCCAACAAATCACATCATCCGCAGTGTCATCATATAAACATATAAACACATTTATTTCATGCTGGAGTTCCCTTTGTTGTGTCGATACCAGTCAGGTTTCTTGTTTCTGCTGTCTCCAAACTAACATCTAAATCTACACCATAGTGTTTGTTTTCTTGTACTAACAGCATTTAACCCTCTTTCACACTGGAAATTCTTCAGAATTCTTTTACTTTAATCTTACTAGAAAACAATTTGAACTATTTATGCATTAATCATGCCGTTTTCCTGGCTAGGGTGAAAATCTTTGTTAGATCTTAGGGTTTGTCTTTATCGTCTGAATATGATCAGAGGGTGGAGTAAAAAATACGTGATCCCTCCTCTGTTGCTCTATGTAAGGATTCTTCCCATTTTTACAACCATTTAAGGGTTTTTGGAGAGTTTTTTTCTCATCTTAATGACAGAGGGTGTCCCATGTCAAACACATTCTGCCTGCAGTCTTAAAATCGCCGCAGTAGAATCAGCTAGTTTTGTTTTTTGTTTTTTAGACCAACATTTGATGCAGTAGTATCGTGCCATAATGTGTCTGAGGTTCAGAGCTGTAGTGTTTTGACTGTAGGGGGTGACTGTAACTGTGACTGATTACGCAAAAGCGATTTCCCACTGGAGGGGAGGAGTGTGTAGAGGGTGTTTGAGGAGAGATGAAAATATGTGGAAAAGCATGCCGTTAGGTACACAGGATTACGTTTTGTGGTGCTAAAAAGCTAATTTAGTAGCAGAGATGGATTTGGAAGAAGGCAAGTGAAAGTTTATGTTCACAATTTGAAAGTATACACGTAATTCAGGGTCAAGTGAGGTCAGAGGACAGAAAATGTGGAAGAGACAGAGTAAGCTGAGAAATATACTGACAAGAACATTTATGATACATCAGTTTTTAAGGCGTGAACGCTGCTGTATCAGTTTTTGGATTAAATTGACACGATTAATTACATATCTGGTTGTACCAATGTGTTACTGCCATCTAGTGGTCAAAATAGAGAACTACACGTAGCAACATTTATTTATTTTTTATTCAAAGCATGTCATAAATCTAAAACACCTACTCACATTCACTCACACACTCATTAATCAACTCATTGACCTGTATGACACAGTTCTTTGTAAGGTTACAGCGCTCTTCCTCACCTCAAACTATTAATCTATTTAACTATTTAAAAAGCAGTGTTATGTACATTTGAAATGATTTCACTTTCTACCACCAGATGTGCAGAGGGTCAGAAGTTCCTTAGTTAAGCAAAGGCATGATTCATGTACGTCTCTATGATCCTACAGGATTTGTACAGTCAACTATGAACAATCATTTAAATGTTTTGATATTAGAAGGCTCATATTTTTCATCACCGTTGTCTCACTTTGTTTTCTGTGTGATGGTCTCACTGCCCCAGTCCCCACACAGACCTCCGTCAGCCTGTCACTCATTGCTTTTTGTGCTCTCATGGTTCAGCTGCAGCCCCAAGAGATAAGCCCGCCCCCCACCGCCAATCTGGACCGCTCCAACGACAAGGTGTACGAGAACGTGACAGGATTGGTCAAAGCTGTGATCGAGATGTCAAGCAAGATTCAGCCAGCTCCCCCAGAGGAGTACGTTCCCATGGTCAAGGTAACCGAAGCACACATTTATCTCGCTCCTCCGCAGCTTTTAAATTCATCATTGTTCCTCAGAGACTAGCTGAATATTCAGTTTTTCTCTCTTCAGCTGTAAACTTTGACCTTAAAATTTGAAAGCATTACAAAGATTAGTGCTGTTCTGTTTATACAGTTTTATGTTAAGCTCCCTTGTCTGCCATGACACCCTGATTTAATTAAATGACACTGTGCTTCTGATACTCCTACTTCCAAATGAATCATTTCTTGATGATGACGATTCATGTCTTAACCAGACTCTACAGATCTGACCTTTTAACCTCGCTGGATATTGATTTTAAATGAACTGAAGTCTCCTCATGAGTCCTTTTGGCTTACACTCTAAAATTAGAATGTTTTATTTTATTCCTCCACACTGGTTATCTCTATCTGTGTAGGAAATATTATTCTAATCTAACTCTGCTGTTTTCTAAATCACTTTTTCACATGTTTTTATAAACCTACATGTATATACAGCTACAGTATTTTTCTTAAACGCCATGTTAATTCATTTCCTACTTTTTTTTTTTGAGTCTGTTCTGAGCAACGCGGTCTGTGTCTGTGTGTTTCAGGATGTGGGTCTGGCGTTGAGGACGTTATTGGCCACAGTGGATGAAACTCTACCACAACTTCCAGCCAGTACACACAGAGAGGTAGAAACACACACTCACTAACCACATACATACACTCACACACTCATTGTCTATCTTGAGTAGTGTGGAATCACTTACATTTTCTTATTATTATTAAATAAAATTAGTAACTCACAGTAGCGATCACACATTTGCAGTAGTATTGGTTGGTATCAGATTGATATTTAATGCTCTGGTTTTCTTCCACAGATCGAGATGGCACAGAAACTCCTGAACTCTGACCTGGCAGAGCTGATTGGGAAGATGAAGTTAGCCCAACAATATGTGATGACCAGGTAGGTTCAAATATTAACTTTACAATATCTAAAGAATGGTTTTATTTCAGTTCCTGTGTCATAGACACCTGCCTTCTTTACTTGTATTTTATTACAGTTTCTTGTATTTATATAGTGGATAAAGTCAATCTTTATTCCATTTAAGGACACTAATAAATTCAGTGAAAGACTAAGAAATAATATTTAGTCAGTGTCTGGAAAAATGTCAAAACAGTAACAGACTTTTTCTACCAATGGACATCAGCTCTCTGCCACAGTGGCTTTTTTAATGTTATCACAAGGGGGCGCCAAAGTCAGAAATTATATCAGCTAGCAATATTACACTCATTCATCTACCCACTAGTACCGACCTGTGTGAGTAATGTTTGTGTGTGTGCATATTTTTGTTCTGTCCTAGTCTCCAGCAGGACTATAAGAAGCAGATGTTGACAGCAGCTCACGCTCTTGCAGTTGATGCCAAGAACCTGCTGGATGTCATCGACCAATCACGGCTCAAGATGATGGCCCACTCCCGCCCACACTAGCCCCGCGTCGGCTGAGCAGCGGAGGACTAAAGACTCCCGGATTAATGACGTCAATCATGATATGTGAGGGCTGTTGGAGCCGACTGCTTTACATCAGAGGAGAAAAACAATGGCTCTGATACTTTTACAGTCTGTGAAGAATCATTAGATGTTGAATCCTGTGTAAGCTGAGGTAGCCGGGTCATCTGGGATAAAACTCTCCACCACTGTGACTTTCTTAATACAAGAACAGAGCAAAAACACTTCCTGAATCAGGGACTTGGCAGCTTCACGTAATGATGAGAGGAGGAAAAGTGAAGAGGAGGAGTGATGACTAAGGATCTGGACCTGAGATGAGCCTGATTCCTGGGGTCCCAGGTTTAAACAGTTTAAAAACCTCTGACAGAAACACTATCATGGGAGCGATTGGATCTGGATTTGTTGACATCGGGTGGATTAGTCTTAGTGGAATACAACTCTCAAGCAAAGCCATCAGAACCTGATCGGACTGTGTTTGATCTGCAACATATCTGCATGAAACGTCAGCGTGGGAATGGACTTCAGCCAGCCAGCAGCCATGTCAGTACATTTGTTGATATTGTGTGTTTTGACCCCTGGATGTGAACTTTCTCCTCTGTTGAAATACCTCCACATCACCATGGATTCGTTTGAATGGGCAGATCAAACCAGATGTTTTCTATTCAGCTTTGGTCATGTGCTGCGGTGTTTTGAGTGGCTGCTTAGACAAGGAAATTCACAGTAAAGACAGTCCCAGTTTGGTTTGGAGAAGCAGCCTCCCACCCTCCATCGCTCCTCCCATAAGTCTCTCCTCCATCCATTCCCGTCTTCCCTCCGTCGCACCAGGTTTTATTTATAGACTCAGAAATTGCAGAGGAGGAGACGGAGGGAGAGACGGGGAGAACGTATTAAAACTTTTGGACAGTCTAGCGCCGGTCTACTTCCTGAAGACAGAACACACTATCCTCCTCTTTCCTCTCTAATTTCACTCACTTTTCTTTCCTTTTGTTCTCACTGTTCTTCTCCTTCCTGAAGTCTTCCTCAGCTCGTCTCTGCACAGGTTTTAAAGACTCCAAATGTGAAGAATCCAAAATCTGTCTGGGTAAACACTGCAGACAGGAAACTCCCTACTCGCACTCAATTTAGTCTACTCTTTTTTTTAATCGGCTGGCTCCATGTTTTTTGTGTTGTTTTCAGTCGTCACAGTCTTCTTCCTCTATACTGATATTCAATCCCAGCATCGACTCTGAGGAGCAAAAATGGAAAAAAAAAAAAAGAAAAGAAACTGAAGGTGGATTTTGAGGATCCAGTCTGAGTGACTGGATACTTCCTCTTCGTCAAGGAGGAAGAGCAGGACATCATGTCTCAGACTGGTCACTGAGCTTGACTTATAGCCTATTTCTGTGAGGACAGTGTCTCCTCTTCTTTCTTTCTCCTCACCTACAGTCACAATATCGTTCAGTTGTTCCTCATATAAAACTGGTGTCACACCTTTAGCTGTCCCCTCACCCATCGGTATCACAAAGTGAATTTACTGGGGATACAAACAAACCTCACAACTGGAACCTTTGTGCTTTGAGTCCCAGTTTTTGTCAGGTGTAACTCTTTAAATATGTCCCTCCTAACAACAGGGAAACAAACACACATGAAATGTGGAGCAACATGACTGGAACTTGTCTTGCAGACACAAAACACCGAACTGAAAATACAGCAGATCACACGTGTCTTTGTTAATACTGACCCCACATGGAGTATGACATACTGCTATATGAAATATACTGGTGACTGTACTGGTATAGCATGATATACTGGTATGGAGAAGAGCATATTTGCACAGCACCAAAAAATTTTTTAACCCTATTTTACCCAGATTGGATTTCCATGTTTAGCCAGCAACTACACTATCAACTATCTGGGTTTTATAGGGATAAAAAATGTAAAAAAACAAAAAAAACAATCTATTTTATCTCCTTGTTGTTGCGTAAATCTGCTCATGTTGGTATATTGTAAGCTATACTGGTGTGTATCACTGGTGAATTGTACAGAACTCGTACTAGTAAACACTGGTTTTTATTTTGTCTTCTGGGCTAAGTCAGCCATCTTGTCAAATAGGAGGGAAAAAAACCAATGAAATAAAATCATGACGAAATGGAAATCAAACTGTCCACAATCTTATTCATGATAAAGATTTATTTGAAAGCACTGCGTTTCAGGTTTTATATCTCCAGTATCTGGAGTTACAGAGTTTTTTTAGTTAATGTTAATGTTGGCCTGTGGAGGGAGGCTCCCTGCTGTGGTCCATTTTGTATCCCATTTACATATAAATGTTGTTTTAAAACATCCAGATCACAAAATGACACTTCATTAAAGTTCTGCAGGGAGTTACTTCTCCTGACAAGTACTTTCATCTGTGAGATAAATTAGTATCGTCTTCAAACCGTTAACTTCAAAAGAGTGACACCGATTTGAGTCCACTATAAAACCTAAAAATCTCCTTGTTTCAGAATTGTTTTCCTGGTTTCAGAGTCTCAATGTTGTGCCTGGAATATAAATTATTTGAAGTCTTTAAGCCAAAAATGAGACTTAAGTGATTTAGGTCATCCCATGTTTGTGTCAGCAGGTGTAGGATTTAAGAGGGAGACGACTGAAGCCAAAATCCAGCAAATTGACAAATGTAAAGCTGGGTATATTAAAATACATTTAGACCCTCTAAAGTGGTTTTAGGCTGTAGTTTGGACAATCCATAAAAGAGTTAAGAATAGTATTCAAGTCCCTGAGATTTCAAAGGAAATAAGTGCTGAAAAACCTTTATTCAATGAGAGTCAAAGCCTTAATTTAACATACAAATTAGCATTAACATACAACAGCCACATTTAAAGCATAAGCTCCAACAGTATTACAGAGCTAAACAGTCTTTACATGATACATTATATTACATAATATTACAGTCTATTGAGATAGATTTAGAGCCATTCATCCCAACACTTTTCTATAGAGAGCAGCAGCGTAACTTAGCCTGTAGCTTCCACAGCTTTCGGCAGCGTTGGTATATCCCACTGACCTCAGTGTGACAGCAGTAATAACACACCCACAGTCAGCAGCAGCAGTGCTGTGTGTATGTGAACGGACTCGGCTCCACTGTAGTTGCACAGGTTATAACTGTTGCAGCAGTTGATGATGTTTCCGTTTCCGTTTGAGTTGACTGAGGCGGTCGAGGCGGCTCCTGTACACGTGGCCCGGCTGGCACAATGCTTCACTATGGCTTTCTCATATCCTGAACAACACACACACACACACACACAGCAGGGTATTACATTGAGCTATTTTGGACTGAAATCCTATGTTTCCCCTCAATTTTTAGAGGCTGCACAGTGCTTTAGTTGACTTAAGTGAGCTCATTGGACATATAGGACGAAAGCTTCCATTACAATTCCCTTCAATAAAACAAGCAGACCTACTACTATAAAGTAACATAAGAGATGCATTTAGATTCTGGAGACTAAAAATCCTTTACTTTCTCAACCAGGGATCTGATATTGTGTTTTCATTGTTACCTAAAATGTCGATGACAGTCATGCATGTGTCCAGCGGCGCCTGACACACCTGAGTGGTGTTGTTGCTGTTGCACTGTGCATTGGTGGAAGAAGACCTGCACACGTAGCACTCCAACGACAGCCCTGCAGCCATGAGGAACGAGGCAGAAACAGAGACGCATGAAGACAGATTAAAAAAATCAGATATCAATTGCATGCCATGAAAGCCAGTGCATGATTTAGAGACGTGCACAACATATATTAAGACCATTGATAAAAGTTCTGTGGAAAAACCACTGAGTCATGTTCACAGGCCTAAGCCAAGAGCTGATGGTTTGGTTGGTTATGGATGGTTAGGTGCACGTTCCTACATATATGGGGCCAGGGGAAAACCTAATCTGTTTTAATATAAACTTCCTCTTAATTTATTTATTCACTCAATCACTCGTTTTAGGTCACTGAGTTAAGAGTTAAGAGTTGGTATTAAAAATCATAAAAGACTAGAAGAGAATTAACAGGACTGGACTGGGATCTGGTAGTCTTCAAGTCTTTGTGACAGGAATTCAGATATTTCTGAGAATGACGCACCACTTACGCATACAGAGCTGTTCCTTGCCTAACAGTGCAAGCATGAGGAATCAAAATCAGTCTCCTGATTGTCTGCTCCTGCATTCAAATCACAATTAAAATGCCAAATTCATGTTGAAACCCAGGCAGGCAGATATTTTCAGTCTGACTGGAGAGGAAGAAAATTATAGAACTGGAGAAACCTTTGACACACCATGAAGTCACATTCAAACATCCCCTAAAATAGAAAGACGGCTACTCCCTAAGACAGCATTGTCCAAACTTGTCAGGCTTGCTTCTTTAATTATAAAGAGCAATTATAAAGAGTATTGAAAAGGTGGTTGCATACTTACTGTTCCTCCCATTCAGAGTTTATTGTTCTGCTCTCTTATGTCATCCAGCTGATGCATGGCAGTAAACGCATGCACATCTAAGGTTTATATACAGTATATGCACCATACTGGGATTCTTATTTCTTCAGTCCCCAAAGATACAAATCTTCAAATAAACGTTTATGTGAGTTACACATTTCCAGTTTTACTACATTCACTCTGGAGCCACTGAAACAAATGACAAGGAGATTGGAGGTCTTAAAAACATGCCTAAACCTCTGACACAATTTAGTTATTAATCAAGATTAAAAAAAAAAAACAGCAGAACTTTATCACAGCGCAAAATATGCACTGATAAATACCCAACATTTCCTTCAGCAACACAGCCACCCTGATAATAAAACCCCTCTCTGTTTTTTTATTTCATTCTTTGATTATTCTGGATAAATCTGTCCTCATATTCTGTTAATTTACTATTATGTAGTAACTTTGTGTATACTTTCAAGAATAATCGTGTGTGGAAAAACCTGATAATTAACTTTTATGCTATAGTCACTTCGACTAAACTGTCATTCTAAAGCTTTCTGCATCTTTAATCACAACAAAAACAGACAGACTTTGTCAGGAAGGGAGCTCTGATTTTAGGTGATTTTTGTCTCTCTGAACCCTGGTTCCCCTACAAGATTTACACATACTGTCAATGCCTCTGAGCTAAGCCCCTGATGTCTTGACCCTGCCAGCGTAAAAAAAGTGAGTTTGGTCCTGAAAAAAAGCCCCCGACCCCTCCGACCTACAGACTGAGGAGTCTGAGGTTAACTTACATACCTGGAGAGACGAGGAGGGAGAGGAGCACGAAGCTGAGCAGCATCTCCATGACAGGTGTCAGTGTCTGTTCACCACCTGAACCTCCGCTGTCTGCTGTCAAACCTGGTGTGTCCTGCTCTGTGTGTGTGTGTGTTTCTATTGTTTGTTTTACAGAAGCACTTCTTCACAGCAGTTCCACCCACATCATCATCCACGACCATGGCATGGCACAGAAAGCATCTCATGAATGTGTCGTGTGTGTGTGTGCGTGTGTGAAGGACATTCCTAGGTCTTCCTATGGTTTCACAGATACTTGCCCTTTATTTATCTACTGTCAATCACAGACACAGCGTGGCTTATTGAGTAAAAGCAGCTGCTCACTGAAACGCCGTCTGTGTTTCTGCAGGCTGAGGAAACAAGTGTTATGTCATGACTTTCAGTGTGTTCAGCTCAACCTGTGCTGCAGGACTTCTTCAAGTGTTGTTGACTTTCTTTTCTTTAGTCAAGAGGCAACTCCCATTTCTAACAACAACCTCTGTGAATACATGTAGAAGAGGAAACTACTGAAATAAGAAAAACAGGATTAAAGTGGAGACATAGTCTCTATTTTTATGTGTCAAAGGATGATGTGAAAACAATGTGATAATGTGAAAGAGAAATTATCACCTGAATCTGCAGCTCCCCTCGGCTTTACGGAGATTAGTTTTTCAACTTTCTAGCTGTAATCTCTGATGTCTAAAATCTTACAGCGTACTGCTGTTATTACAGACATGTCTGAGCTAACACAGACTCAGACCTTGACTCAGGTTAATTCTCCTGTCAGTGCACTTGAAAGCATTGTCTTAGAACTGGAGTTGCTGCCCAGTGGCTGCCCACTGCTTAAATGCAGATAATGAATTTCCGTACGGGGATCAATAAAGGATAACTTAACATCCAGGGCTTATAAGAAATGGTAAAAAGGCCACAAAAAACATAAATATTGGATCAACAACAATATTAGATTGTTTTTCAAAAGACTACCGTCCTTATCTAAACACATGAAGTGAGCCACACGACATGCTGTTGAGAAAGGTTTTGTATTTTTAGTTATTAGCATCGTTACAAATGTCAGTGGGATTTTGAGGTTTTCTAACTTTTGGAACAGAACCTGGAAGTTCCGGTTTTACTTCGGCTCTCTATGGTGTTGTTTTCCTGCTCAGCACCAAACACCAGACAGACACAGTTAGCTGGTAGCTGGTGAACGCAGTGGAGCATTTAGCAGCTAAAGAGCCAGATATTTCCCTCAGGAGTTGGTGGAGTCCAAAAACAGAGCTAAAAGCAGAGAGAATATTGGACATTCATCAGGTGGACACAAACACGACTCCAAATGAATGCTAACGTTGCTCTGTAACTGCAAACAGGTGATATATATACATACATATATATATACATATGAACTTAAAAGGTGATGATATGTCAGTGTTGTGCTTACAACTTGTTTCCGTCGCCACAAACAAGTGGTTTAAACATGTATGTAAAACAGGTTACATTATTTACCCAAATGATCTTGCAGCCTATTAGCCAATGACACAAATTTTATAAATCTAAAGCCCCGATATGTTAGTCAGTGAAGGTGTGATTACACTGAAACCAAATGTTTATTAAAGCCACATTCCCCAAACTAAATTATGAACTCACTTTGTTCTTCCCACTGGCTCCTCAAAACACTGCAGCACTACAACATTTTCAGTTATAAAATTAAATTAAATAAATAAATTAGAAAAGACAAAAACTTACCTGACCAACAACATCCCTGACTAACAGTGAACAACGACTGCCATCCCAGTCACTGTGAATAAAAAACAAAAATCAGAATTATGTAAATTCATTTTTTACAAAATGAATATGCGGATTCATGCCGTCCGCATATCTGTCATATCACATCTGTCTAGTGTTAACAGAGGAATGCACCAGCACACACCCAGCACACACACACACACACACACACACCAGTACACACCTAGCACACATAACACACTTGTTTTTCAGATTCTCTGTCAATTAACATTTATTTCCTGACGCCAAACCTGAACCTTAATGGGACACAGTCCTTAAGTGGTAAGACAACAAAAACAAACACACACACACACACAGCATGTGAGCAAAGTATGAAACTTCCTTAACAGAAACCAGTCAAGCAGTCGCCATAGTTACCAGTCCGCTGTCCGTGACGATTTGTCTCTTGATTGCACGTGTTGATAGGCACACGCACACATCACTCCACACAGTAGCTGATTTGTTCTCATTTGCATAAAACTTATTTTTATTCCATATTGTAAAAAATGTAACAAGCAGGGTGCATTGCCAAAACAATAAAATTAAAAATTAGTTTGAAGTTTGTAAATTATTCTCCAGCTCAAGCAGTTCAGTCAGCAAAGAAGCAGAAATTAGCGCAGAGATCGGTGTAATACAAGCACAGGAAACAGCTTGATAAGATTTGGATGGTTCATTTACAGTTCTGTGTTTATGATTTCTGTAGGTAAATGTTTCTCATACTATGTATGCTGAGTGACAGGGAACAGATTGATACTTCAAATAAGCAGCTATACTGTATGTTGCAAGTCAAAATGCATTGGAGGGATTTCATACACATGCGATCAGGATATTTGCAGTAAGTGGTCAACTTGCTGGCAACATAGTAGTCTCTTTTTATATGTTGACATTGCAAAGTCAGTCTTTGTAAAATAATTGTACAGTATATTGACAGTGGAGATAACTCAGAATATAATACATGAGGGTGAACATTAAGAATGACAAAATACAACAAAGACTTCATCTAATGATAGTTTAGATATACGAGACTAACATCAAATCTACACATCAGGCAGATCCTACTGGATGGAGAGTAAAAAGTGCTTTATGTTGCTGGTCTGATCTTCTCATTGCCGTCTGAGGCCATGTCGCTTATCTGCAACCCTGCAGGACCCACCTGCGCGTCTCTCATTACACACTTGTGTTGCAAAGCCATGCAATGTTCAAACCACAGGACATTATTTTATATTCTAGTCAGGATCACAAAGTTTCCAAAGAAACTAAACCACATATGTTATTGTGCAGAATCATTTTCACTGGATGTAATGGTGCAGCCATAAAAATGATGTTGTCTTGGGTTTGAATATTTCAGTTTATATAAGCGTAAAGCTTCATATAACTTCAATGAAATGCTTTTTTTCCCCCTAAATTATTTTAACGGACATTTATGCCTTTATTAGGGGGCTGCTCCAGCTTCAGGGAAATCCTGGAACAAACATACAGTACAGAATATACTGTATGTGTATAAATCTGTACAAACAATATGTTAAAAAACTGTTTGTTTTTTTCTTAAAGTAAATTTTAAAGGAAGAATCGTGGCTCAAGCGTATGACCCAGGTAACCCCCCCTTATGTGTGCATAAAGAGCAGAATCAAGCAAATGCACATTAGGACTATTGATATGATGCTGTCGATGTTCTGAGTGCAGATATCTGTAGATGAGTGAGTTCAGTCACTGTAGCAGTAAAGGGGAAGCCTCACGGATGCCAAGCAAAAAGCAGCAGCACCATGAGTGTGCAGCAGTGAAGAGTCAGAAGCAGAACAGCTCATCTTGGATCAGTTTGAAGCTGCTGTGGGGCACACACGGCCTGCCTGAGTCTCCCTTTCACATCTTCAGTGTTGTTCCAAAGATGAGTTTTTGTGTGTTTTGTGCATTCACTTTCTGAAAAAAAGGAAGGAGAAGAATTTGTCTTGTCCTCATTGAGTCTTTAGTTTCTTGCTGTGGGTCCCAGACTCCCGCCTTCTGGCCTTGGGGGCATAACGCCTGGTGGAGATACGAGATGAAAGCAGGATTGTATTGTTGTTATTTCAGCAACTTGGAACACACACAAATCCAGACAAAAGTTATTTAGTTGGATGGACTGAAAACACTACCGGGTACCAGAGTCCCCCGGTGTTTACATGTTCTGTGTACATGTGTATGTTTTGCAGTATTGTGTGTGGAGTCTCCTACCTTCGCTGGTAGAGGTAGAGGAAGAAGAAGAGCTCATCTCTGAAGCAGGAAAGTTGATGAGAGGAGGAGAAGGATCCAGAATAGGAGAAAAAGGAGGCGCAGGAGCACAGATCTGAGATCAGCGTGTTCACTCCCTGTTGGAGAGAGGAGAAGAGAGGAAGGAGGGAGACAATAATGAACTCAATGACTTGCAAAAGCTGTCTAGAGACTCAAATCTCGGTTAGAGTTGAATTAAAATGGGTTTCCAACTGTTATCTGACAACAGTAAAACACTGAATTCACTGTGAAATAGAGCAGGATACACAACATTCAAAGTGGAAGCATTTTAATACAAAGATCCAAGAAAAAGTTTGAGAACTAAAACACAAAGGTAATCTGCTCTTGGCTGCACAAAGTACGTTACTGTTTGTGAATGAGCCAGTGAAATAGTCACACTCACTCTGTACATCAACACTGTCCCCTGCAGGTGGCTCACAGACTTCAACTGATCCAGAGAGAGGGGTGGAGAAACACAAAGAGGAAGTGTCAGACAGCAGAGGACAGTTCATACAGTCATTTACAAGATTTTAAATTATTCAATTTGACTCAGCACTATAGGTAATCAATACACTTATAAAGGCTGGGTTTTGATGCCTCTGGTGAAGTTGCAGGACAGACCTTGTAGTTGATGAAGAGCTGCGGGGCCATAGACAGGAAGCCAAAGGCATACACTCCTGAGGACAGGAGAGTTAAAGTGTCAATACACACAGCACACTAGGGGTTAATATAAAAGTAAAGGCATCAGCTTAATTTAACAAGGAAAACTGACAAGAATTCAATGAAGTACATTGAAAAACGTAACAAGTTAACTGATGAATCATACAGATGAGCTTGTTTCACTGGTACAAACGGATGTAAGTCAACTCACCAGTCACCAGGCTGTTGATCAACCAGGAATAGTAACTGTCAACATAATACAATTTTAATGTTGATCTAATAATTAGAAGTGCATATATATTGTATATGTTCTATATGTGTAGTAGCTGCTAAGTCCATGTACATAATGACAATCATATTAGAACAGATTTTAAAACCAAAAACATCTTGCTTTTATTCAAGAAACATTCAGGTCTGATTTGAATCTGACTGCTTAAAACACTTCAGTACAGCAGGTGGAAAAGAAGCAAGATGTCGCCAGGAAAGCGTTTGTACTGAAATGTCACAAGCAGACTGCACAAACGAGTGTGTGACATTTGGTAGCCGTGTAATAAGGCAACATTTAAACTATGGGGCAAAGCAGACAAGTGAATAATACGGTGATCAGCTCACCTCTTTTGACGTAAGTAGGCCAGTGAGAAAATAGCTCCACTGATACACAGAGGATAGACCAAGTAGGACAAGTATCTGGACGCCTAGGGAGAAAACCACAGACAAAATATTCAAATTAAACAAAGCCTGTGGCAGAATATAAAACCAGAGCTCTAACAGACAAGAAAAAGATAGAAACACACTGATACCTGTGCATCATACTCCACTGTCTTCCTTTCTTCTTCATCCAGCTTATTTACCTGCACAGCAAGAGAGGAGGCAGTCTTAGATTTCTATATTATATCACTCTACACATGTTAAAACTATAGATGGCTAAATGGCACCATACTCACATGGAGCTTGGAGCTTTTCCACTGAAACTGGATGTTAAACACAGTAAACACCTTCCATACCTGACAGGATGACAGATTAGTTTTGTGTTTTAGTTTTGTCCGTTTGGATCTTTATTTGACACTTTC
This sequence comes from Macquaria ambigua, assembly GCA_008360985.2. Lineage (NCBI taxonomy): Eukaryota > Metazoa > Chordata > Actinopteri > Centrarchiformes > Percichthyidae > Macquaria > Macquaria ambigua. The sequence continues at coordinate 158,992 of VMKM01000065.1, read as the reverse complement.
TGTTGGAGGATGACCGATTGTACCAAATACCTCCACGCACGCTCCCAGTCCAACAGGAAGCAGCACCAGCAGACTGGTCTCCTCTAGTAGATGGAGGAAAATCAGCAAAGTACTGAGGCTACGCCACAGGACTACAAACAGAGAGGGGAGAGACAGAGGGAACAGTTGGGCATTTAAACATCTTCCAGGCACTGCCTTATTGTGGCAGATCATTTACAGCAAAACTATAAATTAATGTTGTTCATAATTGCTAGAAAGCCCTGTGCAACAAAGCATGTAGTACTGCAAACTAGTCAAGCTTGTATAATTTGATGCTTTTCTTACCCGACTTCCTGGACATTCCCGCCATGCTCTTCTTTTTTCTCCACGAGCTGATGTCGTTTTTAAGAGCCAAGAATTCACAGATGAGCTGTAGAAAACCACAGAAAATAATTTGCAATATGTCTGAGTTGCCACTGGCCCCTCATGACACACTAAGCTACACGTAGAGACTGGGATTTATAAAATAATTCATGAGACTATGTATCAGGTGGATTCTAATATTAACGGTATGGTGTTTTTTTCTCTTACTTGTAGAGCTGTGATGAGTGCAGTCAACACTAACAGGTAGAGGTTGGAGCCCACCAAAGTTTCTTTAATCTCATCTACATTCTCCTCTGTGAACCCTGGATAAACACAATGGTGCAGTATCAAGGGATTTAGTTTAGTTCAATCTCCTGACTATGTGACATGAAAAGCCAAAGACTGATATGTGTGTCTACAAAACTATAACACACCGTAAAAAATCCTCTAACATTAATCCTCTAATATTAATTACAATAGAAACATAGTTAACTATTAAAAAGACTTCTTCATACACCAAAATGTTGCAGACTGGAGGCCACATCCTGCAGGAGAACCCATTTAATAACTCTTCAAATCATTACATATGTGTACCAGCTTACCAAACTGTCGCAGGGAATAAACCACGTCCTGTAGGTGCACCCAGAACCTGAATCCTCTTAAAGAGATTCCCTCATAGGACACAGTCAGAGGGAGCTGAACTGTGCTGCTGCTGATCTCCTATGAGTGTATGGACAGATAGATAGACATAAGCTCACAGTCATTTCATTCAAAACCCAGTATTTATTCTAAGTGTGTAAAATCGTCCTACCACGAGGTCTCTGACTCTGAAGCTGAGCTCGTTAACCAGCAGCAGAGGGAGGTAGATCATCTGTCGGCCATCCTGAGAGCTGCAAGGAGAGACAGAAAGAAAGTTTCTGATCAACAGTCAGCCCTCCACTCACAAGTTTTTTATTTCTACAGAGTAGCAATCATGCAGGTAATGCTGCAGCATATTTTCAGACTATTTGATGTCTTAGAAGTGTGTAGTTTGAGAAAAATAAAACTATATATACCAGTGGTTACCAATTTGAGGGGGGATCTCTCCATGGGATCACATCACTTTTCTGACTTTCTTTGCTTCTTCTTGTTATTTGCTCAATAATTTTACCTCCTGATGACTTGGAGAGTTATTCAAATAAAATGAATTTGTCTGAGAAGGAAAAGTTACTCTAATTCTTCACAACTTGTGGACATATGCAACCTGTGCCGAGTGGCCGCAAATAGATATTTCTTCATTTTAAGGGGTTGTAAGAAAAGGTTGGGAACCACGACATATAGTATGGTATATACAGGGTATACTGTACAGGCTATACAGATAATATAGATGCTTTAAGGGGATCCCTGGCTGAAAGCTTTCCTCAGTAAATGAATATTGCATAGATTGGAGGCTGTAGATGCTTTTCCTGATGTTATATATTGTATATAATTTTTTATATTACATAAGAACACCAGTTACATGTTTTATTTCCTATTTTTAATAAATTGTATTCAAAAAGAGCAGGAAAAATGTCTGCATATGTTGGATTTTCTCACAAACAGCCACTCCAGCACTGGAGCATACTGCAGCAATAAAGCAGAAGTCAGCAGCACTCTGACTGATCACCTGGCTGTGACCTCCAAAGCTTCATGTGACTTACACTCTCATGTAGCGCCGCACATCACTAGGAAGCCCCGCCTTGCTGAAGGTGAAGTCCTCTGACATCATAGTGATTGACAGGTGAGGTCTCCAATGGGATACAGGATTCTCTGATCTGGGACTTGGCCTCTGATGGAGCCACAAAAATAACTTATTTGCAGATAGGCCTCATGTCTAAATCTACTGTAAAGATGACACAGTGGCTGAAATATGATAGGACCATGACAGATATTGAATTACATTTCACCTTCTGCGTTTCTCTCTGTCCCTCTGTGTGTGTGGGAGGGATGTAGGTGGTGAGCTGAGCTGCGTAGTGGACTTCTCTGCTGTCCTCCAGAGGTGAAACACCAGCTTTGTGAACATACACGACCGCATACAGAGTGCCATTATCTCGAGTCTCCTGTGGCAGAGAGACATTCACCTGCCTATGGAGAGAGAGCGAGAGAGAGAGAGCGAAATGTATAAGTGAGAAAAAGCAGAAAGAGAGACAGTAAAACAGCCAGTCTCATGGACAAATAAGGGTTGTTTTTTTTGCTCTTAATAGGGCTAATGCTCTCACTCCTCTAATGGTAATGTACTACTCCTTTCAAATGAACACTTAATAAACTTTTATCCTCCGTTTGCAGCCACTACAGTGACTGAGATTGTTACTATTTACAGTAAATGGGGAAAAAACTATTTATTTTTTATTTTCTATATAGCAAGCATGTTGCTGCTACCACTATGTTAAACAACATTTCATGCCATGGACATAGTTTCTACATTGTTACTCTTGTGGTGGTAATGAGCAGCTTGTGTGATTTAAAATTTGCACGATTAACAGATGTATCAACATGTCAAACCCACCTCTCAAATGTAGAGTGTGGGTCAAATGGGTCTATTTTTACGGCAAGGCTGAGTTGGCTGTTGTCTGGCAGGAGGCAGGTGAAGACACTCAGAAGAAAAGAAGAGATTCAAAGCAGCCTTTCCATTTTTAGAAAAGCCTTGAGTCCAATTCCAAAATGAAATGCAATTGAAGAAATTAAATTTGAAAGGAAAAAGAAACAGAAAAACTTGACTATGTTCCAAATATGTGTACATTATGTTTATTTTAATGGTTGAACTGACCACCCTCATCCTCCATCGTGTAAATCATCAAAGCATTTGATGGTTCAGCCTGAAAAACATGTTATCTCTTTATATTTAAAGACATGAGCTCAAAAGTAATTTCATCTGAAAAAACTAAAGGCCAAAACCAAAATAATCCGTTATAACACATGACTTGCCAGGAGATTATGCTGAGCAGTATAGGCTACTGGCAATAACATGGGAATAAGAAACAAAGGCCTGTGCTAACCTGTAGTCTGGGTCTTGCTGCCAGGTAGGAGGTGATGCAGAGCTCTCCCGAGCCTCCATCACAGGGTTTAGTGTTGAGGAAGCCGTACAGCAGCCAGACGGTGTGGAGCATATAAACCACAAAGACCCCGAGCAGCAGCTTAGCGATGGAGCTCGTTTTAGCGCCGCTATCCGCGGGTTTGGAATAACACGATGGGAACATGGCAGCTATTGATATCAACAGCGAAAAAATAAAGGGGACGGAGGACGGAACTGTTTATAATCGGATATAGCGTCAACACAATAAAGTCCCCACGCTTCCTCGCTGCCACAGCATCCTTCCGGTTATCTACCCAGCGGAGAGATGCTGATGCTGACAACACCTCAGCGGCTGCGCCCACACCGGTTTTACCAATCCTGTGTCCACATCTCGCGAAGCCAGAGCATCGAGCCCACACATAGGCTAAATACACATCGCATCATGCTTTGTAACTTCCACAAAGCAAATAATTTGTTATGCACGCATATGTCCACAGCTAGGCTTGTATGTGATGGGCAGTTTTTGAGAACAACTTTGCTGAGACCAGACAGATCACTATGGCAACGCCTGTGCCCAGGGTGGACGCTGAAGTCATGTCCTGGATATATGTTTTCCGGGAAATTGGGATTAGCAGGAGTTAGGCTATATACAGTCAGAAACGTATTATTTAGGCTGACTCCAGTATTTTTTAGTATATTTAGGTTTGTAGACCAACAAATAAAGGATTTGTACCTCAAAATGTACGCCAACTTTTGCAGTCCGAGTGACTTACTTTTCGAGAGACGATCTTTGGCAGTTGGTCCTTGTCACCGCGGTGCATTATGGTCCGGTGCAGCTCTCTTGCCTGAAGTTGCCTCTGTCCTCCTGTTAGCTAGTTCCTTCCATCATGCTAACCTGAACAACTGTGTTTTCGGACTAAAAACACAGCCTAATGTGTTGATTCAGGAGAGTCTGTAGTTAGCGGCAGGTAACTGACTTGTGTTACTTGTGTCTTCGTTTACTGTCACTACGAATTTTAAATGGAAAATTACTAAGAGCACAAGCTGTCCCCGATACTAGCTGCTAGATAACTAACGTTAGCATAACATGCGCAGCTGCACTGCACTCTTGAAAGTTAATAAGTAGCAGAGCTAAAACATAGGACTAGCATTACAGGAGGCTATGGTAACCAATATTTTGCTCATACTGTAACTGTAACTATTATGTACGAGTTTTCATTCCTGTTGTACCTGCTGATCTGGACTGTCTCCTCTAGCAAACACACTGACAACTCGAGGGCACTGGGGGACCATTATTGAGATGACTGAAGGATTATACACAAGTCCATCTTTTTACGCCACTCCTGTATTCCCTTCTTTCTTTTCTTATGAAGGCTAAAGCTTGCCTTCCCTTCCTCCACCACCGTTCCCTGCTGTTGTATGTTTTATGGTGAATATCAGGCCTCCAAACTCACTCAGTGTGAAGGCTGTGTGTTGTGGTGGCAAGGGGATGAGACTACACAGGGTGCTGCTGGCTGGCTGTATGAACTGCACTAGGATGTATCAGCCATTTGGTGGGACCTTTATTCCAAAGCACCTTTTCAGTTCTGTTAGTCCTTTTTCCTCAAGAATGGGTGGGACTCGAACCCTCATCCTTTGTAGTGCTCGTAGAGTACTCTACCCACTGAAGTACACTGTGCCACTTGGAAATAGGAAACTGGGATTGTACAGCAGGAGCTACGGTGATATTGGCTCAAATGCACTCTGCAGTCTAACACTGCCTGTGTCAAGATGTCAACCCAGAACATATCAGTCTGCTGCGGTAAGAAAGGAGAACCTGCTGCAAGGAGGTGCAACATGGCCTGGTAAGAGTGAGAGATAGTCTGCATACTGAGATAGGTGAATTGAAAAACACAATGTCTCACAGCAGAATTTATATTTTTTAGATATCTGCTGCTTTTACATTGTTCACTTGTAGCTGATTGTCATAGTGATTTAACTTCTACAATGATGAGTATCAAGCCACAGGCATAACACTGTCATGGTCCCAACAATTACAGAGCACAGTATATTCATATTTTAATTCTCTTTATTGCTGTAGTCAAAGAAGGAAAATGAACAACCTTTTTGCAGTGCTTAGAATTCTGTAGTTGCAATTCTCCGGCTTTATGTGAAACATTTTCCTTTACATGTGGTTTAACTTAGTCTTTTCTTTGAACAGTGTCCTTTGTCCGCCACAGAGTGACAGACACCCCTGTTTCCAGTGTGCCTCCATGTTTTGTAGTGGTAAGAGATGCACCAATGGCAGTCAGCCAAAAACTTTTCAGTGGTTACTGAGCAGTAGTTACTACTATCAAGTCAAATGTACTTAATGACAAGATGCTTTTGGAGACACTGAAGCAGACTGTTGGATTTCACAGTTTTATCAGCTGGATTTAACCCAGATTTATCAAACATCCACCAATCTACTGTCATACATGCTATGTATTGAAATACATTAACAACTGTGATAGCTACAGGTCGGTAATCAGTTTCTTGTTTATTTGTTTCACAGATGAAGTTTGACCAAGAGGGAAATGTGACATCATTTGGTAAGTGTTGGAAAATAAACCATATTAATCTTTGATTAACTTGCCTGCCGTATTTTATTTGAGGAGCAAAATCAAGGTTGTCACTGAGACCGATGATTGGTTATCTCTCTTATCCTGTGATATGACCACTCCCACCAAAGGGTATCATTTTCCGTACATCCCTGGAATACACTTCTTATTCTTAGCCATGCACAGTTGGACATACAGTACACTGTTGCTCACCATTGATGTGACCTGTGGTGTGACCATCCCTCAATGGGTCGTGTTAGCTCCCTCGCTCTGTTATGTTTGTTGTCCTTTCACAAGGATGCTGAAAGCGGTAGATGCATTATAACCTCTGTCTGTCCAATATGGAGTCAAAAATATATAAAGTATTCACTCCTGTCTCCTATTTCTTTTTCTCTTACAGAGAAGAAGAAAACAGAGCTTTGCCAGGAGCTGAGTCTTCAGGCCAGAGACCTTCGCTTTCAGCACAGTACCAGCCTCACTGCTAGAAACAACTGCATTATCATACGAATGGAGGTATGCTCTTTTTCTGTCTTATAAGCACACTTTGTGAGTGATGAGACATTTCTGTTGTCAACCAAATCTAGATCGTCTTTGATCTAGAAAATAATAGTTTTAAACCAGAGGTATTCAGCCTTTTTGTAAATGAGACATGATGCCGCCAAGAGGATGTTATGGTGCAGTATAATAATGAGAAATGTATGAAGCCGTAGTATCATCACATTGTGTTCAGTGTTGTAAATCATTTTATTTACCTATTTCTTACAATAATGAAAAGAAATAAGGCTGATCAAAAAGACATTAAAACTAATTATCTAGTGAACTAAAACTCAATGCTTGAAGCTGACTTGGACCATTAGTTACATTAAACTCGGGGGGAAAAACTGGACTTAGTTGCGAGGACATTCTTTAGCCCGCACCACAGTCGACTGTCCTCCAGAGGGCGTGCTGGAGAAGGTGTAGTATCAGAATCAGAATCAGAATACTTTATTGATCCCCTCAGGGGAAATTATGCGGTTACAGTCGCTCACATGTATAAAGAAGTACTAGTAGAAAGGAAATAAATAAATGAAATTTAAATAGACATAAAATATAAGTGTAAAATACAAGAAGTACAAATAAGAAAAAATTGCTATAATAAAGAGAAGGTTATTGCACATTGTAATGAAGAAGTTATTGCACATAGTTATGAATACTATGAATACGTTATTGCACTTAGTTATGAATACGTTATTGCACATCATGAGTCCGTAAATGAGTTCTGCTCAGGTGTCTGACACTCTGAGGGAGGAGTTATAAAGTTTGATCGCCACAGGCAGGAATGACTTCCTGTGGCGCTCTGTGGTGCATCTTGGTGGAATAAGTCTGTCACTGAAAGTGCTCCTGAGTTTGACCAGCACGTTGTGGACTGGGTGGGAGGTGTTGTCCAGGATGCTACGTATTTTAGACTGCATCCTCCTCTCTGACACCGCTGTCAGAGAGTCCAGCTCCACCCCAACAACATCACTGGCCTTTCTGATCAGTTTGTTGAGTCTGTTGGAATCCGCCACTCTCATCCTGCTGCCCCAGCAAGCGACAGCAAACAGGAGAGCGCTAGCCACCACAGACTCATAAAACATCCTCAGCATCGTCCTGCAGATGTTGAAGGACCTCAGCCTTCTCAGAAAATAGAGGCGGCTTTGTCCCTTCTTGTACAGGGCTTCAGTGTTTGTAGACCAGTCCAGTTTATTGTCAATGTGCACTCCCAGGTACTTGTAGGCCTCCACAATGTCCACACTGACCCCTTGGATGGAAACGGGGGTCACCGGAGTTTTTCCTCCTCAGGTCCACAACCAGTTCCTTTGCCTTTGTCACATTTAGTTTCAGGTAATTATCCTTGCACCATGTGACAAAGTTTCTCACCACTGTCCTGTACTCAGCCTCCTCACCGTTACTGATACATCCAACCACAGCAGAGTCATCAGAAAACTTCTGAAGATGGCAGGACTCTGTCTGGCAGTTGAAATCAGTGGTGTAAATGGTGAAAAGGAAGGGAGAGAGGACTGTCCCTTGTGGGGCCCCGGTGTTGCTGACCACCCTGTCCGACACACAGTGCTGCAGGCGCACGTACTGTGGTCTTCCAGTCAGGTAGTCAACGATCCAGGACACCAGTGGGGCATCTACCTGCATTGCTGTCAGCTTCTCACCCAGTAGAGCCGGCCTGATGGTGTCTTAGGCACAGGAACGAGGCAGGATGTCTTCCACATCACGGGGACCCTTTGAAGATTCAGGCTCATATTGAAGACCTTCTGAAGTACTCCACCAAGCTGGAGGGCGCAGGCCTTGAGCACCCCGGGTGTCTTATTTGTAGTTTGGCTACGACTCCATGAGTGACGTCACAAGCCGCCGTCGGGTTAGCAGAAGGGGGGATGTAGACCGCTACCACAATAACATGTGGGATTTCCCTGGGCAGATAATATGGCCGGAGTCCCATGGCCAGAAGTTCAATATCAGGGCAGCAGACTCGTTCTTTGATTGTAATGTGGCCAGGGTTACACCATCTGTCATTAACTAGAACAGCAAGCCCACCTCCTTTCCGCTTACCACTCTCGTTGCAGTCCCTGTCCGCCCGAACGGTCTGAAAGCTGGTGATAGTAACATTCTGGTCAGGGATGTCCCGGTGCAGCCATGTCTCTGGCACTGTTGTCCAGCGTAAGGCTCGTAGCACTCACACTGGCCACACACCAGAGCCCCACTGCCACTGCAGCCAGGGCTGTTTTCCTCACGGTTCCTCGTGATTTGATCTTATTTTCTGCACGAGGCATTTTGTCACATTATTGAAGACAAATGTTTGTTTTTTGTTTTGTTTTTAAGCCGCATACTGACTATTTCAGTCTTCATAGGACATAGGAATTTGGGGATTTTCTGATACTTTTTCATCTTATATTGACTCTAGCATGGTTCTGAAGTTGTACTCACACTCCAACGTTATCTCTAACTTCACACTCTAACCTCTGGGTGTGATGTGGACAGACCAGGGCCCAGTCCTGTTCTGTATCTGGTTTGAGTCGTCACTCTCACTGGGACACCGGGCAGCCTCAGCATTCACCTAGAGGAAAGAGAGTTAATTATTATAATGATTTGTATTTTCTTAGAGCAAAAATGACTGCTGCTCTTTATACATGGAAGTTGTTCCTAACGTCCTGTACAATATATCCATCTAATTCTGCTGACCTGTACGACCAGAGGGTTTCCATTCGTGATGCTACTGAATGTGATGTTGACTCCCACTGGCACAGGGCTGGTGTCTATAGTCGGCTCTGTGATAGGCTGGTCTGTAGGCATGGTGATAGTGAGGTGGAAGGACTGGCTCACACCCGGCCTCAAACGAGGGGAGAACTCCTGGGGCTGTAGGAACAGAGCCTTGGCATTTGCTGTCTCTGTGCTGCAGGAGTAAAATAATGACACTGTAATCTAGCACCAGTGTCATATCAGTTTGGTGTAATTTGATGCATGTCTGTGTTGCACTCCCTGTTAGTGATGGATAAGACAGCTATGCTTTACCTGACAGACTTGCCTAGTGTAAAGAGTTTCATAGTGGATCCTTAAACCAGGATACTTACCTGCTGTCGTTCTTGACGACCTGCACCCTGCCCTGAGGGTTATACATATAGCTTTTATGACACCCTGCTCTCCGCAGCCCCTTCGAGGTATGACAGCGGATGCTAGAGTGAGGGGCGGTGCACCAATCACACTGCGGGCCAGACTGGATGCACTTGTCGCTGTTGGAGGCAGATGTGAGACACGTTTGTTTTTTGGCCCAGCTGGGACACAACAGAACCAGCAGCAGGCCGAGACCAAGCAGCTTCACAGCCATCCTGCACTTAGAATAAAGTGTCATCAATAGTCATCAATTTTAATGAAATATAGAATGTAAGTTAAACAGTTTCAAAAGAAATATAGTATATAGTATATGATATGATTTCTTTACTTGTCTCCTATGTCTTATTTACCTCCTGCATGGACAGCTCATGTTTTCTTAATAGTCACTTGTCTTCTCGGTTTAATGGGCCACAAATTAAAATAAAGAATAACATGCGCAAAATAAGAGAAATCCTTTATTAGACTGCTAAATGGTGAAGATGCCGTTTATATTTCGTTACATTTTTAAGGCAATTTTGTATCTTTTTCTTAATTAAATTTATTAACTCTTAAAATATACTATATACCTACATATCTCTTTCCTGACAAGGATAGAAACCATATAAACTATATTTCTGTTTAAAATTGAAAAAAAAAAAAAACTACCATGACTGTTAGAAACACAAACAAATAAACAAATTTAAGCAGGACTGTAATTACCTGTAATAAGTGACTGATGCAACAAGTAGCCAAATATACCTGTCACTGTGTTTATTCCTATACTTTGCTTTTTTTGTCTAACAGCATGCTTTATGTTTCTCTGGTTCTGTAATTGATTATGTGCTAAATGAACTAAAACACAGATACATTACCTGAAGTATTGAGAGCTTTCTGTGCTGTGGCTGCATCTTGGGGCTATCTACCTCTGCACACTGTGACACACTGACGAGCTTCAGTCATATATTGGCTGGGTGTGAATGCTGCTTGAGACCCAGGATGCAGAATCTGATCAGTGATCCTGATTGGTGCGGCTGTTTTGGGTATCTGTGTCTTTAGAAAGCAAACACAGAAGTGTATTTCAGCACGCTTGATTTCACAACAAGAGTTTTTCTTTGGTCAGGTCTCTCGCCGCAAATATTTACAGATCAGAGTCAACTATTGGGACTGCAGTGATCCATATGCAGTCCTGTATACACGGCTGTATGTGCACACAGAGCACAGACTCATTCACATATGAAATGTCATATAGATAAAACAACTTATAAAAAGCCATGCATCAGTTGCTACAAAACATTTAAGTCATTTCAATCTTTAAGTCTTTGACGAACAGCCTGAAATTTTGAATGATGTTCTTAAAGTATTTGGGGATCGGACTACATGTTTCAGTGTTTTCTAAAGCGGCTAACCTCCCCCCTCGTGCCTCTGTTTCTCCACAGTCTTTGAAAGCCATCGTGACCCCGCAGTCCCTGCTGGTGTTGGATTTTCGTGGTCTTGGATTGGAGCGTTGGTTGGTACTGGACCTGGCCCCTCAGCTAGCATCACAGACACACTCTCTCCCCTTTGAGTTCAGAGCTCTGGAGGCCATACTGCAGCACAAGGTGAGACACTGTGTGTCTGTGTGTTTAAGCATGTTCTAACCTAGATAAAACCTGCCTGTAAATTCAGGACATGCATGTGAGGCTCTGCTATAGTGAAGCGTGCTTGTGCATATATACTGTATGTCTTCATGTATCTGTGTCAACAGGTAAACACTCTACAAGCTCAGCTGAATGATGTCGAACCAGTAATATTGGACACATTGGAATCCCTAGTAGATCCTAAAATCCTTTCCGCTGATAGAAGTAAACTACATATACTGCTGCAGAACAGCAAGAGGTAAAGCACACAACCATATACATTGACATAGTTTGCAAATGCTCTTATATATGAGGGTAGATAGCATCAGGATTGCAATGCTTTTCTAAATTATGGATATGAGGAACTGGGTCAGCATTTCTGTGACTGGACTGGTTTTCATTTCATTTTCATTCAGTCAATCAAAATAGTCCCTCACCTTTGTTGATTACTTTTATAAAGCTTCATTAATCACGTGTGGCATGCCTCAAGGCTCAGCCTCAACATTGCAGTGTTAGATCTACACATTTACAGATCATATACACATATGTGGTTTTGTCTGTCTCTCAGTTCCCCTCTTGTCTATGTGCCTCTAACAGCTTATCAGAGTTGGAGACGGACATAAAGGTTTTTAAGGATTCCTTGCTGAAGATTTTGGATGAGGACGAGATTATAGAAGAACTCTGTCTGACCAAGTGGACGGACCCAAGAGTTTTGTATGTTACACATGCACTCACATACACTTACATGAATGCTAAAAGCAGTTCTCTTAAAAGCTCTTCTAAATGACCAGTCAGTGGCTGCAGTACAAGATAAAAAAGGATAGACTCATCCCCAAGGTGTCAACATCTTTTTCCCCTTCAAATAGTGTTTTTCTGTACCATTGTCTTCATTAGTTGGGGTTAGGGCTTAGGTTAGATTATGGTTGCAGAGATAACTGGTTGGGTTTAGGGATAAATTTGGGTTCAGGTTAACATTTGTGTTTTATTTCTGCTGTATGTCTAATTGCAAATTAGCCAATTTTTTAAATAGTATTTTGATTTTTTTTCTGACCTCATTGAAATTGTAGAGAAGAATGCAAGCGGTAACCCTTTCCTTTGCCACAAACTAGACTTGAACATTTGATGATGGTGTAAAAATACAAAATGACCTTAAAGCATTGATATTACACCAAATAAGGAAATAGTTCAACTTTTACATGTCTTGTGTTATGCATGAACAAATATATTTTACTTTTGTTCGCCAGAAAGTCATTCACTGATAAAAGAAGTCAAAAATATATAGCAAGAAGAAAGGAAATTTCAAAACAAACGACCACGAAGGGACTCGAACCCTCAATCTTCTGATCCGAAGTCAGACGCCTTATCCATTAGGCCACGCGGTCAGATAACGCTTATGTGAGACAATTGCACGTGCAATGGTTGGGGTTGCTCACAGTTGGCCTCATGCCGGAGCCACTTTTATGAGCAGATCTGTTGTTAAGTGGCAGTGGCATGAGTGATTTAAGATAACCAAGTTCCTCGTATTTATAATGTTCTCTTTGGTACGAGTCATGTAGCCTGCCTTTCTCGATGGGGGGAAGATACTCAAGACGTATAATGCCTAAATCTGAATGAATTTGGAATATATGCTTTAACAAAATCAACTAAAGTAAAAAATTAAATACATTTAAAAAATACTAAATAAATAAAACATGTTGCAGTTGTAAAAACATGTTCACTCTACCTCAGGTTCGTTGCCAGGGGGAACAACGTCTGTTATAACGTAACACCCGTGTGTAACATCACCTAGGCCTTCTGTATATTATCTCGTCCATCTTCATGACTGTAAATCGCCTTTACACGCCTCCCATTGACGTTTTGTGGACCGCAAGAAGTCTTCTAGCATCTAACTTCCCGTCAAACCACCGACGCTTTATTTCTGTAATATATAAGACTTAGGTTACGTCGTTGACCGCTGTATTAATATTCCCTCATTGTTTCGGGTCACCTGATACAGCAGGGCTTTTACTGACTGTCACGTCTGCTGGTTTCCGCCAGCAGGACTCGAAGCTCCGCGGTGTGAAACTTTTCACTCTTGGGTGACATTTTGACACTATTGATCAAACCCCACGAACGCGCCCCTAAACGTGAATCAGGTGGTATTCATCAGGTTAAAACGAGCAATTTACGACCAGTTTGTGCCTCTAAGAGAGTTTGATGAATCTGAGCAAACCTCACAGAAAAAAGTAAGTTTGATATAGGATGCGGCCTATTGATTTTTGGATATGGTTTTTTCAACTATTTATTGTCTGGCTGCTTAAGACAATGACTATGTGACATTATTTTTTTCATGTATTTTGAGGTGTTAAAATGGTCAACATTTGACATTTTTGTTCTGCAGAAAAGTTATATTTTCGTTTTTATGATTGAAGGAAAAAAAAGTTTTACATTAAAACATTACAATTTAAATATAGAGCAATTTCAAAATATAAATGGTCATACTGATTGCTGAAAGTTTTGGTAACTAACAAGCCTTTTCTAAAACAGTATTTTTCTTTTTTCTTTTTATGTGTCTGTCTACCTTTCTAGTGAGGAGAGCAGTTTGGGTATTGACCACGCTGAGGAGATGGAACTGTTACTGGAGAATTACTATATGCAGGTAGTGCTACTTATCTGAAGCCCCCAAACACTAATTAACTTAGATATAAAAATGTTTCACTATTCCTTAATAATCTGTAATCATTAAAATTATTAAAATAAACTCCATACAGGCTGAGGAGCTGGGGAACAAGACCAGAGAGCTGAAAGGGCTAATTGATGACTCTGAGAGTGTCATCTTCATCAACCTGGACAGGTACACACACACACACACACACACACACACACACACTGGGTATATAGTATGTGCATACATATTTTTGGATAGTGGCAAACTCACTGTGATTATAAGGCCTATAAGGGGAGTTGCCATTTAAAAATTGATCATTCAGTCACATTTAATAAACCCAATCGTATTCTATGTAGAATATTTGGACGGTTCAAAATTTGTATTCATAAAAGTTGTCTTGTATGATTTCTTAACATTTACTGGATTTTGTTTGAAATTGCTTTGATAATATTGGAACTTACAATGTGTGCAGTTGTTGTACAGTCTTTCTCTCTTTCTTTAGCTCTGACTCTTAAAAAAAAGATTAATAGAAACTGGTTAGAGGATAAGTTCACAATTTTCCCAATCTGTCTTAAAACAATAGTCAGGTGCCCATATGAACATTAAAACAGTTTTTTCTTGCTGTAATCATTTCACATGTTCATACTGGCTATTAAATGATCCCTTCCTAATGTGACAAAATACACTGTCCTCAATTTGTGCAAAAAATGGATTCAAAACCTGTTTAAATGTTCATATGGGCACCTGACTTGTTTTGTGACTTGAAAAACTGTGAACCCATCCTTTAAGCTGACCCATGTGCTTTCTGTTTCATTTCAGTCATCGTAACGTGATGATGCGCCTGAATCTGCAGCTGACTATGGGTTCCTTCTCCCTTTCCTTATTTGGTCTGATAGGGGTGGCCTTTGGAATGAATTTGATGTCGTCCTTCGAAGAGGTGAGACGGCTTCCTGACAGCTGTATTTGCTGTTTACTTCTCAAATAGGAGGATTTTATTGCTTGCTTGTTTTAAGTTATATGGTTGTAAGCCTTTGTGTTTTGGACTGTTAGTCTGATAACACGAACGACTTAAAGACAAACCTTTGGATTCGAATAGTTTCTAATGGGCATTTGTCACTTTTGACTAATTGATTTAATTAAAAAGTGGTTGATAGATAAATCAATAATAAAAGTGAATTTCAAAGTTTTGTTTTGTCTTCCAGTGTTGATGCAATGTTGTCTGAGTTTGTATGTTTTTCCCCGTATACATTTGTCTTATGTGTATTCATTCATTTTGGTCCATGTGTCTGTATGTTCATACAGATATATTTATGTGTTTGCCTATGTTTATCACCAGGACCCTCGTGTTTTCTGGCTGGTAACAGGCTTCATGTTCTTGGGCAGCGGGCTGATATGGAGACGACTGCTGTCATTTCTGGGACGACATCTAGAGCCTTCAATTCCCCCACTAGTAATACTCACACTCAAACACACACACACACGTACACACACACACGCACATGTGTACACTGGCCTCTCAGCATTTTTTGTTTTTCATTAGATGCTTAATATAATAGTGTATTCCTTTACAGTTCAATGTGTACAATATGGCAACTCTTATGGTGAATACAAGTCTTCCATCTCTACATGTACTAAGGCCACTCCTCACCCCAAAGTGCTGATATAGATTCGGCACGTCATTTTATTTAATAATGCCAGATGAAAGAGTGGTTAAAGATCACGTCCTATGTGTCATTCCTCCTGTTTGTGATACAGATCCCTCCAGTGTGGAAGAGAAATATGAAAGCATCAGACATCAAGGCGGGAGTCAGATGATGTTCTTCCTCCGCTCTGTAAAATGCCACAGACCTCCTACAGACTCTGCAGCTTTAAAGACGATTGTTTTACCACCCTGGACCTCCTGAATTCTCTACAAAGGCTGGAGATTTTCAATTTTTAACACAGCTCATTGTAACACTCTCCCATGCCTACAGCAGAGGCTGAGACTGCATCCAAATGTCTGGAGACTCCAATGTGTCATGTGTTCTTCTGTGTCTCATCATTATATTTTTCGTACTATGTTGGGTTATTTCAGATACTTGATTAGATGTTTTCATATCTAATATGTGGACAAACCATGTGGGCACAGAGTATTGCTCTGTCATCACTGGTTTTAGACCAGTGGATGGATGGATGCGTGGGCGAGTGGCAGCATTGGAACTGAAACAGATAACTCAGCTACTCATTTCATAGTTGAAAAAAGTGTGTTAAAATTATGAAATCATATTAATTTAATTTAATTTCAATAAATGTGAATCAAATGAATGCATAAAGTCTATTGTTAAGGTTTATAAAGTGTTATTTCCTCTACTATCAGTATGTGAGTAAGAATTTGCCTTTGTTAAGCTGAGTAGGTACAGTGTGCAACATTATAACATCGGTTAGACGATAAGGACTGAAAAACAAGGATTTATGAGATGATAATGGTACCTGATGTGATTGTCAACATAACTGATTAAAAGCAGAAGCACATTTTCAGGTATTTCTGACGGAGCAATGGCTGAGCTGCATCAGCAATTATTACTTAGTCCGAAAAAAGCATATTGCAAGTTTGTTTTGGTTTGTTTTGATATTCTGTCTCACTTATTACTGTGAGTGTCTCAAATTCATGTTTGCCCAGAAATGAAAAAAATAAGTGTCTTAATACATGAGGATCTTTCAAGAGTATGCCTTCAAAGCTGTTATAGACTTTGTCCTGTTCCTATTTGCGTGAAAGCTGTTTTAGTATTCTAAATGTTAAAGGCAGAACCTCAGTGGTAACATGGAAAAACAAAAGGAAAGCTTCGTCATTCTCGGGTACTTTAACCTAAAGCAAACTATTACAAGTACCATAAATCACTCTGCCATCTCATTATACACATTGACAACCCATGCCTCACAGCAGTGGTTTCCAACCTGGATTTCAGGATACCCTCAAGAGGTCGTCAAATAAATCGAATGGGTCCTTGGTTGAACTGGTCAAAGCCAATACACAGATGCAACAGGTGATAAGGGATCACCAGTACATTATGCTTCATTTTCAGGGGTCTCAAGCCAAACATGTTGGAAAGCACTGCCTTACAGAACTGTGTATTTTATCTAACAAAGATGGCAAAATCCTTCACCTTTTGACTATCATATTTAATGCTTATAAAAAAAAATATTCAGCGTTCTTGATATTTTTCATGTTTTTTTTAAACCACCTTGAATCACAGTGGATCTAATTTAAACTATAATGTCAAAAGTCTCATTTTCTTATGTTGCTGAGCCAAATTGAACTTGATAAACATTAAGCAATACCTTTTAGCAGCTGATTTTAGTCCGTAGATGATGGCAACAACGGCAAAGCAGTGACATTTTCTCTCATGGATGTGGAATGTTTTTCATCCAAAAGTACTTAGGGAACCTACTGCATGGTAAATTCTTTTGGTACAAAGAAAACAAAAAAGTTAAAAGTTCTTATTTTGTTTTTAATATTTCAGTTTATGTGTCAGGTGTGACTTGGATGTCATGTCTTGTACCTTTCTGTCATAACCACTCTTCTGCACTAGAGGGAGTCATCTACAGTTTAAAATGCATTCATCAGTTGATGCTTCTCTCTACACACTTTAGTGGCAGCACACACTGGTCAGTCCCTTATCTCAGGTGTAAAACGAGTACAATAAAAACAGTTTGGGATACTAAAATGTTTATTGAATGTATTTAAAAATGACTGTGTAGTAAACACTGCCATGTGTAAGTAGAAACGTCATGAGTCTACCTCTGAGCTATAACATACTGCATTGTATATGTTATAACAAGCAGCCAGTGCTTACAGCTTTATGTAGGCTATCAAAGTTCACTCATTTACTAATTTCTCCAGTGTTTCAGGAACCTATATTATATTTTTTCAGATAAGTTGCTGTAACTTCTCGCTTTGTGGTGTAGCCTGGTTAGTTTTGCTTCCTCAACATAGATGTTTCCTTGAAGTAGTATTAATAGTCACCAAAAAGAGAATCAGCATCATTATTTTCAGAGTAGTGTTGATTGATTTTTTTTTTATACTACCTGCGATGATAGGCATTCCCTAACGTGTGTTTACTTACCCCTCTACAGTAGCCTAATAGGCTGTTAAGGGGTGAAGTAATTTAGCCTACCACAAAATAAACTGTCAAGCTGAATTAAGTTAGGTTAGGACAGTGGACTTTTCAATGTTTAGAAAACAGTGTGAATAAATGCTTTTCTAAAAAATGTCCATCCATTAAATCATCTCCCGTCACATTCCTAAAATGTAGTCCATTTCTCTTTCCTTACACACAGCTCTCCCCTTGTGACTGTCCATTGAGAAACGCCCGCCTCCATGAAACTCCTTCAATGGACGTCACGCCGCGCTGACGTCACCGCGGAGCCACGCTGCACTGCCAGTCCAAACAACTTTTCCAGAGGATCTCCACATCACAACGCGCTCAGCAGCCGTTCGTCAAAGTGCAGCGGTTCAACCAAAGTAGCCGAAAACACCAGCGAAAACGTGACGAGGAATAAGCGGAACGACATAATTTTGCTTTTGAGTATATATTGTTTAGTGTTTTTCTCACTATAGTCTATTTGTTTTCCCTTACCACTCGTTTTTTATTGGAAGTTAAGATGTGGAATCTGCGGTTGTTGTTCCTCGTCGGGCTGACGACTGGGTTTATCAGTGAAAAAGTAAGTAGCATTTAATTGTGATTTTATTTAAAATATCGAACAACTAACGTCATATGAAACCTGAATGTTATTTGAGTCGATAACGTTGACTTTGTGTCTTTCTTTTATCCCGAGAAAAGGCACAAATTAGCCGTTAAGATACACGTTTAGAAAAGGCAACCCTCCGTAACGTTCAATTTTGTTCAGTTGCCAGTTCTGTTTTTGTTTCCCATAGGCTAAAATCAATGGGAAAGTGTTTTAAATGCCCTACGTACAATGTTTTACCGTCCTAGCTTGTTCAGTATGTTTATTCTATTAACGCAACATCTCTAATTGGTCCACCTGGACGTTTTTATGTAAAGTCTGTGCTAAAAATGACCAACATGACAATAAGCATAAGCTTTTTTAAGCATAAGCAAATCTTATCTTCCAGGAAGCAACAGTATTTACACAAGAGATAGGCTATGTTATATGGCGGACTAATGCGTGGTTTTGCCTAGTGATATTTATTCACCCATACACTGTGTATTCAAGCCAAGTTCAGGCGTCCAGTTGGTGTCAGGTTCACACAGGGCCAAAGTCTGTTCAGCCTCTAGCTTACAGCTTTGACATTTCAACCCAAACCTCCAGACCTGGCCAGAATTACTCACCCACACAGGGATTGGGTCAAGTTTCCAAATGTCATTATTTGCTAAATTAAATTCTGTACCAGAAAATCAATATGAATATTTAATTGGAATAAAAATGTTAAGAATGAAAAAGTCTTTCTGCCTGACCTGACAAGTCTGTCTTGTCCCAAACTAGAAAGATCTCTTCCTGTCTCTCTCCTCCTTACCATGTGTGTGCAGTCTGTTGTGAAGCTGGAAAACACCTGGAAATGACAGGCTAAAGCAAAACTCTTGTACATTGTCACAAGTGCCAAAATATCCTGCTTTCATGATTTATTGACTGTAAAAGTCCCAAATGAGAGCCAGATAACTTCGCCACCTCTCCAGAAACGCATGATATCTGTGATTTATGGACTGTATATTGTGAAAGGGAGAGAGCTGAAACCTGAGACTGTCCTGCTGGATATGTGTAGCAGGAACTGGCAAGGCATTAAACATTAGCTAAATACAGAGGGACAAATGGAATAAATACAGTTTAATGTAATTTCCTTCTCCATGAGTTTTAATCTGAAACATAATGTATTATAAACTGGATGTGATTACAGAAAAATAACTTTCTTAACTGTTAAAACGGCACTTTTAGAATCTTGTAATGTATGTCATACTTTGCTCTACACATGCTTCGTTTCCCCTTTACTTCATGCTACTGATACACAGACTCCAGTCCTAAATTGCTGGGCGTGATGGGTTACGGCATATATTCAAACTGTCTCTTTCTCTGAGTGTGGCTGTAGAATTACTGGTTAGTCAGTCAGTGGTGTTGCTCATATCTGAAAGATGAATGTTGAAACAGGCTTTCTGCCCTTGACGCTTGTGAGCCGGTAGTGGTGTCATTTTATGGATTGATGACTCACAATGAGTCCCACTGGGCTAGTCCAGACAAGCATGCACTGGTGGAATACACAGTTATCCAAAGTAGGCAGGAGGAAGAGTGTGACACCTGCTCTTATTAATTATTGTTTTCACAGAGAAAACAGATTACCAAAACCACATTAGAATAAAAAGAAATGAGTAAATGATAATCCATGAATGTAAAAGGTAGGTTGACATCCCTGTCTGTGGAGAATTGGTATACAGTGTGGTCTACCTGAAGTTTCATGTGCTCTCAGTTTATCAGTAGCACAGTATTAGTCACAACCTATTAGTCACACTGTTCTGTATATGAAAGGACAGCATCTGATTGGCTGTCGCACTATTATATGTTTGTGATTTTGTTGGTTGTATGTCTTTCAATCTCAGCATGTCCTTGAGGGAATTTTCACACCATTGTACAAATAGACCTGAATAAGTGTTAAAACCAGAGCTAACTAGGTGTTTTACAGTGGGAAATACCAGTGAGGGTTTCAACACATATTGGTGGTGAGGGGAGTCTGTCTTTTACTGCTCCACCACAGAGCTTTTAACATTTTAAGCCTCTTAACTGATAAAAATCTTATCTTTTGCCAAATATTGTGGACTAGGACCTTTTTAGTTTAGGGTCAGCAGATTCAAATAACTGATATGTATCTTCATTAAGGACATCATAATATTCTCTGTGAAAGATAAAAGTAGAAAAACTCTTTTGTACCCATGTCTCTTTGTACAATCCTATTAAACTCTGTCCAGACCTACAGAGTTGTAACAACAATTTAAAATATCTATTTACCCTCATTTGGCTTGTGTTTCTTTTATTGTCAAATACTTTTGCCTTGTGAGGGCTTTGGAGAATAACTATAACTGCTGTTGAACAACTAAACAGATACATTTGATGTTGAGGGGTCAGACATTTTATGACTCATGGCCTTGGTCAAACATACATCCCCTCGAACACAGCGATGTGTGCTGCTGCTGCTATCTAGATGGTGATGACAGGTCTGCTGCTGTACTTTTGGCTGTTACACAACCTCCCTTTTGGCCCGATTGCTCTCTCATTATCAGCTCACTGGGGAAGTATTTTACTTTAACTGTTAATCCAGAGGACACAAAAATATGGATTTGTTGATTACAAGATTTAAGATTTCATACACCTTCCCTATTGCATGTCTGTAGTGTTTTATCACTGCGACCTGGCTGTTTCCAGAGAACTGTCTTCCATCTGACAAAGCACCAGGATACCAGATGGTTATATACGGTCTCTGTGACCTATGTACATATGTATGTTTTCCAGATGTGCGTAACCTCTGAGTGACTGAGTCAAGTCTTTCAGTAAAGCCCTAATGCATAACTTCTTCCTGGCAAGGGGGGGATGGACAGAGAAAGTGATAGCTAATTTTATCTTGCCTTCGTGTTTCATTTTGTATGTCACATTGTCTGTACATGACTTTAAAGAGTTAGATGATTAATCAATTAGTCAATCAACAGAAAATGATTCTCGAATAATTCTGATTATCAGTTAATCTTTAAAGTCATTTATGCCAAACTTTCTCTGGGTCCATCTTTTTTAAATTTGAGGATTTACTGCTTTACTCTGTTTTATTTCACTGTGAACTGAATGTGTTTGAGTTTTGGACTATTGGTTGGACATAACAAGAAATATGAAGACATCACCTTGAGCTGGGAATTTGGAACGAGCATTTGTCACTATTTCCTGACATTTTATTAACTAGAAATGATTAATTGAAAAAAAGACTTTCAGTGGAATATCCTTAAAATGTGATCTTATCATGTTATCATTCGTGCCAATTTCTGTTTGAGTTTCCCCCAGAGCACACTATAGTTTTAGTTTTACACATATGAAGAGTGTGGCGTCATGTGATGCATACCAGTGAAAAACAGTTCATTGCTTTGACATCAGTTTGATTATTTTACGTGTGATTGTGCATACATCTGCCATATTGTCATATTTATCACTATCGGAATAGATCCTTTATTAATGGAGATAATGATTTCAACCGTATAGCCTTGCCCTACCTCACTGTGTATGTGAGGGATTCTGTTTAAAGTACATGTACGTGGTGGCGGTGGTGTGTTTGGCAGTCCATCAGTTAAGCGGCACCTGAGGTCACAGTAGGACTAGTTGTTGTGGCCTTAAAAGGCAATCCTGCTCATTTTCAGGATGTACATTGTGTGCCTCCTTCACTGGGACAGTCCAGTCAGTATAGACTCGTGAGCATTGAGCTGCTCTCTTTCAAAGCTATCAAAGAGACCAGACGAGCAAGACCAGTGATGTCCAACCCTGAGCTGTGAGTTTGATCGTAAACATATCGCAGCTCTAAGCTTAAACTCTCTTTGGTCATCCACACACATTTTAAGTTTAAAGAAAGGGTATCAGCAACGCATACAAGGAAGGCGTTATAAACATCATATTTGTATGTCTGCAGGCTTTCCAGCTTTGTGTGTGTGTGTCCATGTGTTTCATTTTGACAAGCACAGCATCTGCTTTTGTAATCCCTGGTTGAAGACAGCAAGAATGCGAGAGCCCCATCTGTTATTTTATTCATATTCATTATGAGACTTTGCTGTCTTTTGAAAGTGGATGTTAATGATTTTCTGTTTGGCCTGTTTCACCACAATGTGAACACAACATCTGGTTTATCTCATAATGGGGTTTCTCTTGTTACATCTCAGTTAGCTCGAATAAAAATCGGATATCCCAGAAGTCGCAAGGGGAATTGAGCTGAAAAGTTTGTCTTGAGCCTTGATCTACAGGAGTTTATTGATACCAAAAATAGGTATACATAGGTATATATTATTATAGAATAAATACACACATTTTAGATCTGTATCACTTCTGATGTCTGGCTTATTTGACTCTCATTCTGTTCTTCACATGCAGAAAAACTATCAATCTTGACTTGTTGGGTTTTGTTTGTTGCCTTTTGATGACCAAAGCTGCCAAATGAAAAGCTAGTGTTTGCATGAGAAGACTCCTGCTTTAAGAATTGCTTTATACCTTTACTTCCCAAAAGTGTGAATATTTATTGCACTAAAAGATAGAGCAGTACACCTCTTCACGCATCTTCTCATATGTCACCACCAGCACCTGTTTTACCAGAAACATACAGTACTGTCCCTGTCTCTCTCCTTCCCTTTCTCCCTCTCTCAGCACCTGTGTTAGTGGAAGCATAGTATACATACCAGACATACTTCAGGTCTCAATGGGCCATATTCATCCATGTCTGTGTGTGTGTATGCGTGTCTGTCTGTCTCGCTGTCTTACTACCAACATCTGCTAAGCCTTTTCCTCTCTTTTTTTAATTTCAGACTCTTTTTCAGGTCGCTTTCTTTGATTCATGTGGGTTTTTTTTAGTCCGCCTGAGCCGTTTGTTACATTACCGTCTTTCTGAGGATACCATGGCTTGTTTTATTCTGCTTCAGACAGAGAGACAGAGTCATATTTCAACAAGCTGATGAATAACTTCATCTATTTAAGTACCTCATCTCTTTGGCTGAAGCCTAGTTTTCCCCTGTCAGACTAGATGACGAGACAGGTTGGGTTTTGGTTTTCATCACACTCCTTTGCGTAGTGTTTGGGTTAGTGGAAGGTTTTCCTGAGCTACAATCTTATAAATGAAAGAGTTTCTTTTTCTCCATGTGTGTGTGTCCACTTGTCTTTGAAGCTTCTCTATCTCTCCCTCCTCCTCATAAACACACTTCGATCTCTGCTGTCTGGCTCTGCGAAGCATCACATATTACTGCCACAACACATGAAATGAACCAGAAACCAGCCTCCATCTACTGTACATGGCTACAGTATGGATGCAATACACACTGTGGTTAAACTCCCAGACACCAGTGAGCACTCTGGCATTTGACCAGCATAGGTCATTGGTAGTGAGAGGTATTGTCTTACTCCCACACTGTAGAGACGTTCACATGTTTTCAATTAGTGGAAGGAATTCTGCAAGTGTGAATAAAGGAGGTCTATGTGTCTCTGTGTCTCCTTTGCTGTCTTTGTCAGTATTTCTCTCCTGCTCTCCTTTAATAATAATATCTGTAATTGTTTCGTTCTTCCAGCTCTTCGTCTCCTCCCACTTATCCTTTTCCACAGCAGATGACCTGTACCTAGAGGGCCAAACGTCAGGTGACCTCCCTATAGATGATGAAGATGGTGAAGACGACGGCTCGGGCTCTGGATCAGGAGACTACGGTAAGAAGACCACTTGTCTTGCTTTGTAATTGTTTTGCTTGGTTATTTTCATTTTAATGAAAAATCATTTAGGTTACATCCTCACATTCCTTTTTTGTGAGCGACATTAACACACAGTGAAAATTAATCTTGTGGACTTTCCATTTTTATTTTTCAAATCATAATGTCAACAGTCCAGGCCCTGTTTCCGAAAAGCATCTTTAAGCTAAGATGATTTTATCCCATAGACCTACAATGGGACTGAGATCATCTTAGTCTTAAAGTGCTTTTGGGAAAATGGGTCCACATTTCTGTGTAGTTACCGTATCTAAGTGCTACATGTGCATAAAGTAGGATTCTAGACATCACAATGGCAGAATTGCTACTTCATAATTCTGATTATGACCTCTCTAACCCTCCAATCATATGTCTTTAAATTAAAATTTCCTTACAGGCAGTTAGTTTTACAAACGTTTTCCTCATCTCATATCAGACAAATGAACAATACATGCATCGCTGTAGACACACTGTAGACAAGTGTTTGTATATTCAGACACAGAAGCCCTCACTCACAGTTGACCAGGTGTTTGTCCTGAGGTGATGTGAAGTTGTGAAATTTTATTGGATGTGCACAGATGTCAGATTACTCTCTGCCTTTATTGTCAATGACTCACTTTTATGCCCACAGTGAATAATGTGTTGGAACATTTAGCTCATTCAGAACATTCAGTGCGATCACAATTTAAACTAAAATGTGGTTAGGTACATTCCATTACGTTATAAAACTCACAGATTGCATTCCTCCTGCACGTAAAAGGAACCAGTAATTAACACCCTGAGAGCATATTTTAACATTGTACCACTGTGCTTTTAAAAACCATGTCTCCAAAACTTTTCATGAGCTTAGAAAAACTGTTTTTAGCTTTGTGACAATTTTTTTTTTTTTTTTCTCAGATAATCCAATGGATTTTTAAATGATTTATTTGTCTTATGGAGTAGGAGAATTTTCTCAACCAATAAAGTAACATTTAATTCTTCAGTATATGTGGGAAAAAAAAATCTAAATCAACAAAGATTTTTGACTCTGTGCCAAAATTAGGTTCAAAATCAGTAATGGTGCTAGGTTGAAAGGGAAATCAGAAATCAGTTAGAATGTGTGCTGATTGTTTCCTCTATCTCAGGTATCAGCAACTTAGATGAAGAGGAGTTTCTCAGGAGGTTCCTCAATTTCTCTAGAACCACAGCCTCCAAAGAAATGGTTCCAAAGCAACCACAGCCAACAGCAGACTCTCCTGACAACCCACCAACCACAGCAGCAGACAGCCAGGATCCACCAACCAAAGTGAAGGACGCTGAAACAACACCATTCATATCCCCTGTTGGGGACAACAAGGACGAGGAGGTAGAATATTGCTTTTCCTTTTATACAAATCCTTATCTCAAAGTTAGACAATCTGGGTCCCAAAATGCACTACTAATAATATACAGTAGACTATTTAAAAGATTCAGACAAATGTTACAAATGGTGTACTTGTCAAGGAACTTCTTCGGACATTGGTAAATAATTTACAGGATTATATATTTCCAACATCTTCTCTATGAAAGCCCTTGCAAGAATACATCCATTAAATGCATTTTGACATATGACGTGAGCTGAGAGTTGTTATGAAGTGAAACTGCTATGCGGTGGTAACGAGAAAGTATTCAAAACCACATTATGCCTCAGTTTTTTTTTTCAGCCTTACTATGTTATCCAGGGCATCATGTGTTTAACTAATGTGTATCTTCCTCCAGGTGGCAGGTATTGGCCCAACAGCTGACTGGTTCACACAGAGAACCAGTCTCAGCTCCACCAGCAAGCCTCCCAGTGAAACTACCAAAGATACCAATGAGGACAACAGTCTGGATAGGTTGGATGTCTTGACACCCATAGACAGTGTAGAGGAAGTCCAGATCAAAGAGGCTGAAAATGATATTCTAGCCAAAGACGGCAGAGGCAGCAGAAGATATGAGATGGACTCTCCCGAAGAGGTGACCTCTGAGAACTTGTGGGAGAGGACGGAAGTGCTGGCAGGTAAGGGCAGATTTCCACAAGACTTTACTGCATCTTTGTTGTCCCCACATGTCTGGTTTAATGCAGTAATTCACTGAGAGTTTGACAGTTAATAGTATCTAAAGACTAAACACATAAAGGCTTTTATGATAAAGCATACATTTATTGTAGTTATTGTAATATTAAGATTTACATTTTAGTGATTTCTTTTCTTGAATTGTCTTTAAAATAGTTTTGACATTCAGCTTAAAGCCAAATATTGTGAAACATATGCAGCAAGTGTGGGACACTGTCCAGAAAATATACAGTACCAGTCAAATGTTTGGACACACTTTCCCATTCAAGTGAATGGGAAACTGTATTTCAATCTCTCCTCTCTTTATGCCCTCTGCAGCGGTGATAGCATGTGGAGTGGTTGGATTCCTCTGTGCCGTTTTCCTCCTCCTCTTCCTCACCTACCGTATGAAGAAGAAGGACGAAGGTAGCTATGACCTGGGAGAAACCAAACTTTCCTCAACAACCTATCACCAAGCGCCTACCAAGGAGTTCTATGCCTGAACTGACCAACAGGGACTTTAAATGTAAACTGTCTCCTCCCAATCAGAACTTTGAATGGATCTATGAACAACTGAAGATGATTCCTCTTGATGAAGTTTGAAGTCAAGCACCTCTCTTTTTCTTTCCTACCTTCCTCCTCTGCTACCCTTTCACATCTCTATATATAACGTTCAGTGTTTGTGAAGAAGAGTTTATAAAAGAACAAGTAAGACTATTAAAATACATTCCTATCATTCCACTCTGGGGACGGAATTAGACATTAAATATACAACCTAAATTTCCTAAAGGAATCTTTTCAAGAGTGTCATAATGGATCACCGCTGTTCTAGGTCAGGAAAGTAATCAGCTTCAAAGTATTGATATCACTGTGCCTTTAGACCCACATTACTTCTCTAAGCTGAACCGCACTGGGCTGGACTTTGTTTTGCATTACAGACAAATCCATTTAGCAGAGCTACAGCCTGAACTGTCCCAGCTCAGCGTAACAACATTGAGGAAGTTCACAGAAACATGAACAACCTTAACGCATTTTGAATGTGTTAATAGAAACAGTACCACATATGGGATTAGTATTACAAATGGCCTTTAAAAATTTAAACCCTTTTCCCCTTTATTTGAGGTCAAATTTGCTCTGTTAGCATTTCTTATTGTTACATTTCATTTTCTGTACGCTTTCTTTGCTGAATTGAAGACTTTTTGTTGTTATGAGGAATGAATATGTTTTTTTCATATGCTGTCCAGTATTGTTACTCTGCAGGTACATATTTTTGTTTTGTTTTATCTCATAGATATTTGACACTTATAGAACTGACCAAATATAAATGTGCTTTATTTGTCTTTGGGAAAATTATTTTGAGTAGCTTTTTCATTGTGTTTTGATGTTTAGAGATTATATTTCAGTAAGCCATTTTTAAAAAGAGATTTCATTCTTTACATTGTATTCATACAGTGGTAACCTTAAGTAGGTAAACGTCCCTAAAGCTTGCATCTGTCCAACATTAGTAATATCTTCAGGACGATTTTATTTGGCGACTGAGTGCAGCAAGCATATGGGACAGGATGGCTAAGGTAGAGCCAAGGCTAATGACTATAATTCAGAAACCGTAGACGTGACCAATGCTTTCTGACGACAGCCAAAGCACATTCCTTTCTGACGGTCAACTGTATACAGCTACAATAGCAGGTTTGAAATATGAACTTAAAGGGACAGTGACAGCACTTAGTGTTTCTTGCGATTTATAGAGTCAAGGCTTATTCACACAGCAGGATAGGAGAGTTAAAAATGCAATCAATTATAGATGTGTGTTTAACTGTCAACTGTGATAAGCAGTGTAACTACTGACTGGATTATCCCAAATCAGTAATGTATTCACTACTTAATACACTACTTTAATTAGTCACAATACTACTCTGAGTGTAAGCATATCAGGTTTTAAACATGTGTGTCATAATTATCAGTGTTTACCTCAACCCGCCAACCAAAGGAGCACTGCACTTTTTAGAGACTTTTAGAGCTTCAGTAAGGATACAAGAGGCAGTTAACAGCAACGACAACAAGGTGGTATTCCCTTTTGATAGCACATTGTTTTAACTTGTATACACCCTGTTAAATATATGTTTTAGTGAAAATATTGGGGATTTTCCCTAATTCTAGTCTCTGATGAATTTTAGCTACCTACTGCTTATTATGTGTCAAAGAACAATACTTTTCACATCAGCCTCTTATTGAAATGGGGAGAAATGTTGTCTTGAAGTAGCTCTATTGGTGGCCTTACAATCTTAATGAAAAAGTCAAATACACATTTTTTAAAACCAACTTTGGTTATCAAGATGCAAGGGGCTAAGTTTTTAAACGATGAGTAGACCTGCCCCATAACTACGCATTCTCATTGAAATTACATTGGTTTCAGATTGTTTTATTTCTGTTGCTCTGACTTAGTTGACTTTTGAGTTTAATGTCACATAACAAACGTTAAATTGGTAAAGAATTGTAATGGCTATTTTGTTTTTAGATGATCCTTTGTCAAAGGTCACCGCCCCCATGTGTGGCATGAGGCGATGTAACGTCAATGAAAGTTGGTGTGTGTGAGGCTACATTTATCTTTTGTCCCTTAATCAAGGCTACTTAATAGTGTTCACATGCTATACTTTTCTCTGCTATAATAGAAAAGACTTTAAAAGCAATTCTAGATTATCTGAAAGCAAATGCAAACTACCTATTCACTATGGCTGGAATAAACAGGACGATCTTATCACTAATCCACTGCGACTTACTGCTGATAACGTGACATTTGTTGGGCACCTGAATTTTCAGCACTTGACAATACATTGTATACATTCATTTACCGTGCTCTTACAGTATTAGTGTCATGCTTTGACCTTTTGAGCTGTACAGAACCACGACTGTAATAGTTCTGGGTATGAATCCACTGTGCCAGTGTGGTCTAGAAAAAAAAAAGACATTTCTGTTGTCAATAGCAACAGAAACGTCAGAGAAATGTCTGACATGGACCATACGCATAGAGAGTTAAGACAACGGGTTAGCACTTGCTGGCTATGCAACAGGTGATGACACACAATAACCTTTCTCTTCTAGGATCTCTGTAAGTTTATACAGTCTGTTGATGATTCTATAATTTATATGAACTAATTTATACTTGCTTAGACTATAATCCAGGTTAATATGTCAGTGATAAATTGGGATTGTATAGTATTTACTCATTGTCGAAGCCTCTTTGTGCCTACTGCTCAGTTTGTTTTAATATTTATGTTTTTAGTGTATTTGGCAAGCCTTGTTTTAATTCATTTTCAATTTTATTATCAAGTTGCCTAGCTTTTTAAAAAAACGTTTTTATGAATGCATTTAATAGTAGAATAATAGAATCATAAGTTCGTTGTAAATATATTGCAGCTTTAATTTTCATTTTAATCAAAGTTGAATATGAATTGACTAAAGCCTTGGTTCGAACAAATAAAACACCCACACAATGCTGGGGATCAACCAAAAATCAGTTTACAGATAAAAGGTGGCCAGTAGAGAACTGTGTTGCTGAAATGGTGTATCTTATGAGGTTCACTGCTGAGTAAAAGATGTGGCTTTAAAGCAATTCTAAAACTGTTTGTCATTTTTTTGGCTTTGGGGATGGGTCTGAATATAAGAGCATACATTCCTTTTTCGCTCTCATACACACACACACACACACACACACACACACACACACACACATCCATCCACGGACAGCACAACAAGACAGATGTATTCACTCAACAGGATGTGTGCTAATGTTCACCCACCTCCCTTTTATTCACCTTTCATCCCCCCCTTTCTATTCATCTTTCTCTGACACATACACAAAAGGTGTGTACTTACTGGCCAGTGAGGCAATGATTTTATGTTTCCACACCTCTGTGTTGTCATAAACTTGTGTTTTGTTGTCAGTGTTGTGTATTCACTGTGTGAAAAAAGGCAAAAACCAAGCCCAGATTCTTTAGCAAGTCTAATCCTGCTACAGAAATTTACATTGTCAAAAGATGAAAGCTCTGACTGGATACTTAGAGTTTATAATGAGCTATTGGTCATGACGTGTTAAATGTGCCTTATATTGAAAGGTCAGCTGCAGGTAAAAGCACTCAGTTGTAGCTTTTGTTCCACTTGTTTGCAAAGTAGCACAGAAAAACATGTCCGCCCAGCCTCAACAAACATCCTCTTATAAATGCAGGTGACAGAAAAAAAAAAGGTTTTCATACCACTGTGTTAAACCAAGCCCACAGCATGTGAATGGAACCAAATGGTCAGATGTTTTTCAAAACCTGATGATGCAGAGAAAAAAAAACACAAATGGCAGTGAAAAAAGAGGCTGGTGGAAGATAGGAAGACACTGAATCTCGTATATCATTATGTAAAAAGCAAATGGCTGAAAGTAAACAAGTTAAACTCCTTTACATACATAAGTTCTTAATATTCTATAAATAAAGTCATATACTGTGGTGGTGGTGGTGGTAGTAGAGTGTAAGTAAAGTATAAGTAAACATTAATCTGACCCTTCTCACAGGGTGGGACGTTTACAGTGAGTGCCAATGACTGCAGAGGAACACAGAAGATTAGTGGTAGAGATGGATGGGGGATGAAAACCGCAGATTGGGTTGTGGCCACAGAAGTGCTGTGTTTCTCTACAGCGTGTATACAATACAGTCCAAGCAACTAACTTTTGGCAACTAACATTGTTGACAAGGAGATATGGAAATGTCAGAAGAAGAGACATTACATAAAAGTGCTCCATCAAACACTTTGTAATTTGGTGGTATGTATAATGTGAGAATAAAAGCAGGTAGCATTTATTGGGAGTTAATAGTCAAAGTGCGAACAATACAGATCATATATCCAGCTGTGTTGTTTCCTTGGCAAGAGGTATCTTGCTCTGCAGCAGCACTTGATACTTCTCTGTAACAAACCTGCTCCCTTTGTTCAAAAGCCGCTTAACTTATGCTGAATATTGAAATCACATCTTCACAGAATACTAACTAGAGTTCAAACACTTGGTTTATGGTGGAATTACATTTGGCATTTCATTTTTTTTTTGTCTGCATTTTAGTTAAAGGTAAGGATGATCTATTTATGCAACATTAACAGCTGATATACAGATATGTCAGATATGAACCCAAATCCTAATTATCTAATGATTAATGCCAATGTTAAAGTGCTGGCTTTGAGAGTCTGTCATGATTTTCCCTAAATATCTGGGCCTAAATCTGTGTGTTTCCTAATATTGGCCTGTAGGATTGTATGACAAATGAAATGCATAATCTGAATAGACTATAGTAGGCCTACGGTTCATTTAAACAAATTGATTAGTACAATTAATTTATATTAACAGATTAATTTACAGTTGTTGTATATTTTCCCTTTTCATTTATGTGGAAAGTGTTTTTGGTTTATACTTTTTCTGTACTTGTACTGATACAGAGAGAGCGCTTTTATTGTGAAAAAAGTCGGACCGGAAGTTTATTTTTATTAGGCACGCTGAAATCACGAGCACGGAAACGGTGTTTGTTCCGGTATTCATGTCGTGCAGAGTTCTCTTAAAACTGTCTAAAGTCTTGTAACGTCAACGATAACAAAGACTCTAACTTGGCCTGAAGGGTTTGTGTTTGTGTTATTTTATAGAGGTTTTTAATCAAATGTTATGCTCATTGTTACTCTCAGAACTGTCAACTGCCGTAACGTTTCTCTCCATCCTCAGTTCGCCTGTATTCAAATCTGATTCTGTCAGGCTTAACGTGTTGTTGTTGATAAAAGATAAAGCTCAGTCAATTTGACTTTGTTAACGTTGATCTTGGTGGTGTATTTGAATGGATAGCTCAGCCACTAACGTTGTCAGGCCTGGACTGAAAGTAAAGCTCTCAGTGCCACTAACATTGCACCATAGTCTCAGTGGGGTTATACAGCATTACGTTTTTGGTGCTTTAGGGTTTAGAGTGAATTAGTTATAGGCTACTGATCTGCAGTTTTTAATCTACTTTGGAAAGTATAATTGACTATGTTCTCTTTCCTCCTGCTCTCTCTCTCCCGCCCCCCCCCTCCTCAACCCAACCGGTCGAGGCAGATGACCGCCCACCCAGAGCCTGGTTCTGCTCGAGGTTTCTACCTGTTAAAAGGGAGTTTTTCCTTGCCACTGTCGCCTAGTGCTTGCTCATGGTGGGAATTGTTGGGTCTCTGTAAATATAAAGAGTCGGTCTAGACCTGCTCTACTCGAAAAAGTGCCCCGAGATAACTTTGTTATGATATGGCGCTATATAAATAAAACTGAATTGAAAATTTAAATAGCCTCAAAGCTGTAAATAAGACTAACAATTTACCATTAAAGTGATTCAGTTATATGGTAGTATCTGTTGTCAGTATGAACTTGTTACAATATTGGATCAATGATGTACTGCTGGTTACAGAGAAATTAAAGTTAATTAAGCAGCTATTGCTCCAAGAGACTGTCAGATTTGTAATCACACTGATGTTTTTTCTGTCTGCAGATGGCTCAGAAGGGTGGACTGCAGGTCCTCCTCTCCCTCTTCATGTTTCTCTCCATGCTATCATCTCTGTGTTACTGTCACCCTCACTCTGCTTGGCCCATGAGTTCAGTGGCCGCAGCCAGGGCTGTATCTAATCATACTGAAAGGAAAGGTAACCCAACCCCTCCTACACATGTAGTAAAGGATAGAGCCCTATGTTTGGGGATCAGGGATGCCCTCAATTTATTTTTGATTCACTCAAACATGTTGATTTTCTTAAATAAGGCCATGCACCCCCACACAGGTGTTTTCAATTACTCTAGCTAATTAGTCCTCTAGTCAGGTTGAAGTTTGGTGGAGCTTTGCTGGGAATGACATCATGTCACCAAACTCTATGAACTAATAACAATGATAAAGATAAAAAGATATTCTTAACAAAAAAAAAGAACATTTGGAAATAAAACCTGAGTTCCTTTTTGTGTGTTTCTGTGTGAACCCAGTCTCAGACATAGCTGCAGAGGTGGCAGGCTATGCTGATGTGGCCAAACGGATTATTGACCTGGCTGTGTTCGGAGCTGCCCAGAACCGCTCTTACAGACGGCTGGCTGACTTCACCGATACCATAGGGAACCGTGTCAGTGGCTCACACAACCTGGAGATGGCTATCAAATACATGCACAATGCTATGACACAGGATGGGTTGGACGTACATCTAGGTGAGTATGCCTTGTTATCTGCCTCGCTGGATGCAGGATGTGAGAAGTGTGCAGTGAGGATAAATTGCAGACATAAGTTTCACAAATTAAGGGATCTCTTTCAGCAATGTCTTGTCCTCTGCTGATTGTAACGGTAGTTTTGTTTCACCCTTTTCTTCTCCAGAGCCAGTCAAAATCCCACACTGGGTGAGAGGGAAGGAGAGTGCAGAAATGGTGGTGCCCAGGGCCAAAAGTCTGGCAATACTGGGACTGGGTAGCAGTGTAGGGACACCACCTGAAGGTAAAAACTATACTGAATAAAATCATTTTAATGCCTTTCATCTTTCATACACCTCCCTTTCACTCCTCACCGTCTCACTCTAATCTCTCCAGGTATCGAGGCAGAGGTGTTGGTGGTTCAGTCTTTTGAGGAACTGAAGCGTAGAGCCAGCGAGGCCATAGGGCGGATTGTGGTCTTTAACCAGCCATTTGTCAGCTACGGGGAGACGGTGGCTTACCGTGCTAATGGCGCCTCTGAGGCAGCCAAAGTGGGAGCTGTGGCCACACTCATTCGATCTATTACTCCATTCTCTATTAACAGGTAATCTATCTGTCTATGAGGAAAATGTAACGCAAATTACATTTAAGTGAAGGGCCTCTGGGTCTGGCATTTGATCCGTAGCTTCATACGTCTGTCTTCGTCTCTCCCTCTCTAGTCCCCACACAGGTTGGCAGGACTACCAAGATGGAGTTAAGCGCATCCCTACAGCTTGTATCACTGTGGAGGATGCTGAGCTGATGTGGCGTATTGCACAGAGGGGGCAGATGATGGTGGTCAGACTCACAATGGGAGCCAAGACTCTGCCGGATGCTGACTCCTTCAATACAGTGGTCGAGATAACAGGCTGGCAACACCCGGAACAGGTAGAACTCTCTCCCATGACATACACCCGCCTGTCTGACTTGTTTATCTATGTATCTTGTCATGCTACGGGCTCTCTTTTCCAGTCTTTTAGTGTTGGGGGAGATCTTTTTGGGTGGTTCCAAATGAATTGTATGGAAAACAGATGTCCTATGAGATTTATATTTTTGGAAGAAAGACTATTACTATTTTCTTGTCTCTCTCTTAATTAGTCTTTCTGTCTTTTCCTCGGTTTGGTGGGACGAGGAGAGAATGGTGTAACCTCCTATTGCTGACTCCAGATATTCCCACAGCTGTTTAGTCTGCCTTTATTTTGCCGGTGTGTGATCTAATCTTTCCAGAGAAGCGCTGAGGCTCAGCTCAGCTGGAAATGCTGAGAAATGTCACTTTAGGTCAGTCAGAATAAAGTAGGTTTCTATGGAAACACAGCATTGTGTAAAACAAACTATTAATGTGTTAATTATATTTTTGGATGTGTTTTTAAAGTCTTTTAGAGGAAGGAGTTTTCAACTTCCTTTGAAAATTCCTAAGAAATCCCCCTGTACTGGCTTCCTAGTGTAATGAATCCCCAAACTCTAACCATATAAAGATATTATATAAATTACAACAAGCCAGACCTTACTGCATTTTTCACAGATCACTGCATCTTTTTCTATTGGTGAGTATAAACAACTCAACTGAAATTACAGGCTTGCTGAAATTAACTTATCTTTTTATGGTATGAACAGAGTTGTGACTTGTGAACACATGTTAATGTAAACACACAGAATGATGATTTAAATGTACTTTTGGGCAGATGTTCTTGTACTGCAACACTGGAACCTGCAATCATTCTTAGCATTTATTTGTCATTTTCAGACATTGTCATGTATGACTCAACCAACGCTGTGTATGAAACTTTTGAGTCAGTGGGGATGGACAGTGTTGCTTAGCAGGGACAGTGACTTGTATACCACGTATAGGGGTAAAGACCCAGACAAGTTCAGCAGGTAGAACCTGATAAACAGATAAGGTGCTGCTGCACAAATCTGCAAATGCATGCAGGAACATTCTGTTTGCAAAAGAGGCGGTATGATGCCCCAGAAAAAAAATCCCACTAATGCTTCTGTCATTCAGTGGACAGGGCTGACACGGTACAGTTGGTTCAGCATACCAGAAGTGGCATACTCAGCACCAAGGCACATGTTGACCCATGTGGGTACACAGTTAGGACTAGTGGGGCAGATTTAACTTGGAGTCCTTGGAAGAAACTGTCTGGAGCTCTTATACTGTCTGCTCTAAGTTGTCGCATCTGTCTGAATAAAAGTGGATGAGAAGCAGGATGAACACTTCCCATTCACAGGGACAGACCCAGTCGGGTTGAACTAGCATGTCCTAAATAGCTGAGCAGGTTATAGAAATTTTAGTTGCACTGATGTGAGAAGATGAGTGGTAAAACCTGTGTGGAACAGAACTGCAACATATCAGGAAAACAGGGGAGAAGCTTCTCGAATTAACATTTTCCATTTTTATGTATCACACTTAAAGCCTGTGTGAAAGTTCCAGTGTCATCTGTGAATCATGGTGTGTACTGTATGTAAGTGGAGGTTGCCTGGAGCTTGGGTGTTTTTTGTTTTTGTTAACGAAGTGTGTATATTGCATGTGCGACAGAGGATTCTGTACACCACGTAATGTCTGATGAGATATGTTTTGTTGGCAGATGAAAGTAGATGGTATTTGTACTTGGAATTTCCCAGGAGTGTGACTATGAACTATGTATGTATGCCTTTACTCCCTCACAGCCTCTTGAGCCTGCAAATACAAGGCCTGCTGATTCAACAATTGCAACAACATATCCTAACTAACATTACAGCCCAAGTTGGCTAAACACAAGATTCCTGACTTTGATTGCTAACAGAGAACACACACTTTGTTTGTATGGTATGATGTCCTTTATATTTCAGCAGTTCCCAGTGTCTGTAGTTAAAGTGAACTCTGTTCTTCTTTACAAACTGTTGTCTCTCTGTTTTAATTTGTTTAAAAAAGGGGAATCAACTGAAAAATCAGTCAGAAGACTTGGATTAGAGGAACATTGCTGATGTAATCTGTTACTATTCTGATCTGGGAACCAACTCTTGGTCCCTCATTATAGAAAAGGGAAATGAAACACATGGCATGGTTGACATCATTTCTGGCTCTGTGCCTTTGTGCTCCTGCTGGCAGTAGCTGTGTGTGTGTGTGTGTGTGTGTGTGTGTACACGTTCATAGAACGATGTACATTTTAGGTTTAGTGAGTCATTTCCACAGTTTAGCCTTTCAGAGCCAGTCAGAGTCATCTGAGAGTGATGAGTTGCTAGGATTTTTTCCACCCACTCAACATCTACATCTTCCATCTTTTTTTCATGAAAATTTCAACTTTTTGAATTTAAGATGTCCTGATGTGTAGACCTCCTATTAATAAGTATGCCTAAAACACAAATCATGTTGCTAGACAGTGACTGGGATGAGTACTGATCATAAATGTCAATGTATTTTGGTTGGGGAAAAAAATGTTTTTGTTATCCTCATCTAAACAACTGCATGCCACTGAACCACAGCTAAACATCTTTTGCATACTTTGTTGATCTCTCATGATTTAAACTCTGTTAACTACAACGCATTTAGTTGTCTCCACTGTCAACACATTGTAAAAAGCAGCCAGAAACAGACATAGCAGCACTAGTCAGGTAGCTGTATCCCTCAGTAGTACGAGGGACAGAAGGGGCAGAAGGATCTTTCTGAGGTTAACCAATGTAAGAATTCCAGTACAACAGAAAAATAACCCACATTGGGTTTAGATGTATTTGATGTCCTGATATTGCAACGCTACTGGTGGCCTGATTTTTATTTTTTTATTTTTATATACACAAGATCAGTGTGTTTTAAGAGCAAATTCCAACTCAAAGGCTGGACTGTAAAATCCCTGATGCATTCTGTAACCTGGGATAGACCCTTATTTGGAAAACTAAATCCATTTCTTCTAACATGTTAGAGGTTGACAGTTCTGGTACTGCAAAACCAATTCAGTGATTCATGGATCTTGCACACAGCACTATCTCTGTTTGTCTTTGTGTGTCTGTACTAAATGCATATGTGTGTCTTATATTCCTAGTTCATGTATTCCTACATCATGCTAAAAGAATTTAAGTGTGTAGACTACACTACACTGCACAAATGTTAAAACTATTAATCTATTTATTAGCTATACTGGTGGCACCTTTAGCTCTAAGCAGATAAAAAATATTTATGTAAAGGTTTAATTTATAACAAGACATAAACATCTGTACCAAATTCCACAGCAATCCATCCAACAGTTGTTGAGGTATTTCAGTCTGGACCAGAGTGGTGGACTGACAAAAAAGAAAGAAAAATATTAGCATTTCTGTTATATAAGGTTTTAATGGAATGTGTGGCCTCTGGGTCATGGTCCAGACTTGGACTCGCTCAGAAAATGTTTTGTAACCTGGAACATCAGGTCAGGAGCATCCCACTGACTGGAATCCCACCCCTTAAAATTCCTGGAAATGGGGATATCATGCTGAACTATGTGTTTTTGTCTTTGTTTTCCTGAGTCTGTCTGTCTGTCTGTCTGTCTGTCTGTCCTTGCTGATAAAAAACTCTTTACTATAGATACTGAGTCAAATTTTAGGCATATGATGTGTGTGATATGTGTTTATGTGTGCTTTAATAAAATGTAGACAGGATATGGGTCACATAGGATTATCTGATCCTATTCTCTCGCACTTCAGATTAGACAAATGGTTAAGTTGCCATGGATACGCACCTAACAAAACTGTCCAGACTGTCTCAGTCTCTTGTTTCTATGTTTATATCTCTTTATGTGTCCAATCTGCTAGGTCGTCTTACTGAGCGGCCATTTGGACAGTTGGGATGTGGGCCAAGGCGCCATGGATGACGGAGGTGGAGCCATGATTTCCTGGGAGGCCCTGTCACTCATCAAAGACTTGGGTAATATAGAGACAGACATACTGTATAGACACACACATATACAGTGTGTGGCTCCACACAGATGAACTTCGACAGAAAGAAACATTTACATACTGTAGAAATGCAAAAAAAGAAGTATACAGACAGCAGCAAGCTTACACAAGCTCATAAACAAACAAAGTCAAGTAAATGATTTACTTTGTTATTTAGCTTAATGTAACCTGCTTGCCCCACTGTGATCAACAGTTTTCTTTTTAAACAAGTGACCAGGACAAAAAAGTACAACTCTTAACAGTTGGTAGAACAACGTACAAAAGCAAAATATAGTAAAGCTCCATGAACGAGTGAGCAAAACAAAGTTTTCTATATTGCTGCTTCAATAAACTCCCAACGGCCAGATAGTGAATACCATGAAGAAGGAGCAGAGTATCCAGTTCCAAACTTGGGGACAAATTACAAAACAATTCCTCAGACTGTAAACAGTAATTTCCTCCAACTGTTTGCAGAGGAACCAGAACACACGTAATTAGGAAACACTCGGATATACAGTACAGTATTCTTATGGACAAAAGAATGCAACTGAATAAGCCTATAGTGGGACAGGTTCATCCAAACAAGAGTACAAGGTCCAGTGATAAAAGGTTTTGTAGTCAGGAATACAGTGAACGTTTAGTGTGTATTTGTTCTAAAGAAAAGCTGCAGCATTTTCACCAGTATACATGATGATTCATTCATTGGAGCGGTTTTCTTTCTGTATATATTTGTAACTCTGTTGCTTTGTGTGTTTATTTGAGTGTTTATCTGTTTCCAGGTTTGCGTCCAAGGAGAACCCTGCGAACAGTGCTGTGGACAGCTGAAGAGCAGGGAGGAGTCGGAGCGCAGCAGTACTATAATCTACACAAGGTACTGTCTACTGTTACTGCAGTGGCTAATGGGAAACACACTGTAACAGCAGTGAAGCAAATGCTTTTTCTGTTAGTGAGAAGCAGGAAGGGTCAGACCACATGGTGAAAGTTTAGAGTGTAGGAGTGTAGAAATGTACTTC
The DNA here is from genome assembly GCA_008360985.2 of Macquaria ambigua. NCBI lineage: Eukaryota > Metazoa > Chordata > Actinopteri > Centrarchiformes > Percichthyidae > Macquaria > Macquaria ambigua. Next base: position 119,522 of record VMKM01000065.1, on the reverse strand, counting down.
CAGCGAGTTTTCTTGAGAGCTTTGGCAGCCTACCAGGCCTGGAGCCATAATAAACTACACTCTCAAAAACAGAAGAACAAGTTTAGTGCACACCAAAGTACCGTAACTCCCCAGTGTACTGTCCAGCTCTTACATTTGATATATAATTAGAATTGAAATGGCTTCAATTAGTTAAGGCAGCTGCACTAGCAACTCGGGTTGGTTGAGTGTGTATGCTCTGGTTTGAAAGTAGCTCTGCTTGAAATGTTTAATTTTAACACCTCCTGAGGCCTCATATGAAGATTGAGTGGCTCAGTATTTCCATTGACTGAAGCTTGTGATGTTTTTATGTCTCCCTTGATCTCTCTCGGTCTTTCACCTCTACTATCTGCTTTGTCTCCTTCCCCTCACTACGTCCTCTCCCCGTCCAGGTGAACATGTCCAACTTCGACCTGGTCATGGAGTCTGACTTGGGGACATTTACCCCGGTGGCTCTGCAGTTTACTGGCAGTGATGCAGCACGAAAGGTAGGCTTGAAAACACAACACTGTCGGACAGTGATCAATATTTATTCAAGCTTAAAAGTCAGAATTCTGCAGAACACAGCTCCTGAAAGCTGGCGTAAATTAGTATTCAGTCCAGTGAATGTGCTGTTTCCCTCATCTGCTCCCTACTTCACATTACACCTACTTTTAGACAATTGCTTCCTAGATTGGGCATTTTTAACTAGTCCCAACATTGAACTTTCCATTTAACCTCAGTGTAGTCTCTGCTGAGCATTTAAATGGCAGGAGGAAAGTAGTCTCTGCCACAGGAACCACAGCAGTAAATGCAGAAAACCTGTTCTTAACCACAGAACTACTTCATCTTTTATGTGGATGTGGCACTGTAAATCTGCTGCATTTCATTGTCTCAGTACTTGTACTCTGTGCAATGACAATAAAGTTGAATGTAATCTAGTTACATGGTCACAGAATGTTTACTATGGGCTTGGTGTCTGAATGGCCATGTAATGTAAAAATAAGACGATGAATCTTGGAATTACAATATAACAGACTGTGTGATGAGCTGAGAGGCACTTAGCTGTGTCTGTATCAACAGGTGATGGAAGAAGTGGTTAAACTGTTGGCTCCCATTAATACGACCAAACTGGAGACACACGGAGAAGGGACAGACATCTCACCGTGGATGCAGGCAGGAGTACCAGGTCAGTTGAATCAGTCTGTCTGTCTGTCTGTCTGTCAGCCCAGTTGAAAAAGGAAGTAACGAATTTCTGTGGTTCTGGTTTTAATAACCTCTCTGTTCTCCTGAAAGTGCTGTTTACACAGAATCACATCCTCACTGATGAACTATGAACATAGTAAAGTATAGTAGAGGGAAGTGGGGGGCAGATATGTAACGTTAAGTGGGATTTCTTAAAAATCTGAATTGAAACTGCAAGATGTTTAACATACGTATGTAAAGTTTTCAAGTTGAATCTACGAGCCAGGCTGCCAACTTGATGCGACCAAATGTAGAGATTGAATGATGGCTACACAGTGTACAGTCAGCATATAAACACATAAACTGATAGAAAAAGATTAAACAGAACAGAATAAAATTGTGTAGTATTAGATCACACAAAACTGAACCAGTGTAATTGTATTGGTATTGTATTTGCTCCTTTTTAAAAAAAGAAGAATCATTTTGTACATTGCTGGTTGGATATTGAAACTTATTTAACACAGATAAGGCTTTACAAAGACTGCTGACAGTTTATTCTTACAGTTTTTACAGACCTGCTCAATCTCCTTCTCTGTTAAATAACACATTTTTAAAAAGCACAGATACCACTGATTTTAAAACCCTAGTTTGGCAGTAAGGGTGAGAGACTGTATGAAGCCATAGCAATATAGTGCACAATATAGTACTGACAGTGAAAACAGATTGAACCCTCAACAATGCTGTGCTTAATATCAGTGTGTTACTATCTTTGTGGCTTTGGTAGAGATTTAGTGGTCCAAACATCTTCTCTGCCTCTGTCTAGTTTTTGTAGAAGTGAAATTGCAATGTACACAGAAAGACATTGTTGTATACCCTTTTAGAGGAGGAACTGAAAAACAAGTACATAACCAGGCACCACAAATGTTCCTGCTTTAAAGTAGTAGAAGGAGATTTAGTTGGAGGAGGAGAGTGTGCCACGTTGATACAGGTCCAGTGGTGCAGGTGTGGGTTTGGTGGTAGGAATTTGGGGATGTTTTAAAAGCCCTGCTTCGCTATCTTTAAGGACTTTTACTGTGTTCATTAAGTTAAGAATGTTAGAAGGAGTGAAGAAAAACTATTAGATAAGCCCACACTACATTGGACAGAGGTTACTGTTAAGCCCATTACACAAGTTGATAATTTGCTGCACAGGCAACTTGTTCCATGGCAGTTTTCTTATTGTTCCATTCACTCCATTAATCTGTTATTCACCAAGTCCTCTCCATGAAGACATTTCCAAAAAGGTAAATATAAAAAAGACACAGCTGCCAAGCACATGTCATGTTGAGTCCTCATGAACCACCATAGACAAGCTGCATTCTGAAGGGCCTTCCTCCTCGTCTGTAAGGCTGAGTCGAGGTCTCTTGGACGGCCTCTTTACTATTGTTGGTTGTAGTAACAGTAATGGACTGTCCAAAGGGAAGGTGATGGTGCACACGCCGCAGTCTCTGCTGGGCACTCTCGCCTGGGTAGCTTCAATGCACAGACAAAGAAATTAGTAAATTCTGTCAGTGGTGTCTCATTTAGCAGTATGAATGAGCACTATTAAATAAACTTAGCAGTAACAAAATATTCCAATTAAAATATGTGAAAGTCATATAACATCTATTCAAATTACTGTAACTCATAGCTAGTGTAATGTTACTGGAATTAACTAGTCTTATACTAATGTTGAAGGGACGGTACGTCACTCACTACTGATGAATGATTAGGGCTTTTTTTTTTTTTTTTTAAACAATAAAACTAATTAAAGTGTAGTTATAACCTGTTAAACATTAGAATGTAAAAGTGTTTATAATGAAATAAAATAAAAGTGAAATGTTAAAAATCAATCCAAAAAAAGAAATTGATAAAAATGTACTTTTAAAAACTTTGCTGTAAGTACAAAAAAAAGAGACAGAAAAAAGACGATAGAAGGTTGGGAACCAAAAAACGTTTGTTTGTAATAGATTGTTCCCCTATAAACTAGAAAATTAATAATGAAGTATTCTGTGTTACTCGTTACGTGTTATTGTCATAGTAACATATCTTGAAGGAACAAGTGGTGAGTGAAAGTTGTGGCTTAGAAAAGTGTTAGTAGGTTATGAATTTTGATTGGAAAAACTGAAAAATAGAAGGGAATGGGGAAATTGTCTAGCTATGAAAAGCTCATGTGACAGTTAAAGGACATGTTAATCAAAAATAGACAAAATATTGATGGTACATCTGTGGAACCGTTAAGGGTAACATCGAGATTTATTCCTGATAGTTATATCGATGTGGATGAAGCTTAACTTCCAGGCAAGAAGGGATTGCTGATGAAACGGGAAGCTTGTCAGATAACATTTTTAAATAATAAGCGCTTAACTGGTTTCTTTTAAACATTTAATTAAATGAATATATATGTTCCATTATGCCTTCCCCAGATTTTCAAATGTATTGTTTTGGTTCCTTAAGTGATGCTTCAGTAGCACATGCTCAGTGGATTTGGCTGATTATAGTGTACATACATTATAGTGATTTATTGAGACTTGTATGTCCTTGACTCAAACCAGTAATGATAGTATCTTCCTCCCAGTTCCTGATCTGTATTCTTCCAGCAACAACATGCTTTTGTTTTGTTTTGTTTTTTTACAGATGCCTTCCTGTTTCATTATCATCCTTCCAATATTCTTGCCAGCCACACTTTTTGTATATGGCCTTTTATTTGGTTCTTAAACTCAGCTTTACTTAGTGGAAGTCGTATGTCTGTGATTTCAGGGACTGTATTTCTCATAAATCTGAACTGAAACTACGAGATGTTTAGAAAATGGATGGGCATTTTAAGTTTTTGTCAGTTGTAAGTAAGTAAGGGCCCTGAGATTTCCTCCTTGGACCGTGGGTAGACAATATAGGTCTGTAAACACTAAAAAATAATGACTAAATAAAATCTAAATAGAAACGGCACATAATCAGTATAACATAACTGTTTTATTACAATACATCTACTGAACCTGTATATGTGTTTTATATTTTTCCTATAAAAAAGACAAAGAAAATCACCTCTGTATGTAGCTAGTTGAATAATGAAAGCCATATAACAGGATCCAGCTTTACAAAGGCTGTGGACAGTGTCCCAGTTGACAGTGAAATTACAGTTTTCATGCAGTCAACGTTCTGGCACATATTACCAGTAGCTTCACACAAAAGCTACATTCAAATTTGTTTGGAAATTTCTTTTCATTTTTAGTCACCATTTCTTATACATATCTGATATGAAATACTGTAAATGAACCAACTTGATGCTGTAGAAGGAACACTTGAAACGGAACCTTAGTGTCAAAATAAATACTCCACAATTTGTACTGTACATCAACTCAAATTTTCATGGGTGTTTTCACCTGTTCCACCATTTGATTTCAAATTACCATCCCTTGTTTTGCAGTATTGGCGAGAAACTGTACCTGGCCATAGCAGTTTGCCTCAGTTATAATGGATTTTTGATAGTTATCATAGATATTTGTCTGTTTCCGTCTTTGTGGTATTGGTAGAGATTAAATAGTCCAAACATATTCTCCACCTCTGTCTCGTTTTAGTAGAAGTGAAATTGCATTGTACTAAGAAAGACATTGTGGTATAACTTGTAGAGGAGGAACTGAAAACAAGGAACACAAAAACCATTTGAACCTTCAGCCAGGCAGACCACAAACGCGTCACCATTTTTTGTTTTTTAAAGCCTCAACCGAACAGGAGAATTAGCAATCTATTATTAAACGGTATCAATGGAGCAGCTGAGGGCTTGATGACTTGCTCAAGGGCACATTGAAGGCAGTTATCTTGACAGATGTGATCTTTTTTGCATACTTCCTCTGTTTTGGTGATTTAGGGATATTATTAAGACGTGTACTTCCATATGTATCAGATGGAGTAAAGGGGAAATCATTATGAAAACTTAGACAAGTACCAGTTCAGCTGGACAGAGGTTACTGTTAAGCCCATTACACAGCATAAATAATGTGGTGTACAAGTACCTTGTAACTGGTAACATTGTTTCATGGCACTTGTTTTACACCATAATCCAGCATTCTTATTTCTTCCATTCACTCCATTAATCTGTTATTCACCAAGTCCTCTCCATGAAGACATTTCCAAAAAGGTAAATATAAAAAAGACACAGCTGCCAAGCACAGAGTCATGTTGAGTCCTCATGAACCACCATAGACAAGCTGCATTCTGAAGGGCCTTCCTCCTCGTCTGTAAGGCTGAGTCGAGGTCTCTTGGACGGCCTCTTTACTATTGTTGGTTGTAGTAACAGTAATGGACTGTCCAAAGGGAAGGTGATGGTGCACACGCCGCAGTCTCTGCTGGGCACTCTCGCCTGGGTAGCTTCAATGCACAGACAAAGAAAAGAATAATTCTGTCAGTTGTGTCTACAGCAGCAATATGAATGAGCACACTATTACAGTAAGTAACAAAAACTAAACTAAATTTCATATATGACTTGATGATATGTAGTGCTACAAACCTGTGCTTCGGAAGTGATTCTGCAGAGTTTTCATGGAGAGCTGAGTGCTGACTGATTTTCTCTCTGGGGGGTCAGTCTGGGAGGCTACGTGTCGTACAGGATGAATTCGACAAGCGCTGCCACCGGTGCCCTACACAGTGAGACAGGGAACAGCGACACTTTATGCATCCATCATCACAAATATTTAAAACAACAAATTACAAGTTACTATATTGTGAGCAAAAACAAACCTCATCTTTTAAGTCAATACTATCACCTGAAGTTGTTCACGTACGGAATGCTTTGAAAATGCTATGAAAGACTTCTGGGTTTATGCTATAGAAATGAGCAGTAGATGTTATTGTGTCCTTTGGCAGGAGTGTAATTCAGACGCTACAATCTACAATTAAAAGGGGAGTGGCAAAAGATGGAAAATGAGATTAGAGGGAGACATTAATGTTCTGTCCAAGGTTTTGTTAAATGGCTCTTTTTTCCCTTCTGTTTTTGTTCCTTTTTTATAATTGGTACTTTTCTTTTATCTATTTACTTCTCTTTCATACACTTATACACTTAAACGTGTGGCTCATAAAATCCTAAAAAGATTAATGCTGCTGATATTCTACAGTAGATTTTTGTTATTGTCAACAAATCACATGACAAAACCAAAACCAACAGCGTGTTTAGTCCGTCTCTCAAGCGCATTCCTAAAATGTGAATCTTTCAAAATTGGGTCAAAAATATTTAGCTTCATTAAAAAAAAGCTAAACAAGTAGCTTAAAAAGCTAAACATTACTCAAACAGAAGTAAACAGTGCATTTGTTGAGACTACTTTCAGTGGTGGAATTGGTGCGCTTCATGGCAACAGAAAGGTTTATGAGGGATCGACTCAAAGTTCAAGGTAATGTCAGATTCAGGGATTTCTTTAAAATTTAGGCTGACATGAGAACCCCCAACCATGAAAAAAAAAAAGAAACCGTTTCTGTTTTGTTCAGTTTCTATAAGCCACAAGACTGTACCCGCTTATATGAGTGGCTTTTGATATACCTTTTTTGCCCTGGGGAGGGCAGTAATATACTAAAGACGAGAAGAGGAAGCAGTATGGGAAGTAGTAGCAGCAGCAGTAGTAGAAGAAGCTACGCCAGAGTGAGCACTGCACAACGCGATTTCTGCAGTCATGCAGTCATGCAGGCAAACTATACATTAAAGCTAGCCCCTGGCCTATACGACAGATTTTTATTTGACTCGGCATCACGTACCGACTTTCCTGGAGGCCGTGGGAGACAAAAAAAGCTTATTTTTGGTTCTCACGGGTCCGTAATAAGCAACTTTGCCCCCTGTGGCTAGAGCAAAGTCGCGACCCGATGCGAACCAGACTTAGCCAACTTCGCTTAGCCTAGCATTAGGTGCTGCTGCCTTAGTCTGTGGTTGCTGCTATTGTCAGGTGCTAAACCATCCAGTTTATCTTCCTCAGCCCATGTTGCAGACAAAAATGCGCTCTTTACACAATGCAGGTTGGCAGTGACACACACTGAGCATGAACATGCTGTAGGCGCTGGTGAGGTCTTCCCAAAACAAACGTTAACCCAGCTAGCAGGCTAATCTGAGCAGTGTAAACAGTACTTCGGTCACCACAGTATTCTTACTTCGGGTTCTGATTTTACACTTGAGTCTCGCACAGTGGGGGTCGATCCTTCCTTGAGCGTTAATTTTGAGGCAAATCTCGCTTTGATATGGCCCGCATTAATAAAAGTCTACCTCAACGTGGTTTGGACACATACAAATAGCTGTTGGTCGTAATGGGGATGTAATCATTAAAAATATATTTTAACCCGTTTTTCCAAATCTGTAGATGTAGGGACGCTGAAGGGGACCAGGTTAGCTAAATGAACTGATTGTGAGTGGACACTTGAGTTACCTAGAGGGAGGGCCAATGAAAAATGTGTCCCCTCTTTATAGGAAGGGGGCTCCAAACCAGAGTGGCTTGTAAATCGTAAGCCGGGGTGGTGTTCTACATTTTCCGGGATTAGGGGCCTCACTCACCTGTGTCACAACTTTTGCAGTGGTGGGGACAGCATCAGGATTTAGGAGAAGCTGCTTTTTGAATCCCATTTCCACCTCTGCATAGTTAGAGAAGCACTCGCGCGTGAAGTGCAGATTGCACACGTAAACAGAAGCGGAGGGTATGTCGACCCGCCCCATAGCATGCAGCCAGCGGTGTGCCATCTCTCTGTTGGACGGCAAAGAGTGCAATCCCTCCGTGCTTTTGCACTCGGGATAAGCGCATTTTCGACCCATGTTTTACAGCTGACTCTATGACAGGCTACAGGACTAGCTAACCAAGCTAAAAACAAACTAACTTCAACTTCTTCCTTCTTTCGATTAATTGGCATTTGGCCACCCAGTTGTTTTTGTTTTACTGCCACCTACTGGACTGGAGTGTGGAGTGGTAGATTGGCAATAAAAACAAAAACAAAAACCTTCTCAAGGTCCACTAACTAGCCTTTTCTGGTGTTTTCAACCGACTGACTATACAAATTGTAATTTGACAAAACAATCCAAAGTCGATGTCCACTTACTAGCTTTTTCCACATCTCCATTGTCCTTCACATCTACATGGGCAGGAAGCCAAAGTAAAAAAACAAGTTAAAAAAGCTCAATTAAAATTAAACCGTGGAGCCAAATGGGAAACATTTTTGCTAACTTAACCAGATGCCACATAAACTCAATTTTTTTGTAGAATAAGGCAGAGAACTGCCATTGCCATGAATACTATAGACCGGGACTACAACCAATTGATAGCATAAATAAGTGACTGTACTTTACATGTACTTTACATGTAATTCCCTATCTCAAACAAGTAGATTTGGTGTTAACCTTTGCTTATAAACCAAAGCTCCCAGTATATGTAACAAGTACATGCCAGAAGGTAAAGTAATAAAAAAGCTATGTTTCTGCCACCAGTGTTATTAAAATGATTATTTCCTAATACATCAGCAAACCAAAGCAGGCCCAGTAGTCTAAAGAAAAGTTGCTGGGATGGGACTAGGCCAACAGCTTCGATGAGTTATTGTTAAAAGAAAGTGAACCACTCCTTGTATTAGTCAGACCCACATTCCCCTTCCACAGAAATGATTGATCCAGATGCAAGATGATTCTTTTCAGATGTAAAACTGAATGACGTTTAGTCCAGGATTGTTTGAACAGTTGACTCAACATGTAATATTTAGTGGAACAGTTTGTATTTGATCTATCTTTTTCTCATCCAGGTGCTAGCCTCCATGTAGCAGACAATCGATACTTTTGGTTCCACCACAGTGAAGGTGATACCATGACCGTTCAGGACCCTCGAGACATGGACCTGTGCTCAGCATTGTGGGCCGTGGTTGCCTATGTCGTGGCAGACCTGCAGGACATGCTGCCCAGGTAGCCAGTTAGCACACATGATGATCACTGTGAACCACAGCTGGACCGGTTAATTCCAAAACACACGGTCAAATCCAACTTTAAAAAAAGCCAAAAACTTGAGATTGAATGGATTGATTTAAGAAATTTCTGTTTACAAATTGAATGTGAATTGCCCTTGGACAAACAAGTGAAACTGAGAGAGGATAAAAAAGAGACTGAGTGACTCCTCTGTATTTATTAACCACTAGCTGTTGCATGATATCAGCACATTAAGTGTTTCAGTTGAATCATTGTAAATTGAAGCATAAATAGATGTTACAATAAAATTAAAGCATTCACAAAAAATATTGTTTTTAAATAAAGATCCAATAGATTTACATAATGTTGTAGCTCAGGGCTGTGTCATGATTATCTTGAATGTAAAAGCAACATAATAGAGGCTTATGTGATCATGCTACATAATGCTTTTAATGACTTTCAGCAGAGAAGAACACACTATTCTTAGAATGAGAAAGAAATTACATCTTTTTCAAATGCTGGTTTACTGACAAGACCAATAAAATGGGAATAGTGGACCTATTAATATACTGTACTTGTCTTGATGCCCTAATGTGCTGCAAAAGGGATTTTTTTAAGGAAGTGTAGAAATTAATAAAGTATTAAAGTCTAGAAAATCACCTCCACACTGTGAATTACTCATCTGTGAGAGAGAGTGATTCTTGTAATGTTGGCCTGTAGTCAAACAAGCAACAACAGTGAGCTCATAAATAAAGTATGTTGAGAAATTGTGGAGCTGTCCAGTTTCCCAATGTTTCTGTCAGCTTCCAGTGTTCTCAAAAAGAACAACTTCATCTTTAAAAGTATATATATTTTTTAATCTTTTATTTGTTTTTAGATGGTTGTGGTAAATGTTTTAAGTATTATAATTCTTGCCTGCATTCGGCTGGACTGTAGCCACATTTACAGGATGTTCTGTAGGATTTTACACAAAAAAAAGAATTGCAGTGTTGTAATATAATCAATAAAATATTAATCATTACTTTCCACTGTTACTCCCATCTGCTCTTCTGCTGTAATACTTTGAATTTTGCTGATGACGACAGATGAGACATTAAGTCCATAGAAAGGAGAACGAGGAATGGAGAAGCAGGAGGCGGTATGATGGGTGAAGAGATCATACAGAAGAGGAGAGGAAGTAAAGAGAATTAATCATTTTGTGGGCGCCATGCAGACCAATACAACAGATACAAAACACAAACACACACACCCCTTTACCCTGTGAAGGTAATTCAGCACTCCTGAGGGGTGATGTCAGGGTTAGTCAGCCAGCTAATGCAGATAGTCATTTTGGAAACACAGATGTGTGTGAGTAGGTGTGTGTCTGTGTTGAAACAAAGCTGTGTAACTTTTAACCAGTGTCTATTGAGCTCTTCCTCATATGCCAGTAACACTGATTCACGCATAGACAGTTGGGTTAGGGAAGAAACACACAGTCTGTGGATGTTAAACACTCACTGAGTCACACATAAGCACCGCTGAAATGATCTGTAGAAAACCACATGCACGCATCAACGTTAGACTTCTGTCACAGGACTGTTTGAAATTATATTTAAATTCTATTATTATTCCATCTATAAATGAGCCCAGGTTTCTTTTGAAGATCTCTAGATCTGTATGAGATTTTAGATTAAATTAATATTTTGCAGGCACACATTGGACCCCTACAGCAGCCAGTATGGTGCGAACACACGGCATCCTTTTACGTCACTCTAGGTCAACATTCGTCACAATTCTGTGCTGGTGGGAGTTGCTCTGTGGATACAAACATTAATTAAATAAAATAAATTTAAACATTTCGCTCTCTTCATGATCATCCTTGTTATCATCTGCTCACAAATTTGCTGGCATCCACTGCACAACTTGAATTAAACCGTGAACGCTGACTTCATCGGCCTCCATGTTTACTCCGTACAACAGTGTGCAGCGTCTTTGCTATTTGGGTCAGTTCAGGACTGTACCCAGTTCACACTAGAATCTGATATTGGCCACATTTAAAAAAAAATAATGTGAACAGCCAAACAAAAAAATTAGATCTGAGCAATAAATCCGATTTGAGCACTATGCCTTGCAGTGTGAACGTAGAAGTAACGGGGAAAGGGCTGGACTACAAACGAGGCGTTTCGGGCAGTTCAGGAGCAGTGTTTTCTGTTGGACAGAATAACTCTCGACGTGGACTTTGGGCTTTCTAACTTTGCAGACGTTTTACATGCACCACCAGCAATGTAAAACACTAAAGGAAAGGGAAACCCCCAAAAAGCACAATATGGCCTCTTTAAGCAGGTCAGGAAATCAAAACAATCTCACAATTTGTGTGGTTCTGTGAATGATCCCTTGTTCTCTGCGTTACAAATAATTGTCATTTGAATGCAGTATATAACCAACAATACAGCTGGATATCAGCCAGTACACACTATTATCCAGTCAGTGTGTGGAGCTTATACTCAATTTATCAGCATAGGCCACCACCTTGTGGACAGACTCCACAAGAGCAGCACCTAGTAATTTTCCATTTTCCTGTGGTGCTTATTTGTTCAACTTTATTACCAACATGTAGCTTTTTTAAACAGACAAAATAAAAATTGAAATAAAGATCAAGTTTGGTTCTAGTGACAAAAACCTTTTTTAACATATGAAGTTTAAGTGAATATTTTTATCATACACTTTACAAGTTAGCTAGTTAAACTGCTGCAAGTTTTTAATTATGAGTAAAATAATTTTGACAATTACAAAAGTCACTCTGGGAATAAACATACCACATTAATTTTCAAATGTCAATGCTGTGGACATGTTCATGTAGCCACAGGCCTTCTGGAGTTGAAGACCTTGATGCCATTTTGCATTGAAGATCGGGCATATTTGGTCAGGAGGGCTCCGGTGGTCTGTTTCTCTCCACACAGGTCCCTGAGTGAGGAGAGGAGGGAGGCATTACACATTATAATCTATCAGGTAGCTCAAGAAATGACTTATGTGATTTGTTTCTGCACTAATATCGACAAGACAAATTCATGTCCCTTTAATCTATGAAAATTATAATTTCCTAAATGGATGACACCTACTGTATGTATGGCGTGATGTCGTCTTCTGTCCATTTCTCTCGGACTGTGAAGAGGTGGTTGAAGCGCTCCAGCGTGTCCTCTGGGAGATCCTCCACCCGCAGCAGGCAGATGGTCTCTGGAAAGGAGGTGCGGTCCACTAATGCGACGCTCTGGAAGATTTACAACGCCATCAGCACTGCGGTCAGTTTTTCAAGAGAAATCAGTAGGAATGAACAGAAACAGCTGCAGCAAGTCGCTCTTTTATTACAAGAGCCTGATTATCCAAGGCTGGTTTGAGACTGTTTCATATTGACTCAATCTGGGAAACTGAATCCGCAGGTACAAGGAAATGCAAAGTGTCTTGAAATAGAAGAACAATGAGATGAGAGGAAGAGTCTGGTGATTTTAATGGATTATTGACCCCTAGAAGCCATAGCACTACTCAATGTTTTGGCTCCATACTGTAGTGGATTTATAGTTTTCAAGTCAACGTGGACATACTATTTCATTATCAGGAAAGAAAGCTTCTAAAAAAGACAAACACATGAAACTGCATCTTTAAAGATGAAGACTGACATGCAGATTGTCACTATGATTGTGGGGCTCTATTTTTTTTCTTGCCAGTCAAACTGCCATCTGATGCATACTTAAGTCAACTTTATTGTCCTTTATAAAGAATGCATAGACCAATTGTGCCATATTGTAACCAGAGACACTATAAAGCTGCATTTTTGAGAGGAAGGTGTGTTTCAGATAGTCTCAATTGTTTTCAAATGTATTTAAGTGTTGAAAGTTTCAGTAAATTGCTATCTCTTTAAAAGATTTTGAGGATTGTACTGAAAAGAAAGAATGTAGAAAACCTGTATCCAAAATGCCCAACTTATACTCTAACTGCAACACAGAGAAAAAACTCCAGCACCATCTTCTACTCATATTGCAGTATATAAGAGAGGTACCGGCTAACCTTTAGCTGGTCCAGTCTTGTGCTCATGCCCTCTGGGACGCTCTGCTGCCAGACTTCCTGAAACTCCCTCAGGTTGAACTTGACAGCATTCTGCAGCAGCAGTAGCGCCACGCCCCGACATACTTTATCCTCGTGTAGTGCATAAAAAACTTCATCTGTATAGAGAAAGAAGGATACAGAGACGTCAGTACTGTGTAGTTTCAGATTGTGTAGGATTGTACTCCCAATTTACTGATGAAAACTTAAGGTCAGTGGATTGCTTTTCTTTACCGTTTTCAGTATAGTGTTTCCCGTAGCAGTTCAAACAGTGCTCGATCATCTCTCTGTGAGAGAAGAGAAGTTATTGGAACCTGGCTGGGCATCTACTGTAACACTTATCTAGCATTATAATAAATGATCAGACAGTCAGTATAACCTCATTGGTTAAGTTATTAGGGTAGTTTTTTGTTAGCTTCACTAAAATCAACTCTTTTTTGAACTGTCAATATTTGACTTTTTCTATTGCATGAGCATGAGGATCACAGGCATTAACTTACTTTGGTTCCAGTGGAGCTAACTCTTCCAGACTGGTTTGAAGGGGAACCTTGTTGAAGGACCACGACTCAGAATCTACCAGCTGAGTCACATGACCGAGCAGTTTCATCTCGTAGTCAAAGTCCAGCACACGCCAGTATCCTGAAAGACAGAAAAGATACTCTTTCTAAATATCTGGTACATATCTGTTTTGTTATTTATATTAGTAAGTATAGCTAAGATTAGAGATTATATTTACAAAAGCATCACTGTACCTCTCAGGAGCACTACATTGACAATGATTTTGTACCAAAAGCAACTTTAACAATTAATATACATGTAGATATTATTCAAAAAATGCCAGTATTTACCATCTATGTGACATGCATGGATGATCTCTAATTGGGTCTTTAGCTCCTCTTCACTGGCCTGGATCCTCTCCAACAGATCCTGCATTGTGTACTGGTAAGAGAGGCACACAGGAAAACTTACTAACGGCTACAATAACATGCAAAAGAGGGGAACATTTAACAGTGAAACATTCAAAATGGAACTGTCATCTTAGGCAGCTGTACTCAAATGTATGGTTTAAAAGCCATTTACGTCCAATCAGGAGAGGACAAACCATGTACAGATATTGACATAGAAGTCCAACATTCTTTCACCAGATGCATTACATGATCCTGCTGGTTAGCGGTGCGCTGATATTTCACCTAACAGAAATCTTTTGTAATAATAAAAAAATTTTAGCGTGCAAAATTGTCTTGAAACTATCTGTACTTTAAGGATTGAAACCAGTAATTTGAAGGATGAATGAATGATGATGTACAAGCTGCTACTACAGGACAGATTGTAGATGATCACTTTTACCAAGGCTACCGGTATTGTACATCTTCCCGGCAGATTTATACCATGGGTGCTATTGAAAGAGTAAAGACTTCACATTCATGCCCTATCCCTATATACACAGGATATTATGATTAATGACTTCACTATAGAATATGTATTTACCCTATTTTCTGTATTCTCCTCCTGCCCCCCTAAAGCAGGTCCTTCATAAGGATTCTCCATTAAAAGCTTCTTTAGTTTCTTCAGTTTAGGACGCTGTTTCCTCAGTTCCCAGTAGCTGTTACAAAATCCCCAGATCTACAACAGGAGTAGGACATGTTAGTGCATGTGGGTCATAAATGCAATTAACCGTTATGTTAAGGTTGTGACTGTTTGTGTGGGCGTTACAGTATACCAGGCAGGTGCCTGTGAGTGTATGCCTGTGTCATTTCTATACCTGAGTGTGCACCACATTAGAGCTGTCCTGGCTGTTAGTTAGTTGGTCTGGTGTTCTGCATCCTGGTACAAACAGCAGCAGGTTGGATGTGTCGGCTATTTTTAGATCATAGGTCTTGTCACCGCTACAGAGAACCGCACGCTCATCCTTATCCCCTCGAATCACTAGACTGGAAAAAGAGAAAATGATTCTTAGTTATAATTTATCAATTAGATTGACATATGTTTACATCCATCATGACCATGCATCTTGTGCCACACTGCAGGTCAGCTTTAATTATCTTCAACCACATTAATCATTTGTGTTCAACAAGAAAAAAGAAGAAAGGGGAGACAGTAGTTTACAGAGTGTGCGCTCTTAATATATTAATTGATTAGTCAATCTATACAAAACAAAATGAATATGTCACCTTGGGCTTTGGGGAACTTGTGAAGAGTGTTTTCATTATTTTTGACATTTAAAGAGATTAAACGATGACCTTTAATCTATTGATTAATCTATAATGAAATGACCAGACCGTATGACAGAACAGAAGAACACAAATACATCAAACAATGTTACCTTATTGTCGGTGTGTTTCACCACATACACAGACTCAATAGGCACAACAATTCACATTATTAATATCTTACCTTTGCCCAGCTTCAATGTGTTTGCACAGTGTGTCGTCCAGCTCCATCAGGCAGTAGTCTGCCGATGAAACGTTTTCCCCAAAAGACAGACAGTGAATAGTTTTCTGTAGATCCTCCTCTTTCAGCTTGGCGATCTGCAGAGTGGCCTGAACCTCCTCTAAAGTTCTCATTTTGGGTCAGACGGCGGGTTAAATCGATAGTTTTGACGAATAAACCGTTTTTGACTCGCGAAACAACTGTCACAAACTACCCTTTTGCTATGTATTAAAACAAGTCAAAATTAACGTTAGACCTACTTTGAAGCAATACTCGACGACTGTCAAATTTCCCCGCTCTCTTTCTGTCTTGGGGAAGGAAGTATGGTAACGTCGTTGTGGTGCGACGTCAAAATAGGACCGGGTAGAAACTATTATTTGACAGATAACTTAAAGCTAAAATAATTATTCTCCAGCATTTATGTGAAGGTTGTCGTTGGGATGCACAAACAATCAACATGAGCGTAACTATGAAATTATGGTACATTTTGCTACATGAGCTTAATATAAATAAACCTATAACATAGGAACAATGAAGTCTCAAATCTTGTTTCAACCGAGTAAAATTACCAAACGGATCGCCACTCACGTTGAGGGTCAAATGTTTTGAGGATGTGCTGGTAGTGCCATCAAAATGTCAAGTTTTTCCAGATCTGCCCAGGTAACCATACACATTATACATTACATTATCTTATTTTTTATCTCATAATATGACCGTTAAGTGCGTTTAGGTTAATGTAAGGCGGCTCGTCAGTCACAAATAGGCCGTTAGCTAACGAGCGTTGCTAACGAGGTAGCCACGGTGTATGTGATATGGATATTATTGCAACGGTTAGTTTGTAATGTAAGTGGCGGACTGCCCTCAGCAGTTAGAGAAATACCCAAGAGTCAAAGATGTCGAAGCCTAACGTTATTGTTTGCAAGAAGCGTTTATTATTTCTTGTCATACCCTGTAAACTTTCAAGTGACTTTTGACTTGTCATAGTAGAAAAAGCACAGGTGTTACTGATAACATTAACGATGGCTGTATTGTATTCAAGAGTAAGCCGTGACAGTGAGCCAACATGCACGCTACCAGGTCTCTGAAACTGAAGCAGCCAGCTAAATGGAATTCAGCCATCATTATTTACACCTGTGCTTTTCCTACTGTGACATGTCAGAATGTCTTCCGTGAAAAGGCCCATTGTCACAGAAAATGCAGGCCTCTTTTGTTTCTCATACCATTAAACCTGTGATGGTCACATGCTAGTCAGTTTATTCAACCCATTTTTTTTCTATTTCTTCAGCAATGGGCGACCTTCGCTCGATCCTGGTTCCTGATCGATGCCAGGATGCAGCCTCCTGGGAAGATCGCGACCATGTGTGCTGTTAGATTACAGGGGAAACACAAGCCTATCTACCATGCACTGAGTGAGTAGGAGTCAAATCTGTCACACAACACGCACACATGAAGTCATGAGCAACTTTCTAACCTAAGCTACGTGTAAACTACTGTTCCCACCCTTAGTTTAAGGTTGTTGTGGCATGGATTGTCCACACGATGGCAGTAGAGGATAAACGTTATTATACTTGCTTCATTCTTCCTTTATAAAGTGACATTTTCAGAATACTATTTGTTTTTTGGAATATTAGTCTTTGTTGGTCCAGCAAACTAACTGTAATCACTGGCATACCAGCTGTGTTTGTACCTGTCTGTATCTCTGTCATCATGTTTAACATAGCAATAAGCCTGAAAACAAACATCTTGGCCATCTTCGCAGGTGACTGTGGTGACCATGTAGTAGTAATAAACACCAAAAACATAGCTTTCTCTGGAAACAAATGGGAGCAGAAAGTCTACTCATCACACACGGGGTAAGTCCATACTACCTCATACGATACTTCACTTTCCCTGTCTAGTTTAGAGAAAATCATGTCTCAGTGTCTTAGTGGCCTCTTGTCACATTCATACTCGAGGAGAGGAAACGACCCACTTGTGTTTTGTCCACCTGCAAACTAAAGCTTTTGTGGTTGGTTAGAGTTGTGCTGCATTTTTATTCTGGACAGATGTGACGCTGTAAACTGTTGGGAATAAATAATCAATTTTCCCCTCTAGATTACTTTATTCATGTACATGAGAGATTGCCAGTGGTTTTGCCTGTAATATGGTACTTTGAAGGGTGCACACGGTGAAGTCTGCAGTTAAAATGCATTCCCATTTCTTACAAGTGGCTAATGCATTTCCTTTGTTTAAAAGAGAAACAATTTGATCAGAAAAAAACAAAACACTCTTGCATACTTTAATTTTTATATATATCTAATAGCTGTAAATGGAATACAAGAGAAGTTTCAGGGATGTTGAAGCTCAGTGGTCTCATATCATTAGTTTGTCATTCACAACAAGGACTGACTTAGCTTGTCTTTTTTCCCCAAAGGTATCCAGGTGGATTCAAACAACTCACAGCTTCCCAGCTGCATCAAAAAGACCCAAAAGCTGTAAGTGTCGTCAATCAGTTTTCTCCACGTTTTTATTATTATTTAGAGAGAATTCTAAAATCTCAGATATGCCACTGCCACATACCTCACACCGTGGACATTTGTTATACTGTATGTATGATTTAACCCACATTGTTGGAGATTAGTCAGATATCTGTGTCTGCCACGTGCCACATGCTGTGCAGAGTAGGTGTTTTGTGGTTTGACATTTATCCCTTCACATGTGCTGCTCGTGCATATTAATGTGAAGTGCAGAGAACAGGGATTAAACAGCAGTGGATTTGAGCTGGTGACGGTGGTCTTTGGTGCGTTCTGAAACTCAGTACGAGAATGTCAGTTCATGGATAATTCCTGGGGTTTTGGTCGTGTTGCATATTCATGGTTTCAGGGTTCATTGTGTTACACACACACACACACACAGTGATAATTACATTCAGAACTTGATGTGACCTACATACTGTACTTGACGAGCCACCGGCAATTGACTTCTTTGTTACAAAACATGGAGGCTTTGTCAGAAGAGAGACAAACAGCTTGTGAGCTGAGTTTTCTAAGAAGATAAAGCTGCTGTGAGCATCTCTTGAAAACGTATTTTCAGAGACGCTCACCTGGAAGTACAGAACTGTACTAAGGTATTTAAAGTTTTCCATAGTTCCAACATGTTGGCCATCAAGGGAAACTGGCTCTGTTTTCAGATCTTGTTTTGTGCACATAATTCATTCTTTTGTCTTGGCCACATTAATTTCTAGCTGGATAATGCAACACCATGTTTGAAGGGCCTTAGTGTGGGCCAGATAGGCAGCTTCACCTACAGGGTCTGTTTTCTGTAGGAGGCCAACTAAAGCCATGTCATCAGCATACTTAAACAATCTAAAACGTTTCTCATTGATCATAAATTTATTGGTAAAAAAGAGAGAATAGCACAGGGGAAAGAACACGGCCTTGTGGGCAGCCTGAGCTCACATTGAGCTCCTCTGACATGCTCCCCCTGACACAGACCCTCTGTGGGCGGCAGGAAAGAAAGTCTCTGAACCAGAGAACTAACCCTGTATTAATGTTGAGATCAATGAGCCTTATCAGGAGAATATGTGTCTTCATTGAGTTAGAAGCTGAGCTAAAATCCACAAATAGATCCCTTGCTGGCATGTCCTTTAGGATGCATAAACTGTCTCGTAACTGTATTAAGCAGAGTCAGCCGCTCTTATATGCGAACTGGAGTGGATCTAGCATGGTGGCCACAGTGGTGGTCAAGTGACTGGCCACAACTCGCTCCATGGTTTTACAAAGTTTAGAGGTTATTGTGATAGGCTGAAAATAATTTGGCATACTTGCGCCTGATTTTTTTGGCACAGGCCTGAGAATTTCCATGATTCTGGCATTGTGCGTGAGTCTAGGAGGGACTGAAACAACCTTGCAAAAACTCCTTGTAGTTGAGGCGCTCGAAGACGGGCTTTTAGACCGTTTGGGCCAGTGGTTTTGTTTGGCTTCAGTTTAAGAACACTTGCAGCAACGTCATCCACATTGATACCTATTGATGTCTCCACAGGGAGATTTTTGCAAGTCTCATCACATTCTGTCCTGCCATCAATAGTGTCAAATCTACAGTAAAAAGTGTTCAGGTCATTAACAAAAATTTGACTTGTGACTTGTTACAGAACTATCACCCTTTTTGCTGGATCTGCCCATTAATGTGTTTAGTCCCTCCCACGCCTGTCTTATATTACCAGTTAAGAATCTGCCCTCTATTTTATTTTTAAAATCAATTTATGCCTTAAAGCATGTAAAACTGCAGTTTGACTGGTTGACAGAGGCACACAACTGCGGGGCGGTAATTCTAGTTACATCAGGTTATTCTTTATTGCTTCTTTTTAACATTTGACTGACCTTTTCCCCAGCTCAATCTGCATTGTACAACATGCATAAATCCTAGTCAGACTAATCAGAGGAACAGAGAGGGTGTTTAAGCCATACACAGCAAGTGTGTTTAGATTTTTTTTTTCCTTGTGCGGCTAGTGTAGGCTAATAAAAATACCCTTGTCACGTGGGACTCACTAAAAGTAGGTGAATGACCTGTTCTGGTGTCCAATCTGTAGTTTACAACACCAGGAGAGACATTTACTCTGCTGTTGGCTCTCTGCTGATGCAGGTTTTAGTCCAGGCGGTGACCACAGACGTGTGTCCTGATGGTGGTTTAGTTAAAATGAGGTTTTGAGGATTGGCGAGAGAAGAGAGAGAAATAGAATTGGACAGATGAATGATTTGTCAGCACTGCCTCTGTCCAACATCTCTCTCCAATATCTCTGTCCAATGTCTCAGTCCAGTAAGTCTGTCCAAGTCGTGTTCACATTTGTGCAACTAGCCTCACATTGAGAAACATAATTTTGGGAGCAAATGTAAGGAAAATGTGGAAAAATGTATGTACGGTTGCTATAGACACTGGCTTTTAATTTTTTTTTTTTTTTTTTTACAAGAAACAGTGAGCAGATTGTATGTCAACCTTTTCAATGTGCTTCTTCTCACCAGATTGTGAAGTTAGCAGTTTACGGCATGCTGCCCAGGAATCTGCACCGACGCACCATGATGCAGCGATTACACATCTTTCCTGATGACGTAAGTCCAGTTTCTCCTCACCTCTCCGAGCTGATGAGTCTTCAGACAGCCGCGCTTACACCTTAATCATCCAGGCTTATTAAGGACAATCAGAAAGAGGGCACATTATGAGAAGGGGGGCACTGATATAATTTTGCAGATACTGACACAAAAGAAATGAGCCAGTTTTAATCATCCTTCATCCAGGTCACCTTTATAACTAATATCAGTTAATTACTATAAAATGAATATATGTAGTTCAACATGATTGCTGCCTTTGAAGGAGGAGAGTGTAAGGCCTTTTCTTCACCTACATTTTCTCAGCTGGTATGTGTGTTTGAGTGGAAAATGAGATGGCATTTTAGTGTTTCCCACTGGCTGGTTGCTTCAGCAGCACTTTCACTCTTTATATATAATTTGTATAACATAAAACATATTAGTTAATATTCTTATATTAACAATAGGTCAAATGACTGTGTGTATGTGAAAGGGGTCACTCGTAGTGACAAACCCACAGAGAATGATCACCCAACTCTGCAGTTCTCCTCAGCTCTACGGAGCAATTTAGCATCGTTCAGCTCATTGTATTGGTTTTACAGCCCACAACTTTACTGCTCTCGTCAGTGTCATTTTTAGCCGCAACAGGCAGCTGTTTTCAGTGAAAATGCTCTAAAAACCCACAGTACACTGGCTGCTCAGCACCAAACACCAGACAGACAAAGATAGCAACTAGCTGGTGAACACTGTGGAGCATTTAGCAGCTACAGAGCCAGATATTTCACTCAGGAGATGGTGGAGACCAAAAGAGAGTGAATATTAGACTTGCATTCGCTGGGTGGCCAGAAACACGACTCTCAATGAATGCATATGTTGCTTTGAGGCTGCTGGATGCGTAAATAAGCAAGTGATAGTTGGAGTTAATATTGTGCTTTGTGTTTTCTGCAACATGTTCAACAATGTAGCTTGTTCTGTTCAAAAAAAACCAAAACAAAACCCAATGAATACTGCTGTGATCACATTGTAACATTGGGTGACTAAAATGTTCCCATCTGTGTATCTGTGTATCTGTCTCCTCGTACTTTTTCATTCAAAAGAGAAAACTTGTGTTGCGTAATTGGTGCAGTGAATTATGGTCACTGCAGTTCACAGACAGCGCTTCTGGCATTTGGTAGCATTAAAATTGTGATTGTTTTAAAATTCTGTTGGCGAGAACCACCGGCGTCACACATCACAGCTTCTGAAATGAATTGAAACAAAAAAGTACTTGACAGGCCGTTAATTGACCTGGGCGGCCTGCCCAAATATTAACTGGATGTAATTTTTATCCATGTGTGAGAACACTATCATTAGGCTAATTCCAGGAATGTGTGACAAAGGAAGAAAATCAGATATTTGAGTTTTCACTTGTAATGTAATACATGAGGCGTTTGGTGTCAGAATATAGAAGTGAGGAAAGTCAGATGTGTCTTTTATTTTGGTCCTGACTCGATATCCACCAGCTTCCCTAATTACAAGCAGATGGGCTTGAGCCTTGTGAATGTCTGCGGTCCCATCTGCAATTCAGAACACAGTATTTTGGAAAGCTTGGTGTTTTTTAATCACTATTTTGATCTTTTAGTCTGAACTCTATGCCCACTCCTTAATGCAGGCACACACCCACCTGTAATGAATATTAATGAGAATGACTGGAAAGTGTTGGACCTAAAGCTTCCTCCAAGTCTTTGAGTAGAATGTCTGAGCTGCTTTTGAGGTGTAAATGGTAACTTCTTCTTTATTACCACCTTCTTTTTCATGTCACCTCCTTTCATTTCCTTCTTTTCTCTTTGAATTTCTTGTCCTGCCTACATTTTTCAATTTCAATATCTCCTCTGTCCACCCCTCACTAGGAGCTGCCAGAAGATATCCGAGCCAACCTGACAGAGGAGCTGCCTCAGCCCAGAGAAATCCCCAAGAAACTCAGCGAGTACACGCAGGAGGAGATAGACGCCTTCCCCAGACTGTGGACACCGTATGTACAAACGAGCAGTTTTTACATTAGTGTCAGTTTTTAATATTTGTGGTTCAGTTGCTACAAGGTGACATGTAACATAATGAATCTCCTGCAGAGAAAATATACATAAATCTGTAATCACTATTTAGCGCTATTTGTATTCAGTTGACTGAACTAAACAGAAAATGACACATTTTAATGTTTATGCTAATGCTAACGCTTGACTTCTACCTTCAAATGGTGCGCGCGCACACACACACAGTCATATTTTTGTGTCTTGTATTGATGAGGAACAGCCAGAAGGGGGCGATGTTGATCTGATGCACCATGTCACATTGCTACTTCTCATACCCTCTTTGTGTGTACCAGCTACCCTGCCTTTGTGATACAGTACTTGACATAAAGTAGCATTAGGTTACATGCTTTGATTGTTTGGGATATTGCGGTTAGTCATGTGGTTATATCTTTCTAAATAAATAATGATTTAAAATGACAACAGAAAGCCTGTACGAGATTAACGGATATATTTTTGTATTTCGCTTTCGAAAAGAAATACAGGTTTAAAAATCGATGGTGTAGGTACCAACAAAATGGTGAACTTGACTTTAGAGGAGAGGCACACTAGGTGGCGTGTCACTGACCGTTAATCAGCGCAGTACAATCTTTATGTTGATGAGTACAGGGGACTGAATACTCGCCCTGCTCAGACCTTGTCAGCAGTGAACAGTGCATGCGCTTTTACAGGGTTCTGCGTTATTTTCGTGGTCTCACTAAGCAACGTATGCATGAACAGATCCAATTCTAAAGCTTGCCAAGCATTGTGGCCAGTTTGACTCTGACACTTTTTACTCATGCAGGAAAAAATAAGATGCAACATTTTTCATTTTAACTACAAGCACATGTGGCTGTGGTGTGAATGACTGTCAGCCAGCCAACAAAGAGCTGTCAGTATGTGACATGATGCTCAGAGAACAAGGTTGGCCGTTGGACGAGCCGCCAGAGTATAGACTCTCTAAACTCGCATGATATTTGCTCCTGTGTGACTTCAGTTGTAGGAACTAGCATGCAGCTCTAGTACCTTTTTAATATATGACCTTTTTTCCCCCAAGTTGACATTTTTATTTACTGTACATAAAAATTTTTGTGGCGTGTGCTGTGTTTTACCATTGTACATCATGCTATTATCAAACAACATAACACTAAAGGGCACTGCAATATAACAGCCCACACAGCTGTACTTCCTGGCCTAGGTATTGTGCCAAACCTTTGAATATAAATGGTAAAATGTCACAAACGCATGTGGGGTAAGTCAGCTGTTTTCCACCACTTCCTGCCTGTTTGGACATACAGGGTTTCTCTGTGGGGTGTGAGAGAGCATCTGTTATTTTCCATAATCATATTCATGGCTTTTTCAGTGAAGTATTTTCTGCTTGGAGATTAGACTGACATTGTGACTGACCCGCGGTTTGCTGCCATGATAATGTCGTCCTGTTGCATTTCTCTGGCCTCACCTGTAGTAAACGTCATCCTGACTGGTTAACGGAGAGCATTGTCTCTTCCACATGCTCAGCACTAGCTTTACCGCCCATCAATCCATCCAGTCATCCGTCTTCTAGCTGTTTATCCAGGTCAGGGTTGCTCCTCTTCATCCACAGGAGCAGTGGCTCAACACCCAAGTGCACTGGTCGTCTTTATTGTGACTGTTGCTGAGCTTGTGGTAAATAGAAAAAGGTTTACCTTGGGGCTCAACTTTTAGCTGCATCACTGTCTAATATACAGTAACATTGTTGTTACTGCAGTCAATACGCTTTGACTCTCCAGGTTATTTCACACAGTAACCACCCAGTTAACCAGACTACTGTGAAACACAATCGTGCAACTTTTCTTAGTTTCTAGACGTTGTCAGTAATGTGATGTATGTGCAGCGTTCTGGAGTTGCTTTTGCATTGTGTTGAATACAGTTCTTGGCTTAAAATTATTACAGTGTGAGTGGAATGAGTACCAGGATATTAGGACAACAATATTTGTCAAGTTATTAAAGAGTCAGATTGGCAAAATTACAAAAAAGCCCTCTTCTTACCTCTAAAAGGTATCCAGCCATGCAGATAGTTTTGTCTTTGTAATGTCTGCCTCTACCCCAATTCAATGGAGGTCTGTTTATAGTACTCAAATTATTTAAAAATGACATTTGAAAGATTGAACACCACCATGTCTTTCAAGAAATCAAAATCCAAAAACCACACTGTAAACTGTTTTCTTTGGACTTTCTGCTGAAGAAATAGTCCCAATTAAACCGCTGGACAGCATGTTCTGTGGATTATCTGGAGCAACAGGGACATTGACATTGTTTCTTGAAGTAACGCTGCTGTTTAATTTTTCTAAATGTAATATTTCAATGCTGTGAAGCACTACAACACAAGTCCATTCACCTCCATTATACTGTGGTGGAATCTCAGACTCTCAAAACCTGGACAACTAAAACCAATTCTGCATGGCCGGTTACCACAAGAGGCAATTGAGATAATGTTTTGCTGTAATGGTGGACTGACCCTTTTAAACCTACAAACAACACTTTACTACAATCCTGAAACCATTTCAATGATTCTGATGTAGTAATCACTCCATCTGGCACTTCAAACACATTCGAACAAAACATAACCCACATTTGGTTTGAATATTTGAAGTGAAATTAAGTGAAAACAGTTTTCATTCAGTTACTGTCCTGTGTGTGTGTTTTGCGTGTGTGTGCCTTGAGACGCGTACAGCACGTCAGTATTATGTCCGGCATTGCTGTCAGTGTGTGTGTGGGCCCATGGTGATAAATGAGCCACTTCTTATTGTTTACTGGCCCAATCTCCTCAGCCAATCAGTGCGCATGCTCAGGCCTGTCGCTGTGTGGTCGTCAAGGTCAAGCTAATCCTGGTTTATTTAAGAGATCGGCCTTAGCCTAGTTAATATTCTCTCACACTCGTCTTATTCATTTTACTGATCAAATATATGTGTGTGTGTGTGTGTGTGTGTCAGAGGAGATGGGGTTGAGGTCATCGAGGGCGATTAAATCGTTGCCCTTTATTAAACACAGTTAATATTCCCTCAGAAAACCTTGGAGCAGAGGCAAAAGATTATTGGATATGCGACTCCCCACACAACACACAGTGCTCAGACAGACAAGCACCACCATAAACATGCTGCTGTAGTTGATAGCAGAGCTATTACAATTGATGATAACGTTTTTTGTACTTTGTATCAAAACCAATACAGCATGCCCTGATAATATCTGTCTGCTGCAATCTCTGCTCAAAATTAAAGGGAAAAAAACACAAAGAGGATGCTGTGTCTGGTCTCATTTTGAAAAAAAAAAAAAAAAGATAAGATCTTTCTGGTTTCTCATCCGTCACTTTCTCTCCATGCTTTTTCCTGTAATGGGTTCTTTTTCCAGACTTTTATGCCTCCCCATACTAATGTGTTGTCTTGTGTTTTCTCCACAGACCTGAAAACTACAAGATGAAATGAAATCAAGGCTGCCCGACGTGACCAAAGCTCAAAAGGTTTTTTCACATCAACACTACACTGAAAGCAACAGATTCCTCGGTTATGATGAGTGACAAATCATTGTTAAAAAAATCAGAGGCCTTTAATAGGATTTTCAACGAGATATCTATTTTTAAAAACACAAAACTGATTTTCTCTGTTCAGATGAAACATTACAAAAACAAAGTCAGATTTTGTGCTAATCCAGGCAACAGCACTTGCATCAAGGCTTGACTGGACTATTAAGTCATAACCTCGATGCAAACATCATCAACATAAACTCTGTGCTACTCTATAAACAATACACCTCTCTGTCAGTTGTATTACCCCTGACAGCAGACCTGAATTATCCAGCAGCAGCTTGAGATGTCACCATGTGGCTCGGCTCTGATCAGAGAAAATCAGATTCTGTGGGTTTTCCTCTGATTATACAACCATGAAATGATCAGATCTGGCCCATAAAAAATGACATCTGTTGGAGCTGATCCTGCCTTGTGAAGGTTTGTTGGTTCACAGCGAAACCAGTTAATGTGTTACTATGACAACATTCAGACCATCAGTGTGGTTTCAGTAGAAAATGTTAACTTTGGTCAGGAAATCCTGAGCTTTTTGTCTTGCGAGTGTGTAAGAAATTTCAGCAGTGTAGTTAAATAAATTCTGTTTGTGAGTTGTAAAATAGACTAATAAACAATTTAATAAACCTGTTCTCATCAAGTAGTGTTTTTATATAAATGTTGTAAAATCTAGTTAAAGTTTGACCTTTGTGTCATTAAAGTTCAACAAATGACCTAAAACACAATGTTATAGTCTCATTACAGATTTATTGGTTATAAAAGCAAACAAAATATAAAATAAATAAGTTCATATTGTACTAAGGGGCGTGGTGGTGAGACACATTCCTTATTAAAACTGCTCAAGGTCGACAGTTTAAATCTCAAATAGACCAGGGCCAGCTCAACTTTTAGTTACTTTAGTGCTTGTTTTTTCAGGCTGCAGTGCAAGAGGGGGAAAGCTTACACTTGTGGTTCAGTCCTTATTGGTTTCACCGAGAGGCAACTGACTGTTTTGAATAAAAACTGGATCCAGGTTTCATTCCAGCAAGAGGTCAGAGGTCAACCAGTGAGCAAAACAGCTTCCACAGTGAGCAGGCCCGTCTTTGCATAAGAACAACAAACGAAACAAACTGGGGCAGCGACACAAGATTCAAGACACAAACAACAGACTTGTCTTCTTAATTCACCAGAAGTCAGAGTATTAAAACCCAGAACAGACCTGGTCCATCTTTCTAGCAACAGAAGGAAATATCGCAGGACAAAATGTAACTTTAAAAATTCATTTGATTGTGTTGCACAGTGTTAAGGTAAAGTTAAACAGGAATTTGATGCTTCTCAGTCAATTTAGGGGGATTAACTCCAATAATAGTTGGTAAAAAGAAGCAAACTCAACACAATACTGTACGGAGAAAATCACTTCAAAAACATTTCAACATTCCTTTACACACTGAAATAAAGACGGCATGGAAGCGGGGGAATCGTGATTCATCATTATAAAAAGCAGCCTGTACAAATGTTGCCGGCTCATTGTCCTCGAATTTGATTTGTGAAATAATCTAGCTAGTTACATACAACCAAAACAAGATGCACGTGTCCAGTTACACACTCAGTGGTTGGCTCAAAGGAGACATGCAGCTTCACACCAAAAGAAGGGTTCAGTCCTGAAATCAGCTGTGAGATGGGAGGAAACGGGTCTTACCTTTACATTACCACTGGATGATGCTAACATAGATCAGGCACTTTTCGGACCCCCCTTTTACAGAGATATCGTACAAGAGTCCACAGAACTATTTACATTGTTTCACCTGGTGGAGAAAACCACTGGATACACGGGGAGGGGGGGGATCTCACCACAGTTTTAGATGGGGGACGATGTGTGTGTGCATGTCAGTGTCTGATTTGTTTCCATGTGTGAATATCAGTGTGTGTGTGTTGTGGCGTGCAGGGCTCAAGCACTTTAGGTGAGTCCATCTTTCCTCTAAAGTCCTCCCTCCTCACTCTCCTCCATGACGACGACGTCACGCGGAAACCTCCTGGCGACGCCCGGCGACCTCAGCTCCGTGTCCTCAGAGTGGCTGGGGCTCGAGCGGTAACCATGGGCTAGTTGGGAGGGCTGTTGGGGGTAGTACTGAGGGGGGTAACCACGGTGATAGGGGTCCTGCTCTTCCTCTCCCTCCTCCTCATCTTCGCCTCCTTGGTCGTTGTTGTAAGCCACTGCAGCAGGGTTGTACGGCTGGTTGTAGGGCGGATTGTAGGGCTGGTAGCCGCCGTGAGGCAGGGGTTGGACTAGGGTGGTGGGAATATATAGGGTCAGTTTAAGTGAATGTTTCTGGATCACCGCAGTTACCATAAAACCACCACGGGTGAGCATGGAGTGAAGTTAAGGCTGACGTTGGGACCACCACCACCACCACCACTTAAAAGCAATGAGGAGGCAGTGCGCTGGTAAAAGGTTACAAAACAATTTGAACAGGCGGATTTGGGACCCAGGATAGTGTCCAAAAGATTGGGTTAATGAGGAAGTGTGTTAATGAAATTGAAGAAAAATCTGGTTTCTACCCCGTTTTGCCCAGATCTGATCATTTTTCCAGAAATAAAAAGATCACATCTGGGTCACATTAGGGGGTAAAATTGAGATTTTCTGCCCAGCTTACAGTATATGAGATGTACAGATAGAGGGGTTGTTCAGTAATGAATGTAGCCAATCAGCATCAAAGCAACTCATCACTATTTAGCTTTGAAAGATGAGATTAGCTTTGAAGAGATTTGAGCTTGAAGCGGAGGCTGCTAAAGCAAAGCATTGTGTACACGAGTATTTGTTGACAGATGGCTCTGGGATCTGTGGTGGTGATCATCGCAGCAGCGTTACGGGGTTTTATTTGGTCTCGTGGGAAGGTAAGCTAATCCATTTTTGTCTCTGAGACTGTCAAATGATGAAACAGCCAGATTAACGATCCAAATTTATCAAGAAAGTTGGCTGATAATAGAAATGAATCCAGTTTCTACTCCTAATAAGGAATCACAGAGCATCATGTGCATAAAGACTGAAAATCTGGTGTGAATAATGTTTCTAAAAACTCACACCGGACCAAAAAGAGGGCGCAAAGTTGCCTAAAATCTCTTGTTCCATTATGGAGCCAGTTTGCTTTTTAACTTTAAACGATTAATCCAGATAAGAAAATCCTGCAAAAATGACGTGTTGGTTGCAAGAGTAATTTGGAAAAAGAAAGTCTCTGGAGAAACTAAATTTAAAAACCGCTGCTGCAGGGATTAGAGGTTAAACACCTGGGTCAGGAGTAATTATCCTTCCCAAGAAATATGGAGGCCTTGAAGGAATAATTGAATTGATCAAATTTCCTCAGTTTCTAGTCTTATGTACAGGGCACAGGAGGAGGAGGAGGAGGAGAGGAGGGCGGTTGGAGAATGCTCCTCAGTAATCATTCCTATAGTCCTGTTGAACTGCAGTCAGAAAGAGGAAGAGACAGAGGGAGGGGAACAGAGGGAGGGGAACACAGGGAGGAGAAGTTACCTCATATCAGGAAGAAACCCACTGACACCAAAGAGTTAAACATCTCAAACCACACTGACAGCACCTCCCCAGCTGTTGGGTTGTGATTAGAGGTAGAAAAATGAGTGCTGGAATCTGCTTCTCTCTTTTAGAGGAAGAAAATACACACACCCTGAGTAATTTTTTCATTTAGCTCATAAATATTAAGACATTCATATCAAATGTTTGGAAAGATGGAAAATGTGTCAGATCTCTATTTCTCTTTCTGTACATGAGAAAGTGCAAATAAAGATTTCTAACACAGAGAACAGTAGTACAAGAGTGTTCAGAGTAAACCAAGAAAAACATGCCATGTGAGTAATACTGAATCAAATGCAGCCATCACTCTACAAATACTCATTTGAAGGTGATTCAGGCTACACTCAAGTATAAGTTTTAGTGAATTATATTTTCAGAAATAAGACCTATGATATGAAGGTATTAAACAGCTACTGTTCTTCCTACTAACCAGAGCAGGACAACCTCAGAGGCCCTTTTAATGTACGTGCATGCAGTTCCATGATGTGCTTAAAACAATAGTTCGACATTTTGGGAAATATGCTCATTTGGTTTCTTTCCAAGAGTTGGATGAGCAGATCGATACTTCTCTCATGCCTGAGCGTTAAGTATGAAGCTACAGCTAGCAGGTTAGCATAAAGACTGAAGACCGCTGGTCTGGCTCTGTCCAAAGGTTAAAATATCAGCCTACCAGCGCCTCCTCACTAATCAACATGTATTTTTTTTTTGTTAAATCCATACAAAAACTATGAAAAACGTTTTTACAGGGGGTTATGTGACAGACTATTTTTCTTGGCCAGGAGCCTGGCTAGCTGTCATGTCCCCCTGTTTTCAGTCTTTATGCTAAGCAAAGCTAAGCAGCTGTATAAGGAGTGTATTTCCAAAACAAGATATTAAAAAAGATCAGCTAATGATATATGATCATAGATGCCATTTTTATGTATCTGCATACAGTTACAACATGCACTTGATGCTGAATTTAGCCTAGCTTAGCTCAACTGCTGTCTTTGGGAAGTAGCAGCCTCTCTCAAAAATAGGGGAAATGCACTTTTATCCCATGCCAAAGAGGGATAATTAATTGAACTTACAGATTTTATAAAGTTACTAATTTCTTTATCTATTTGTTTACTCACAGCCAGTGATTAAAAAGAAATGAAAACGTTAAGACAACTGTTAAAGCTTGGCTACTGAAGGTTAGACCCTCGTCTTAGGCAAAGCTGTATTTCCAGCAGCACTGATCCTCTTGACATCCAGTAATTGAGCTATGACAGGCTAACCTCATTGTTCACAAAGCTGTAAACCAAACATTAATCTTAAAAAAAGGGCAACAATGTGTTTGGGTAAGTAGGAAAAATACTAGTAAACTGAACTGTCCCGTTAAAAGTCACAATGACAAATTTAAGGTCAAAATCTAGCTGCTGTGAAAGGAACAATACTATTCCACATACCTTTTTTATTTTATTTATTTTATAATAGCAATTTTCCTTTTAAGTGGTCAGGGAGGCTGCATTTCATCCTTGCATGGTTGAGAATAACAGGAAAGACTTCAAAGTCATAAAACTAAAAAAACATTCTGACTGGAATCCATTTATATCAAATAAATCTGGTTTGATGGATGAAGTAATGTCTCATCCATCAGCTACTTTTAGCAGATGATATTTCATTAAGACGACTTGTCAGAAGCTGTTAAACGTGTAATGTCGTAGCTGAGACAATGGACACATCAAGACCTGCAAGGTCCTCATCTGTATGGATATTCAAAGACGCCCAGTGTGTGCGTGTATGTCTGAAGGTGCGTGTGTAATGGCATATTTTATTAGATCTCAATACAGACAAATAGCTTCGGTCAGTGACACAGCTAACTTCTTAATCCATCAGTGTGGACATGAATGTATAAACTTTACAGTGGAACAACCATAAAAGCCAGATTACTCTCCAATTCTCTGAGAGCTTTATGAGAACAATAACTATCTCAGAGCCGGCTGTCACTGTTAAAACAATATTTCAATGTTTTATAAGGTGGAGAGACTGGGTAGGGTTAGACTGTTTAAGCTGTTTATGTCAATAAATGAGTAAATATTAAAAATAAAACATATAACCAAATGTCTGAATTAATTCTTTAGTAACGCTGACAGTTATTCTGAATAAGTCTTTTGAAAGTGTAAAATGAAATAAAAAGATTTAAGTTAATACTCAGTTGCAACAGGACAAATAAGGTCTAAATAAACAGAGAATGTTTTTGTAAAGTCTGGATATTTTGTGTTTTGACTACGTTTGGGAAGATATTCCAGTCAAAATGTTATTTTTGTTTCACTTTCCAGAACCTGACCTACAGTGCACATGTGGGCTTTTGTGTTCATTTGTCTACAGCAGTGGTTCCTAAACTTTTTTTCTGTCATGCCTCCTTTTGGAAGCCGAAAAAAGAAATCTAAATTAAGACAAGATTATCAACATGTTTTTCATTCAATTCTGTTGTGCAAATGAAAAATGCCAGCTAAACGTTGCCCAAACTGTTTAAGTGTTTAGACACAAAAGACTGTGAACAAGAGCAAGATGGGTTCTTCATGTTTCAAATTTGACATTTGATGCGGCTGCTCAATGCATCACCTGTTTTTCTTTTCTTTCCTGTCAAAAATCCATCCATCTTGTACTTGACGTGTTTTTTGAATAAATCTTGCTAACCTAAATCATGATAGCATCATTCAACTTTTGTTTCACTCCACATTTTTCCTCCGTCAGAAGTGTTAGCGATGCTTAAATAGCAGCTGAATGACGTTTACCTCCGACGTTGTACCCCAGACAGGAGTTCTGGTCACAGTATCCTGGTGGGCCAGCTGGTCCTGTGCTACCTGGATTCCCCGACCTCCCCGGTGTCCCTGGGTTACCAGGCTGACCAGGGGGGCCCTGGTTGCCCGTCCGTCCTTCACCAGGCAGGCCTGAGGATGGAGGAACAGTGTGTTAAAGTCAGTCATCACTAAACATTGGGTAAAAGGACTCAAGGCAGTGTTGACCCCTGGTTAGGGGGAGGAAAATAAACTGAAACTGTGCCATCGAGGGTACATCCTGCCACAATGCTATCACCTCTTCAATCTCTTCTAAATCCCTCCCTCAGCTGCTGTGACAACATGACATCATTTCTGGATAAGGGAGATGATAGTGAATGTCCTGAGGGCAGACAGTTCTTAGCTGAAATTCAGCCAGAGGCTTCTGTTTTCTGTTTACACAAGAGAAACGGCTCCATCAGGACTCACTTCAGCAGTCAGCAGAAATATGAAATCAATATTTTGAGGGGAGCGCCATTTGCCAAATGCTAAAATTATCATCCCACAAATATTGCAGAAAAGCACAGCAGATGAAGACAGAGAGCTCTCCTCTATACCTTTCTCTCAGAAAAGATTTCCTTTTTGTTTTTTGCAGTTATCTGATCATAGAAAAGTTTCCAGAGAGTTTTGTCAGCTTGTTCTGTGAGTATTGATCGCACAACAGTAAACAGAAAATCCCAGCACTGACATATTTTCATAACACAAACCTCAAACTCCACACAGCACACGGGGAAATCAATACAGGGAATTATATTCATGGTCCAAAACGTCCGCTTGCTTTTCTCAGACAGAGATTTAACAGAAAGTAAAGCAGATCCATTAGGTATCTGTGCTGTTCTATTGGTTCAATATTCAAAACATTTTTGGTTTTGTTCAGAGGAAACACAATGGAAAATATTCCACATAGCTAGCTGCAGCTTCCAGTCGGAAAAAAACACCAAAAACAAATGTTCATGAATAGAACAATGCTAAATTATCAGATTTAGAAGCAACTCCAATTGTTGACTGGAGAGAGTGGATTCAGTTGGTTTAGCTAATCAAGCGCCCTCAGGACTGTGCATATGTTTGTATCTTACCTGGGGGTCCCGGTGGTCCTCGAGGTCCCTGACTCCCAATCCCTGGATTCCCCCTTTCTCCCTTCTCTCCCGGCAGACCTGGAAACATACACAGTTCAAAGAGATCCACATTAAACTCCAAATCACTTTGCCCTTTTTCATTCACACACAGCTGCTTATGGGTTTATTAACGGTTTGCTAAATTAACTATCCCAGTGGTGGAAAGTACATTTACTCAAGTACTGTACTTGCACTCAAGTACTATTTTGAAATACCTGTACTTTACCTGTAGTCTTTCTACTACTTTCTACTTTTACACCACCACATTTCAGAGGGGAATATTGCACGTTTTACTCTGCTACATTTATCTGACAGCTATAGTTATAGATTGTAATAAGCTCATAAAATACAATGCATTTCTAAAGATTAAACCCCTTCAGATGTCCATGACTTATTAGCAGCTCCATCAGAGAGAGAGATCTCTGAACTCTAAACTTCTCACATGGTTTCATTTAAGTAACTGTTGAGGCCCAAAGAGGTCAAATTATCCATTATTGTACTAGGGAAAAGTCCAAGAAATACATACAGATTTGTAAAGCTGAACTTTTCTTCTTTCCAACCCTCATTAATCACCTCAGGACCCCTTAGATGTATCATGTGACCCTTTGGAGGGGGCCTGTCCCCTAGATTGGGAACCACTTGAATAAACGACCTAATTGTATGCAAAGTAGTTACAACTAGCTCCACCTTGACCAGTTACATGCTATGTACGCATTGTTGCATCAGTATTAACAATCTAATCATGTAAATATATCACAGCCATTTTTTTCAGGATGAGTACTTTTACTTTTGATACTTTGTCAACTTTGCTGTTCTGTACTCCTGTAATTTTGATTTGAGTTTGAATGCAGGATGTTTACTTGTAATGAAGTATTATCTGAATAATACTTCCACCACTTTCTATTCCAACGTCGGTATTACATTGCAAATCTTTAGTAGAAATGTGCTGGATAAATGATTCCTGGATGATCAGTCTAATAAAATGTATTGTAGACCCAGAGTCGGCTCTGCGCTGCTGTCCAGTGCTGCAGCTGTTTGAATGACCTAATGGAATATTTTTTCATACACTCTAATATTAGAGAAGCACATAAAACTGGTGATCTGCAGAGTTTCTGTCCTGCTGCTTTTATGGCTGCCTTAATCAATTGCATCGGTAAAGAGGAAGTAAGCACAATGAGGCCGAGGAGAAAACATTTTACATTACCTCAAATAAAAGTTTATTCTCTACACTGGCGGTCTGGTCTTGTGATATTCTCTCTTTATAATGGCTGCTAGCTGACGCAGAGTCTTTCTGTGTTCAGGACTATTGTATGTGGGATAGAAATGGTTTCTTATGTTGAGCCTGAGCACAGCTTTGCTCCTCATTCTGGTAGCAGCCCTACATGGACCATCTGACTTAATAAAAACCTGTCTAATTTTCTTAAGTAAGCCATACATCTTTCATAATATTTGGCCTTCTCTAGTTTCAGTTCAGCCTATAAAACAATAAAAAGTTGTGTTTGTGTGTGGTGGACCAGTGGCTGCATATCATAAATGTTATTGAGGAGAATCAAAAGGTCTGAACCGCTGAGGAGGAGGTAACCATGCTGGACATTTCCTGACAGCCGTCTGACTGCTCTCAGCTTTCCTAACCCTCTGTGTGCGCAGACTCATTCGGTATGTGGTTCTTTAGTGTGGGGTTGCGTGTTTTAGTGATGAAGACGGAGCCTCATAAAGGCTGCTTCTCGTCTAAGGGCTCGTGGCAGGGGAATGACCTCATGGATACTGGAGTTACTGTCTTCTGGCCTGGACTGAAACCTCGTGGGAGCTCTGACCCGAGCCAGAGACCAGGCCAGACCACGAAAAGCAGCAAACAAGCAGGCAGGTTGAAGTTGAGACTTTTTTTGTCTCATTTTCCATGTCTTTTCTGTTCTTTTCACAGTAAAAGCCCCTGGCCATTGCCGACAAGGAAAATGCAACACCTTACATACAGTAATGACTTGGTTTGATTATTTTACAGCCACACTGCTCTCACCAGCTGGACACTGCTGTTATACATAAATATTTATTACAACAGCAGAGGTTTATACAGTCTCACCACAATAACCATCTTTATACAAATAACTGGCCATGTCACTCATTCAGAAGACAGCAACAGGAAAAGCAGAGATGAAGTGAAGACAAAATAGACACAATGCTGCTTGACCTACTTTTTTGCAAAGGATATACATGTTCCTATTGTGCAGAAATCTGGTTTTCACATTTTGTTTTGCTTCAAAATGGGCTAAAATTATTGGCCACAACACATTTTTACACGCACTCTCTTTTTGAAGACATTGAAGTCCACTTAAAGGAGTACCCCTTTAAGAAGTGTAAAGATTTAACAACATTGTCAGAAAGAAAATGATCAAAACGATGCAGCAGAACCAGAGATATCGTCTTTTTTATTCCATATCAAATCTGGTGCCTACATTACCCACAATGCAACTTGACCACTGACAGTTTGGACAGTGTGTTATGCTGGTAGCTGCTAAAATAGCCTTGAGCTTCTAGCCTCAAGCAGAGACGAAGAGTGGGCTACAGAGGTCTGGTAGGCTCACTTCTTTCTAACTCCACATCCACAGATTTATTTTTTTAATTTTCATGACTCAAATGACATCACTTAAGGCAATTTATCAGACTGCACACAGCTCCCTTAAAAAGGCTGTATACAACTTTAAACAGGACCTGCAAACAGACTTTTACGTGTGAAATCGATGCACTTCCCCTTTAACAAAATAGAAAGAAATTCCTCCTTCCAAACCAGGGACCCCTTTGTTATTTGTAACCTATGACAGAAAACCCAAACACCCTGGTGTCTTAGGGGTTTAAGTCACTGGCCATAAGCCACAATGTCCCTGGAGTCCAGCTAGAGACCTTTGTTGTATATCATTCCCCATCTCTCTCTCCCCTCATTTCCTGTCAGCTCTGTAATAAAGGCATAAAATGCCCCCAAAAAAAAAACATTAAATAAAACCCAAAAGCTCCATACAGTTAGCGTTTTTCTAATATCATACTGCATACTCTTCTATACTGCATAGTATAATTTTTCCACATTTTATTTGTCATCTTATTTTCCAGTTTGGACTATCACCTGGTCACTGCAACAAGGGCGGTCTAACAAACACTCAAATGTTTCTTCACTCTTTCTGATGCCAATATAAATAATAGCATTTATTCAGAGCGTCTAGACACAACCCAAAGGACAGATGATGGATTGTGATCAGTCTGCACATTACAGAAAAAAGAAGATAGATTATATATATGGAAATTGCCAAGTATATTTTTCCTCTGTCTGTCTCTTGACGTGTTGTGCATCCTGTAAATAACTCTGTCTTTACTTATAAACACATCATTAAACATCTTTCTCTCTCACCTCTCTCTCCCGGTCGTCCACTCTGGCCATTGCTACCAGGGAAGCCTGGCCTGCCGGATGGGCCTTGCTCTCCTGGAGGTCCTGGGGGACCTCTCCTACCCGGCTCTCCAGGTGGTCCGGGTACTGTTCGGACCGACACCGATGACTGGACGGGGATCTGGTTCAGTATGGAGTTATAGCGAGACAAGTGGCCTGCAAGAGGGTAGAGGATGGTTTGAAATAATTTAGAATGAGCTTTTTGAGGTTTTGAGAACTGTTTTTATTTCTTTTTTGTGATGTTTTACCACAAATCGAAGAGAAAAGAATAGGAGAAGAGAAGAAGTGAAGCCAGCAGAGGTCAGACAAACATATTCAGCTGAAATTGTATTCAATAACATGTGGTGTTAATGTATAAATATCACAGATTACTCACTCTGGATGAGCTGTTCGCACACTTGCCGTGCGATGGCACGCACAGCAGCTTGGGATTGCACATCACCCTGAAGAACAAACACGGAGCTTTTACGGTCTGATATTACACAACCACACAGTAGACTGATACACCACTTTTCTATCTGAGCAACCACAGGGACACAAACGCCCAGACCAGTGGTTGATTAATTGGTGGGCGGGTGTTTTACTGACTGTACTCCACCTTTATTCCACGCTCTGAAGCCCCTTATATTTATATTGGCCATAACAGATAACACACTTATGAGAGAAAGGAACATAATATTAATGTAAATGATACAATTAAATAGAAATCAAAATCTAATTGTATAAAATATTTGGGCATAACCTCACTTTGACTGTACTGCCACTGAACTTCTATTCTACAGAATAAAATCAACCTTAATGAAGTTGATAGCTCTCTCGGTTTAGGCTTGCAACTTAATTTTTTTAACAGATATCTGGCAATACAAACTGGAGGTGTGTGGAGAAGCGGGCATTTAGGAGGCAGGAGGAGGGTCTAATGACAGGTGCTGTAGAGTTGCATTATGGGAAGTGTAGGATTCACTGTTTTTGGCTCTTGACCCGTACTAGGGAAGAAAAGTAATATTCCATTGAAAAGAAATTGATTTCAAGTCGTTTAATTGGCACTAGACCCTTATTGGTTGAGTGTTATCGAGTTGAGACTTGTATGGTAACATTCGAAAGCCATACATACATCTTAAATGAAAACGGTCTCACTGCTTAACTGATGTTTATAATGAATTCAAACATCAGTTTAGCTGGCTGAACTAATCATCACCATCTTCATACAATCATTTGATGTGACATCTATTACTGTGTATGGCAAAAATATATTAGGGAAAAAAGCTCTGTAGTAAATGTTTACTTTTCCCCTGTTCAGTTATTACCGTATAAATCACTGTGAAATTATAGTTTTAGGGTAGATGCACACTACAAGATACTAACCAGATTCTAACCAGCTTTATTCACAACTGGGCCACCCCACACAATGCACAACACCGAGGAGAAAATCCTGTCATGTTCTTTTTTAGAGACTTTCATGTTGAGTCTTCCCACGAAAATGAACTGCAGTGAGGTACAAATGTCCCTAACAGTTGGTAAAATGGGGCGGAAACAGGAATTACAGGTTCGATTCAAGTGGGCAAGCTGCGTGTCTCTCAAGCCCTCGGCAGCGATGGCCTGGCTACTGTGTCAGCAGAAATACAGACCCGGCTCGGCTGCGAATTTGAATCATGAACACTGATTTGATTTGGTTTGCTCTAAACGAGGCTGAGGGAGAGGAAAGAGAGGAAGAAAGTGAACGTTTGTGCACAAGACGAACGAGAAGCAGTGAATGTGTACTGGAGAGTAATTTGGTTTCTTCAAAACAAGGGATGTGAAGCATCAGTGAGTAACTGTCTGAGTTTTACTTCAGCAAAATAACAATATTCCCTCTGCAAAATG
Source organism: Macquaria ambigua (assembly GCA_008360985.2). Lineage (NCBI taxonomy): Eukaryota > Metazoa > Chordata > Actinopteri > Centrarchiformes > Percichthyidae > Macquaria > Macquaria ambigua. The sequence continues at coordinate 80,480 of VMKM01000065.1, read as the reverse complement.
GAGCAGTAAAACTTGATTTGCCCTAAACAGTGGTTGAAGTGTGTGAGTGGAATGACTTACTCTTTCTCCCTTATCGCCTTTGGTACCAGCAGGACCCTGGAACAGAAAAGCACAGGAGGAGAGTAAACATGCGACTGGGATGTGTACTCCGAAATAGCCGTCTGTCATCCCTCTTCCCCTCTTCTCTTTTAATGTCCCCACCCCATTAATCTCCATCTCTCTTCTTTTCTTTATGCCTCTTCATCACACACACACTTTTTCATCTCTGATCTAACAGCTGGAATAACTAAATTAATTTACATTTTGTGTCCGAAGGGCAACACACACACAAACACATCAGTCCAAAAGCTTGTGTGCCCACAAAGAGAGTAATTTCTGTCTTCTGGATAGGCTTGCTTTCTGCTACTGCCAACACTGTAAAGCACACATATGCATATCTGATCACAACACACACATTCACACAAAAACCTGCCAAGCACACAAAACCCGTGGATGCATGTCACAGTGTAACGCATTGTAATCCAGAGGCAAATAAAAGACAAATATTTCCTGGCCACAGAACCATGTGCTGATATGATAAATATCAGTTTGATGCCGTTACAGCTTTTGAGTAAAGGCTTGTTTATCTTGGGGGAAACATGTCCTTGACCACCGACTGACTGGCTGGCTGTGTGTGAGTGGGTTGGTGGATAAGGAAGATAGAGAAAATGTGTGTGTGTGCAGGCCCGGCATATCATATGCATATTATATTGAAGATGACAGAAATCCCGTGCCAACATTTGACACAGCCGCTGAATTGGAGTGCAGGTCTCCACGATAAACGTCTTCTCCTGGACCTCCTCTGTGTCTGTCTGGATCTCCTGAGTCTTCCTGGGCATATAAATGTCTACCGTCTTATCAATGTGACATGGGAAAACCAAATCAAACTATGGAAGAGCCAAGGTAAGTAGAGTCAATGCTCAAAATGTTTTACAGTTCATCCGCAGAGGGAAGTACGTTTATTCCCTCCCGCGCAGCACTTCAATGTGGACTGATAAAACAGTCACAAGAAGATGGCTGCTTTTTTTCTTTTGTAACTGGCAAACATAAGGCGGCTTGCTACCAAGTCAAGCAAGATAAATTAAAAAACCCTCAGGTGGCTGAGTCATATATATATATATATATATACAGTATTTTGTCCAGGTCAGACACACACTTGAACTCATTGCCGCACACTCAGGGCATCATGAGTGCTACGACAACTTGGTAGACTTGTGAGGCCAGCTGTAAATACAGAGGTATATGAAACAGTCAGTGAATCAGTAAACCAGATTTAATCACTGATCCAAATGCCTAATCAAGATGGATGTTGCTGCTATCGACCAGGGACATCTGTCACTTTTGCCTCCTCAAGACAACTTGGACCAGTTGACCAGAGATTCTCATATAGACTTGTACTTTGCAAAGACCTGACAATAAGCTACAAATAAAATATGTTTTGTTTTGGACCATATTATGAAGTTCTATGAATATTGATCTTGATAGATAGAGCATAACATTTCCAGATGAATCATGTCATTCCTAAAACAGAGCTGTTTTGTGTTTCACATTAGACGCTGGGACATAAGCTCAAGAAATCCTGCTCCTCTGCATCTTTACACTCTATCTCGGCTTCGATGGTATAAATCCACTGTCCTTCAACAAATGTCTCGGGGCAGTGGGGTTGAGGTGGGCACTTTTGTGTCCACCTCAACAAAACTGGTAGGACTGACTTCCACGTCTTAAGGTCAGTTGCGACACGATGAAGCAAAATGCTAAATTTCCCTGCAGATTTAAATGGCTGCTGCTTCAGATAAAAAACACTTGTTTAAGAAGAAAAATATTCTCTTGCAGCAGAAACCTGGCGAAGGGTGGCAGGGGGCAGAACAGGGACTGAATCAGCAATTTAAAGTTGAGAATAAGTTTGAAACTAAAAGTTTATGATGTTTGGCACTGGAAAGTGAGATCCGAGTTTCTTTTTTGTCTCCGTTTGTGTGCGTTTGCTTCATGTGCATACATTCATGTGGGGCGTCTGTGTCTTCTACGTGAGAGAGATGAGGCAGATGTGATCTCTCACTGGTTTTTCTTTTGTATATGTGTGTGAGAGAGGGGGAGAGAGTGTCTGTAAGTGATTTATAGCTCTCCCTCTCTGAGCCAAACGTTGCTGCTGGCCTGCAGAGCTGACCCGAGACTAGATTAGCTGTCACCAACATCACAGTATCATCTGTTCCTGTTAGCATTACACAAAGTTTGGAACCCAGCATTTTCTCCTCCACTTCCTTTTCTGTGCTTGTGTTGTGTCACTTGCACATCTTTCTTCTTCTTTTGCAGAGCTTAACACAAACTGACTCACTGTACTATTTATTATTCCTTTATAAGTCACCTTATGAGATAAGTGTACCAGGATTTGTCTTTTGGATATTCTAGAGAAGATCAGCCTTATTAGCAAAACTAACTTAAGACTAAATGATTTGTTATTATGAGGCTTGTGTCCAATACTAACAGACTGTTTCCAGTTAGCAGAAGGGAGATGAGGAAGTGCAACAGAGAAAAAAATAAACAATCCGTGAAGCATGAGCTCCTTGTCAGCGTTGGAACCAAACTACATAGTTATTCATATTTAAACAAATCAGTAACTTTACGTGATGCAGCTCGGATTATTGTTGTTCTCCTGTAAATGTAGGGAGGCATGATGGGAGAAAAATATCTAAAGAAGAGAAATTGGAGAGGGAGGAGGAGGAGGAGGTGGAAGAAGTGGAGAGGTCATGTCCTCCTTGTTTCATTGTTAATTTCGATAAGTTATGTCAAACTCTGCTGAGTGGAGGGATAATGTGTTGGTCTAGTTCACAGTTGACACCATAGTTAAACCAAACATGTATTCAAAGTTCCTAAATCTTGTTTGGGTTTATATGAAGGTTGGTTAAATGAAGTTCAGGTCACAGTAACACACTGACTGAGTTACAAACAAAAATATTTTCCCAGCCTACACAGTAATACTATGTTGCATGTATTTCAATGGAGTTCTTGTGTCTTTGAAATTAAGTTTCAGATGTTTTTTTCACACAAAATGAAACAAAACATTTTCACTCACAGGAAGTCCTTGATCTCCTTGAGGCCCTGCTGACCCACCAGATCCTGGAGCTCCCGGTGCTCCCGGGGATCCCTGAGAGGAAGAGACAGGAGAGGGAGAAGGCAGGTCACAGGAAGCAGAAGGATCAGTCAGCACATATATCAGGGTGATTTTCCAAACAAAACGATGCTGAGAATAATAAGAGAAAAGACTTACACCGGGTCCAGGAGGTCCTTGCCGTCCCTGTGGTCCATTATTACCCGGCAGACCCTGAGACACGCAGATGAATACACTCAGTATATTAAATATTAGGTGCACTTTCATAATTGTAGGTTGAACTTTGTTTTGCACAAGCTCTGTCTAAATGGCCTGAGGAATTTCCTGCAAGTCTGCAGACTAAACCGACAGTAATACTGTTATTTTCTAATGCAATTAACATACAGGCTACTGATGGAAACTCAGTAGCTGTTGCATCTGCTACTTTTGTCCAACCTCAGATTCTGCCAACAACTGCCTCCAATCAAACCTTTGTGTTTGGTTTTACTTTTAGACAGCTTGTACAAAACACAGGTGCATTCTTCCTGACTGTTGGCCTTTTCACAATAAGACGTTTTACACAATCTGTATTTCAGTTGCCTCAAGGTGTTTAAAACCAACCCTGCCATTTAATGTCTTCTCCATGATGCTGCGGTTTGAAGGGAACACATGGATATGAAACTGCAGCTTTCACTTTAGAAGCACATTCATACCTACTGTATGTAGGTCCGTTTTTGTCAATGTATTACATATAATAACATGATATATAATAACATGATGATGGCTTTGTTGTAGCTCAATATTTATGGGTAATTCAAATTGAACAAATTCAGTGCTATTAATACATATTTTGGAAGCTGAACTCCTGGAAAACAGCTTAACCTGAGGTTCAGCTAATCCTTTCATTTTAGCTTGGATGTCTGAAGTTACTTTGTGGTCACACATTAAGCCTGATGCCCTTTCAACATGGACACTCTGCTTATACAGTACTCAGTTTAACCTGTGTAAGGGTACAAGCCATGAATTAAAAACAATGAAATTGCTTAAAAATTGAGAATGACACAGCTGAGAACACAGTGTGCTAGATATTTCAAAAAAAATACATTAAACAAAACCTTAGTTTTCTCTGATTATTTGTTATTTTTTTGAAAACTGTTTATTCATTCATTCATTCCCATATCCCATATTGAGAGTAACATAAAGTTCATTTCTATATTTTAATGATCATATTACAGTGGACCCTTTATATCATTAATATGTGGTTATGGGAGTGCACTGCAAAAATATAAGGATCAAGGTAAAAATAAATATAAGTAAAACAATATCCACAAGCAAAAACTGTGTGAATATGTACTTATGAAAGATATTAGCAATCAAGATGCCACAAAGGATAGATTCTCCACATAATCAGCGAAGAGGAGCCACATTCTATTATATTTTTTAAGTGATCCATTTAAAGTTAATCGCAGTTTCTCAATTTGAAGACATATCATGACCTCACATCATGAGGAGGGCAGGCCGCCTTCCACCTAAAGAGGATTAATCGTCAAGCTAACAATGAAGCAAATACTACAGCATTCATTTTCTCTGATTTCTTAGCACGTATTCTGGACATGTTTAATGTCTTGCTTGCACAGTTTTTCTAATCCCATTTGGTGAGACAAAGTGGGACAGCACATCTTGGAGCAGGAGATTCCCCTGTGGCGCATCAAGCTTAGTTAAATTCTTCTGGGGATCTTTTCCTTCCAAATAAATATACCAAAAAAAAAAACCAAGTGTTTGATTGCACAACAAAATCTGCATTTATTAAACAATAACATATGCATGAGCATCTCTGAAACGCTGAGCCAGTGTGTGACATCAGAAAACCTCCTCTGCGAGAGTCACTCTGGTGTCACACAGTAAACACTCGCCCGGGTAAACCCACTAATGGGACTCTGGAGGAGGCCATGGTTCCTCCCAAAATCCAAGTCTCACAATGTCACACACTTTTTACTTTGAAATCCTTTCAAACTGAGCAGAAGCACATCTAGAACACGAAGAATCCCCATCTTAAGACAAAAAAGGTCACAGTATTTTCCCACTGTGAAGCAAACCAGCATTAGATGTGACATTGGGACAAGAGTCAGCCTGGCGTCACACTATAAATACTCCCAGTACTGGCTATATTATAATCCAGACCTTATCAATCTTTTTCTATTTGAGGTTCAAATAAGAAATTCAGCCTCCTGCCTTCTCTCAGAGGGGTCAGGCTCATGAAAATGTATCAGTGCTGTTATATTTTGAGAGTCAAGCTGCAACAGGTTTACCAATCTGACCTATAGTCTAAGAAACTGGGGTGAGGGTAATCTAATTCAGATTTTTGTATGCATGCTGAAATACCCACAAAGTGCAGGTTATTTCTATGTAACCTCTATAACAATAATGAACTTTTTATTTATATTAAACTTTCTTTGCAAAGGGCTGTGATGTGAGCTTGGATGCTCAAGTAAAATGTTGTTGGGAACTGTACCTTCTCAGTGTTGGATCATTTACAAGTCATCAGTAAATCTTAAATAATAAAATGATGGACATGTATTTTTTGGGTCTCATGGATGTTTTAAAAAAAAACAAAAAAAACGCTAGATCTTTTCAGTTTGGTCCTGAGTTGAAAAAGTTGTAATGCAAGAATCAATGACAAAATAAAGATTTATAGCTTTGCTTGATCCATTTCACTGCGATACGGACAAATAAAGCACCCAGGAGACATTTACTGTTGTTTCAACTGATCTAACTGGCTGCTGCAGTTCAGACTTGGCCAGACTTTTTTACACTAAGCCAGGCTGTTTATGGCTTTTATACACCTCGCAAAAAGTTGTGTATAGTGTGTATGCACAGTGGACCAGTGCGATGCTGATACGTGTGACTGTGAATCAACAACGGACTATCTGCTTCCCCTGTTCTACTTCGTACATATTGGATGATACAGACTAATGGCTGGGATAACCCCCCCCCCCATTAAATGGCAACCCCATTTTGAATGAATATTCATTTTAAAAAGCTGCTTCTTGTTCATAATTGCTGTTCTCAATTATATTCTACTTTCTATATCGCTGTCAAATGCATAGTGATAGCAGAAATTGCTATTGCATTGATAACCTCTTGTGAATTGATTCTCATCAGTATTCACTGCGTCCCCTTCCCTACTGCTTTCAATGCATCTACTGAAAAAAAAAAAACATTTAAAAAGGAATTCAGCCTGCGCACGCTGCTGGAAACATCAGAGTGTGACGCTGCAGTTGTTCTGCAGCAATAAAAGTACTGACTTAAGATGTTTCCTGTCATGTATGGAAACTAAATTATAATTAGCTCTTTGTGATTCTACAAACATTGTGGAATTTTCTTCGTCTCTACAACAATCACAAATATAAAACACACACCAGATCTGTAGCGGATGTACAGATGTGGGAGGCCTGTCATAATCAGTGCTGCAAAGGGGATGTCTTTCCCAATTTATAGCAGCTAGCATCGCTCCCTGATTAGTAGTTTCACATGATTACACTCAATAATTACATTAGTTAATATGCACTGTATTCTGTGAGCGTGGGTGTGTTACAGTGCGGGCTGATAACTCTAAAATGTGACGAGGACTGGATTCAGTAAACTGCTGAACAGGGCTGTAAACTGCGTCATAAAAAAATCAAACTGTGAAGACGTGAACACTTCTTGCATTGGTTTAGGATTGGACTAAATGGGTCGGGACTGACAGATGTTTAGCTAACACAACCAAAAATAACAGCTCAGTAATGAAACAAACAGCAATTAAAAGAAATGTTTTGAGGCTGTAAGAAAATCTATTAATATTCTCTAAAACATAAGGTTTCTGATGAGGAGTTTTTGCTATGACTCAGTATGCCGTTAAATTTTTAACCCTTTAATAATATTTTATACCTGAAATCACTATACGTTGTAGCTTGAAAAGACTCAAACTAACCATTTGGCTAATTTAAGTTTTCCTTGTCAATCCAATACAGTGTTCTTTAAGATCTCTAGTAGCTGTAAGAGGAACTATATCTTAAGGTCATTATTGCACCAGTTTCAGCATTCAGGTTGCTGCCACTATTGCTGCCAGTATTATTGACAATAAAAGATAGCAACCGGTGGCTAGTTTAGCAACATCTTTGAGCCAAATGGAGACACACACTCCTTGATATTAATTCATTTGTTTATAAAAGATGGTAATATTCAGATATCATAACATATGATCAAAACTCAGATGTCATTTTACAATGTTATGGTGGTTATTGGCACCTTTAATTAAACCAAAACAGAATGTGAGTAAATACTTTTCTTGCTAAAAGTTCATGAACTCCAAACCTGTCTGGCACTGTGAGAGGAAACTCCGGCCAACACACAAGTGTCCTGAAGGAAACCACATGACAAGCCTGACAACTACATAGGGATGAGCGTCTGGACCCCCGTCAGCCAACAAAGAGACAGCAGATGGATTATGTGTCGAGTCTTTCACCTCGCCAGGAGCCGGGCCAGGACAAAACTCTTCTGTTATCATATTACGTATTTGGATAAAACCTCCTCTTTCTGCTTGCCGACACGTTACGCTCTGGCTGCGTTGCTGTTTTGGTATTTACAGCCCAGTTGGGTATTGTAAGGCCTGATTCCTCTGTCAGCATCAACTACAGCCAGCTGGTATCACAGAGCCTTTATGAATGGAATCTCATCTATTGTGAATGTTCGAAAGCTTGGCAGTCTGTTTTCTGGGGGAACTGGGGGAAGACTCGTACGGTTTTATGAAGACACATAAAACCAAACAGACAAACACAGCTGGACATTTAGATACTGTACACAGCTGGAAAAGCACCATAAATATTTTCACAAGAGACTTGGAAAAACTATTGTGTGTATCTTAAAGTGCACCTAAAATCTCACCTACAATAAGAACAGCGCAGTGCAAATGTTTTCAACTTTTGCATTGTCCACTTCTTATGACAGTCAATTTCCACATCCTCTATCATTCAAACTTATCTTTACACATCTTCTTGTCACCTCACCTTTGCCATATGTGTTTAGTATCTGAAAAAAATCACAAATTGCTGATTGCATATTATAGTTTTGAAAAACCACTGACAGTTGGAGTAGCAACATCGAACAAATGTCAAGCCTTGTTTTTAATAAGCCCCAACATGGAGGGTAAAAAGACTTTTTACATCCTCATGATTGCTCAATACATTTTCCAAAGGATAGAAAGCTTTTTCTAAATCTCTGAAGTTGCTTTGCCCTCATGTGTTTTCTCCAAACAATTTCCAAATGGCCTTTTTTCATATCTTAGAGCCCACGCTTCTACTAGTAATAATGGTGTCAGCAGAAAGATATGCTATTATCATTATTTCATATCATATATACATATACAGTACATATATACCATTTATCTTTGCCCATTGTATGATTTATTTACACCAAAACAACTGCCTTCAAGTCCCACTTTCAGGATTGTGTTTTTTTAACCTCATTTAACTCAAAACTAAATATAAATGTATTTTTTCTACATCTCTATATACAATATCCCCAACTACCTATACTGTATGTCATAGATACTGTAGTAGAATATATATATGCTTCACAATATCACTATACTATAAATCCCCAAGAACCACTGAAGCCCACTGTGTAACAGTAATCAATAGAGGTAATGTCAGTGTATTATCTTACCCTTGCTCCTGGGGGGCCGTCTCTACCAGGGGAGCCTGGGCTTCCCGGAACACCCTAAACAAAACACAAACAAGCAGGTTTCAGTCACTATCACAACACTGACTGCTATTATAAACCTTTCGTGACGGCAACTGAAAAGAAATTCATGTTACTTTCAGTTATGACAAGTTGCCATTCCTTAAGATCAGGTTTTTTGATTTACTTCATGTATTAATTCTAGTCCATTACAGAATCTGTCATTTTTAAAGGGTATTTAATCTGTCAAATTACATGCAGTATATCAAGGAATGTCTTTTTTCTCATAATAATTAAAATGCACATACACGTTCAAGCAAAGGTCAAAAGGAGATAAGGGTTTGCTGTCTTGCTCAACGAGACTTTGACAGCAGTGGACATAAATGTGATTTGTGGAAAGAGCCAACCTCTAACCCTGAGGGTACAGGACGGTCTCTGTACCAGCAGGCCACCCTGCTGCTCCATCTCCTGCCCCATTTCCCCTTCATCCACCTCTCTGCAGGTCAGTGCTCACAGCCGATTCCAAAATACAGTCATGGATTAAGTGTTGAGCTGATTTATCTCTGCACTCCAGTATTAGTGGAGAGCTCATAAAACAGGACAGTTAACGCCGTTAAAGGTTCTACAAATTATAGGACAGGGTCGCAGAGGACAGGCCTCGTATGATTAATGATGTGCCGTTGTTTAGATGTTGGCTGATGTGCATTCTCCCAAGACATTGGCAATAATATCTCCTGCTGCCTTTACACGTGAATCTACAAACTTCAACACACACACACACACACACACGGAGCAGGGAAGTAAGCCAGTGCAGCTGCAGTTGAAGGGTATTTTGATTTGTTTCAAGACTTTTATAGAAATCTTCATGTCTTTAAACAATACAGAATAATCAAGAAATATTAAACTTGATGTGTCACTTGTATTAAGAAAGATAATACTTTAAGGAATCAATTTCACACTAAAATGACTCGATAAAAAGGAGAAGGAGGTTTTTGGGTAACACTTTTAGTGCTTATAAGCAGAATGTCTATAACACACCATAATATGCAAACATAAGAACATTCTTAAGTGTTTATTAATGTACTTGTGATCAACTATCTCTCTTCCTGTGAAGCATCCATAACTTGTGTATAAACATATACAACACATATTAAGTACTGATTAACTAATTAATAATTAAGATTTGTTAATGTGTGTAACTACATATTATATAACAGTTATGTTCTCAATAACTCTTTATAAACTGTTTATATACCAGATGCAGATTCTTCATACCAGAAGTTATAATTGTTGAAGAATTAATAAACAGTTATAAATAAGTTAAAATGTCCTTATATCTGCTTACAGCCACATTATAATGTGTTATTAACGTTATTTTACAGTGTTTTTATACTTCTTACAAATGCTAAAAAGTAAAAAGAGTAAAAGTAAAGTGTTGCCGGTTTTTGCTGTGTAACTGGCATGTATGTCAGGATACAAGTACACAAACACTACACACACACTAAACACTACACACACCAATCTGAGCCTCTCAAGCAGGACTTATAATATGAGTGAGACGGCCAAAGGAATGAATGATCATAATCCAAGTGCACAAGTGATTCTGATTCAACATCTAGAAGGTGACCAAGTTTAAATTATTGCCACGCACGCACACACAATCTATATTCCTGTCGGACAAAACAAAAATTATTACTCATAACAGGCACTCTGTTTCATAACAGAATGAAAGTGAGAGGGATGAGGAAGATGGACAAACACACGCGAATACAAACACACACTCTTTGCTATTCATTGCAGCGGCATTTTTTTTCACTGTCAAATTGAAACAGAGGTGGAGGGGACGCTGATGACAAGGTTACATTGTATTTACTGCAGCGAGAGACGGGGAGAGGGGGAGGGAGAGAGAGAGAGAGGGGTAATTGATGTTTTAGAGTTGTGATATTACAACAGGGCCCTGGAAGCTACAATATTCCCCCACTGAGCCACACACACACACACACACACACACACCCATTCATATTCCTCTCTCTGACAAAACACATTATTACCTGCTAACATAGTGCGGCACAGGGCAGCACTGCCAGCTTTTATTAATAGGACTATGCAGGCAGAGAGAGAGCTAGATAGTGCTGCATCAGGAAGTGTTGCAGCTCTGGGTGAGCTGGTCCAGAGGCTAGTTGTTTTCTCCTCATGAGAAGAGGTTATTGCTGATTCCTTTCTGAGCAAAACTGTGCTGAAAATTAAACAGGTGTGGCAGAAAACACTTTATTGATTAATTACTTCCAATCAGCGGCTGAATTCTCGGCTCATCAGCTAACAAAACTCTCAACAAAAGAAACTGATTCAAGTCATTTCCTGAGCCAGATGAATAAATATAAATAGATGATTATATAATCATCAGGCACATGATTATCAGCATCAGCATAGCAACAAATTGTCTTTACAGCTGCCTCTGCCAACAACAGTTTGTTTATCTGCATCAGCACACACACTTTAATAAACACCTGTCCAATACAGTAAATATTATTGCCATTATCATCATCATCATTGTAAAATGTAGTCTTATAATTAAGACCCTGTTGACACAAAAGAGTATTTTAAGTAATTAATCAGCATTACTACCCAGCCACTAAATCTACTCTAAAACGTTACGTAACGTAATACCCTGCAGAGTGTGAGCACCATACTGAAGCACGGGATGAAAGTGGGGGGGTTATTAAAGGAAACCATTAGAAAGTGACCATCCCATCATACTACAGTGCGCTCTGAAGGCAGATCGATGTATCAGTTTGACATGATCTGTGATCGGCAGATGGGAGCAGTGACTGTAACCAGTTGTGCCCTGGTGCGGAAAAAAAAATAATAGCGCTCTTTAATGCTGTCTGCAGGAGCTGTCCCTCAAAATCAAAACTTTTGCACTGTCAGCTCCACATGGAGAGCCTGACTGCAGCTAAATCTGGTTGTAATGAATTTAAAATGAGTTTATCCACTCGTCCTATACAGCTCACTGTTGTAGTAGCTTATCCCAGGACGCAGTGGGTAGAAAAAATACAAAAATAAAAAAAGATCTGCACCTTCTAAACTGTGAGTTTAGGTGTTAACCACTGACATGAACATTGCCAAACAAATGAGCACATATACATTAATACATTATAATGTTTTTTTCTTTCCTAAAAATCTATATGGACGTGCAAAAACCTATTACAGTCCGTACCTAAGTCAGATTGCATAGCACATCTGTGACATCCTGTAGTGAATCGGTCCACCATCTTATTTAATTTGTTCACACAGTGATGGACGACACTAGCTGATGTACCTACATAAATACTGTGCGTGTAAAAGGGTTCCTGCTCACTTCAAACCTCACTGGAGTTTCTCAAGGGGGAATCATAAGCTTGATGAAAGCAAAAGTACTTGTAGACCTGCACTGCCTCTACAACGGGCAGATAGTGCTGCATCAGGGTCTACTTTGACTCATTGTGTGACTGAGATGCAGCTGAGAGAGCTTTTTAGGCATGTTGGCTCCCACATTCTGCGCTTTCAAACTATTTGAAGAAATCACTTAAAGTTAATTCAGCAAAACAAATGTCTTGTGACATGTACAAGAAAGTAGTAAGCTTAATGGAAACATGCGCAATGTCTGTTTTATTTGTACACTTGATTTAAGCTCTAAAGGACATTTTGATGATCAAATGTGGTGATAATGAGGTAATCAGCCACCACAGTAAAACTGATTGAGAAGAATTAGGGAAATTATCTGGCAGGGAGCACTCTGCAACATAGTAAGCCAAGATTTATTCCATGTACTAGTGCTGTTAAAGGCTGCCTTAGGAGACATATTGCAACTCAGTCTTTACAGATCATGTATCCCCTATTGGTCCATTTATATCACTATAATGGACAATAACAACATGTGTTGCCTGTGTACGGTAATTCATAGTAAACTGAATTTTGCTGTGTGTTATCTAGTCCTCTGTGAACTGTTGTCTTTATATATATATATCTATATATATTTAATGTATTTAATTTATACATTCATATTTAATTCACCAGCCTACTGGGAATAAAGTAAAAATAAAGTAATAAAGTAGCACAGCTTATTTAGCCTGATTAGATCTCTTCTCAGGATTGTGTTTGTGCGTGAGTGTGTGTTTAGGCTGGGCTTGATTGGCCCTCTTGTTGCACCTGTTAAAGTGAGACAAGTAAGAAAATGTCTTATTGGTTTTCAGCATAACTCTACCCAGCGTCAACCTGAGCAGAGGTCTAATTAAGCAGAATAACTAACAGTTGTGTGAGTGTGCATGGCCTTGAAAATATGAGGCAGACCAAAGCTACTGTTTGTAACAGGAACATGCACTGCAATGTGTCAGGAAAGATATTTTTACAGGAATGTATTAAAAAATTCTTCCTTTAAAAATTCCTTCCTTTTCTCCTGGTACAGAGTTACTACAACACTGGCTCTGTCTTGCTGATGTCCAGGGCTCCCAGTAGAACACCATTAAATTAATTCAGTATTACCTCTGATTGGTTCACTGCACAATAATGGAGACGCTGGTAATAATTATTCACATCTCGATGATTCCATTAGACCGCTCTGTGTCTGTGTCCACGTGCACGTGTGTGTGTCAGCAACAAAACACACACACAGCTACTTGAACCTTTATCTCCACTCCCCTGGTCTCTCACTCTTTCACAAAACTGTACAACAAATCCAAGCTTACATATAACTGTTAATACAGACATCATACTGTACAGCATTTAAGCTGCATGTAATAGTTAAAGTAGTAATAGTAAATGTTTTGATTAACATAAATCTATATGGCCCTTTACCTTCAAGAAGACAAGGATAACCAAAAGTGTAGTAGATACTGTGTAATCATTTTTGTTTTTGTTTGCACTTAGTGCACTCAGAGACAGAGGAAGTAGCTAAATCCAATTATGATGGATAACTTTTAGATTTTTTAGGTATTGTATATAGGTTCTATGGCAATGATTTCTTTGGGTAAAATAATCAGCCTAAAAGGCATTACTAGCTCTCTGTCAGCCATACTGAAACTCCTAAAACCTTTACTCTTAACCTCAATGCTTCTGTAAATAGTGCTCTCTGCCTTTAGGGCAGTACAAATGAATAAATGAATGAATTTGTCATTCTTTGGCACCCAGACGTATTCACTATTTATAAACAAGTCAACAAATTTCCATGTCAGAAGCCTAGCTAGTTGGAGCAGTTTTAATTCTTGCTATATGGCCTGAATAATAGGTATTTTCTTTCTTTTTTCCCCCACACATTTCCACACACAGGTTGTTTGTCCACCTCAAAAATGAGTCCACATCAAGAAAAAAAAATATATAGCATATATACAGTATATATATATATAAATGTGTGTGTGTGTGGATGGTGTAATATAAGATAAGGCATTTAGAGAAGAGATTTAAATGTTTATACACGAAAAAAATGGATTGAAGTTACAGAAATATGCCTTTATAGGGCAACAAGTCTAATTTCTGTGAGCCTGCAGGGCCATGGCACCTCGGTGATAATGATGTAGCACTCATTTGTATTCTCCACACATACACACAGAGGAGAACAATTTATGAACATAGTCTCTCTCACACACACACACACACACACACAGTTGGGTTTGTTATAACCCTACTGTGTGTGTGTGTGTGTGTACTTAGCATATTTAGTCACAAGGGAGAAATCACTGCATATGAAAAATAGATGCCCCTCTGGGTTCTACTTTGTGATGTTGGAAATCATATCAACGCGCCCAAACACACACTTCACCTCTGTGTCTTACTATTGTGTCCATTTTTTGGGAAATGTTGTCTTACCATTAGTCCGGCTGGGCCGATCTCTCCTCTCTCTCCCTTCTCCCCAGCAGCACCCTGTAAAACAAACAATGTCATTACATCTCAGCTGGACCAGCGGTCGTACCGATAGCTACCAAAGGACTGGAAAAACCAACATCAGTTATCTTAATAAGATGCTGGGCCACAGAGCAGCTTCAGCTTGCTTTGGACAAGAGTGTCTGAAGCCTATTTGAGGCATTCGTCAACATTTGTCAGTTTATAGTGGCAGGTGGTTGACAGCTCAATACTAGGTCTGTTTCTACTTGCACACATTTTGTGACCTTACTGGAGACAGGTGGGAGGGAAATGGCAAACAGCATACTTTTTGTGACTATATTGCCATCATAATTCAATGTAGCGGCGATGCTTGGGAATAACAAATGTTCGTTCTTGTGCCAGTTTTGTTTCTAAAAACATTTTATCACAAACACATTCCAGCTAAACATTAGAGCCGCAGTTGTTTGTTTTGAGAGGGAGAGTTAGCTAAATTATGCTGACGATATTTTAATGTTGAAATTATCAAGTAATTGTGGACATTTCCGAGATGTGGCGTTGCACTCCTGAGAATATGACATTATTCTGCCTTTCAGTATGCACACACAAACACACACAAGCAAAGTCTTACCGGGGGCCCCTGAATAGAGAGACCACTGGGTCCCTGAGGACCAGGTGGCCCTGAGGGTCCAGCAGGGCCAATCTCTCCCACTGGCCCTTGAGGTCCCTGTGAAAACAACACAATGGATTTCAGTGTTTCAAAGTAAATTTCTTAACTCAATCTTTAAGCAACATGGACGTTTAAGTGCCTTTAAGTGCTCAGAAAAAATGGTTCATGACAACTTAGCAAACTCCAAATGAAGATCATGGGATGTGATGAAAAACTCCAGAACAGTTACTAAATGGACCTTACTGTGAGAAGGAGTTGTCAGAACAAAAAGATTCGTTTAGTAAGGATTCCACTTTTGATCGTTGATCTTTTGACCTGCTGGAAGCCTCATCAGATCATTAATCAATAAAGCCATCAACCCATGTTGATAGTGGTGAAGCCAAAGACAGTTTTTCACCCTCGTGGACAATAAAGTTTCTAACCTAACCTAACACCACATGTTCATGAAATGCATTTTAACCCCTGTACAAATTCTTAATCCCTCTGCTCTCAGTTATAGCAATGTGGAACCAAAGTAGCACTTTAAATTATATGCAAGTTAGATTTAATTTCCAGAAAGCTAAAAAATATCAAATCTAAACATATTAGATGTACATGACATTTCCAGGTCTTAGCTATGCAGTTTTAGTTCATATTATAACTGTTTAATTTTTATTATATGACAATGTTATGCTTATATCCGCTGAGGTAATGGATGTGTGCCAATTTCCTGGAAGGCTGCACCTTCTCAACACATACATTGTCCATCAAGTTAAAACTACAAACTCTGGTCAACGTCATTATTACATGCTTGGAGGGGCTTCTGCTACCATTGGCTGCTTCCATAATGAGATCTACCTGAGGAAATAGATTTAGACACTAGTCCATCCATCTGTAATCAGGTTGTGCCAGTGTGGCGGCTTATTTGATCCATGTGTACGAGCTGCAGACAGGGTTCCTGCAGCGGGAGTCAGAAAAGAGGAATTCCTGCAAACTGCCACAGATTCGCAGCACTTGTAGCTTGTTGGCTCAGCAGCCGCGGTAGCCAAAGTAATCTTCACTCTGGCTGTATTTATTGTTTTACTGTTCAACCATACAGTTACTGGCTTCATGTCTTTCTTATCCATGCAAACAATCAAAAGAAACTTTGGATCAGATATACACGAATGGAGTGGGATGAAAAATAAACAGAGGACTGAAATGTGTTATGTCATGTTTAACTAAATGATAAATATCACTAAAATATGGCGCCGAACTACGTGAAGAGATTAATCAATTTACAGATGACTGAAATTCAAATTACTTAGAGGTTTATTTTAAACTGCACAATTTATTTTCCCATTTATCAGCGCTTGTACTGAAACAAGTAATGTACCCAAACTGATTAGTGAGAATGAATAAGGAGGAATTCATGGAGGAGCTGGACAACAGAATAATCCAACTATTCAAAGAAACTAGGCTGCAGCTGCAGAGGTACAAATGCTGCTGAGCTAAGACAAAGTGTGATCTGGCAGGCATGTATTCATATATACTAAGTGTGTAGTGTACAGTATGTGTGTGCCAGAAGGACAGAAAACCACATCTCACTTCAAAACTTACACAATTACACCCATCGAACACAACACACATGGCCTGTATTGAAAAAGCCTCGCATTTGTTTGATCCTGTCTTTGCTGCATTCTTGGGAATTTCTAGCAAGACATGCTAAATTCTGGGTGGGCCACTTCATGTACTGCACTCGATACACTGTCACTCAACAAAGTCATACGGCTGAGATAAACAATCTTATTTTCTTGATTGACAGCCCTGCGTGTCTGAGCAGAAGTGGCAGCACCCCTGCTGCTTCTTTCAAAGAAGAAAGGCTTCAAAACATATTTTCCTACGTCCAAGATTAAATTACAATCGTGGGAACTTGGTATTGGCATTGAGAAATCTCCAGCAGCGTCAGGCCTTGTACTGACTGCCACAGCTGGATGGTTTGTAACAGTTTGGAACAGATTGCCATAACAAAACCACAGCAGATGCAAACTCTACAGTAAATCTTTCATTAATAGTCCAAGACAGATTTGTTGGAACAGTGTCTAATAAAGACAGGATAGCCACAGTGGCAATAAGAGCCTGCCTTAAGACTGAAGCCAAGTTTCATATAGGCTTTTCCAGAATGACCACTTCTTTCAGCCCAAGGGTGCTTCACATCCAGTCTGGAGGATGGAGTGGGCCGCTGCTGAGAAGGCTCTTTGTTTGTGAGTCGGAGGCATTACTTAATACCCCTCACTCCTTTCCTTTCATCGTCTAATCAGGATGGGGGCTGTTCTGTCCCTGGAGGTAGAGGTGTGGACCAGCATGTTCAGATGATGAGTAAAATGTATTACAAACGAGAGTCTCGCCTAGTCTGGTGGGCTCGCTGAGGAACAGGGCGAGGTGTATCCGCTTCCTGTTGCAAACTGACCCCTCATGTAGAGTTCACCCTGATTCAACTTTGAAATGTGAAATCTGTAGGCCAGTTTGAGAGAGGGGGTGGGATTGAGCTCTCAGCCAAAAAAATCATGATTTTTCAAGGTTCAAGGTTCAATTTATTCATCAGTAAAATAATGGAAATGATGCTCCCACAGTTTACAACCATGTCCATGATATTTCCTGTCCCGGCTGCTTTTTCGCCACAGCACACAAGAAGAGTTTGCCTGGTGAAGTCCAGTCCGACCAGCCCATTACTGTTAACTCCTGGGGTGCTTCTTCTTCCCCAGCAGGGAACATGTGACTCAACCACATGAAAGATGCAAGATAGATACTATTTGAGCCTTTTTATGTGCTGAAGGTTTTGCAGAACAATAAATGATCTCTGAAATAAAGTGCATTTTACAAACCGTCACTCCTGGCTCTCCTCGGTCTCCTCTGGCTCCCCTTACGCCTGGACCGCCCTGAAACACAGGCCAAACACACACTGTAAAGACAGCACATAATCACTGTTTGCAAATTGTGCTCCTAGAAATAGAGTAATGGCTACGAAACACGTCTCGGCAAAAATACGTATCCCGAGACTCTTTTTCCAACATGGAAATTGGAGTTCATTTTTAAAAATCTAATAAAAGTGGAACTTTGCAGGTCTTTGATATGAATGGACTATGAATTTGATGGACAGAGGCCAACGCTGATCTGTGCTGTAAACTGCCCCTCTGAGCTCTGCACTTTATTACGCTGCATCTGTAAGTAACAGCAGGAGTCTGGAGCTGTAAACCTCGGGCTGACCCCTCTCGCCCCAAGGTTTATCCGGGGACAAACTACACACATCTGTTAGTCATTGGCCCATTTGGGATACATCCTCTTCCTGCGTTTGCTTAAATAGGTCTCCCCTGGGAACGAGGGGGCGACTAGGTAGTTCCTACAGTATTTAGCCAGAGGGGACAGGAGGGATGGTTGGAAGAAGAGGGAGGAATATGAGAGGAGACACACAGATGTGGCAAAAGCAAGAGCCTAATGGAACCATCATAAGCTTGTTTCTACCAGATTTATATAGATACATTTGTTTCTAAATTTATACCAATGAAAAGTCAAAACCCATCAAACTGTTGACCCAAGTATGAAGTTTGTCGGTTTGCTTTACCACTCAGGAGTCATTAGCTCCCACAAGATAAGTTTAAACAGCTTGCAGAGAGAATCTGCTGCACTGACTGATGCATGTCTCTTTAAACAGGACATGTATCGGTATTTATTGCTAACATGAATTTATTAAGCAGCTGTACATGATGTTTATGGGGCCTGTTTCCACATTTGCTACCATTGCATACTGTTTTCAAGTCTATCTTAATATAAAACTCACATGTCCATTTGTGTAGTTATTGTTGTGATGATTCCTCTTGTCTTATACTGGCCATGAGGTGATCTGTTCCACTGTAAAAGGTAAGGGACAAAATCTGCAGTCCTCGTTCTCTGCAAAAATGTATTCTCAAGTTCAACCGAAGCTAATACGAGACTTGAGCAGTCTGAGTTAGACAGATGAAGTGGTGTATCTTCTTCATGTATCTCCCAATACACTCCCATTGCAGTCTTTTTAGCACAAAATTCCCTCTTCGTATTTTCCAGGTATGTTTTCTTGCTGTGGAGGAACATTTATGAAGGTTTGTTGCCAGGTCACCAAGTCAACAATAAGCCTCCAGGCAACAGCCAGGACAGAGATACCCACTCAAACTCAGAATGCTGAAGCCTCATATTAGCTTCAGCTGAACTGAAATGCATTTTTGCACAGAAGGACTGAGTTTTATCCCCCATCATCAGCATCCATCAACAGTGGAGTGGTGCTGGGAAAGGATCGCTTAACGGCCAGTATGGAGAGGAGGAAGGACTACAGCAACCAATAACTCTCTCAACTACATATGGTATGCGAGAACTGAAATAAAGACAAAAGCAATCCTTCAAATTCTCCTTTTGGCAGTGAAGAGACAAAATGTAACTTAAGTAAGGAATGGAACTACGATACTTTTTCAAATGCAACAATTGTTGCTATTGTAAATTCATGTTAGGAAAAAAAATACGTGTTATTCAAAATGATCGTCAATTCAGCAATTTGTCTCAGCAAGTTGTTTTTAATGGATTTTTGAAAACAATGTGAGCCCTTGACTTGTTGGGCAAACCTGCAGACAAACTGAAATTAGCTTCCAACAGCAACAGTACAAATAATTGTGTTTGGATTTTTCATGTGCCTTTAATGGTGAAAAATGACACCGCTATTATCACTTGACTGAGCAATTTGATGCCAAAGGCAAATTTAAATTTACATTTTTTAAACAACACTTGGGTCTCAGACAGCATGGGCACAGTTCAATTTTAAGAAACAGAGATGGCAGGCAGCGCATGTCTTGTTTTCCTTAATGTCAGATTGATTGCTGACTGATGTTCGGCATTGAGTGTGCCAAATCAGGCGGCACAGATTGCAATTCAGTTGGGGCAATCAATATTATTTCAAATATGACTCAAAGATTTACAGAACTGAAGAGGTCTGCTGCTGTGCGAGAGGAAAGGACATACGTCTGACAGTGAACACAAACACAGAAATTACTCTCAGGAAGAAAAGCACAACAGTGTGGAGTGTGGAGCTGACTTCTGCTGTAGCCGTAATTCAGATTGCCAAAATACTGTCTTGTCTGTGTAGATACATTATAGACAAGAGTACATAATATATTCTGTTTGACACCAAGACTCCAAACAAAAAGGTCACCTTTAATAGAACTGTTTTGAGCTCTAATAATCTCTGTGATCAGACGGCAACTCCTAAAGTTTCTTAATCCTTTTTAACAAATTCTTTGCTCTCCAGCTCATTTGCCTTCCAGTTGTCTTTTCCTGGCAGTTTTCTGTGTGTTTAGACACTGCATCAGGTATCCCTATAGATCCAGGTATTTATTTAGCTGTATTCACACTGGTTTATCAGAGTGAGCAAAGTCTCTGCAGCACAACAACAAACTCTGTACACATCCATTGTTTACAGTGAAAGTCTCTGTTTTCACAGTCTGTTAGAATTTTGAAAAGTTCTCCTGTCTGTAGGAAGCTTGTCTTCCACAGGGGATACAATGCATTTATTGTGTTAACAACCATTATATTATGTTAACAAGGGGAATGGCACTGGCTTTTCTTCCTTCCTCAAAACCCCCACTGACTATAGTGTGCAGTTTTAGCACAGAAGTGGCTATGATTTCGCCATTAAACCATTCATCTACGCCCATATGCTGCAGTTAAAATGTGATTTAAGAAGCCCATTCAATGCCGGCGAGAGAAACAGACACAGACAGAGAGACAGACACAGGCACAGAGAGGCATTAAGTGATAATAAAAAAAAATACGAGAAAGAGAAGAAGAGTCTCAGGCGTGTGGATGAAGTGGAAGTAAAAGAGAAAACAGAGAAAAGAAGAAACAGAAAGACAATGAAAGGTTGGAAGCTATACAGTACTGCTATTGATCTCTGGTTTAGAGAGAGAGCGTCAGAGTGAAAGAGAGAAAAGGAGGAAAGAGACGGAGGCGACGGAAGTAAACGCACAGTATGGAGAGCAGAGAGAAAATTAAGCTCAACTATGGGTAGTTTAAACTCAATTCTTGGATCAACTAACAACTTATTTTGCATTAGAAATAAGTGAAATGTATGTTTCTGGTATACGGATGAAACGTTAAAGAGGGACCGAGACAAGAACAAAGAGATGTAGAAAACTAGAAAGGAGGGCTGTGGCCTGTGGACATAACCCTGCAGATGAGTAAGTGGATCTGGTTCGTCGGACATGGATGAAAATTGGGGGGATTGTAATCGGCTGTGATAAATGGAATCGCCATATAATTACTTTCTCAAACTATACCAGTGTTGATCCTCTCATGCCCTCAGTATCCAAGGATGGAGACAAGAGAGAGAAAACTTAAGAAGGGAGAAGAAATGAGAGAAAACAAAAGAAATATAGAGATAGAGGGAAAAGAAGAGAGAAAGGAATGGAAAATGCAGAGAGAGAGGGAGAGAAAAAGAGATAAAGAAGAGAGAATATAGACAAAAGTCTCAGGCTGTAAATGAGCTCATTTACTTGCTCTCATCTCTCAGCCTCTATCAGGTTTTACCTGCTACTGCGTGAGAAGAATACAGCTTCTCCACAAGCTCATCCCTTCTCTCTCTCTAACATACTGCCACCCCAAAGAAAACGGCCAAAGATTTATAATTGTACATTTCAGAGGTCTCATTGAAAAAATACCAACTTTAGAAGAAAAACTGTTATTGGATATAACTTTATCAGCGGACAAGAGACTAACTGTGTCTGGATAATAAATAAATTGTGTATAAAGTGATGAATGAACTTGCACTTTTTGATATAACATGTCTTTGTAGTAAAAAAAAAATCTTTACACAATCATATTTTGGAATTTTAGATTGTATTTATGTGTGTTTCTATATTTTTTGTGTTTTTATGTTTGCAGACCAGCTCACCTCAATTTAACAGTTGAACTTATCTTTGATAAAGCTTATAGTAGGGCTGACTCAGGTGACCCCTGAGCCACCCCTTAGTTATGCTGATATAGGCCTAGACTGCCGGGGGACTTCCTATGATGCACTGAGCTCCTCTCTCCTCTCTCCTCCCCTTCCTCTCCATCTGTACGACCCCATATCCCATCAATGCTTGTTATTAATTCAACTTCTTCCCGTAGTTGTGTGCTTTCTCTCCCCTTTCTCTCTCTCTCTCCTTCTGTTGCTTTCTGCAGGTGTTTCTGCCTCCGGAGCTGTAGAGTCTGGATCTGTGGTTGCAGCCACCTGCTGCCCCCGTGCTCCTGCTCTGCACCCACTGCTGCTGTTGCTCTTATTAACCCAACCGGTCGAGGCAGATGACCGCCCACCCAGAGCCTGGTTCTGCTCGAGGTTTCTACCTGTTAAAAGGGAGTTTTTCCTTGCCACTGTCGCATAGTGCTTGCTCATGGTGGGAACTGTTGAGTCTCTGTAAATATAAAGAGTCGGTCTAGACTTGCTCTACTCGAAAAAGTGCCCTGAGAAACCTTTGTTATGATATGGCGCTATATAAATAAAACTGAATTGAATTGAATTGATTACATTGATTACTTTCCTTAACATTCAATTGTAAATTCCACAACAGAAAAAGGAACATTTTTGGACGAGAGGGGAAAAAAAATGCAGAGATAATGAGGGAGACATCTATAAAGACTTCCACACAGGTCTGTGGAAGGACAGAGAGGGAGGCAGAAATAGACTGAAAAAGATGGTCTTCATACTGGATTGAGCACAAGAGTCTGAATAAGTAATTAAATGAAAGAATAAGTGAGCTCTTACGGGGGGTCCGGAAGGTCCTGGAGGTCCTTTGCTGTCCTGGGAGCAGGTACAGGCATGAGGCATGGGAGGGCACTGCTCCTCAACTCTCTGAAAACACACATAAACACATCGAGTGTAGAGCGCACTTGGTCTGTATTCAGGCAAGGCCTCATTTAAAACTTCACCTACGTACACCTGGAGCTTGCCAGCAAACAAGATAACGATGGTGAAACATGCTCATCACTCGCCAACTTGTCTCAGGTCTCTGGATCAGGTCTTCGACTCCCAGCTGTCTGAGCTGCTTCAGGTATTAAACTATTAAACAACACTGACTAAACGATCAGTGTTTGCTTGGTCCCCATGACTACTGATAAACTATTTTATCAAAAGATCTTCATCTTATCTTTCAGAAACTGCACTTGCTTTAACATTTAAATATTCATTAGAGTTTATGGGATTGTATTAAACTGGGGGTGTTTCTAATATACTATGCCCCTCATGTATGTGGGGTAGACAAAATATAAGAAACACCTTCCAGTATATACAGTAATGCAATCCAATACCACCACTAACCACAGCCTAATAATTACCACAAAGGTGAATCACAACCTTTCTGAATGTTACTGTATTGCAGTGATGTACCTAATTAACTGGTAATCTGTTTGTTGTGTGGGTATGTTTAATGCCTGTTAATCATGATGATAATTGGTGCTCTTATACAGGCACACTCAGACTCGACTTGTACATGTGCGAGAAAGACAACATTGGTCATTCTCGAGGTGCTCATTAGGTGCATTTCTATCACATAAATGAAATTGCCCTTCTGACCACAGGCACTATTAGCAGTGGCATTTCTTTGCCAGTGCTAATAGCCTTTCGTACAGATTCCAAATAATTTGGCTTTAATTCTGGTTTTTATCATTCTGGTTTCATCGTAACTCAATTTGATCGTAACCACAATTATCACTCTAATTATCTAAGGCTGTAATATTCAGAGCCTTCAACTGCTGCACACTCAGAGAGGAGAGGCAGAAAATGATGTGTTAAAGTGTGTGAGCTTGTGTCAGAGAGTATATGCATGTGTTAGTTTCTTACCAACGCTGGCAGCTCGCAACACTTATCTCTGTTGGCCCAGGATGTGCTGCAGATGATGTCAAACATCTGGAGCTGGAACTGTAAAAACACACACGCATGAGTACACTTACGCACACACAAACCAATTCCATTAATACCGCAATTACAATATTAGCAGTTAACACATTTCAAAATGCAGAAATAAAACAGAGGCAACATTAGAAAGGGAATATTAAGCATGGTGTTTTGTAATGATGTGGTTTTGTGGTATTTCTGTGTCGATCAGAAACAGCAACAGAGACATTTTGGCTGCTGAAAAGCTTCTAATGACTGGCTGAAAAGTGCTGGGAGATAGATACATGAAGTCTGGCCGACAGCTTCAACGAACAACATGAATGTTCTGGAGGCTCCACTAGTCTTAAACTATAGAGCAGGCTATAAATGAGGTCACGGGCATGTGTCTGATTCACTTCTAAAGTGACATATACTGTTTATTTTATTAGAAGGGCAGTTTCTTCTTTCTCTACTATCTACACTCCTACCCATCCAGAAACCAGACGTTTCATTACCGTAACCTTCAACAAAGATCTATATCAAACTTAATACACGTATATATCACAGACACAACCTAAACTATGAAAAACTCCCACTTTGACTTGATGACTGTGAAACTGTTTTATCTAGGAAATTAAATACATACAGACACAAACACCTGACTGCAGACTTGGGTGAGATTCTGTTGGCTAGTGGAAAACTGGGCGATAACTGTTTGTTTTTCTCTCTGCCGCTGTTTCAGTTACACAATTATAATCTTCATTACTTTGTTTGAAGAGAAGTCTTCTGTATAGAAATATTGTACCTGCTTTGGTCAGGTTTAATCTTTACTTAATGTTTACATGGTGTATTATTTCAAGTACAGATAGGGCCCCTGATGGGTCATTCCCAAGTTTAAAAGCAGTCAGTGTACTTTGTTACCTCATCTCTGTCAAAAGTCATGTATGGAAAACCATAAATAGTCCAATTTAACAGTATGTATGACGACAAATGGAAATTTGAGTCAAATGTTTTTAATTACCGCCCTGCAGCCCGGGTGAAACGGTCTTATCCCAGTAATTATAGTCCTGTTATTAAAGCACCACAGGGGGTCAGACTTGAAAGAGCCGAGCCGCCTCAGTCAAACTGGAACTAATGTTGAGACCCAAAAGATACAGACTCACTGTGAACTGTTTGGGGTTTTGACCCAGATTCACAGAAATTCTGGGCCGGCTGATTGAAACCTTTAGAAAAATGTCACGATTGTCATTATATGATTTAATTTAGTCATGCTGATGTGCTGTCACTTTTGTAATCCTCTAAAATTAACTCATCACCTGAACATCCACAGGCTCAGCTGTCATTATGAATGGGCACAACACGCACAACTTAAGAGTCTCTAGATAAAAAGAAATGTGGATGTTGTGGAGCCTCAAACAAAGTAGTTCTTCAGCTAAAGACTTCTGCTTCTGGCCGACTGAAAGTACAGACAGTGAAACAGAATAAACTGACGTTAGAAGCCAGGTAAAGCTACCATCATGGTTTCATTTACTAACAGATTACTTTCTGCAAAGACCTTTCCAAACATGGCAGACACAACCATCCAACCATTTACTGGCCAGTAAAGGACAATCTGGTGGTAAGTGGAGAAAATTTGTCATTATTTTCCTTCATAAAAACTTCTTCACGCAGCATTTTCCAGCTGATAATTTTCTTTGGGGCAGCTAAGAAGTATAAATTTACTTATAGCAGCCCTCAGTATACCCAGAAGCCCAAGATATCTGACCTTCTCCCTTACACGTGTGTGCCAAATGTTTTTTTGAGTACTTACATTACTTGATGTGTAGAGCACAAGAGCTAAAAAAGTATATGTAAAGCACTTTGTACATTTCCACTTGCAATAAATAAAATGAACTCCTGCTGAGTGACTCACTGAAATGGTTTTGGATATTAATGGTTGCCACTTTATAGGCCATAATGGTTCACACAAACACATTGCTGATTGATTATTGCAATCAATGCACAAGAGACAATTATACCAGCCAGATGATAATCACTTGATTAAAGCAGAATTTCATTGGTATGGTTTACACCATACAGCCAGAACTGCTGTGGGAGGAAATATTAAAAACAAGCGTTTATTTTTATTAATATGTAAAACAGATTGTGAAATAAATTCTGGCATGATAGTCTAACTTTTAAGATTTTGTCAATTTCTTGATTTTGCCGACCCTCCCATATTCTACTGCCCTGATAAGCTTATTATACTTTCTGTCTGAAGAACACCTATCACATTTCTAAGACCAGTGGAAACCCTGAACGTACGTATGCAATCAGCGTCTATTCAGAGAGCACTTAACAAGGATGCAGACAAGAACTCATACTGACTGGAGCAGACAAGTCCCGCCTGCCTCTGGACTGAACCATCCTTCCGAGGATCTCCACTCCATCGGTGGTAATGTTACCAGCAGCGGTGACGGATTTCTCCCCAACGACAGAACAGTCTAACACCACCTTCACAGACGTCTTGCTGATGGATACATGGAGCTGTATGGGAGAGAGAGAGTAAGATGCATAAGAAAGACTTTGAAGTATTCCCCAAACTGCAGCTACATCAGATAAGATGGGAAAATGTCTTTTGACCCAAATATCTTGAGATTATGATAAAACTGTTTACAGAGATACAGATGGGCTATCCACATCATTTTAGCAAGCATTTTGTCTGAATAGTCAATCCTCGTTTAGTCTGTATTACCCTTCACTATATAACCAGACATAAACACAAACAACTGAATAGACAGAATCAATAAAACAGAGGTGTAACATCATTTTAAGTGCAACATTTTCACAGGTCTTGCATCTCTGATCAGCCAGAATACAAAATGTTTGACTACTTCTTGTGTGTATGTGCACCAACAACAATAGGCCACCTCTTTACTGACTCATCACAGTGACAATGAGTTCCTTTGCTTTTATAAACGCAGGCTAAAAGCATCTAAGCACACAAATTGGCCCGTCCAGCCAGAGTGCCTGTGAGCTCAAACTGCCTCCTTAGAGGAAACCAGTGCCAGTGCGATGAACTGTGAAATTCAACTGGTCGCATGGTTAATGAGCAAAGAGGGCTGCGTGCTGCTGAAGGATGGTAATAAACTAGACTATTAACACCTGCATGTTTCACTGTTATGGGAGGTCTCCTATCACTCTCTCTCTTTCACACCCTCAATAAAAATACACATGCAGGGTAAGTCTGAACATGAATGCATGTGTGCAGCACATACACCTCTACACACACGCGCACACACACACACACACGCGCACACACACACACACACACACACACACGGTAGCAAGGTGCAGCTAATGTGGAGTTAGACAAAGTTCATATTCGAGTGTCAGAGCCCATTCCTTGGCTGACGTCTGGACGGCTGCTTTATAATGACTTTCTGTTCTCATCCTCCATTCTGCACACTTCACTGGGCATGGGGTGTGTGTGTGTGTGTGTGTGTGTGTGTGTGTGTGTGTGTGTGTGTGTGTGTGTGTGTGTTTTAAAGATGCCAGTCACTCTCCTTCAGGCTAGCTGGTCCCTCTATTTACTCCAGCAGTGACTCAGACTTATTTTCAGTCTGGAGGAAGTTTGTTCTTGAAAATGGACGATTTGACCCATTCCTCTGCTCTAACATTGGAGCTACATGAAATCTGAAATACCTGGCCAACAGTAGCAGCCATCAGAAAATATGCTGTTTATCTTTAAGCAACTGCTTTTTCTTTTTGGCTATATTCTCACAGGTTAGCATAATTTGCCCAATACTAAAACATATGGAAACATAAAATAACTACTTTCAGTACACGCAAGTACTCCAGTGTCCTTTTTAAAAACGTTCTTTACAGTAAAAGCTGCATATGAAAACATCATATAAAAATATATGGACATTTACAGGTTGTGGACATGATACAAGCAGCCCCTGTGTTTTAGATTTGTGTTTTTCCTTCCAGTCAGCCATTATTTTCCTTTTTTTCTCCCTTTTTTCAATATGAAAATCAACTTGTAGAGACTTTATTAGTTATATCTCACAGTGAACACCATGGCTTTTTATTGTTGTAATAGTTATGTTATACATGCACGGTAATACCGTGCACTACATTACCATGTAACAATAATGGGACGCTGATGAAAATAAACAGTAATGATGGATTATTTAACTCCAGCAAGTGTAAAGTGAATGAATTAAGGACCTGCGTTTTTAAGCCTTTCTTGCTAAAAGTAGCTGATATCTAAAAGTTAAGCAAACAAGAACGTCACAACCTTCCATACATTTGTTATTCAGGTAAAATTCAACTTTGTCCACTTGTTTATGTTGGTCAAGTACAGTCTACTCATGATCACCATCATTATAACAGTATCTGAGGACAGTATATAGTGCAGATTAAGTGCAGAATTACATAGATTACAATTTTAAATGGGCTTCTGACATTTGCGTTGTCTAATTTAAACATTACCAACATGTTTTGTTGTCGTTTTTGTCATTAGATGGCTGACATGAGACAGAGACAAACCTCAAAATTAAAACTTGGGATTAGTTTTCACAACAAAGAAAAACAAAAGCCCTGACCACAAGAAATGAGGATAAAATATAAAAAATATCAGCAGTGTAATGTTTTTCATTCTGTGCTGCTCCTGGCAGGTCAGATGGCTGACTGGAAACTACAGGATCCATCTACAGCTAATACTACTGCCAGCACAAGATGAATTAGCCTCTCATAGATACACAGTCTTGTATTTTCTAATGCTACTGCTGTCTTACACATCAGCAGTATCTTTCTTTAATATAAAGCACCTGATTTGTTTGTGTCTCTCTGTGTCAGCAGATGGTTTTATTTTTTTCTTTATCAGAATTCTTTTTCCTTATCATTTTTTCAGACAAATTACTTTTTATTTTCTAAACCACTGACAGTGCTACATTATAGTTGTCATGTTGCACGTAGGGCTTTGTTGTAATCTCGCAAATTGAATAACAAGTCTGTCTGTACTTTGATAGCAAAAACCTCAAACAGTAAGCTATCAACTTAACATTATCTTTGCTGAATATAAATGTCAAAACAAGGAAAATTCAACAGTAAGTGAAAAACTGAAAAGTGTTCTTTATGGAACATTTTAGACAGCTTGGACTTTCTTTAATAGTTTTCGTAAATCGCTCAACGCAGAATGACTTAACGTCTTAAGGAAATGAAAACTATAGATCCTGAAAGCACATTTCATGGCAGATTCCAAGAGATGAAAAGAGCAAAGTTTAGACCAGAGTATTCACCATCTTAACAACGAAATATGAAAGAAGAGGAGCAAGAAGAAGAGAAGAGCAGGAGAGAGTGGAGGAAGAGGATGAAACACAGGAGAAACATTAAGAAATGGAAGAAGAGAGAGGGGTGAAAGAGGAGAGGAAGAATCAGCACATTCACTTTATCTCATCTCTTGACAACTTCTAAACACAAAATGATGTAGTGTCTCTGATACAACGATGGAAGTGAAAAATTGGCACACACACACACAATCAAATTGTTATGGCAGTTTTTAAACATGCTGTGTGAGATAATGTGGGTTGAAGAAGATGAGGCTATCAGTGTGTGTGCTGACTCAGCTGTCTCTGACCTGCACTTAAAAGTGTGCATGCTTGCTTGAATGAGAGTGTGTGTGTGTGTGTGTGTGTGTGTGTGTGTGTGAGTGCGTGCATACAGTGTGATTTTGTATGTGAATGGCTGCTTGTAAAGCTTGTATGATATTTTGAGCATGTAAATCCATGCATGTACATGTGTGTGTACACATATGCACTTTCTCTTTGCCTGTGTGTACAATGTGTGTGTTATCTCAGCAATATTTGAACAATCAACCCTAAAATGGATGAAACTTTATAACTAACAATCAGTAAACTGCTTCTTCTGCTCATGTGTGTCTGACTTCCTGTTAAGTCCAGAGATGACCACTCCTTAGGCAGATGTATTGTTATGTGGGGAAAAAACCAAAAAAACAAAACTAAAGTTTCATTACAGCTGGAGACATTTGACGGTGTTTAATGACGAACTTGGCAACTGTCACACGTGGATTTTTTAACAGTCACAACAGAAATAAGCTTGGCTCTATATCTCTGCCCCTGATTTTTGTGGAAAGTATTTTAATGATTAATATGGTTTAAAAAACAAGAAACATCTGCAGTGTTGACAGGCAACTCAAAGGTCATGAAATTACTTTTTTAAGTCTACGATAGAAAGAAACACTTGTTGTGCACATTTCAGTGTGTTGACAATAAAAATCAGGCAATTCTTTTTGGTCTAGTTTGCACCTAATATTCAAATGTAATCTGTATGTGCAAGAACCACAAATTCAATTATCCTACACAATATAACTACTAAAAAAATTCAGGTGTTGCTTCAGGTTACACTCTTAATTCTTTGAAATTTTGCTTTGAGAGAGAGTTGTTCCTGAGTCATTCCTTTTTCAGGTTATTCTTCTTAGTAAGTGCAGTAATAAGTATATAACATAAAAGTTTGATAATGCTGTGTCTTTGCTTTACACATGCTATTGTATGTGACACTAATACTGTCCTTCCAGATGCAGGCAAAAACATACTTGATTTAATTTTAAAGAATTCAGATTGTTGAGGTGGGCTTGAGTCTTGACATTCATTAAGTACCTTCAAAGTGTCCACGTCACCTACAAGAAAAATGTCAATTTAGCTCATGTACAGCATTTCCCTTCCAGTGATCCAGTTTATGCCTTCATTATTATGCCACTGTCTAATTCCTCCCATCTCCTCAGTCTCCTAAAGCCCCAGACAAGATAAACTAGACAAGCTTCCTGCACTTTCTTACCCTATTATAACAAAAATGATCTGTAGGCCTGCAGTTGAATGCAAACTGCTGAGATAAAACTTTGAAAAGCTTTAAATGTTAACAGTTTGCAGTTTTTGCATTTTTGCTTCTATTTGGATTAATCAAAGTTATTCATCGTCAGAAAACAGATCCTCATATTACTTTGTCAGCCACATACTGTAACATTGTCTCTTCTTTTCCTTCTACAAACAAACACAAATCTGTCCTTCCAACAGACACAGCACATTTATTTCGAGTTGCTGCTTTTGTTTCTCCATTATAATTTCTTCTTCTCTTTTCCAATAAGCTCCCAACATTTATGGAAACAGCTTTATAATAATCATCGAATGAACTAACAGTGAATTTTGAATTTCACTCTGTGAAATATTGTGAATTACTGTAAGCTGGAAAGCTCCAAAAGCACTGGTGCAAATGATTTCCTGAGTGTAAATGTTTACAGCGCACAAGGACCGCTTTAAGCACTTTTTTTTTTTATGTGAGGCATTTAATCATCTTGGGAAATACAGAAAAAGTGTTCATGCACTTCTGAGAGTATAATATGGCTCTGAGCAATATCTAAGTTAGAGACTGTCCTCCCCAAAAATACTGCCGTATAGGTTGTCTGTGCAAGCAGCTTATTATGACCCATATTTACGTTTATTGTTAGGTGGCGACCTATAAAGAGCAGCAAAGTAGGGAGGAGGAGGTCAGGGTGGATGGATGGGCCAAACAGCAGAGGACTTTCACCCAGGAGACCGCTGTTCGTAGCCTTTGTAAGTTAAGTTACGTAACTAACGTAGTTATTTTAACCCAAACTATGATCTTTTCCTAAACCTAACCAAGTAGTTTTGGTGCCTAAACCTAACCAAACTGCGACTGTTTCACAACGTTAACCACATGTTGTTGTTGTTACCATGACAACAAAGGTCTTGTAGGCCTATAAATGTCATTTTGGGAGTCATTGGAAAACGACCTATTCCATCATTTAGGTTGGAGGACTTGTTTTTAAGTTATCCTGAAGAAAACTCTCACTACTTGTCCTCTCTATGTCTACATGTGTCTCTATATTTTTATGCCTGTATTTCTCTTTGTGTGTCGAGCATCACTGTCACATCTAGTTCTCTCTCCTTCACCTGTTTCTCTTTTCTGCCTTATTCTCAGTTTGTGCGTGTGCTTCGCTGAGCAGTGACAGATCCTGCTGGGTATTCCTGCTTTCACACGAGGTGTCTTCATATGGTAATCCCTTTATAACAAACACACAAACATGCACACGCACACGGACACTCCTCTTATTCACTTGTCATCCTGTCTAAACGGAGACAAACACTTCCTCTTGCCAGGCACTCTCCTGCATCTGTTCCCTCTCTCAACATTGTCATGTTCTCCAACAGAAAGACAGAAAACAATGGAGAAGACAAAAGGCAAAGGGAATGATGGACAGCTACTCCCTGACATTTTGAGAACTGAGATAAAGAAAGACAGACAGACAGAGTTGGTGGGCTGGTTTGTTTTCAGCAGAAATCCACAGAGAGTTTGAGGAAAGAAAGTACACAACAGCAGCTCTACAGCGAAAAACAATGTTGTCTAGAAATACTTTGCCTGGACTCCATTCATTTTCAAGTTATGTTTCCATCCATTTGTCAAGCAAATTTTAACCACTCTTTTTAACTGCAGCAAAACAATACATGTAAATGCCCATTTCCATCAGCCGTGCTGAAGTAAATACACCTCCTGAACAGTGAGGTTAATTCAAAGAACACGTCCGCAAAGACAAAAGAATTGATTATTATTCGGCAAGCTGTTATTATTTTGTTTCCACTAATGTTGTTGATATTTCATGCCAAAGTGTTTGGCAATGTGAATTTGTCATTCCCTGGGCCGGTTGAGGCCAAACCAATGTCATTATTTATTCAGAAGAGGCATTTGCTTCACCATTTATTCCATAATTTATTTTTTCACAAAACACTTTCTCGTCTCAAGTGAGCAGAAAATTGTCTTTTATTGAGGGAAAGTCATCGGAATTTGCCATTTCCATTCGGTCTGACTAATCTGATACAACATCATTTACATAAAAATATTTGGATAGAGCCCCAGTGATATAATATCGTCTCTGTTGGTCCAGTCTGAGGTCACCAGGGAACAGTAATAACAACAACATCATGGAAACTACCACAGATTTTGGCCTTTTATAATGATGTTTGTACAGTGCGTTTGTAGAACTTCTAAGGAAACCAAAATCTGGTCTATATTGTGTTCACATCAATGTACTTTGTTGGAGTTTTTATGTCACAGACATACTGTGGCAAAAGGGCTTTGGGATTATTACGTCATCCTACTGATTTCTTTAACAATTTAGTCAGTAAATGTCAAAAATAATGACAAATGTCCATTATAACTTCATCATGGGAGACCACAGAGAGGTCTTAAAGGGCGATGAAATCTGCAGTTTCACTCCCACTCTGTACACTCCACTAGTTTAAAAAATAAAATCAAATGGGTGTAGAAAAAGCAGTGGAGAGTGGGAGGGAGAGAGAGAAGAGGGAGGAGGGCTATCATCACCTGCACACACACTCACCACAGCAGTGTTGACAGGTCAAGAGAAGAAATCCAGCCCAAGAGCCACTGGAAAACCACCCAGCAGGCTCCACAACTTCAAACACATCAAAATACAGTCGATCTTCCTTATTTCAGTCTCTTGCTCTCTCTCTCTGTCCCTCTTACGCTCTGCAGAGTTTCAGTGCAGCAGATCTGGACATTTATCTGAAAAACTAACACCTAAAGATTGTAATGTTTGTTTGTCAGTGGGAACAAACTGGCGTTGAAGTGGTTCTCGTTCTAGTGGACTTTAACAACCTAGTAGCACATGCACACATTACACTCCATTTTGTCTTTCTTACATATTCTAACCAGCAGCTCAAAACCTCTTACCCTATTATAATGATATGAAACAGAATCGAGCACATTAGCATGAAACTATCACCTGCAAATGTAATTTTTCCCTTTTTTTCCCCCAGCACACATACTGTACAATAAAGACTAACCTTGTGGAAGCTGCCGTGGAAGATTTTTTTAATTTCATTTCCTTCAAAAGTGACGGTCTGGAAGTCGCCTCTGTAGTCACTGTTGAAGAATGTCAAGGTCTTTTCAGAGTCTGCGGGGGGACAGAGTTGGTGGTGAGGAGGGTGATGTTCACATCAAGTAGAAACCTGCCTTGTGCACACTATTGTCTGTCTCCTGCTATTAGACGCCAATAAAGATCAGTGAACTAGTGAAGATCAGATGTCCTTTTGACTGATAAATGTAATAATTCCATTTCATTGTGATATATAGGCATGAAATATCTGACATTTTTAATTTGCAAAACCCTATAATATCATTTTGTAACAAGTTCCTTATGGAAAGGTTTTTCACCAAGCACTGGACTGCAGCAGGCAAGAGTATAATGCCCTCCCCATTAGTTTGTACCATGTCAATGAAAACTAAGCTCAGAGATTGTCACACTTTTATTGCTTGTGTCTCTGTAAGAGAAAAGCAGAAAAGATTAGTAAATGGACTACTGGGTAGAGAAGTCCATCTTTGCTGTTGACTCCCAAAAACCTTGGTTGGTGGTGTTTATGTTGTTTTTGGTTAATTTTCGATCTTTAACATAGCACAAAAGTACATATAATACAATATGTTTGTTATAAAAAAAAAAGCTTATTTCAAACCTCTGGACCAATTTACTCTAGTCAAGATGAAAACTTATTTCCATTACAGGTGTGTCGACATGTTTCCTTGCTTTTGTTTTAAATTTCAGCCCATGAAACATTTCTCCGCAAGTCAGGGATTCTTCTGACAAGGGTGTTTTTAACTCTCAGGAGCAACCAAATATACTGTATACTACAAACCAAACCCAAACTGCAATTCAATGTTTTCACCCGTTTCTTGCTGCTTAGCTGTAACAGGGTCAACAGGGAAAGCAGAGCAACCAAAGTGACTTTTCTCCCAACTTCCCCGGGGATCCCAAGGTCATCCAGGCCAGCTGGTAATATAATCTCTGCAGCAGGTCAGGGGTCTGCCCTGGGTCTCCTCAAAGTCAGCGGTGTCTGAAACACCCCTGAAGGTTGACACCTGGGGTGAGTTCACCTAGTGTGTGCACTGTACAAACACAGCCACTTACGACACATTATCCATCATTATCATCATCCCATCTGCTTTGGCTTTTCAAAAATTGGCTTTATATCAAATTGAACTCTGAAGCATTTGAGGATCAGCACCTCTAAGTCTGAGGTCATGGTGCTTTCCCAGACTAATGGTGGGTCCCATTCGGGGAGGGTTAATAAGGGAGGCCTTCCACAAACAGAAGAGCTCAGGCATCTCTGCATCTTATTAATGATTGAGGATGCAAGGTAAGATGAAAACTTTATATATTATATTGGATCATAAATGTAGTTGTACCCCAGCTGTACTTAGTGACTTCTCTCCGGCCTCACCTCTAAAATCTTCTGCATTATGCATTTTCACGGATTATTTGGAGACTTTGGGACTGCAGGAGCTTTTTGAGTTTGCACTTGTCAACCTGTGATATGTTAAGATGCATGTAAGACAAAGAAAAGATGAAGAACCAAAATGAGGAATTCAAACTTACTGTCCAGGATCAGTCCCACCAATGGCTTGCTGTGCTTGTCGAGGATTTCCCACAACGCAAAGGGCTCCTGCGGAGTCTCAGGAAGCAGGCGGAGCATCATAGAAATGGTGTAGTCAGAGGGTAAACCTTCAGGGTGAAGGTACCTGGTACACGCATGAACGAACAGGCAAACACACGCAGATAGTGAGCTTAGCTGTGTCCTAAAGGCATATATCCACTAGGTGTCTTTTTCAAAGTGCCACTGTCTCTTTTTCAGCTCTTGTGAATGCTTTCAGTGTGCTTTTGGCTGCCTGAGACTGTCTTTGAGCGCCAGCCTCTTTTTGATCACAGAGCCTAGCCTTTTTTTGTGCAGCTGCCTTTGAGCACTTCAGGTTCAAATTATCTCAGCTTCAACTTCTCAGAGCACTCGTCAGTGTCACTTCTCACAAACTGAACAGTCGCAGAACAAGAAGCTAAAGTTAAAGCTGGTTGGCGGTAAAAACCAAGAAAAAAGCTCCAAAATGACAACATCACAGAAGGAAAGACATTGCAGGAGCACATTTGAATATATTGAATGCTCCTGTTAAGTGTGTGTATGGATGGGTTTTAGACTTGAATATTTCCCTGTAGTATAGCGGTAGACGTTAACGCTTCTAACCTGCACCTGCAACCATCTCATTTGTCTCAGCTACTAGTGGTCATGGTCTAAATCTGCAATTTGAAACCCACTTGAAATGCACAAGGTGAACCGTTAATGAAACCTGAAGACATGACCTTAACACCTTCAATCTTTTAATACGTTATTAATTACAGATGGGCATGGTCTAATCAAACTAGATGCTATAATAGCTCTTAAAAGTGTCCTGTGTGAGCTATGAAAATTAAACAGAATTCAAAGAGATATACACTAGGATCCACAGTGTATATCCATATGTGGAAAGCAGACAATCAATCACAGCCTGAGAGAATTATTGATCCTGATAATTGTTTATTACGTTAGAAACACCTTGCAGAAAGAGTCTGTTCCTTGGGACACTACAGGGCATTAAATGTGCAGTAAATGTTAATTAGTGTACAAATCTATGTGTTTAGCTTTTTGTATATACTGTAGACCCTGCCAGTTGCTGGTGAAATGCTATGACAACTTGTATACGGGACACCGGAGGTGCAGGTTTTACAGGTTGTGATTGTTTTGGAAAAACATTCTATTATTTAACTTTGAGGCCCTAAGAGAGAATGATCTGAAATTGTCAATTTGCTTTTTGTGTTAATTGGCAAGAGGAGTTGCAGGGATGAGTGGAAACTGCATGTTTAATATATTACTGCAATAATCTGCTTCTGCTCAGCGCCTTTAGCTAATTTGATTTGTCAAAACTGCATTTTTCTGCAAGTTCTGAAAAAAGATGAGACTTTCTGCAAAGGTTTTAATATGAACTATCTAATGGGCACATAAAGTGTATTTATATTATTCATCAGATACATGTGTGTCATCTAGAGTCTGGTTACCACATATATGGAAATGTAGTTTTACAGTTTTGCTTTAATATTATTTTAACAGTCACAGTAACAGGATCAAATTCTACAATCTTGAAGACCTATTTATAGTCATTAGCATTGGGGACAAGTACCGATTGTGGGACATGCAAGATAGCCACAGCCCAGGTGTTGTAAGCAGAACCTGAACCCTTGTGCCCTGAGAGATAATCCAAACAAAGATAAATGGGGAAAATCTTTGACACGCTAGCTTTCATGTTAGTCCCCCAGTGGTTTGCTATTAGCCAGAAGTCGAGTCATTTTCATTGGTGGGGCTGTTTAATAGTTCTAGGACCCTGTGTGTACTGTTGGCTGATAATTCAAAGTCCTCTGGTGTTTGTGTCCCACTGACCACTGAGTCACCACTCCCCATGTCCAGGAGAGGAGTGGCAAGCAAACAGAGTAGGATTAAAATAACTCTATGAACCACAGAAGAAACTTAAGGTAGAATAGCATGCACTATATATATATATATATATATATATATATAGAAAGAGAGTTATGAGAGAGAGGCATATATATATATATATATATATAAAAAGAAAGTATGACTGTCTTACTACTGGAATGAATCACACACCACAACTTAGAGATACTCACTTTTTAACATGCAGATATTTTTGATTAGTGATTTATTAATTAATGTGTCTGTGTGTCATGATGATTCGTGAATCATCACCTTGTGTTTTTGTAATTTGTTCTCAGACGTCTCTTGCAAAAGAGACAATCAATCTCAATGACACTTGAACAAATAAAACTGTCACTGAACAAACTGTCACCTCCAGCTCTGTCTGCTGTCACTTATTTTGTATGCCAATATAGCCAATCACACAGCACAGGTTGATTCATGTATTCATGCATATGCTGTCGGCCGAGGATTACTGTTAGCCTTGGGTAACAGGTTGCATTAATGACTTGTTGACAACAACAAAAAAGAAAAATACATAAATGAGAACAGCTAAATTGTGTGATCGGCTATAACAGCACATAAAAAGTCATTTTAACGTGAACTGTGTTTTCAGATGTCTTCAGTGTGGACGTGTCCTTACTCACTTGGTGGGCTGAGACACCAGGGCGTCACGGTGTAATCGGTAACAGGGGAAGCTGTTGAACGAACCCGGCTCCAGAGAAACTCCAGGTATGGTGCTGTACTCCTTCTCCACTAGGCCAAACTTCTCCATCATGCGGAAACCTGCGAGAGACAAATCAGCACTGCCTTCATCTTCATCGCAATCAGCATCCATGCCATCAACATCATCATCAGCAGCAGCTTTCTATCCAGGTCTTCCTGTCATTTGCACCTCTTACCTGCCATTGTGTTACCACTCATCAAAACAGACGGACAAGCTGAAAGACAGAAAAGAGTTAGTTAGTTCGTCCTTCATATTTTAAATTCTCAACCATCAAATAAATCCTTTTTTCTTCAGCCATTCTCTATGTCTCTCCAAAAACAAGAGTCCTTTCTCAATCCTCTTTCTGTGTCTTTCACTCTGTCTGCATCCCCGTTTGACTTTTCTGAACTCTTTTTCCTCCTGGTCTCTTACCCTCTCTTTGTTTTAAACATAAGGTGGTGTTACTCACTGGCAGTGGCAGCCTCGCAGACAAAAGTAATGAGCTGCTCTTCTATTTTCTTCACGGCATCCAAATCGTCCACAAAGAAGACGTGTCTGTCGCTGGGCTTACTGGCAATATTCACCAGCTCCCCGTAGTCTGCGTCCGCAAAGCCAATGGCAAAGATGATATAGCCTGAGAATGTAATTAAACAAGAGAAATCATTACAAGTCAATGGAAAGGCTTAAGTAGAGTGATGTAACACATTGTTGGAGTTGAAGAGTCTGATATCCTATAACAGTAAAATGTGACATACAGAACATAAAGCATCCAAGAATTGAGAGGGGGAATGTGGATCTGTCCTCCATCTTGCCTGTACTGTACCAACACACACACACAACTTACCTTATCAATGTCAATGAATCACTTTCTCTACATCTAGTGTCAATAAACCATGATTTCTGGACTTTTTCAGAACTTTAACAAAGTATTTTATGTCTGTGTTTGGTCTATAAAATACAAACCATCCATCTGCATCTCCTTGGACACTTTGTTGACATCATCTTGCGAACGTCCGTCAGTGAGAACAACCAGGACCTTCGGGATGCCTCTTCTAGCTCCGGCCTCTGCGGTGAAAATAGACTCCTTCACATGTTTGATGGCCCGACCTGACGGAAAGACAAAAAGAAATCACTTGATTAAACAACCATACCAGTATTTATTTTAAGCCCATATATCCATTTATACTTAACTTTAATGTCATCTGTTTTTTAAAGCAACGTGTTTTAGATGTTGTGTTTTTTTTATACCTTCTAAGTCCTTTCCAAGTTAATTTCTCTAAAGCTGTCAAATGTACGTGCAGAAACTAAAATTAGAAACTTAATCACAGTAAACATTATGTCTGCGTCTTTGTCAATATTTTGTTACATTGCACAAATTATTGTCTGATTGGCATCAGCTGTTTCCAATATACTTCACAATCATTGACTCATTCACAGCTGTGTGGCCTGTAACGTCCTCCACCACCCTCATGTCTCAGTATCCTCTTTGAAATCTCTTCTTCAAACTCACTTTTATATTTAGCTTTTTCTTAACTGATGTTATTTGTTGTAATTATTTTATCTTGTTTTATATCTTATGCTTTGGATTTTATCTACTTTTATTATTTGTTTTACTGTAAAGCTCTTTGTAACTTTGCTTTGAAAGGTGCTATAAATAAAATTGTTTATTATTATTATCGTGATATTTCGTATTGTTGATTAAGACTTAATGTTCATGCAGATCCTCGTTGCTGCTCGGATTCTTTGAGAGCTTCCTCAAACAGCAGAGCCTTGTCTGCCAACTCTTACTGTATAAATATTTGCTATTAATGGTCAGCGCCTTGACGTAAGTGTCTCTGACTTAACTATAACAACTCTGAGAAAAATAAAAGCTGCTAAGATGTTTACTGTGATTATCTAACTCAAACCATTTTCAAGTCTGCAAGATTATGTTCATGTTGTAGGGAAGTGAATGTTACCCAATGTCTGCCTTGAAGGAAAAACCCAATAAAAAGTACAGCATGCTTGGGAACATGGCCAGCAGTGACATAACATATACTACATTCATAGTAAATGGGCTATAAAAAAACACAAGTATGGTCCTTCATGTGGTGCTTAGGCCTTCTCCACACCGCTCTTAGCACCATCTTCTGATATGAAGCTTCATTTATTCATTGGTGCAACGTTTTGGAAGAGAGGAATAAACGCTTAACAAACTTACTGGAAGCTCGGATGTCTTTAACATTAACAATCATTAACAATCTAAAAGCATCCTCTTCCCCACCAGCATGGATGTGAATGCTTGTGACCTTTGGTACAATTTTAATGTACTTGCTAATTGAAAAAGCAAGTATTCCTTATTCTTCCCCTAACATTAATAAAATACATTTTTGAGCCCATAATTATTACATGACAATATGTGACCTAAAAGCTCCTGAAACCAGATTTACGCTGAGTTTCCATTAGCATTTAAAATATGCTAGAAAACGGACGATGTCCGATGTATTTCAATGAGACCTAAACACTGAAAGATGAGACAAACTAAGGTGGAAATGTCACAATCCAGCCTGTTGAAAAGTTAAAATTAGATGAACTTTTGACAGTGTGCAGGTCACCTGCTAATGGACTTAATCAGTCAATAATATCTGTCTAGACAGCTTTAAAGGGTTTCAAGACCCGCCCACAACAAAACTACCAAGGTGGTTGGTCACTGCTCGTCAGCTTCAAGCCCCTTGGAAAAAACTTGATTACTGTTGAAATATGAACTGTGAACAGATGAAGGATGTTCATTATTGTTATTCAGAGCCAAAAAAAAGTTATAAGTTATAGTCCCTTAAAATAACAGTACAAACTGACCTGCAGTGTGTCCTTCATGGCTTGAATTGATCTAATCTGTTGAAAGACTTCACACATTCTGTATACAGGCAACAATGTGTGTGCAAATATACTCGTTCATATACACCGTCCCCTGATCATCACCACACACCGGTAGGTCATTTCTATTTAATGCCAGCTTTTGCATACTCTCTGTCGTGATTTGCATTAATACTTCATATAGCTCATCTACTCATCTCCACCTGACCTTTTCATAATTAAATGGACAATCGCTGCCATTAATCCTCTTAACTCCCTCTGTCCTTTTACACTTTCTCCTCTCACTCCTCTTGTGTTTTCAAGAGTGTGTCCGAGTTATCAAGAGAGGTGCCGAGTATCAGGGAACAACGAAGCTGACCAAACACATGTGAGTGTGTGTGGTGTAAATAGCTCTTTATGTCTCCCAATTTATAACCAAACCAAAACCTTCAGACCACATCCCCGTCTCCTCCTCCTGTTTCTTTTTCTTTTTTTTCTTTTCTTTTCACTGAGCTGTCAGTGATGACAAATGATAGAGTGCTTGGCCTGTAAAGTGTTGTGTTGTCAGATATCTGCCAGCGATACATCTGTTTCTACACTGTCCTCTGATCACACTGGGCGAGACTGGAATTACAGCAGCTAGCCAGGCATGAAGTGAGACACAGGACAGAGCAGAGGAGAGGGGGGATAAGATACAGGAGGGGCTGGGTGGGTGGTGGAAGAAGACAGGGGAGGGCAGGTAAGAGGGCACGGAGAAAGTGGGTGAAAAAAGAAGAAGAAGAAAGAAGAGAGGGCTCAGATCGGGAAGGGTAGGTATGAAAAGAGGGTGAGAAAAAAAAAAACGAAAACAAAACAGAAACATGTCAGTGGATCTTGTGCCCATCATCAATCAGCGGTCCATCACTTTGTGTGTGTGAAGTAGTCCATGTCAGTTTGGATTTGGCATCCTGTCTGGCAACAGTTTACCAATTTTCTCGCTGTCACTTAAGACGGGAAACAATAAGAGAAAACAAAAATAGTTTAAACCATCTCTCCTGTTTTAGCATAGCATGAAGTAGGAGACTTTTTTTGCCTGTTCTTTTGTGGCTGCAGGTGAAATCTGTATGACTAGGAAGAGATCGTTATACTATCTCTGGGTTATTATGAACAGCGTGAGCTATAAAATCTGTAAAAAGTTACAGTATGTTCCTAAGAATGATTTTTTAATTGGATAATCAAATGCATTATTGAAAATATACAATGGATTTTGAATGGGTTTCACAGGCTTTTATAGTCAGTGAAACTCATTCATGGGCCATTCATACATTAATTCCTGAGCTCATAAAAGACTCAGAAACCTTGAAAATTGAGCGAGAGTCTCACACGATCGCATTACTACAGTTAAAGAAGTCAGACTGGTAAAGTAAAATCACAGAACAAGGCCAATCAGGTCTTGACTAATCTAATGCTAAATACAAGCACACATTTATTCACAATTCCTCAATCTGAATATACTGTACGAGCAGAGAGAGGGATTAGCACAATTACTCATGTAGAGCATGAAAATCAATCCCAAAA
Organism: Macquaria ambigua; assembly: GCA_008360985.2. Classification (NCBI taxonomy): domain Eukaryota; kingdom Metazoa; phylum Chordata; class Actinopteri; order Centrarchiformes; family Percichthyidae; genus Macquaria; species Macquaria ambigua. The sequence goes on along the minus strand of VMKM01000065.1, from coordinate 37,745 downwards.
ACACACACACACACACACACACTCTCACTCACTCATATATATATATACACACACTACAGTATATATATATATATATATACAGGGATAAAGACTATTACAGCTGCAGCTACATTGAATCAATCATTCACCAGGCCATCAGAGGCTTGCTAATATCTTAATGAATAAATGCATAGTGAAAAGCCAAATCCCAGAATATCAGCTTCAACACCCTGAATCCTCAGCATGCTCTTCCCTCCTACTCGTACGAGAGGGTACTGCTGGTGGAAAAAAACACACTGTAAAGTCTTAAAGAAGGCAGCATCATTTACATATTGTTTATAAAATGGGTACAGAGAAAACTCTGCAGTGCCATCGAACAAAGTACTCACCCCCCATAGCTACAGTAGCAGCGCTGTCCAAGAGAGTGGGGGGTTAGTGGGCAGTAAATGTGTTGCAGGTTGTTCCTAAAATAAGCATGCTTAAAATAAAATCTCAGAATGGATGGACATGATTAAGAAACCGAATCTACTGTCCAATCATCCAAAAAAAGAAAATAAAATCCTATATGGAGCTGAGACAAGCTTTGTAACTTTACTCTGGATCTATGCATAGATTTGAGTACATTTTAAATTGCATTTTCAATGTGTTTGCTTGACCCAGGGGTTATAAGGACATATGATATAAAGTAAACTAGCCACTTACAGTAAAAACATAAAAACGGCATTAAATCTGTGGGGCTTCTTGTCGGCTAGCAGTTGTATCCACACAGATGTATCAGCCAAAGGCTCAGGGTTAAAGAGGCAGAAAGCTCCAGTCTTTTCTTTGAGGGCTTTGGGGGATTTAGACACAGTGAGGGGCCCTGATGGGGTCTCTGAGGAGAAGTTGAGGTTTAAAAATGAAATAAAAAAGGGAATAGTTTGGGTTTGGAGAGCGAAAAAGACTTTAGGGTTGTAATGCAAGCCTTAGTCTTGAAAGCCAGATAAACTACTGATCCATCTCTAAATGGACCAGAGGAGTAGGATGTAAGTAAGGAGGTTTAGGCACAGTCTCTGGGAGTATATAACTCATGTGTGTTTACATAGTTTAGTACCATATTAGCAAAAGGAGGGGAAAATATCAAAACTAAAGCATGAAAAAAGCTTCATTAAACAGAACTAAACAGTAATGTTCACTTCTACCTGAAGTATCAGTGATAAGGCTCTGACTTACAGATAAATAAATAATATATATTTTATTATTTATTGTAATACATATGTAAAATAAAGGAACTATCATATAAACTAAAATATAATCCAAAAATATGTATATACAATAAGCTGTGTGGGTTTCTCTGGTGGAAATAAGGGCAGCCTGAAGAATAGACATTATGTGTGAGCAATTGAAGAGGATTAATTCTACGCTGAGGTTGTGTATGTGCATGTGCTGTATGTGTGGGCGAGAGACAAAGAGATAAGGGGAGAGGGAGTCTGTGAGCGTTAGCCTAACCTTGTGAGAACTGGCTGCCTCCTCTTTCTCTTTGTGTGGGGAAGATGAAATGTCATGGTTTGTTTTCTGTTCTGCTGTAGACCATATGCACACACACACACACACACACACACACACACACACACACACGCACTAACACACACTGCCCTGTCAGCTAAATTGCCACCTGTTAAACTGTAAGACAGTACAGTAGATGGAGGTGTATGAGGGTTATGGGGGAAATGGAAAAAAGAGAGAAGGACACAAGAGACGGTTTAGGAAAGAAGAAGGGATGAAGAAGAAGAGAGAGTAGAGGGAGAGGAGGAAGCTGAAGATATGAGAAAACAGAAGATGAAAAATAGGGGAATAAAAGGAGGAATGCCGAGAGGAAGAGAGGGAAAACAGTGAAAAGGGAGAAGAAGAGAGGAAGCTTTAAAGGAACGCAAATAGGCTACCAAGTGGGGGAGGATTGGACAGTAGGGGGTTGGCAAGAGAGAAGAGGAGACAGAGTGGAGTAAGAAAGGGGCGGAAGGGATAAGTGGGAAGATGATAGGAAAGCTCAAGGACACAATTACTCTGAACAGACACTGAGCCATGACCCAGACTTTAGGAGAGTCCTCTGAACAACCAGCATTACCTTTAAAGCCACATTAACGCGCCAAGGTTACTGACATTCATCTTGTGTGTACTAGCAAAGCTGGACGCGTCCGCATGAACGTTACAACAGATTCACGACCCCAAAGTGCTCGTTATGCATCCTCACCCTTCATTTAAAGTCTTTCCTCTCTGCAGTGTGTGATCGTTTCAACAAGCATCCTGAAATAGGTGAAAACTGGCATTTTCATAGGGATATTCCAAATTTCATAATAAGCTTTCTTCAAGTTTGCCTACCAAGAAACGATCGAAAGCTCCAGATCAGCTACTAATGGGCCTTTTGGTGCAATTGTTTTATCAACTGCTGCTTCCGAGGTTAAGAATTAACTTTCAATCTCGCGCCAACATGGATGAGAAGTCCTTAAAGTGCCCTGAAAAGTGGAAATTTAAACATCCTCAAATCCATGACAATTGGGCAAACTATCTGCTGAGGAAGGTTGTGAGATATGATCGAAAGCTCCAGAATAGCAACTAATGGACCTTGTGGTGAGATGGTTATGTCAACAGGTTGAGTAAGGTATTAAACTGAATTTATTTGTATTGCACTAACTATTACTAGATTAATCCCACTAATACACTGTTCTGACCTGTCTTGGTGTTTCCTCCCTTGTATCGGATCCTCTGAATAGCTTCCAGCAGCGCTTCCTTGTTGCCATGGGAACTCAGCTGGAATTCTGTCCGAGCATCGTCACTGAACTGAGCAATGGCCACCTGCAGAGACGCAGAGACAGACAGACAGAACAATAAGTGAACCGACTTCAAATCAAATGCCAAATCAAATTATACAAAGTTAAATTCCCATCTTCTGGACCCCTGGTGTTTTAAACTTGCCTTAAAGGAATAGTTCACACAAAAAAGAAAGTTCAGTCATCATCTGCTCACACTCGTGTCAGTCACAGTACCACTGAAATGTGTGCGTTTGTTTCTGCGTCCTCCAAAATAAAAATCAAGAATCAAAATTACTCTAAGCAGCTCATGTGGCATTAAGTGAGTGTAATGAAGCCAGATGTTTGTGCTTTAAGTCCAAAAACCTAATACTCACCATCATCACCTACGATTTCTGCATTTATTTTGAAAGCAGTATCAAACAGACGCTGCCTTTGTTAGCTGAGGGAAATACTGTAATTATACAAATTGGGTGTGCTTAAACAGCCCTGCAAAGTGAATACTGTACAGATTGAAGCAGTAACGTGTCACAGATTTCACTTTTTTTTTTCACCTGGTCAGAGCTGGTGGTCTTAATATTTTTCACACTGAGCACATGAAGTAAAAGTTCATGATGTCAAACGAGAATATTACAACCTTATTTTATGTAAGTCTCTAGGTGAAAATTCACTGAAATATATATATATCCAAACTCCCAAATCATCGTTATAATCAATCTAATTGGCTTTCTCTAAGAGGGGCGAACAACTATCATTACCTCCAGACTGCTAATGGTGCTGTTGTTGGCTCAGAGCAGCCTACATTTACCAGCCAACACTCTCTTTACTGTACAGCCAACTCTCTCACATTACAGCCAGTGTTTTGCTCTTGGTAGCCTACTGCCAGAGGGTTATGGGGCACCGTGAGGGTAGCAAACTGCTTAACAGCAGACAGTACACTAAATGAAAGAAAAGGGTTTAGCAAGCACCTCTATAGTGTGACAAATGAACCAGCTGAGCTCGGCTGACATAGTTTAGGGCCATGCAGGCAAGAAGCACAAAGAAATTAGTTCATACTGACAATAGAGAACCACTGCCCCAAGTTAGAGCGTTGCATTACTATTGATGAACGTTATTCAAAGTATTGCTCATGGATTTTATACCAAGACTCAAGGTGATCATGTATTAGTTGATGCTTGAACCATCTGATCTTTATTCCAGCTTTTAATACATCTAGACTTAGACCATTATTCCCGACAGAAAAGTAATGTTTTCTGGCACAAAAATCAGTGGCAGCAAATGAGCAGAGTTAATCGAATACTGCACGGCAACTACAAAAAAAAAAAGTCTTTCCAGAAAGTAAAGATTGACTCACTAGGGGTTTAAAGTCCCCCCCTTACTTTTCTAATCTTTTCTATCGATACGAGGCTGTGGCCATGCTGATTTATCAGGGGACAGCCAAAGAAAATTGGGTGAAATTCTGCTCCAAAGCATCCCTCCAGAATCAATTAATACCAACAGCAGCAACCTTCTTCAAACAGTAAGTGAGCCAGGCCCACATGGGTCAAAAGGATGAAGAGTGAACTTGTGCTGTGTCTCAAATCGCGTACTCCCATTAGTACACTTACATGCAGTATACTGTGTACACTATGTACTGACTTGTGTAGTGCGTTAATTTTGACATGGTAGTGTCGTCCCAAATCGAATACTGCTGTTGTGCGCTTACCGGAAATGACGATCACAACCTTTGACCACGTCTTCTTCTTCTTCTTTTTAATGACGGATTGCAACCGGGCAGAGCATTATCGCCAACATTTACCGTGATTGCCGCACGCCAAAATATCTGCCAGCACGTTTGCTCACTTGACTTCAATTCAATTATATTAAAAATGAATGAAAAATGAACGTGCTTTTACTTTTAGCCGTAACAATCACAACCGTGACTGCCATTTTCATACGTTGGTGGTCCTCTCCTTCCGCTATGTAGCCAAGATGGCGACCGTTGAGGGTGAGAAGTGTGCAGCGTTCCACACTCAACTTTCTGACCGTTTTGTGTACACCATCCGGGTACTTATAGTTCACTGCATTTTGCCATACTTACCAGTGTGAACACACTTATGCACTCAAAATACTAAGTTTGAATACGTAAGTACGTGACTGTTCAAGATTCATAATTTGGGCAAATCTGTCCTTTATGTCTCTAATTTCTATTTCTGTCTGAAATGTAATAATGAAAATGAAACAAAGAACAGAAGGAGGAAATAGCTAGCAGGTTACAGAAAGCAAGCTGTTGATCTTAAAGAGTCAACCATGACGTTAAATCACTCTCCATACTTTCATTATGGATGTACAGCATCCTGTCTCCATTACTCCATTATCTACTGAATGCAAGTTTAGTTTTAGACATGAAAATGTTTTCTCTCTTTCTCTTTTGCAGAGCAGTGGAAGGTGAAACGGGTTGCAGTATATGAAAGACAGAGGATGAGGTAGCTGGCTGGAGAGGAAGAGTTGGGGGGCAACTGGTTGTTGGATATATGTGAATGTGAATTTTATTGTATGTTTGACACTGTGCTGTGCTGCAGAACCCGCAGGGGGGTTCATCATACAAAATATACACAAATATATATTTTTTACATTCTCTCTTCTGTGAATGGGTTCTGTACCCGCAGATGACACTACGATATGTAATTTCTTTATTTCGTCATCTTTATGGTTTTCAGTGTGGCTACTTTTGGCTCGATCCCCAACATCTGCTTTACATCCCATCTCCCATGAGCACACATTTTTCAGAAGGAAAAGGCTTTAACAAAAGAGAATAAATTACAAAGCGGGTGAACAAAACAAAAATTAAAAGCCTTAGGCACATTTGTATTTCTGTTAGTTAACTTATGGTACTGTATAAACTGGCAATACAGTAATTTTCACTAGACACAGACAGTTAGACCAGACACAAGAACCACTAACAGCCATAAATGTGAACACCAGCTCTCCGAGGAGACTCACTGCAACAATATTCAGACCTACATGGTCAAGACTGAACTCTACCATCTTTCAATGATGCATTTGGGGAAAAGGAGTTACGGTACAAGCATACAAGTAAGACTTGTTCATCACTGTTTTGTTCTTGAGTTCTTCCTTTGAGATTCTCCCTGAGGTAAAATGACCTAGGTGTGAGTGTGGTCACATGACTGACCTGGGTGCCGTCTGGTCCAATCAGATCCAGTGATCCCATGGTGCTGTAGAGGAAACGGGTGATCTTCATGAAGTTGTCGTCTCCGATGGACCAGGAACCGTCGACCAGGAATGCCAGGTCAGCCTTGGCCTCCTTACACACTAGACGGACAGAAAGACAAGAGAGACATATAGATTTAGTCAGCACATCATTTTGTCTCTGCATTTAAAAAAGTAATTTCATACAGAATGAAAGTCAGCGGAGGGCAAAGCATAACTTGAATGTTAACTGGCTGCCTAATATATTGAGACTCTGAGTAAATATGCATAGTATGAAGCACTGCAAATATACATCCACTGCAAAAGGGTAAATATGCAAAAGCTGGGTCCTCAGATTAATTTTCATACTATAGAGTTTACAAGATTAAAAGGTATAGTGCACACTCTCCAACTCAGAGATTCAAACTGATTTCTCTGACCACAAAAATGTGCTATATCCAATGTGTTTTTTTGTGAATTTGTTCCTCCTGCTGTAAGCTGCTCGTTCATATTCCTGGTCCAGCAGCGACTTTTCCTCCTCCCATTAATCTCCTCAGGTTTCTAAATGACTCCCAGTAGCCTTATCTTTTGCTGCCGTAAAGTTGTTTTGTGGTTTTAACAAGTTTTCAAACTCCAGTTCTTTGCTGAATTCCAAAACATCTTCATGACCATGTCAGCCTCCATAAAAGCCGGGGGGAAAACTGTGTACAGTGTACACTGTACAGGAGGAAAAGTGGTTGTGATTCTACAACAAAGTGTAAGAGAAGAGAAGATGAGAAAAAAAAATTACTGGTGTTGTTTTTCGTTAAGACAAATATTATCACTGTAAATTTTTACAGAACTTCATAAGTGGAGCTCTCATGCTCGTCAGTAATGTGAAGCTGAAGGTCAGCTTGATTACTAGGTTTCATGCGGCTGATTCTCATAAAAGCTGTGATGATATTACAGAGACTTTTATTTTGTCTGTCTGTGTTATTATCCGTCTTGAACACTCACCACCATCATTTTCTCTCCGTCTCTATTTTTATTCTGCTTTTTCTCACTTCTTTTTGTCAGTTGCTACCAGTGTCTTCCTCATATGTCTCTCTTTCTGTCTACTCCTCTCTGCTTTCTGTCTGCAGCCCATATCTCTGCCTGTTCTTCTCATCATGCACATCTCTTTGTTTCATTCTCTTCATTCTTGTTGTTTTTACTCTCTGTCTTCCACTTACAGACACATTTTCTTTCTTTGTGGTTCTGTCCTGGGTAAAGGTTGCCTGTCATTACAGACGGGGGCATCGGTCTGACAAAGGTCAGAAACTTATACAGAAATGCTTACAGACGGGCTCAGCAGGTGTGTCGGTTCATGTCTGCGGAGTTTGTAGTGCTCTTTTACCTGAGTCCATCAGACAGGAACAGAGGAGGAGGATCTTCTGGGTAGCAAGTGGAGGGTCGGACTGTGAAGCCCTTTGTTCCTGATCTCTCTGGGCTTATCAGGCCATTTGGAAAAATCCTCTACAGTGAGAATATTTTATCTGTTTTATTTCATGAGTCATTTATTGTTGCAGTTTAAATCACAGTTAATCAAGGTTTAAAGTAAAGGCTAATCCTTAGGCATTAAGTTGTTATGATCAAAGTTTGGATTTCCTGTAATATTTTAGTTTTTAAGTGATTTAATAAACTTTTGTATGGGTTAAATAATTTTACTTCCTGGGTAAAGAAAATTATAAATAGTGTGTTACTGTTAACATCATAGCTTCCTTGAGGTTTAGGAAGATTAGCCAATGTGCACATACTGTAGTTATAGAGTCATGGCATGTCACCTGTCACTCACAGGTGCACCCTGTATGTTGGAGCCAATGTGCCCTGTTTGTGATTGGTAGCTGGACCGAGTGCTCTGGTGTTTTGGGGCTGAACAGAAACTGTAGTGAAGCGGAAGCTGTGTGGTTAGCGATCAGGTCAGCTCTGCTGAGCCTGAGGTAATAAGCTAATAAACCAGGATTAGAGTAGCATTTTGTTATTTTGGCATAGGCTGCAGCCCACAGTAGCCTGTGTATAGTTCACACAATAAAGTCATTGTGGAATACAGTAAACATCTCGTGGACTTCCTGTGTGAGACATTCAAGTGTTTTTTGACTTTTCCTTTTTGCTTACCTTAAATTTACCCTCCCTGATTTTGTTATAGCGCCTCCCCTGCAAATCCCTATATTTCCTTCCAGGTCACTGTTGATGCTTTGAAACTGAACACAGTTCACAGTTGTGTAAAAGAGTACACAGTGATATAACAGCGTTACTCCATTAAAAGTAAACCGTTAGATTACTTTTTTGTTTCCTGTTTCAAAATCATGCCAGAGCAGCAGGCATGTGTGGTGTTAATCATTGTTTCAAATTTAAGAGCAAAACTACTGCTCTGTATATGTGGTTACATTTTCCTATGTAGCAATGTCCCAATCAGATTTTTTTTTGTGCCCCCGATTATAATCCAATAACCGCATTTGATAGCAAATATCTGCCAAACCCTGATTGAGTTTTACACAAGTACATCAAAGTTTCTAAATGCAATAAAATTTTCATACACATGTTTATTAACTTAATAGCTCTGCATCACCATTTTCTTTTCTTCAAAATATCAAAGTAAGCCACCTGTAGGAATATCATAACTGCCTATTACAAATACACAGTGAAAACAAACAAGATGTGTGCCAAACAAAACACTCAAAAGAATAATTCCACACTCCAACTCAAAAGTGTTGCCTTGGCAGCGCAGCTTGAGTCGACGGCCTGAACTAGCCTGCAGGCGTCGCTCCATTTGATTACGGTCAATCAAAGCTCCCCAGGTCTCCACAACATTTTTGAGAAAATACTTGGAGAAAAACTGCATCCAAAGTGGGAAAATGATTTCATTGATTTGTCAGTTAGTGTTTTATTATTAAGACTTAATCAGTGTTTTCAATCAAGCTATTTTAACTTAAATATGATCTAGACTTCTAAAAAAAGACTCAAAAGAACAGTAAAACAATATAAGGTATGATTTTTCTGTTCAAAACCACGACATTGATGGAATCTAGTTGCTCATAGTACAAATACCACCAGTGACGACATGAAGAAATGAAACAGCTACAGCAGGTACTTCAGTAAAACCTACAACAGACAGTGTTGCCTTATTGGTCATGTGGAAAGAAGCTGTTATTACCACCACATAAAACACTGACATTACACATATTACACATAACTGTTGCTGCAAGTTGTGCATAATCTCTGTTTATGACGTATACTGAGTAATGGTTTACAAGTTTGCCTGCATGTCTTTGTAAAGTTTTAACTAAAAATGCATTTCAAGAACTGATAAACGATTGTGTCAGGTGACTACAGTTTCCGTAAAAAGTCATCAGTCATCACTATGAAGATTACCTACAACATCAGAGGAATAATATGAGAGAGAGAGTGTGTGTGTTTTTGAGTTAGGCTTCTTGCTCACCTTCTTTAGCAGGTGGGATGGTGGGAGGGGGCTCTGTGGTGGGGGGCTCAGTCGGAGCTTGAGTGGGCGCTGGCACTGGACACACACACACACAGAGGGAAACAAGACAAGGTCATTGATCATGATGGCAGTGACAAGTGGCACCATCATCGGGTTTATCTGCCGACCACGCACGCACGCACACACTGGACCTTTACAGAGAAAAGATTTCTAGTGCAATTTGTATTTACAACCTACCTGTACATGAGCAATCCAGCTGCTGTGTTTTCTTCTGTCTATCTTTCTTTCCATTTCTTACAGCATTCAGACTGTATCTTTCTACATTCTTTCTATAGATATATACATATCTCTCTTCCCTTCCTTCTATAAGTTGGAGACAGCAAGAGTGCTACTATTTTCATGAGTCCAGTGTCTGTCTGACCAGAGGCTGTTTTTTAGAGTCAAAACATCCCCGGGTTAAGGTGCGCCTCAGTGCCAAGCCAATTACTTTGCAGAAAGCAGTGGGTTCTGTCAACCTAGAGTACAGAAAGTAAATCATCCTGGAAACATCGGCGACTGCCCACAGAAGGGGCACATACTTCATGAAAGTAGATAAATTCATCTCAACAAATGTTTCTTTGGCTTCCACTGTAACTTGTTGGTGACAGAAGAGATAATTAGTAAATAACGTGTTTGATTCAATCATGAACTTTGCCGTTTGAGCACCTCTGTTTGGCAGTATACTATGGCGAATGTCATGAAACAATAAACGCTGTGGAGTTTCTGGTGTTTAGGAGTGGTTCATGTCAAAAGACCACCTCATTACTGCTGTTGATGTCATTCTCTCTGTCTGCTGTTTCCCATCTTTATTGTCTCTCTCCACACTGCGCCCTCCTAAAAAAATATTACTAAAAGACTTCTGAAAAATCACAGACAGACAGATGATATCAACATATCTGTGGACAGTGTTTGAAAGTAACAAAGTACATTTACAAGTCTTGTACTTCAGTACAATTTTGAGGTACTCTTACTCTACCTTACTTGATATTTCTATTTTATGTTACTTACTTCTACTCCTCTACATTTTAGAGGGAACTATTGTACTTTTTACTCCATTACATTTGTGTGACAGCTATAGTTACTTTGCAGGTTTTACGTATAAAGGATGTGATCATCTTATAAGATATAAGGTATTGTTATAGAATAAACTACTTAAATATATATAAAGTAGTTCAAATTAGCTCCACCCCCACCAGCTACAACATAAACATTCTGGTTACATGTTAATGCATCAGTAATTATTATAAATCACAAATAATTTAGCACTCTGAAATTGACTATTTTGCATAATGAGTACATTTTCCTCTCGATACTTAAAATAGTAAAAGTAGATAGTAAAAATTTAAATGCAGGACATCTCGTAATCGAGTTAATTTGTACGGTGGTTTTCCTACTTTTACTTAATATATCTTAACACTTCTAGTCTATGGACCTACAACTGTTGCTGAAATCAAATTGTAGAGCCGTCTACTCAAAATCTGTGGATCAACAACATGATCTGTGGGGAATGTGTGTGTGTGTGCAGACATGTATCTGAGATCATATCTAATAATTTATCTGTAACCCTGGGTGTGAGCTGAGCCCTCCTGGTCCCTGCAGCTGTGCGGTTCACCTCAGCTCCTCAGCTGACCAATGAACTGCAACAGCAGCCTCTATCTTGTCAGAGAGAGAGAGAACGAGAGAAAGGGAAAGAGAGAGAGAGACCGACCACAGTAAAGAAAACTGGAGGTAGAAGAGAAAGTTGCAGAGGTGAGACAGATGGGTGGCAGAAGGTGGCTACGGGGGGGATAGATGGAGAAAGAGAGGTAAAGAGAGATTGGAAGGATTAATTGGGGAACAAAGAAAAGAGTGAGTGAGTGGGTGAGCGGGTTGAGTGTGAGTCAACCTCCTTAACGTTGATGAAAATGGAAATGAATGGGATGAAACTCAAAACTGTGTAAAATATTTGAAACATACGCGTCATGTCAGTGATGGAGACGGAAGGTCCCTCCATCTCCTGCATCTGGGTGTGAATGCTGATCTGGTATTGGCTGCTGGGAGTGAGGTCATAGAAGCACTGCCGGGAAGCGCCTCCTCCCAGGGTCACTTCCTGCTTCTGACCATCTGCAAGTAAACAACAAAACAAAACAAAAAAAAGACTTACAATGAATGTAGACGTTTCAACAGTAATCAAATCCAAACGAGCTCCCATCCATCTAAAGCTCCTGTTTCAAATTAACTGTATTTACAGAGCACATTTCCTCTTTTTCACCCATGTTCTGCATCATAGTCAAGCCTGGGAGCTGCTAAGTATAATCACTTTCTTTCAGAGTTGGACACTAAGCAGCTTTATTGGAGCAGTCAGGAAGCAGAGTGCCTTGCTCAAGGGCACATTTAGGATTAGCTGCTGAAGCACAGAAACAGAAATCATTCACTACCCTGCACAGATGTGTTCAGGTTGTCTGGAAATTCACACTTGATGTGAAAATCCTGCCTTCAGCTGTAGATGAATACACCTTTGAGTCTCTGCATTTGAACATTATCAATAACAACAATACTAATATTAATACTTTACTTTAGGGTAGGAGAAGGTAGGATTTAGGGTAAATATCAGTTTTCAGCTCACCTTGGTGAAGCTTCATGTTTTGTTGACAAACCAGGTTAAAATCGACTGTGATACATCAAACTCATCCAATCTCTGTGTGCAGCTTTACTCATTTATTGCACCAAAAAGTAACTAGACAATTCTGTAGTTAAAATCACTATAACTGAAAAATGAAAAAAAAAAATCACATTATTGATTTCTTTCATCTTCTCTGGTCAATTTCCTTCGTAGTGTAGTCTGCAAACACTTTCAATTTAGTGTTCATTTTGAAAAGCTGTAGAGGGACAGCATCACAGAAAAGAAAATGAATGAGAATTTATTTTGGCAGCCAAAAGGGGACAAACTGAAAACTGGAAGTGCACGTACACATGCACTAATAGCTGCCATTTGTCAGTTTCATTAGTCTAATTCTATTTCCTAATGTGTCTCTCATGTTGGAGAGCGACAAATTAGCTCCTCCCCCACACAAGAAACAGCCATAGATAACAAAGTTTAGGGAAACAGCTGTCGCCAGGAGGCTGCACTTTTCCATCTTAGAAGGTGTTTAAGCAGCTGGTTGACTCTGTGTGGATTAAACCAAATCTCTAAACTCCAGAGAGACACAGATAAACAGAAAAGTACGGGAGGGAAGGAAGATGGCAGACATCTTCCTGCCTCTTTTTGCTGTCTTTTCTTCTGACAGTAAAAGGCAGTAAAAGGCGTACACACATCACTTAACTGTGCATGTTTCCTTCAAGTAAAAGTAGTTTCATTCATGTCTCTAAATCTCTACATTTACCAGCCAGCACTCCAGCTTCACATTCACTTTAATCCCCACTAACCTCCAACCATCTACTGGAACCCTGTCAAGAAAATCCATTTTAAAACAGAGCTAACATTTCATACAGGTTTTTCTCACGCTTTTACTTGCCAAACAGGTGCAACTAATAATATTAATAACGGCCGCATTCAATTCAGGTGTGGCACTGTCATTGCCTCACTGACACGCCTAAGTGGAACAGGGTCATCGTTAATGTTATCAGTCCACACCTGTGTTTTTCCTGCTGTGTCAAGTCAAAATGTTTGAGGCTTTGATGTCCTGGTTATTGTCCAGGAACTTTACACAGTCTGATAATGATTAATTATTAATTCATTATTTAAAATTAATTTATTAAATATTATTCTTTTAAGTTTTATGTCACTAGTATTCAAAACTTGTTGTAAAGTGATCCAAAGTGAAAGTTAATTTCTTTCACATTTTGCAGACTAGACTTCTATGGTACAAGAGAAAATGATGAAAATTTATTTTAAAGGAATATTTTTGACATTTTGGGTAATGTGCTTATATCTGTACACTAAGAAGCTAGAGCCAGAAGATGATTAGCTTAGCTCGGCATTAAGACCGAAAGCAGTGGGAAAAAGCTAGCCTGGCCCTGTCCAAAAGGAAAAAAATAAACATCTACCTCTAAATTTTACTAATTAACCCTAGACCCTAGATTTTGTTTTATGGGGAGTTACGTGCTGTAACTATTTCATGGCTGGCTGCAGTAACTTCCTGGAGTAAGCTAACTCTTCTCATTTAACGCTCAGCAAGAAAACAAATGAGCGTATTTCCCAAAATGTCAAACTTTGTTTGTACAACTTTCAGACATGCACATTATTAAGTATATTGCATGACATTTTATTTAGCCACAGAAAAAATAGAGCCAAACCAACTTTCTGTTTCTTCCTGTTTTTCTCCAGAGCCATCTGTGACATGATCTGCACCAACACAGCGGTCTCACTGAAATTAATGAGGAGGACCACATTTTCTGCCACAGAGCTATCATTGTGGAAACCTCATCTACTAAACACTGATGCAAGTAGTACAAGTTTTAATATCAAGTGAAAGCAGAAGACTTACATCCTGTATTGGCATGTACCCTTGTATCTTTTCTCATTATCATCTCAGAGGTATTTGTGTAAGTAAAAAAAACGCCACTGCATCTGGTTCTGCTTCCTTTGCAACCTTTTAACACATGCTGACATTTTAAAAATAAACTTAGACAAAAGGTTTTCTCATGGACAGATAGATAATCAAAGGAATGAGCAGAGTGCCACAAAGAAGAATATCTCTATTTCTCTTTGTCACTGTTTCAACTGTGTTTTTTTTTACTGTAGATTTTATATGAACCTGTGCTGCACAACCAACGGCCCTCTGAGGACAAATAAAAATAAAACTTGAAGTTGTTCACTGTGAGTGGACCAGCTCCAAAATACTCTCCTGTCGACAGGACAAATTGTACAGTGGTTTTATTAAGGTATTTATATTTCAGACACTTGATTTAAAGGGAAAGTAAAGAGCAAAATGTAAGAATTTAATATGATTAAAATAGATTTAGGTAGATAGTTTCTTTCTTTATTTTTTTAAGAGCTCCTTCCTTTGTTCCCTCCTCCTTTTCTTCCTCAGTCTCCGTTTTTATTCCATTTATTAACTAAGTGAGCTGTGTGTTAAACAACTTCTTCAGGTCATTTTATTTCTGACGCAATGACATGGGCAATTCTCAAAGCGGTTTCCTCCCATGTTGTTTATTGGGGAGAGATCGTGTTCATATCATATCATCCTTCCTTTCTGCAAACAGAGAGATTTATGAATATATTTTACAATGTAATCCACTGCCATGTGTATAATTACAGACATATATAACTCGTATTTCCTCAGAGGCTCATGTCAATATGAAAGCAGATGACTGTGAGAGGTATATGTAACCAACACACATGTAACCAACACACACATCCAACTAGAGCGTCCTGAGCTGACTTGTCTTTGTGTTAATAATAAACAGAGGGGACATTTTCACGAGGACAGACTGTTAATCTATAAGGAAACATATTTGGAATTTGGAGTTCAATCTGGCCACCTCACCAAATATCACAACTCCAGTAAAACTTTTGATTTACTGACTGAATCATATTCCAGTCACTTAGCTGGCAAAAGCCTCTTTTCTCACAATGTGGAAAGCTGAAACATGTTGGGATGACTGAAGGTGCACACCGAAATGTTGGTGACAACAGCAAACTGTCGACTGTGTGTCCGTGCATGTGTTTTGGGACTACTGCTTGTTGCCGAAAACTTTGTCTGGATGAAACTTTTGTCTGGTGATATTCTGCAGTTAAAAGGTGTGATTCAGACCACATTTCAGGACGATGATGAAGTTACACTTAATTTGAATTCAGAACAGATAAGTCAATCAAGTCACTGCTTGGAGTGAGCTGCCTGTCTGGTGTCAAAAGAAAAACTAATGAAAGAACTAAATGAAGAAATGAAATGAACTCACTTTTTCACCATCTTTGAGAACCGAGATGAGGACTGACACACACACACACACACACACACACACACACAGATCAACACATACCAACACTGTCATACACTCTCATTAACAGGAAATGTACTTACTCAGTGTAGACTGTATGAAGACTCTGTATAATGTGGCATGTAGAAGAGGCTGCCACTGGACACACATGCTGTTGGGACGCACCTGGTAGGTTGACAAGCCAGAGACACCGAGGAACACTGCAGACAGAGAGAGACAGACATATCAGATGCTTAATTCTGTTTTGACTCACTGATGTTCAATGTGCAATCAGACACACACACACACACAAGCCTTGTCTGTTGATTACAGATTACTGTACAGACAAGACATCTCTCAGGGAATTACATTTAATTACTAAATCTATCAAATGACACATGAACATCGTGCAACAATCAGTAGCACTACAATAAATAGCCACGTGTTTTATTTGAGTATATTTCGCAGGAGTCCCAGCCAAATAAAAACATGAAGCAGAACATCGAAGTTGTCCGTTTCCTTTCAAATGGCTTGCAGTAATGTTCATTATAATGTAAGTTATAACTGATAACAAACTGTTGCACCTTTTCATATTTTCTAATGTTACTCGTCTGGTAAAAACACTCCACCACCCAGCTCCTCCACCTGCCAGACGACCCAATACCCCACTGGGAGAGACTCAGACACCCACCCACATAGCGCACCATGGCTGGATTTGCTCCAGCCATGGATCATGTGGGCTACCAAGTCTGCACCAAACTATATTCATTAAGCATACATTGCATCTTATTCATGGTGCTGCTAAGTCTCTCTTGAATTATCTTGAATTGGGACTCATTTTGCAGAGACATATCATTAAGTAAACTACTTTGACAGAAAAGTGGTCAGTTTGGTCGTTCACATCATGTATATACTTTATAAAGTGTCACTAAAACTGACTGACTGACAGTGTGAAAAGAAGCGTAGAACTTACTCTGAACTTTAAAAGGTTTAAAGGTTTCAGACTGAGCAGTCAGCATTAAGGTTGTGTTTAGGCTAAAGTTAGAGTTAGGGCTATACTGTTTGTGCTGTGCATCAGATAGACATGTGGCACTTGAACATCTCTTTTTTTGGTCTTTTGATAGCTGAAAAAAATGAACAGTGCATCATCCATATTAAGTGTAAATGGTGGAAATATATCTATACTGACAGTTCCAGTTACATCATTCAGTTGGGTAGATGTTAGAACAAATCAGAAAGTAACAAAATTAGTCAGGCTTGGTCTCTGTCTTGTGGAGAAACAATGAGGCATGATGCAGCAAAATGCAAAACACCAGGAGCAATTTAAATATCTGAAGCTTGTTTGGTATAGAGATTTCAGTGTACCGGCAAGCAAACCTCCCAGGAGCCACTCTCTCTTCGTTTTTCCTCTCTCTCTCTCTCTCTCGTTCTTCCCCCCTTGTTAACAGAATTTGCTGATGGTATAAAATAAACTTGGCTAGTAAATGAGTATGTTATGCTGGGACCATATGGCAGGTGCCTTATTTTAAATACTAGTGAATAATGCATATGACAACCCATCATTGCATTCAATAATATGCAAAGATACACACAAACTCCGATTTGGCATGTTTGCACAGGAAAATGTCAGGTTCATGACCAACATGAAGCTCCGCATTGGGGCTCGATTGCCGTGAGTGCACAGGCAGGCCAGCCAAACAGACGAGATGTTTGCACAATCATTTACTGCCCCCAAATATACTGTTGACTGCAAGCTGGTCGACAATGTTGGTTTTAGGCCTCATATTTTTGTTTTAGGACAACTTTGACTTTTTCCTGTTTTGAGGGACCCTTCTGCCCCCCACGTTTGTCTGCTGCAATAATCGGCACAAGTCTAAGAACACGCCAAACATGTTTTGGTGAGAAGGAGTATACTACCAGGCTTATGTGGAAGCCAGGTTTAAACAGAAGAAAAACATGAAAAAGTGGACAAAGAAAGATAAAAGAATGAGAGATGGGAAAAGTAAAAGGTAAAAAGTACAAAAAGAGGAGGGAACTGAGGATGAGGTGGCCACTTTAATTATCCAAAAGGTCAAAATAAAATGAGTACTACGGATATAAACCATGGGGGACCACATGCAGATACTACAATCAGTCAGAAAATGTATGTGTGTGAGGGCCTGAGGTTGCCAGACTTGAAGCCAAATATTTGCACCCATCTGCCTTCCCAGCCTCATAAAACCCCATATTATTTCCATTTTACCACATTGTGCTAATTCTACAAAATTCCTGGACACCAGATTGACTGAGCACCCTTCAGTGGTCCCGAGGAGAACTCATTTTTACTGTACAGCTGAGGAGGAAACACTTTCATTTCATTCAGTGGTCCTCAAGGTACCAGTGATTACTTTTTTATGCTACATGCTAGTATGTGTAATTTATTGGTGCAAACATGCCAGTTGGCTCCCACGGTAAGGCTGCAATGAATGCAGAGTACCCAGGGAAATATGTTACTGTATCTCCCTTATTAGAATGACAAATGACTGAATGCATCCCCCTTAATAAATCAGAGTTCCTCCACTGTAGAGTACAAATATGGACAATTGGTTTAAATATGCCCCGTGTAATATGGGAATATCTGATACATCTGAAATTTATCAGTGCACTGTGAATTGCTTGAGTCGGATAGAGAATATGTGCTCTGCTGTATATTTGGTGATGAGTCATTTTTTAAGTCCCCTGCCAACATACATACGTAAAATGTGACATAAAATATGCACAAACAGGACTAGAAAAGTGTGGGGGAAATATCTGAAAA
The DNA here is from genome assembly GCA_008360985.2 of Macquaria ambigua. Taxonomy (NCBI): domain Eukaryota; kingdom Metazoa; phylum Chordata; class Actinopteri; order Centrarchiformes; family Percichthyidae; genus Macquaria; species Macquaria ambigua. The sequence continues at coordinate 19,603 of VMKM01000065.1, read as the reverse complement.
TCCAAAAATGTAGATTAAGTTATAAAACTGATTTTTTGTACTGCATGTATAGAAATGGGACAACTTCAAGTGCCACACCAGGGACAGAGTGTAAAGTTTAAATATGGGGTGGGCTGATAAATGTACATGTCAATGCCTCATATTTAATCTTTCTCTTCTTATGGAAGCATCTTTCATCATAAGCGCTTTATAGAGACAGGAAGGCGTGAGGGAGTTGTCACTTTTCCAACGGGGGGATGATTAAAGAACAGATGAAAGATAGCACATTACTGCAGCACACAATGATACACAATCTGTGTATCAAAAGCAATCCCCTTTAATTGTTGATTATCTATAAATCCATGAATCACTCCACATTTAGTCTTTACGTTTTATTTCTCAACATTTTCCTCTAAAGTTAAAGTGTGCATTAACGTGCATGAGAAATTCATGAGATATTAAAATTAGAGTATGTTTGTTTTCATCCCATTTGACGCTTCGCCATTTGGTGAGTCCCTTTGGCCAATCAGACAGTAAGCCCAAAAGACAACAGTAGATTTTAAAGAAAGGGATGAGACAGCAGGTTTCTGAAAACCACACACACACAGACAGACAGAGAGACAGAGAGAGAGAGAGAGAGAGAGAGAGAGAGAGAGAGAGAGAGAGAGAGAGAAAGGCAGTAAGCCAAAAAGACAATATAAATGTTTGGTGATAGACAGTGACACAACAGCACTATTCTGAGAGTGGGTTCAAAGAAAGAATGCGCAAACAGATCCGTGAATATACACCCACACACACATATCTACACTTCACACACTTCTCTTTCTCTCTCTCTCTGTATCGCCAGTTAATCTCGCTCTCTCTCTCACTTCCTCTGTCTCTGATAGTCTATTTGTTTTAGATGAAAGAGACGTTAAAACCTGCATTAGGTCTTACCGCACCTACTGATACCAAATCTGTATGCAAAAAGGATTGTTCTCACTGGCTGACTGGGGAATATTAATATCCTTCTGTCTGTTTACTAAAGTCTCAATGGAAATTAGAGGCTATGGTATCAGCAGGCAGTTAATACGCGTGTTGTACCTTTTTCCTCAAACTAGTTACTTTTCTGCTGCCTCTGTCTCCTCCTAACAGTCACACTGCCCTTTGTGACAAATTTAAACTGAAAACTTAAGGTGATGGTGACGTCCACTTTAGTGCCGATTTTGGAATGACTCATTTTGAAATGTGGTATGACTTTCCAAAAGATAATCAGGTCATCATCAGGGGATGCTCAATTTAAAATTAGGTTTCGGATCTCACTTTCGTAAACCTCACCTTCATTATTAACCTCAGCAAACTAACAGTGGGACAACCTCCTCCATTTACAGCCGTGCCAATATGAATCAGTTACCCAGCATTTAATACCTCCTCTTACAATGACGTGTGAGTGGTCTCTGCAGGTGTATGATAAGGATGCTTACATGTCTTGGCATTTGCTAGCAGTGGTTCACTTTGTCCTATCGGGTAGGAAGCCGTCACTTGAACACTGTACTCCGTCCCACTGAGTAGATTCAGGAGGAGCATGGTGTTCACGTCCTCGCCCACTGTTGTCTCCAAAACTGGTCCTGGAACTGAAAAACACACACACGCGTATACATGAGTGCAGACAGGAAGCCCAGAGGGAGACAGAGAATGAGAAGAGGTATTGTGTTTAAGGAAACACAAACAAACCAAATCCAGTTTCCTGTAAGTTTTATAAACTTTATTTGAAACTTTGCAAAAACATTTAAATCCGTTTTCATTATGTTTTCCAAACACATCAGTTGGTCCTCATCCTAAAAGATTTGTTCACATGTAGCTAGAGTTAAAAGTGTTTGAAAATAATAAGTATGAAAGCTAAGCAGCCAAAAATGGTTCTGTTAGAATGACTTAAGAGTCTGATCTTATATTTTCCCTTATCATACTTATAATATTAGGTCTAACTAACTCCACACTGCAGTACAAGAACAATGTTCTTTCTCTGTGTTCATGTTTTCAGATCATCAACTGGTGAGGATGCTGAGTTTTTGCCTGGGACATGCAGCTTTAGCCTCTTTAGTCTTTTAACGCAACGCATTGTATGAAGCCACATAGTGCATATTTACGACCCATTCTTGTTTTAAAACAAGTCAGCTGTGGAAAAGTCAGCCAGAGACTGTGTTTTCAGCCAACTTATGGAGCTAACATTAACACAGGCTTAATTAGCTTGCTGACTACAGCTGATAAAATCTGCCAGCGAGTTGTCATTTCAGCCATCAAAATCGACGGTCGCCATGAGAGAAATGAGAAGCTGCTTTTGTCTGAAATCAAGGAGCGACTGTTTCAAAAACTACCGAGAACTTTGAGTGGTAAATGTCCCCATTATCACTGTAAACTGCATTACAATCTTTTCATATATACAGACCTGCACAAATATACATGCATGCACACACTCATACACAGAGCCTCACTGAACTCACTGTTTCCATCCCTGCTGTAAACAAGAGCTGGCCACACACACACACACACACACACACACACACACACACACACACTCTCCTCTAAACCACTAAAATACAAAAAAGATATAATAACAAACTTTATTAAAGCAGCTTTTCCAAACAACTACTTCAAAGTGCTTTACAAAATAATAACAATCCTGCATCCATATAATAAAGGGCTAAATTAAATTAAAAAAGAAACAAAACCAATACAAGAAAAATACAAACCAGATAAATAAAAGGAGGAGCAGCAATTATCTTTATAACGAACCTCCCACTGGAGCACTGTTTAATAGGAAACACACTGTTTTTATATTTTTGAGTGTGTGTATGTGCGTGTGTTTGTAGAGGTATGTGTGCATTTTATGTATTTGCTACATTAAGTGGGTTTAAGTTTCCATTAAGTATATTGTAGCTGTATATCTGTGTGTGTGTCTGTGTGTGTGTGTGAGTGAAGGCATTTGCACACACAGGCACTTTTCTTCCATCCACGTTACAAGTTTCTCACAGTGAAAACAGCCGCCTGGTGAAATTTATTTCCCTTCAACTTAATTCCGAAAATCAGATTAATGCGGCTCGTCTGCTTGAAGCTGGATCCTCGGAGACACGGTAATTGTGTTTAGATGACTAAAAACAGACATGGAAACTATAAAGACTGGAGCCTTGTCTTGGAAGGATGAAACAATTAGCACCAGCGGAGCAGCAAAACAGTGAAAATGGGCTTTTGATGATGCTTCAAGACAATAAATAAATGAGAAAGGGTAATGCCTTATTTCAGCTCTGGATCGCTGACGTTTTCCTTGAAGGCTCAAGCTTCTTGTTAAAAAAACAACAACTAAAAAGTCACAATCAGGAAAGCCAAAACACCCTGAGAGCAGTTTGTTTTTCAGCTACTATGTGCCTTTGTTGCTGGCGGGGCCTCCTATAACAAGCGGATTAGTATGTTTGGACGAGCCCGTGTCCCAGGGCGGAGCACACACTAAATAAAGAAAATATTCGTGTGCTTGACAACTAACAGTTGTCTTCAACATGTGTAGTTGTGTGTGTACTATAGTATACATGAAGGTGCCCAGAATTTAATAAATGTGCCTGTGTGTCTGTTTTTGTGTTTCTACACTTAAAAAAACCATCACAAGAAAAAAAGGCTGAGGAAAATCTACACAATCTATGCATTTCACAGGTCGCCTCTAGGGGCCTATTTTGTGATTACTGCTGGATTATACCAGTAATGTTAGGATTAGCATTAGTGTCTGCCTCCGTGTGTGTGTGTGTGTGTGTGTGTGTGTGTGTGTGTGTGTACCATAGATGGGCTTGTAGATGATCCTATAACCCAGTGTAGGAGACAGAGGTGGATCCCAGGTGACCCTGAAGCGGTTGTACCACTCCTCTGACACACGGAGGTTTCCAGGAGACAAGAGGGGCACTGCCAAAACACAGACAAAGCTTGACTTAAAAAGGTTCCCTGTGGAGTTTTAATGTAAACAAAAGTTACGTATGCATTGTGTGTATCCCTGAGCTCTAACAAACATGTCGAGTGCATTTCGATCCTCATAAAACATTTGCAAAGCTGATATTTCAAAGTATTTTAAACAGAGAAAAGAAGCTGAAACCAGAAAATATTTGTCAATTTTGCTTTAAAACAATATTTTAACAATGAATTGCTTATCAAAACAGATACAGATTGATTTTCTGTCAACTAATCGTTGCAGCTCTAAACAGAGCATCACTCAGAGCAGGCATTTGATGCCAGCTTTTCCAGCTTTTGGTACTCTTTGGTACACTTTTTGATTTGGTAAAAGGTTCGATTAAAGTTCAATACCCAGCCTTAATATGACTTTTGTTTGTTGTTGTTTTAAAAAATGTTTTAAAAACTAGGCACAGGACTTTATGTATAGTTTGGTGATATATGGTTTAATTACATCCTTCTCAATAAACAGTGAAATCTAAATTATGTTAAAATAAAATACTTAACAGTGCCAGGATTGGTTGAATTTGAGTTATCACAATGTTGTAAATTCCTACAGAGCCTGATTCAGGAGAGAAGACAGATTTCCTCCATCACAAAATAGAAATCATGTCTTACTGTACATCAAGTATGCCTGGGCTCTGATTTATCACTATGCTGCTTTCCAAGCTGAGAAGAGGTTTTTATTTGCAATATGGCGAGCTATAGTACCCTCATCTAAAAAGATGACATATTTCATCTGACATTTCAATTCTCTGTACAACGAGGACACAATCACTAACGCTCATAAGAGGTAATCAAGAGAATGGTTGAGAAAATCAATTAGAGCTGAGCAAAATAATTTAATCGCCTCATTAATGAAAGGAGCTGCTGTAATTATGAACGGCCTTCATTAAGACAATTAAGAACGCATCAGTATTTGTCATCACCTTAATTTACATTGTCCTTCAGGAACGTGAATGAACAGGAAATTGATGCGATGCAAATGAACGTTCTGCTCGGTGCAATAAAATTCATTTTCATTAGCTTTCAGTTTTGTCAGATGTCTTCTCCTGAACTGGGAGCTGTATCTTTGTATAATGAAAATTGAGAAACCGAGAGTTGACCCCGGTGGTTAATAATTCTGTGCGTGCGTGTGTGTGTGTGTGTGTGTGTGTGTGTGTGTGTGTGTGTGTGTGTGTGTGTGTGTGTGTGTGTTGGGGGTTTGTAAGGCTTACATGTGGCTCCAAGAGCGGACACACTGATGCCGTCTTGTCCGTCGGTGTACACCGGTGTAACTGTCACTTTGTACTGGGTGTCCGATAGTAAAGGCTGAAGCACGGCTCTTCTCTGACCACCTGGAACTAACACCTACACACACACACACACACACATATACACATTCAGGGCACATTTGAAGGAGTAACAGAGTACAGGGAGTTTTAAAGCAATGAGTCACTTGGGACTATCACACAGGCAAACAGACAACACACACACACACACACACGGATACACACACTGATACATGAACCAGACTACATACAGAATAGGTTGCTGTTTTCTGCTGGCTTTTTGTGACATTTGGAGGCAAAGATGAAGGCCAGGCTTAATTTGGTGAAACAGAAAGTGCTTGCAAAATGCTACGTATACCTTGAGGGAGTTGAACCTCAACTGTTCAAGAATTCTGCTCACTTCAGTTTAGTCAATAAAGTCAGTTGAGGCCAGCGGAGAGGCATAAAAGAGCTGAGAAAAACCCATTACTGCCATGTTTTCATTTATCAGTGTTGAAGTTTGTTCTTTCTCTGCATCTTTGTTTAAGTTCTAAAGGTATTCCTTCATATAAATAAAGCACCACATAAAAAACTTTCAACCGCTTCTTTGCAGATGATGTTTGCTAAGCTGTCGGGGAAATGTAGATGTCTAAACGTTCATTATTCTGAGCACTTTTAGGAATTATTGTCCATGTCGGCTTAAAAGTTGAGCTTTACACTTCATTCTTCTAAAACAGCTCAGAATAATAGAAAGTTTGACCATCTACAGTTCTATAACAACAAACTGATGAAGATCATGTGATACGGTTGAAAGCTTCAGAACAAGCAAAACTGAAGATGGTTGTAACTAAATTATTATTTCAAATTGTTCACAAAAAACTTGACAAAATAACTGAGACACTGGAGAGTTTTTTCACAAATTCTCACACAAATTGTCAGCTGTCCAAAATAAAAGTAAACTTTCTCCTGCTCCTTATTTCATAACTTTTGCATTTGTAAACTAAAACATTATTTGATATAGAGAGAGAGAGAGAGAGAAAGGTGCGTTAAGGGAAGTCCAGGTAAATCTGTCACAGCCAATGAGAAGGGAGGAGCTGTCCACTCTGACTGCGGTGCTGAAACACCTGCCAGCGTCAAAGCAGGGAGGCACACACACTCAAACATTTTTAATTACATAAATAAACACATCAACACACGACCACCTGACGAACCACACAGAATGGTCCATGCTGTCTATTTTGCCCTCTATCTGTCTCTCACACACATCCACATCAAAACACATCCAAACTTTTAGAAAGAGGCGCGACCTGAAACAACCCTTATCTATCAGCCGACGGACAGGTTTAAGCTTTTCTCCCATTTTGTTTAGCTATTGTTTCTTTTTCCACCTCTCTTTGTTTCTTTTGCTCTTTTCTCTGCTGCCCTCCGTCTCCGCTCCCAGTGAGGTAAATGGCTGCTGAAAAGATAATGGAATGTCTTCTGGCTTGGCCTGGCCTCTCCATCTTCTACGACTCTGACACCACATTGGGAAATTAAAACAGGAGGGAGGGAGAAAGAGAGGGAGAGGGGAGGGAAGTAAGGGGAAGGTGGCGAGAGAGAAGACAAGAGGGAGGGAAAACAGAGAAAAACAGAGAGATAGAGGGAAAGATGGAGAGACCGGAGATGCGTGCGTGTGTGTGTGTGTGTGTGTGTGTGTGTGTGTGTGTGTGTGTGTGTGTGTGTGTGTGTGTGTGTGTGTGTGTGTGTGTGTGTGTGTGCGTGCATCAGCGATCAGGGTCAGTACATGGCACTGAGCTCAAGGGCTCTTACCACAGACAGAGGAATCAGGAAGGAGAGGCCGAGTGGACCGGGACTAAAAGTAATCAGTTTTTTGATTGGAGCAGATGACCTGACACTGACCGCTGCAGTGCCATCCAGTTGGCTGGAGGTGTGAAATAACAAGGATCTTCCTTCGAACACCAGTCCAGTTTTGTCTATTTCATATAATCAGTGTTCACAACTCACCAGGGGAGAAGTTTGTGCGTGTTTACGTGCATGTGTTTGAGAGCTATAGTGCCCAAAGTGGAAGAGGTCTATAAGGACACCACAGGCATGTCATAGGATCTAAAAATAGCTCTTAGAAGAGAGAAATATGTAGTTAATTTGCTTAACAGCTCAAAACTTGATCAACTCACAGACTCCTCTTGGCGGTCACCCTCAAGGCCGGCGTAGGAGACCCTGTAGCTCTCCACGTGGGGGTCGTCCAGCTCCCATGAAGCCCGTAAGCTCTGGGTGGTCTCGTCACTCAGCTGAAGGTTTCTCACAGCCTGACGTGCCACTGTAACACCAAATCACAGACAAACGTTACTGTACCAAGTTACTGCAGGATATATATTTTAGAAATTGACACCAAATCTTGGCTTAAGCTACGTTTTCTTCACACTTTTAATGTGATTTGGTAAACTGTAGATTTGAAAAATGTCAGTCAAAATGCCAGTGTGCTAAAAGAAAATCATAACACTGTCACCGTGCCAATGTGCTCAGACAGCTGTGATGTGCTGGATGATAAAATGAGGTAAATCTCGTCCAGATGGAGCATCTTTTTTTTTTTTTTTTTTTGCTCTCAGGAACAATACTTGGAGTTTGAAACAAAGCAAGTGTTTTTGTTTTTCTTGATAATGGCTTTAATCTAAGTAGAAACATTTTAAAGTCTATGCAGTGCGGAGTGGATGAAAATCAGTGCAAGGGTTACGTACATAATGCAGCCTTAAAATACAAGCCTTGTTTTTTAAAAGCAGAGGTGACTCGTTGTCTTTTAGTGGGCCACTTTTGCGAAACCACAAGTTGTAATTTTCACAGGAGCACTTAAAAGTTTTAAACAAAGCAGATGTGCTGTTTTAAAGTTTCTGGGATAGTGAGCAGGGACTTAAATAAAGGAGACGTGTCTTTAGAGCCATGAGTGGAGAAACTGCTCTGACTCGATTTGCTGTAGCCTGCTCCTCATACAAAACACAATCCAGATGGCCTCCGGGTCGCCTCTGAGATAATGAAGTTTGAACTACAGTCTCTGGGTGAAGCCAACTTGGTAAACACACTAAAAACACAAAAGATCTTCCAAACGTTTTTCATAAGGTGCATCCTCCTTCAGAACGTTATCAGTGTTTTGGTTTTGCAATCATCAACCTTAGTCCGAACAGACAGTGTGAAGCTTTCCCAAGCCTTCAGCAATTCTGGATTTGCTTCCTGAAACTAAATGAGCGACAAAGACCAAAACTCTGCTACAGGAACTTGCTAGAACTGTGGTTGCACTCTGGCAAAATCAGCATGCACTGGCAACTAGCAGAGCTTTTCACATTTCAATGGCGGTAGACTTTCTAGACAGATGCTTTGGCTTGAATCATGATTAAAATTTGGCCAGTTTCTCTGCCAGGAGAGTTTCTAAAGCAAGTACCGCTTGCTGGACACATGCAATCTAAATTCTTTAAAGCAACACTCCTAAGGTTTTAACATTACTAACCTTACAAAAAAATACATTTTAATGGCACATTTTTAATCCAACATGACGTGTCCAATCGTGTCACGTCTTTTCAAGTTAGTGTTTGGGCATTATTATATATGCACAATATTAAGAGAGTGATGCCTCGGACACTTTCACTCCTGACATTTTGGAATTTAACACAAAAGCAATTTGGACACTTCTTACCTGTGGTTGTGGTAGCAATCGTTGTTGTCTTGGCCACTGGGGAAATACAGAGAGCATAAATCAGATAACTGGGTAGAAACTCTCCTCAACAACTCTCTGTATCAATAACTAAGGTAATTAGACAGAAATACATAAATCATTGATGGGAAAATAGATTTTCTTCCTCTGAGACGAGCTGTGACAAACAAATCAATGCAAATGGGCTCATGCAGAGCTCTGCTTTGAACTCAGATATGCTAATTTTATGATCCTAAAAGGCTTATGTGATTGGACTGGTCCGTTATTCTCAGCAGACAGTGGCACTTTGGTGAAGAGGGTTAGTTAGGTCACTGGCTAATTTCAACATCAGTGCAACCAAGGCGATCTTAATTTATGAAATTACACTTGTCTCGTACTCTCATCTCTGGAAAAGTTCTAAATTCTTACTTTTGTCAAGTTTTGTGTTGATTAGATAAAGCAAATACCCCACCTGCCCGAGTTAGTAACACAACAGCCGTACGTGCTGCCTGTCAAACCGTCTAATGTCACTCACATGTGGTCTCCATAACAGAGACGGTGTCGCTCTCGGATTCATCTTTGAATACAGCCGTCAACATAACTTCGTACTCAGTAGACGGACTCAGACCGGTCAGGATGTATCTGTTATCAGTTCCACTCAAGACCACCTACAGAAGAGAAACACACATGCAAGTCTTAGTCTCATATTACATTTGACCTCCAACAGTCTCTTCTTTCCAAATAATCAACTTCTGGAGGATGTTGGTCGATACTTTCAAAAATGTCAACCATGTGCTTCTGCTCATTTTGGTCAAAACTGAACAACATTGTGCAGCACATAACACATAGGTGCTTCCCTTTTTTATTTGTATTTTGTGCTGTTAACATTTTAGGTCACCTTGTTCTGTTTTGCACCTTCATTTGCTAGAAGAAAATAAATAGGAAGAGTTTCCTAAGTTACCCTCAAGATGTGATAAAATTTTGGGCATTAACCAACAGTCTGACAGGATTATTTATACTCTTAAGTGCAACACCAGACTTTCAAAACCAAGGTCATCACTGAGTTTTAGTAGAGAAAGCTGCTGAAAACATAAAATAACAAATCGCCTCAGTGCTCGTAATTTCAGTCATGAAAACAGCAGGAAATGGCGGTGCACATTTTAAAAAGCTGGTGTCTATGAAAACAAACTGTACGGGGTTTGGTTGTAACACTGTGTTAAATAAATTATGAACTGTAGAAATTAATGTAATCGTCAAGTACACAGCATTTAAATGTACCTTGTTATGTTAAACTCAAATGCAATTAAAATACAGCCATTGTAAGATTATCACCACAACATGACTAATTCAGAAATGTGTGGTTTCCCCTGAATACAACAGCAAAGCCAGTTGGATCAACTACTGCTGCAGGAGTCCAAACGACCACTACAATTTGTAGAAACGAATCAGACCCCAAGGTAAATACAAAGAGGTCATCAGAAGTACAGCTTGCTTCCATGGAGAGCAACGCTGAAATTGGAATTTACTGTGGATGACTCAATAACCATATTGTGTGCAGGAATTTGTTTCCTTACCGAGCCCTCTGGGGCCCAGTTACATGCAAATCTCACCAGTGGGGCCGGCCATTTGTGCTTTCCCTCGAGCAAGTGCATCTTTAGTAATTCATTCTCTCCCTTTTCTTTTTTCATTTCCTTGCATTTAGCGAGATACATTTCCTTATTTTATAGCATTGCCCTGTGTGGTATTTGCTTGATTAAAGAGTGGAGTCAATAAGATATTTTTATTGATTAACAAAGACAAGAATTAGACACAAAACCTGCTTTCAAAAAGAGTATGAAGATGCCAGTAAAACAAAAGAATCCAAACAAAACAGCATGACGCACCAAAAGGATCAACAATGAAATAATTTACTCTTCATGGATCTCTAGATTATCAGAAAGTTTTAATCTGGGTTATCTTTCACTCTGTTTGAGTGTCTGTGTGGCTCTTGGATTGTAATCCTCCCCTCAGATTTAACAATACAGAGCAGTCGGTGAAGGATGTAAATTTGCATGTGTGTGTGTGTGCGTGTGTGTGTGTGTGTGTGTGTGTATGTGTGTACACGTGTGAGTATGTGGGTGAGAGACAGAGAAAAGATGCGTGTATCCCTTTCTCTATGCTGGCGGAATTACCAGCCCACCTCTCCAACTCCCCAGAGTGTTATTTTCAGCTCTGATGACTCTCAGCAAAGCACACACACACACACAACATGCACACACAAACACACACACACACACACACACACACACACACACACACACACACACACACACACACAACATGCACACACAAACACAAACACACTCTTACAGACCTAAGGGTTCTATCGCTGCCGCCCAGCTGTCTCTAAACCCCAGATCATGGTAATAAAACACCCAAGCCATTAATTTCTAGATTTATTCAGCCTTTATTTATACCCAGCCATGCCAGGGGTTTTACCAGCGACCAGTAGCGTAGTTAAGCGTATATGCAAGTCTATAGAGTACAGGATCCACTTTATCTGGGCACATGGAGTGCAGCCACTTCTTCCTCTGGAAATAGAGATAATAAGTAGACCCCTGGTTAAATGAAAAATTCAGAATCCAGGCAGGTTTATTTATCTTTTGATGCTAAATTATAAATTGATGTAATATTTGTCAGCTTGAGGAAGAGAGAGATACTCATGTGGCTAACTCATAGCTGCGCCAAGGACTCAGACTTAATGTTTCATGCCTGTAGTGTTATCAACATGATCTTCACTGACATATCTCACCTCCTGTGAAGTGAAAAAACGTGTGTCTAAAACAAACACCTTTACGTACCGTATTTTATTGGTACTGACCTCCTTTGTGTTGCCACCTGTGAATGGTACCCATAAGAGTCTGTAGAGGACGATGTCATTGGCTGAGTGATCCCAGCTGACCTGGAAGCTGTCTGTGCCGACATCACTGGAGCGCAGATTCGAAGGACCAGGAACTGGAGCTGAGAGGTAGAGAGAGTTTACCTTTTTGCATTTTAGTTTTTCTTTTCTGTTTGTTTCACCTTAATTGTCATTTGCGTCCTGCACATTTTATTAATAAAATATATTTAATAAAATGTTCTAATTTTCCCATAAGTTTTTTCTTCATGATGCCTCCCACTAAGCAGCACATGCCCTGCATTACTGGGCATTAGAAAGAGAGCTGACCAAAGGGAGCTTGGCTGGCACTGCATAATGCAACTTTCATGGAAATGTTGCATGAAACATTTACTGTTGCATTCTCTGTAACAACACTTATCCTGATTGTTTTAAATGCTAGCACAAACATTAGTTTTAATTTTCATTGAATATTTGTTTCCCCAAATAACTACAGCTGCAAAGAACTGAACATTTACTCTGGTTGCACAAAGCCAGAGTAAGAATCAAGCTGTGTGTCAATGGAACAAAAATTACCATGTGCACTAATATGCAACAAGCAGTACGGTAAAAGCCATATCACCATGAGCTAGCTTCAGTTTGGAACATGGTACAATCACTGACCAGGAATTAAACTGCTGCTATCCTGACTGCAGGGGCTAATTTATTGCACAAGTTTAAAGTGGTTATCTTACAACAACACTGTTGTACAACAGCTCAACATCTAATCCTGCAGGTTCCCACTATTTCCCACTCCTCCACTCAAAAACCTTGAAAAGTGCCAACACATTTTTGTTGGTTCATGAAGCTCCCTTTCTTAAAACCTGCTCCATTGAACAAAGTTTGCCAGGAGATGAATAAAAATCAACATGGCCCTTTAGAGTAAGTAGTTTAATAGCTGCTTGCCAGAAATACATTTCTTTCAGCTGACTCAGCAATGGAGCCCAACTGCTTGTTGCTTAAAGGGATATTCCTACAAATCAATATCTTTTAGCGTGAAGGAATAGTGAGGGACAGTGAAATGACCTTTTAATGCGAATGGGCTATTATGCCGAGGTGTAAATGAGATGGGCAGACCGCCAAAATAGCAGAGGGACCAGCGGGGGTAATAAAATTCAACACTGTTTGGCACTAAGAGAGAAATGCTTTGCCTTGTAATGGTATTGATACAACTATTTTCAAGAAATTGAGACAAAATTGTCCTCAGCAAAGATGGTGACGGGGAAACACCAATGTGGAAGAAGAAATGGACTATAATAAAAAACAAATGTACTTCATAATAACCACTGGTGGCAACATTGGTCATCTACATCTGCCTGTATTTGAATTCAGGGTTTGCAATGAGTCCCAAAAGCTAACTAAAGAACTAATTAACTACTGTAATCTCTAACGTATCCTCACAGTCAAAAAGCGACAGTTTCTTACTGGTAGTGAATCCGTCCGTGAGCGGCTCCGATTGGCCCTCGTCGTACACGGTAAAGATGGCCACCGAGTACTCCATCAGAGACGTCAAGTCATGAAGGCCATAGAAGTTCCCACCACTCACCATCACCTGCACAACACATACGATGATCCACACAAAAACCCACAGTTATGTCTACAGAACAGTTCAATCACAGTCAGCTAAAAATCTACTAAAAACAATTTCTTCTAGTTCTTGTTGTTTACAGTAGTGTCTAGGACATTGGAAGTTGACCGGCCTTTCCAAAAGAATAAACTCGTGCTGCTGGTATTCGGTGAACATATTGGACGCAGGCACTAATTTCTACTGTATGTGCAAGTTTATCCAACTTATGCACATACACACACATCACTCCTGTGTAATTGCAATATCTTTATTTTCCAAGATGATTTATATCAGTGCTCAATACTCATTCTAGTCTGACCTTTTCATACTAAGAAGAACAGTCCCTACAACTAATCTCCTCTTTGTTCTATCCTTTCATCCTCTTTTTTTTCCACTTTTCTCTCATCTCTTCTCATCCAGACACATGTTCTCAGACACAAATGCTGTCAAATGTAATTATATTTAAAAAATGATATCTTAAAACACATAATATCACCTCCTTCGTGACTAGTCCATCTGTCTTGATCCACACTATGCGGTAACCTTTAACATCTCTGGGCACAGGGTCCCAGCTGATGTGGGCGGAGTTGTGAGTGATGTCAGAGAACTGGAGGTTGGTGGGAGGACTCAGTGGTACTGAGGGGGGGGGGAGAGAGAGAGAGAGAGCAAGTGTTTGAAGCATGTTTGTGCACTCTTGCACTTCTATCTTTGTGAGAAACAGTTTGAGTTTTAGACTTTGAGGGTGAGAGGAAAGAGGACGTTTTGTCTGATCCTCACCTCTCCGAACGGCCGTTAAGACTCACAGTTAAAAGATTCTATGTGTGTTCATGTGCATCACTCACACGTAGTTTCCTGGTTTGTAACAGGGTCACCGGCTTCCTCTCCATACATGGCATAAACAGTGACGGTGTATTCAGTGTTAGGGATCAACCTCTTCAGCTCTAGCTCTGTCACTGCATCCGACACCTTGACCTGGGGACAAAGACGCACAAATGCACGCATTACAGCAAAACTTTGGACTCTCAGCTGCCAAGTTTGAAACTTAAAACTATCAACTGACCAAGCATTTATCAATACCTCTTTCTCATCCATGTCTCCAGCCTCTGTAAGCGGTGCATACAGCAGCATGTAGCCAGAGACTCCATCCACACTGTCCCATCTTGCTTTCATGGTGTTGTGAGTCACATCAAACAGCTGGAGGCCCGTCACTGTGGGGAGGGCCACTAACATACACACACGACCACACACAGACAAACACACAGACAAACACACAGCACAGATCAATCAAGGAGGAAATAAACCAAATCTTTTGAGTTGGTCTCGATTAAGTGGAGATTGAGTTTTATAAATTGTTGTAATATCACCACACAGTATTTTCCCTTTAGTGGAAGTGTAAAAAAAACCCTTTCTTGTCTTCTTGGATGCTTTTACCCTCCTGTATTACGAAGTGCATCATTTTCAATATGTCTGGCTTCCATAGCTGTCAAACTTTTAACCCACTGTTATTAACTTGTGATCTCAGCTGTTGACTGAAGCATTGGTGTGAGGTTTTGTAAGTACATTTCTGCGTGTGTGTTTGTGTGTAGGAATAAACTTACGGGTTGTTTCTGATCCTCTCAGAGCTTCACTTGCCTCGTTTGCGTACACAGCAAACACAGCCAGCTGGTACTCGGTGAGAGAGCTGAGATGCTGCAACACCACCGAAGTCTCACTACCATCCACTACCGCCTGGGGTGCAGGAGCGCGAGTGGGGAGAGGGGTGAAAGATGGATGGAAGGGACAGAAAAGAGAGACGGTGTGCGGAAATGGATGGGAGAAGAGGGAGGGAGGTGTAGGGGGACAAAGAATGGCAGGGATAATGGAAAGTGGGGCAATAAATGGAGGAAGATGAAAATGACAAATGGAAGAGAGGAAAGAGAGAGGAAGGCAGGGCAGAAAAGAGATCGAAAGAGAATGGTAGAGGGGTGGGGGGACACAATCGATTTATTGAATGAGATGAAGCACAAAACGTCTAAAGCAAAATAATATTTTTTCATTCTGATCTGAATGGATGACAGTTGTGATACAGATTAGGTCCGGGCTGAGCCAGCTGGAAAGGCCTCCTCACATGCGGCTCCAGACCATCTGGTCCACGTAAACCCAGCTAAGCGAAAGATTTAATGGTTTCTGTGGTCAAATGTTCTGGAAAAATCAAGCAGGTGCCTGGATCAGCGAGAGTATCATTTCTGGTGAGCCTTCATTACCTGCCTGAATGTTCAGGGGAGTTGTGAATGGAGGGATGAGAGCGAGAGTGGATGAATGATACCACCAGCATCTCAGGGAAAAACTGAGCTCAATCCATACACCTGCCCGAAGACCCCAGATACAGAAACTCCCACTGGTGTAGTAAATATGATGGAAAAACCCACCTCTCTGAGCTCATACCGAGTCTCTTGACCTCAGTATTTTTTTAGGTCTTGCTTATGCTCCTATGTGTATGCATGTATAGCTTTCAGATAACAGTGAACATCATCAGCTCTTTTGAGCTATGAGCTTGCAATGACGTGCATATTTCTGAATTTCTAAGTAATGATACATTTGTTTGTAGTGGTTGTTTACTCCTTCAGCTTTTCCTTTTTTCCACCAACTTTCAAAAACATGGTTTAACTACAGTAAAGGTAGTGGTGTTCTTTGCAAAAAACACAGTATATACCTCCTGTGGATCTCCTCCCTGGACAGGGTAATAAACCACTCTGTATTTCTCTACGTTTCCGGGGGCATCACTCCATGAGACCCGAAAGCTTCGGGCCGTCACTTCTGATGTCACCAGGTCAAGTGGTGCCCCCATCTTCTCTGGTGTGATTTCTGAAGAAATGAAAGCAGACGAAAAGGGAGGGATAAGAGATTGCATCAGATTACATTAAATTACTCCCAGTGAGGAACTTTTAAGTAGAAAAACTCACAGGCACTGAGGATCAGAGCAAAGGAGATAGTGTTGAAATATAATCAAAACACATTAGACTGGATTTATGGTGTCCCTTTAAGACATCCTCTTTCTTGTTTTTCCATCCTGCATCTTTATATCCACAGAGATGGAAACTTATTAGAGGAAAAACTGAGAAATAGGAGCAGGATGAAGAAAGAAGACAATGCGTCCGAAAATAATCACCATTTTATGGCAGGATATCATTTCTATATTGACTGCTGATTGACACCGCCCTCCCAGTGGAGAAACTTTGCATTAAATACGACCATCTCTGCCAACTCAAGCTCTATCTAAATATACAGGGTTTGATTCACACTAAACAAAACCTACTTTGTGATGATAGCTACGTTTAAGGATACATCAGAAGTAATAGTAGTAAAGTAATCACACTGCATATTATTGACTTGACTACGTGTAAAATTTTACTTTGCCTTACTTTGGATACTTGACATTGCAGAGTGTAGTTACTCTAGTTTGCATGCAAGTGCATAAAAATGCTTGTCTGAGATATTAAGTATGCATGACTGCTGCACGCTCTCCACAGTCTCTCTTTCTCGCTCTCTGTCCCACTGTCTCCTTACTCTGCTTGATGTCCTTGTCTTGCTGCTCCACTTGTTCACACACTGTTTTGGTCAGTCCCTCTACTATGGAGCTCATGATGTTGAAGTCGGCCACATTGTAGACATGAGTGTCGTCAGGCTCAGAGGCGATGGAGTGCAACTCATTCTCATCAGCATTCTTCACACCTGGGAAGGTAAGAGCAAATGATTGTGAGCATAACATTAAGAGACAACACCGGTATTAACAAACATTCTCCATATAAATTCAAGATAGCACAGTAAAGTACGGAGGAAGTTTAGTTCAAAGACACATCACTGGCAAGGATGTTTTTAACTCATTGTGGTACAGATGGGACTCTTCCTAAGACTTCTTCTCTGTGTGTCTGTGTGTGTTTGTCCTCACCAATAGCAAACAGCTCAACACCAGCATTTCTCAGGCTCTCTGCAGGCGGTATGACGTCATCCTGGGACTTCCCGTCCGTGATGAGGATCCCAATCTTGGGAATACCGACCCGTGCGCCAGATTCAGGCTTGAAACAGTTCTCCAAGATATAAGTCAATGCAAGGCCTGGAGAGACAAGGAGAGAGAAGGAGAGGGAGGAAGAACAAAAGACACAGGGAGAGGGAGCAGGGTGGATGAGAGGATAACGGGAAGGAGACAAAGAGGGAAAAAAAACATTCAAGAGAGAAAATTGAAGAATGAGGAAGTAGTATATGATGATAGTACCAGGATTGAACAGAAAGGTAAGGGAGGACAAAGCCAAAAGGGAGAACAAGATAGGTAAACAACAAACAAGCTACATTAATATCCAGTAAAAAGACAGGTAGCATCAGTGAAATCCAGCACCTGTGAGAGTGTTTCCTCCCTTATACGGCAGGTTCTTGACGGCATCAATGACGGCATCTTTGGTGGAGAAAGCATTTAGATGCCACTCTATCCTGGGATCACCACTGTACTGAGCCAGACCTAAAAACACACATTTACACAAACACAACTTGTCATTTGTTTTTATTATTTGCTCATACGATCGCTGATACCAAAAAACCAACACTATTTCTTGACAGATATGAGCAAAATATCTGTATTAAAAGGTGATTAAAACATTTACAGCAAAAATCAGAAGACCATATTGGTCCCATGGTGGTGTACCCATCTGTTCAAGAAGGAAGTTAGCAGGGACCCACCTATCCTTGTCTTATCAATGCCAACATCAAAGGCATTGACAAGGTTTTCCAAGAACATGCGGACCAGCCGGAAGTTGAGCCGACCAATACTCCAGGAGCCGTCCACCAGGATCACAATGTCTGCAATGGCCTCAGTGTGGCACACAAACTGATCAACTAAAAGAAGAAGAGAAGAGAACACAGACATGGATTGGGACAGGGACTACCAGACAGAATAAAGGACTAATAAATAGGTATTTGAAAAGATAACTCCTATTAAAAAGGTTGTGCTTTTACTTTTGATGCGCAGGTTTCTCAGCCAAGACTCAGAAAACAAATTCACACCTCAAGTCTGCAGGTTTCAGGTTGTCTTTATTGTACAAAACACATACTGCAAACCAAAACATCCAGAAACAGAACTCAAAAAATAAGGAAACATGTAAAATAGACACAGACCATTTTCTTTGCATACAGTGCAATGACACAAATACAAACGCTGCAAGCTCTAACACAAATCCTACGTCTTCTTATCTCGCTCTAAAAACATGTACATGATGTAAAAATAGCATCTTGAGAGCCTCCTTTAACTCTGTGGTGTTTTTCCCCAGTATCTCTCCTACCCTCCTCTTCTTGGAATTACTCTCTAAACAAGGTATTTGTAAACTGACTCACTCTTCATTTTAAAGACAGTTTTAAAAGGGAAATCTCAGACATGAAACCTCCCATCTGAAAGTAATAGTGAGGATAGATATGAGTCAATATTGTGGAGGCAGTCACTCACTCACACACACACACACACACACTCACTTTTATTAGTTCATTTATCATTATTCCATAACTGCTTATCTTGTCATCCTGCCCCGTATCATATCCCATAAATTAATACATCCACTTAAAGTTGCATGATCCAATCTCTTATCTGTCTATAAAAGTAATAGTGAATAATCCAGAGAATGCTGATGAGGTTGGACATTTGTGTCTAAATGAAGAAAGGCAATAAAAGAGTGCTGACTGTAGGAAATGTGGAAAAAGTACGTTTAAATGATTAAGATAAAATATTACAGAGTGGAGTGGTACCATATGAGTCAATGCAGATAATTCAACTGCTGCTGATTAATCAATCCAAACTGAACACAATAGGTGTAGTCTTGTTTTTTTTTTTTAACATCTCCATTCAGACAGCAGAGTGAAAGATTCAATTTCTCGCTCTGCTCTAACAACAGCTGTTAGTTTAGTGGCTCAGGTGCATACTGGGTAATTGCAATGCCCTGGTTTAGTCCCAAGACCTTTGTTACAATTTTGTTTCCCTTGTGTTCCTCTCTCTGTACACTGTCTATCAACTGTTAAATAATGCAAAATAAGATGAGTCAAGTTGAAAAATGACATTTTCCTTCCTAGTCTTATGGATATTTGTCAGAAATCCACACCAGCATAAATTACTCTTGATTCAGCATAAACGAGTGACTGGTGGCAACACATTAGATGGAACATAGAAAGTGCTGAGACTTACTGTATTTTGGCAAGAAATCTTTTTATTTTTCTTACCTAAAATATATTAA